>CM031376.1:42872424-43472424 GCA_018208015.1 Medicago ruthenica | reverse complement strand
TGTCCAGCATCTGGGAATTGTTTTGGACATTCTCAGAGAAAATCAGTTGTATGCAAAATTCAGCAAATGTGAATTTTGGTTGTCGGAAATCCAGTTTTTGGGTCATGTTATCTCTAAAGGAGGAGTCAGTAGACTCATCTAAAGTCGAAGCTGTCCTTAATTGGGCCAGACCAGCGAATGTAACTGAAGTTCGGAGTTTTCTGGGTTTAGCAGGTTACTACCAAAGATTTATTATGAGGTTTTCACAGATTGCGTTGCCATTGACACGTCTCACGAGGAAAAATGTGCCTTTTGTCTGGGACGAAGATTGTGAAGAAAGTTTCCGGACTTTGAGGGAGAAATTATCAAAGGCCCCAGTGCTAGCAATACCGGATCCCGAGAAGAAATATGTGGTATATTGTGATGCGTCCTCTAAAGGGTTGGGTAGTGTGCTCATGCAGGAAGGGAATGTAATATCTTATGCTTCTCGGCAACTTAAATCTCATGAGGAGAATTACCCCACTCATGACCTTGAATTGGCAGCCATAGTTTTTGCTTTAAAAGTATGGAGGCACCTTTTATATGGAGCACAGTTCGACTTGTTCAGTGACCACAAAAGTTTAAAGTATTTGCTCGATCAACGGGAATTGAACATGAGGCAGAGAAGATGGATGGAGTACTTACAAGATTTTGATTTTGATTTAAAGTACCACCCAGGAAAGGCGAACGTAGTTGCTGACGCCTTGAGCAGGAAGTCCTTGATGAAAGCAGAAGTGTTGATGCACACTTGTGGTTTGTATGAGAAATTCAGAGATCTTAATCTCAGTGTCACAGAGATGGACAATGGCATTTTGTTGCAAAGATTAGAGGTCACTTGTGATTTGCGGTCCCGAATCGCACAGGCTCAAGAATCGGATATGGATCTTCAGAGAAGGATTGGACAATCAGAGTTTTCAAGGGCATCAGATGGCACTCTGCTGTTTGAAGGTAGGGTCTGTGTTCCTAATGATGCTAATTTGAAGAGGTTAATTTTGGAAGAGGTACACAAGAGTAGTTTCAGTATCCATCCGGGTACCACTAAGATGTATCAAGATTTAAAGAGGGATTATTGGTGGCCTGGAATGAAGACCGATATTGTGGAATTTGTATCACGATGTATTGTGTGTCAACAAGTAAAGATTGAACACCAGAGGCCTGCAGGGATGCTAGTACCATTGGAAATCCCTCAGTGGAAATGGGAAGAGATATCTATGGATTTTGTAACAGGGTTACCTCGAACTCAACGGGGACATGATTCAATTTGGGTAGTTGTCGACCGGTTAACCAAGTCTGCTCACTTTTTACTAGTTAGGACTACGTACAAGGCTGCTCAGTATGCAGAGTTGTTTATTGCAGAGATTGTGAAACTGCATGGTGTTCCAATTAGTATTGTTTCAGATAGAGATCCTATTTTACCTCTCACTTTTGGAAAGCTTTTCAAAGGGCTTTAGGAACGAGGTTAAAGATGAGTACGTCCCATCATCCTCAAACAGATGGTCAATCTGAGAGAACTATTCAGACATTAGAGGATATGCTACGTGCATGCATTTTAGAGGATGGAGGAAGTTGGAATAATCATCTGCCTTTAATTGAATTTTCTTATAATAACAGTTACCATTCTAGTATTGGAATGGCACCTTATGAGGCATTGTATGGCAGAAGGTGTAGAACACCACTTTGTTGGTCAGAGGTTGGAGATAAAAGTATTCTGGGACCTGAGATTATTCAGGAGACCACTTTAAAGATTAAATCCATTCAGGATAAAATGAGAACTGCTCAGAGTCGTCAGAAAAGTTATGCGGACAAGAGGCGAAGGCCTTTAGAGTTCGAATTGGGTGATCACGTATTCTTGAAGGTTACACCCAAGTTGGGATTACGTGGCGTTTTCAGGATGAAGAAGTTGTGTCCAAGATTTATTGGGCCATTTCAGATACTTAAACGCGTCGGTCCAGCAGCTTATCGGTTGGCTCTGCCACCGGCTATGTCAGGATTACATGATGTTTTCCATGTTTCTCAGTTAAGGAAGTTCATTCCAGATCCTTTTCAACCAGTGGAGTTGGAAACCACCGACTTGAGATCGGATTTGACTTTTCAACCAGAACCAGATCAGATTGTTGATCGTGATGTCAAGTCCTTAAGGAACAAAGAGATTCCAATTGTTAAAGTTATATGGAAAGGTTCTCCCTACGGTGAAGCTACATGGGAATTGGAATCAGAGATGCAAGAGAACTATCCGCATCTATTTACAGGTAATTTCTAAATTTCGAGGACGAAATTTCTTTTAAGGGGGGTAGACTGTAATATCCCGCTTAAGCGTGACTTTTAACAGTATTACAGGAATTAAACGAATGGAATGGCAAAACGGTAAATAGAGAGAAAAGGGACAAATATGATAAATATGAATTTTTTCATGTTTATCATTCATTTTTCTCTCACAAGAAATCTGATTTTTCTTCTCCCCTCTCTCTAGAATTCGCCCATCATCATCATCACCCTTAATCCATCAAACTTCTACTTAAACTCTTGTATTTCAAGCAAGCTTAGTTTTGGGGAAAATTTGGAGCAAGAGAAGTTAAGGAAAAGGCAAGAAAGGATCAAGAGATCAAGCTAGGTTTTGGTAGAGGAAGCCTTTCAAGAACAGCAACTTATAGGTGAGTTCACTAGAATAGCAGTTATCTCTTGTGGGTGGTATTGTGTGAGTTTTATGACATAATTGCTAAGTTAAAGAAAATAATAGGTTTTTCCCCTAATTTGATACGTATGCTTGATTCCTGGTTAATCTATGTTTTCAGTATGTTTTTATAGTTCAAATGAGTCCCTGGCATGATCTAAAGTTCATTGGACAGTTTGGGTACCAAGGCTTTCAGAAATCAAAATAAGTTTTTCAGAAAAAAAATCTCATGTTCTGTCATGGTCGCAGAGCGACCCTGAGATGGCTCTGCGAAGTAGCTGAACCTAGCTACTGCCTATCCATCGCCTAGACCTTTGCCGTGCGAAGTGTTCAGAAGCTGAGTTCGCAGTGCGAAGTTTTCTACACTCTGCGAAGCTTCAGACGCAGAACTTCGCAAAGCGAAGTCTAGGGGTCGCAAAGCGAAAGTGCCCAGTATGACTTTTTAATTATAAACGACTGTACCATGCCAATGATCTTTGATATGCTTTAGGGTAGAGATACTCATGAACTTTCAAGGATTAATCTAGGATAAAGAATATGTATCACATAGAGAGATGGGTAATTTATCCATAAGTTATCAGATTAGTGAAGGGTTAGTTACCAAGTTTCCCTTGATCAAGCAAATGAGCTTATAGAGTTGGTTTCCAACGACCAAGTAAGTGGCTTATGAGAACGATAAGCCATGAATTTTAAGTTATAGGTTAAGTGTTACAAGATTGTTATTATATGATTAATGTAACAGATATGTAAATGTAAAAGTTAAAGAATTATATGTCACAGTCATAGGCATGTTCAGCAGACTCCCGGATACGCCGGATGGGACTTCACCGAGAGGGTTGTCCACATGCAAATTAAAAGAGGAGTCCGGTGTTAGCCTGATATGATAGGAATTTCACCGGGTCATAGGGAGATGTACTTCGGGGTTACTCCACCCGGATGCACTCTGTAAAACGAACTCAGATAATAATGTTTGTTCAACGCTAACATCTAACATAATATTTGTTTATACGTATTATGTTTCATAGTTATAGTCAAAGTTATAGTTACAGGAAGATTTATAGTCATAGGCAGATTTATATCCTTGTGGATAAAGATAAGACTTGGCGATCATAGGAATTCCCCAAGATTGCCAAGGTAGGCATGGCGACCCTAGGTTCCCTGTGGTTGCCAACAGTAGGTTGGGTAGAGCTCACTGAGACATTATGTCTCATCCCATTCCTTCTGGTGCAGGTTCACAGGCAGGTTCACAGGCAGCACGCAACAAGGGTAAGGAGAAAGCTTTGGACTGATCGTGCTGATTTTATATGTTTTACAGTTTAACTGTATTATGTTGTTGTACTTATGATGTACATGTATCAGAGAGATGATTGTATAAACTTTGGATGTAATATTACTATGTGATGTAATATTCTGAACTACTTTCAGTATTGTAAATTAATGTATCCAGTACGAAATTTTAATACTCGTATAAGATCCTAGGCAATCTTTATAAGGGTGTTACAGTTTCAGAATCTGATTCTGAACTTAACTAAAGTTTTTTTTTTTGAGAAAGAGAAGAAACTGCCCACACAATTCAACCCCCCTTCTTGTGTGTTTTTCTCACCTTCAAGCATATCATAAATATGATGAATGGTTTAGGATGGCAGCTCCTGCACACTTTTTTAACAAAGACAGCATATCATATTCATGAGTATGGTTCATGATTCACCTTTTAAAAATACATGTGCTATCATTTTTTTAAATATCTATTTTAGTTGATGGGCTCAGCTGCACACTTAGACTTCTAGGCCAGCAACAACTGTGATTTGATATGCGTTTTGGTGAGGTTTGCAATGTGCATCAAGCCATGAAGTGTGACCATGAGAAGTTATTAAATCTTGCTTAGGCTTTCTTCTTATTCAAGTAAACTAATTCCCAGAATTCGAGAAATCTATCAGCACACAAAAAAGGCGAAAATAGTGTACAAATTTGGTTTTAAGAAATAACTTTAAGTGTTCACTCTTCATTTTAAGAAATCTATCCATTTTGTTTCGCTTGAATCCTGGTATTATTGATTAAGCATTTTGCATAGAAAAGTGAAGGAATCAAGAAACCAGTATGGTTCTTCACCTATTCAAGACATTTTATCATTTTTCAGTTTCTGTTCACTGTTTCTTTCTTTCACTGCCTAAAACTAAAATCCTATTATTTGGGGGCCTTTGTAGAAACTCGTATCACCTCTGTGGCTCAGTTATATCTCCAACGATTTTCTATATATTTTTCATACAGCAATTGTTTTATACTGAAATATGTTTTTCTTACAGCAATTCCTATAGCTCAATGAGGCTATATGTCATTTGCTTTTCCTCCTGGAACCTTCTCAACTGACCATTTGATGGGCAGTGATAGTAGCAGTAGTCCCAGCCACAATCCTTTAGATAAGGATGTCAGCGAGTTTGGTTTAGAAACTTTATTTTTAGAGGGCATGAAAGTTTTAACCGTTAACCATAATTGTTAAATTCTATATCTATAATTAATGATATTTTTCTTATTAAAAAAAGTTTTGCTTCACTAGTTTCTGGTTTATGTAGACTAAAAAGCCAATTCTTGGAGCAAAATTCAGCATGATAAGGATTATGAATGTGGAAATCAGTTCCTTGATGAGTAATATATTGTCATCTCCAAGAGGAACATTGATTCCAAACCTAGTCTAACGTGTTTAAAACTCATATAGACTCTTGATACAAAATTTGGAAAGAAATGACAAAGATGTTCTCAAAGTAGCTAACCTCCACCAAGTTGAAAACTTAATTTAGAAAACTAAAGGTTAGTCTTGCACCAACACTGTAACAGTATTTTTTTTTTTTTAATATTGGACTCATAAATATGCCTACATGCCTAATTTGAGTGAATTTGGACTTGAATAACTCAGTTTATGGACAAGTTAGTTAATCTAAATTTAGTAACAATGACAATAGCGAACTCGACTACACAACTTTTAATACCGGTAAGGTTCTGAACTCTAGTGAAGTACATCAAGTTTCAATCATAAGAGGGAATCTAAGTTTGTATGTTCAGGTGGGGCAAACTGAGGCTGATTTGCACAGTTAAAACTTGGAGTGCACTTTCTGAGTTTCTATAAGTTTTGACAAGTTTCACATGTTCAATAATTTCTAAATTTTGAATTTGAAAGCTAGCCTCCTTTATAATACTCAATTTATGCAGCTTGTGCACAAATATAAGCCAAAAAATGGTTAAAAGAGTGGTTTAGGGGGAAACTTTGGGTTCTGACATTATTGCATCAATCAATTAAATAAGAATTCATGTGTTTTATCAAAATTAAATAAGAATTTGTCTACCAATTTGAGCATCAATCAATAAATGTGAAATGAGAATGATCATATTTTTACATGTGAACTCAATCGCATGTAATGTGAAATGAGAATGATCATAATTTGGTTTAAGGCTTAATGTTAATGTCCAGTTAAGTGAAATTGAACCAAGCAGCAACAGCTTATGTTTGGTGTATAAAAACTGGATAGATGTGGTAGTCCAATCAGGCATAAGAGAATTATACCAATGCATTTTAACAATGTTTACTTCTAGACATAATATATTAATGAAAGATGTACTTGATGTATTATACGTTTTAATCTAGAAGTTGTAGTAGAGACAGCTGGCCATTATTGCATAATTTTCTTTTTTATTTAATTCGAACATAGGGGGGTTTATAATTTCTTGAAAAGTGTTATAAAACAAATATTCATATTCATTTTAACACGCAAAAAAGGTTAAAATGGATTAATAAATGCATAAGATATGCCAGCGAAAGATGGTATTATAAAAAGAAAGGTATTGCTGACAAATGTTATAAGGGCATTGGTTAAAGAATCCCTTAACAAAAACTTTGTTTTGAAAATACAAGTTTTTACTTTTGTCTTAGCAATAATTACACAATTTTTTGATCTAAACTTACCTATTTTAAAACTTTAACCAATGCCTCAAAGTCATTCGTTAGCATTCTCCTAAAAAGAATCTACATAAAACTAATTGTGAATAAAACAAAAACTCCTACACCACCAAACACCAATACAATAAGGCATCACAATCTCAGATCGGAGAAATTGTAGGAGAGATATCACACGATATTGTCTAACCGTACGTCACTTTTTTTTGTTTTATCTCTCATTAAATAAACTTTTTTATTTTTTAATTTTATTTTAAAATGAAATTGCTACATGTCACATTACGATTGGTCACTTAAATGTAATGTCTGACAAGTGGGGTCCCAAACTGAGATGAAGAACTAGCAATGTTTCATTCTTGTTCGTAAATTCAACGTCATTCTGGGACACAACAATATTTCCTACTTCTTCTCCTTCAATGTTTCTGAGGTATTATGTTGTTCCTGTTTCTCTTTTTGTTCCAAAAAAGTTTCATTCTTTTCAATTTTCGAGAAACACCCATTTCTATTTCATTCCTTATTTTTCCGTCTCATCTTATTCAACTTCAACCACATTCCATAATAACAATGATGTTGTTGACGCTGTTTTACTGTTCAATCGCTTGCTCCATAAGAATCCCACTCCACCCGCCTTCGAATTCGGTAAGATTTTAGGTTCCCTTGTCAAATCCAAACATTACCACACCGTTGTTTCACTTTCTCAAAAAATGGAATTTGAGGGAATTAAACCTAACTTAGTCATTTGCAGCATTCTCATCAATTCTTTCTGCCAATTGGGTCTTATCCCTTTTGCTTTCTCTGTTTTGGCAAAGATTCTCAAAAACGGTTACGAGCCAAATACCATAACATTGACTACACTCATCAAGGGTCTCTGTCTCAAAGGTCAGCTGAAAGATGCAATTTGTTTGTTTCATAAAATGGTATCAGAAAACATCAACCCAAATGTGTATACCTTTACTATATTGGTTGATGCATTTTGTAAGGAAGGAAAAGTAAAAGATGCTAAAAATGTGTTTGCTGTGATGATGAAACAAGGCATTAAACTTGATGTTGTTTGTTATAGCGCTTTAATTGATGGATATTGCCTAGTTAAAGAAGTGAATAAGGCTAAGAGTATATTCAACCCTATGGCTCAGGGGGGAGTGAATCCTAATATTTACAGTTACAATATCTTGATTAATGGGTTTTGTAAGATTAAAATGACGGATGAAGCCATGAATCTCTTTGAAGAAATGCATTGCAGAAATATTATTCCTAACGTGGTAACTTACAGTTCCCTTATTGAGGGTTTGTGTAAATCAGGAAAAATCTCTTATGCTTTGAAACTAGTCGATGAGATGCATGATAGAGGTCAACCACCAGATATAATTACTTACAGTTCTATATTGGATGCTTTATGCAAAAACAATCAGGTTGACAAGGCAATTGCGTTATTAACAAAATTGAAAGACTAGGGCATTCAACCAGATATGTACACATACACTATTCTTATTGATGGATTGTGTAAAGGTGAAAGACTAGAGGATGCACGGAATGTTTTTGAGGATCTTTTGGTCAAAGGCTATAATCTAACTGTCAACACATACACCGTTATGATCCATGGGTTTTGTAACAAGGGCTTGTTTGATGACGCATTGGCTATGTTGTCAAAAATGAAAGAAAATGGTTGCATTCCAAACGCCGTTACTTATGAAATAATCATCCGTTCTCTGTTTGATAAAGATGAAAATGATAAAGCGGAGAAACATCTTTGTGAAATGATTACGAGAGGCCTATTGTAAGACTGAGACTAGGTAAGATGTTTTCTATTTAACTATTGTTATATTGTATTTATAGTTAAGAATAATTGCATCATTTCATTTTATGTACTTGCCTCCCTAATGGGAAAAAGACTTTTATTATTGTTGTTTCTTTTGTTAAGTGTGTTTACCAAACCCCTTATAGGTCATGTGTATCTTTCATTTGTCTTTCTCTAGATGATTTTAAATTACCTCATTGACAGTGCATTCTCTCAACTTGATGTCGTTTAGAACTTTTTATCCATAATGTTGGCAGGTACAAATAATTATCATGGTACATTATTCGAGATTGTGAAAACTTGTGGACCCTCATTTATTTATTTATTCATTTATCTTGGGTGATACTTTGAAGGACCCTAACTCCTATATAGGCTAATTTCCATGGAGGGGTTGCCTTAACAATTGATTTGATAGCCAACATATGGCAGCTTGTTTAAGTCCAGTTAAGTGAAATTAAACCTGGTTTCGTGTGTTTGGCTACTAGTTCTACATTCATGTTGTTGGATTCGGCAAAATATAGGTTTGCATTCTCATTCAAATAGAGTGTCCTGAGTTTTGAAAGTCACACCTAATTTTGACTAGGACTGTATACAAGCATTAGTGAAATAAAAAAGATACTTATTTTGGAATCTGCATGATGTGTACTTTTTTTATGCTTGCCTCTAAGGAAAGGTGGAAGAGAGATGAAAGGCTAAGAATGATGCTAGCATTGAACTATGATAGGTTCAACATTATCTGAGTATCCTTGCTATTGAATACCTCATTTCCCACAGTTATGCAAAGTTATTTTGATTTGTGAAAGGTAAGGTTGAACTTGGTGCTGAATACAAGTTAAATCTTTTGAAAGGTCTGTCATATTCTGCAGATACTCATTTCTTGAATATGGTTCCTGGTCCATTATCTTTGATGGAACATTTGTGTATCTAGTATCTTCTCTTGATTCACCTTTTCTGAATCCAAGGTAGAGATTTTGATCCTAGTCACATTCACTGACCTTATAAAAACAGCCACTCTAGAAGGAGAATGTAGATTGTTGGCTATCTGTCCATAGGTTACAACTCAACAAGGCTAGAACGCTCCATTTACAAGATATGTGTGAACAGAATAAGACTAGTTAGATATAAAGTAGACAGGAGATATATAGCAAATCTGAAATGGTGAGAGGAAAGAAAAACAGTGATTTGAAGGTTATATTTTCATTATTAGTGTTCTGATTTTAACTAGGCACACAAAGTGAGGTGATGCATGGTTGGACACCTAATAATAAAGGTTATATTTTCATTTGATCCATGTAGCCGACCCCACTTAATGGGATAAGGCTTGGTTCTTGTTGGAATCTCATAACATACTCTGTTTTTGTTTTGTTAAGGTTATACATACTTGATTTAAAGAAATGGACAATAAGATATATATATATATATATATATATATATATATATATATATATATATATATATATATATATATATATATACATACTTCGACTATTTTAAAAAAACGTAAAAGAAATGAAGAGATGGTAGAGTTTTAGCAAACAACATTCATTGTTATCAGTGTTGTTACTATGCTATTGGGTGTAACAGCTTGGTATCATGACAAATATTTTGTTAAGAAACCAGCTCAAGAAACCGATTGCATTGAAAAATTAAGAATAGCACAGTTTCCATAATCGTCTATATAGGAGAACAAGAACTGATTGCATTGAAAATTAAGGACTAGGCGACTAGCAGAGATAGTAGCAGCCACAATCCCTTAGAGAAGGGTGTCAGTGAGCACTGAAGAGTTCTAGTTTGTTTTCGGAACTTTATTTTTAGAGGGCATGTAAGATGGTTTTGTATGTTGATTCTTCATTATCACTTCTATTTTGTATTTTAAACTACTGTTTTCTTTTCCATTTTTTTGGATTTGTATAGATTCCTCTTACCTCGTTAGTATGTACATAGTGTTAAATATTGGTATCCTTGTATGCAAACATGATGTTTGTGTTGATTAGGCACAAACATGTTGCCTCCTTTTATATCTAAATATATTGAGAACTTTTTGTAGTTACCCTGCCCAATGAGAAACAACCTTTTGTGATCTTTTTTGTTTTGTCAAGTGTGTTTATACTTAAACCGGGATATCAGTGATTTTCAACCTGAGGGGAAGTGGTAGAATATATTAGTTAGTGTTGTCTTGAAAATATTGTTGGGTTGGAATTTTACAGATTATAGATGCCAATATCTTATTCTCAACAGATCTGAAATTTAGGTCAATACCATCTGCATTATAAAGAATGGAACTCACAGCTCCTTGTGTTGCACAATAATAGTTTAAAATCTGCATCTGAACTTGGTGAATTGTAGCAGAAGTTGGTTTCCATTACTATAATTACAATAATTTTCATAATCACAATGTAGCTCTGAGTTCGTTTCCGCCAAAATCTCTGCTATCAACGAACCAAAAGTAATTGTATATATTCATCTACAAATGGTGGCTCAAATCCAATTCTTGTTATGGTTGAGGATATAACATAATTTATTTGTCTGGTGTTGGAAGTGTAGAACAAGGGTCACTTTCAATTTTTGCTTGTGCAGGGTACTTTGTTTTGATTATCTGTCAAATTGTATCAAACTCTTGACTATAGTGTGTTTAGTAGTACTTGTGCTCAACATCTCAATAAATTTTAGTGTGTTTCTTAATTAAGATTTCAATATAGTATTTAATTGCTTCTTACCTTAATTTAAAATAGTTTTAAGGAATTAAAACTAAGAGCATGGTCTAATGAGAATTAGGATAACTAATTAAGTAGGAAGTTGCTGAACCAGAATCTGTCGCATGGGAAGCTAAGGAAGTCCCTTCCATTCGACATCAACGCCAGCATGAGTTCAGTCAATGTAAGGGGGAAGATGTTCACTCAAAGGGATCTTGTGCATGGTAACCCATATTGATTGTTGCATGAAATGTGAGGGGTTTGTTACTTCAATTCTAGCCTTCTAGGGTGCCTTATCTCAATATATTTGGTAATAACCCATGTTCGAGCCTGGAAATTAAGGTTTAATGTTATTTCTGGGGATTTGGATCCTCTCCTTCTCCTATTCTCTCCTTTTCCCTCCTTTTCCATTTTGTGTTTTTCTGCTGGATAATTAGATTTATATTGTAAAAATATTAGAATGCAAAAAGCACTTTATCAATAAGCAAAACACTATAATTCCTTAAAACTAAGGTGGATCCCGAAGCAAAAGAAACATCAAAACTCCAGGATGGCTTAAGAGTTTCTACTGTTACTAAGGTGGTGCAGGTAGCATTTTTAGTTAATTAGTAGTTTTGCAAGTTTGTGTAATTCTTATAAGAAGACCCAAGTCCATTAGGGGAGGTCTGTCAACCCTAGCCATATAAGGACACTGTAGCCATGGAGCAATGTATGAACAAACTTGAATGCAGTTTGTCATACCCCATTTTTTGACTCATTTTTCTTTTTCTTATTTTTTATTTTTTATTATTTTATTGTTATTTTCCTTTTAATATTATTACTATTTTTTTCATTATTTTATTTTTATTCTTTACTCTTATTTTTACTTTTATTATTACTACTATTATCTTTTTTGTTATTAATATTACTATCATCTTTATTATTATTATCATTATTATTATTATTATTTTTCATTATTACTTTTTATTATCATTACTTTTATTATTATTTGTTTTATTGTTTATTTTAAAGAAAATAAAAAAAGAGAAAAAAAAGGATTTCGCAGTGCGATGTCATAATCGCTCTGCGAACTTTGAGAAGGATTTCGCAGAGCGATGTTATAATCGCTCTGCGAACTCTGCGATTTTTGCAGTTTTGGATTTTCTGATTTACCTTTCTTTTATTATTATTATGATTATCATCTATTATTATTATTACTGTTATTATTTTAATTTTACTATTTGATTCAACAAAGAAAGGAAGAAAACATGTATCAATGCAAATCAAGGAAAGAAGGAATTTGTGCCAAAGAGGGCATGTGCCAAGCAAGTTGGCTGCCCTTGGGCAGCTCTCATCCCTACCATTTGGCCTGCTACTGACCCTGCACTTTCCAGCAAGCAGCTTGTTCTTTTTCTTCCTTCCTTCCCCACCCAAAAACCAGTCAAACATAGCTGCAAATTGCTTGCCCAAGGTCCAAAGTTGCTGCCCTGTTCTAGCATTCTTTCTTTCCTTCTTAGAACAACACACTTGTTCCTTTTGTTTCACCCAATCTCTGCACAAACAGGACACTACTCTTCCTGTTTGTCTTCTCAAAATTGCAAGGATCAATCCCAAAGGGCAGCTCAAGTTGCAAACAGCCCATGTTTTCTCACTTTTCCAGCAATTTTCTGTCAGAAATCAGCTTCATTGGGTGCTGAATTTGGCCAAAGTCTTGACCATGATCACAAGGTAAGGTCACCTCTTCCCTTTTGCATTAAATGCAAAGCAAATGTCCTGATCATAGCCCACAAAAACAGCCCTGCTTTAGGATTTTTTATCATGACAATTGATCCTAATTTTGCCTATAAAAGCCATGCAATGCTGCAGGATTATGGACAGATTTTTTAGACCAAAAGGCAGTGAATTTTCACACAATTCAGACCTTCTTTGACATTCATTTTAGACTGTTTTCATTGAGCAAGTTTAGAGAGAATTCTAGGAGGAAATTTTAGAGCAAATTCCATTCCTTTCTTTCACAAATTATCCCAAACCAGCACAAAGCAACCAAGCAGCCAAAACAACCACTAAACTTCATACAAAGAGGGAAGAACAATAACACAATATCATTGTTCTTGCTGTTTGCATTCATCAAACACTTCCAGCTTTGCAAAACCATCATCATCCAAGCCTTTTCCTTTTTCTTGCAACAAAAGCTTTGGGCTAGGAGTTTGTAAGTCATTCTGAACTTGTCATATTGCATTTGCATTACTGTTTGCATTTGTTTTGATTCCTGCTTGATTCAATCTCAGTTCTGCATCCTTAATAGTTTTTAACTCATTTTGATTTAAAAACATCTTTTGAACTTCAAAGAAATCCCAAGGTTTGCAAAACATTTAAAACTGAAGTGTTTTACTCTTTTTCTTGCTAATTTCAAAAGCTTTTCACTCCTCTTAAAGTTCTGAAGCTTGTTCAGAAGCAGCTTCTGAACAGCAGTTCAGAAGCAGCTTCTGAGTTCAAATTTTCGAAGGGTTCGCAGAGCCAAGTTCTGGTCGCTCTGCGACCATGACAGAACTCAAGGGTTCGCAGAGCCTGATTCAGGTCGCTCTGCGACCATGACAGAACTCAATTTCTGAGTTCAAGCTTCTGAAAGCTAACCTCTGAATTTCTGACTTGAAGATTCAGAATCTAAGAGGATTAAAATTCATTTTGGTTCAAAATATAACAAGGGTTTTTGCATACATTTGGAAATTCACAAGTTCAAATAGTTAACTTGAATAACAAGAAACTTGTCCACTTTTTCAAGCTTGAACTTGAGCCAAACTTGTTCATTTTCCAAACTTGAACTTGAGCCAAACTTGTTCATTTTCCAAACTTGAACTTGAACCAAACTTGTGCATTTTCCACAAACTTGTTCATTTTTTAAATAACTTGAACAACACTTGTTCATAAGTTGCAACAACTAATTTGAGTTTTACACTTGTTCATAAGTTTTTAACTAAGTGTTTTCCTCTTTTGGGATTTCTTAAAGTTTCAACAATAAACTTGAATGAAAAAGGAATGGTTTGACGTATGTCTCTCCATTTCCCGGTTGCACGAATGCTTGACGTATGTCTCGTTGTTCGGACAATCGTCGTTCTATTTTCAAAGCATAAAACCAAACCAAACCTTTTCTTGGTCCCCCGTGACCAATTCAAACCTTTTCTTGGTCCCCCGTGACCATTTGAACCTTTTCTTGACTCCTCGTGGTCAATTCAAACCTTTTACGCCAACGCGCATCTTCAAACGGATACCATCGCCCAAGTGCGAGTCTGTCCTTTTTACCTTCATTAAGCTACCCTCATAACGGTAGTAGGTAAAACTTTTTATCGGTCTTCATTAAGCAATCCATACAACGGTAGTAGACCATGTACTTTTTCATTTTAAAAGCAAACTTTTTCGCCCAAGCGCGATCAAATCGTTTTTCCATAATTAAAATCAACCAACAAACAAACTTTTGCTACAAAGAACTACGTAGCTTTGATTTCTCCATCGCACCGGGAGATTCGTAGGAGCAAGATTCACATCTTGTCAAGCACATTAATAAAAAATATCATTTTTTTTCGTTTTCTTCATTGCCTTTATATATTTAAGCATGCAGGCAAAACTTTAAAAAACACTTTACCCTTAACTAACTAGGAGGTTCCCGTTGAGTACAACGGATGTGATGGGTGCTAATACCTTCCCCTCGCATAATCGACTCCCGAACCCAAAATCTTTAAAACGTTGTGATTTAGAACTTTTTCCCCTTTTCCCAGAAAAATTAAAAGTTCAGTCGTGAAACAAAATTAGTGAGTCAAAGCTCGTCAATAGCTTGATCTCCGGAATTCGACGCGACAAAAAATGGCGACTTCACTGGAGACATCGTTTTTCCTCACTAGCGAGTCAAGCATATCCTAGTTAGCTTTTAGGCTAAGTGTTTTTGTTTTGCTTGCATGCTTTTGTTTTATTTGTCTTTATCTTCTTTTTTCTCTCTTACATCTATGTTTATATGCTTCATTATGCTTTATTGTTCATATGGGTGTGTCAACTATGTGTTGTCACATTGTTCGGGTTAATGCCGAACGTGTGAAGCTCTCTACCCAAGCTTTGAGAGAAAATTAAGATAAGATTGGGTTTGTGTAGTTTTGGCCCTCTTGACGTATGTCTTGTAGGAACTGACATGAGAACCCCGCCTAGGGTAGATTCTCTTGGAAGTATGGTTGTATTGCGAGTATTTGCAACAGCAATTATAAGTCCTTGTAGGATCCGTGACTCTAGGGACCTTTTAGAAAATCTCATCTCTAGAGCCTACATGTGAGAATGGGGGGAAGTTTTGAACATTCCTATACCACACCCCTACATATCATTACATTTGCATTCATGAAAATGATTTTTGCATGTACATTTTGCTTTATAGGGAATTAAAAGGGCAATCATTAATTAGCAAAAGAAATATGGATTCCGGAAAAAGAAACACGCTTGCTTTCAAGGTCAAGGCTCCCAAAGTAGAAAGCCTGCTAGTTTTGAGTAGTAAGCTCACTTCGATCAACAAGAGTAATTTCCAAGCAAATTATGGATTGTTACTTGACCTCCTGCGCGTAAAGGTGGATACAATGGCTTTAACTACATTGACTCAATTCTATGACCCACCTCTCCGATGCTTCACATTCCAGGACTTCCAGTTAGCTCCTACCTTAGAAGAATTCAAGGAGATTTTGGGATGTAGTATGAAGGATCATGGGACTTACCTTGGCTCAAGAGAAGACCCTAATTTAGGAGGCATCGCCGAATCTTTACAGCTTGGTGCCCAAGAAATAGCACCTCACTTGGAAATGAGAGGAAGCACTAAGGGGTTTACAAGGAGGTTTTTGGAGACCAAGGCTCGGGTCTTGTTGGCTAACAAAGAAGGGAAAACATTCAATGCAATCCTAGCTCTTTTGGTATATGGGGTAGTTTTGTTCCCTAACATGGATGATTTCATAGATCTTCCGGCTGTAGGGGTATTCATGACAAAGAATCATGTACCTACACTTTTAGCGGATTTCTATCATTCTCTCTATGCTAGGCATGAAAAAGGGAGAGGAGGCACAATTTCTTGCTGTACTCCTTTGGTGCAAATATGGTTAATGTCCCACATGCCAAGAGATCGGGATTTTGTGGAAAACCGAGCCAAGCTCAAGTGGTCACAAAGGATGACAGCTCTCACCGAGGGGGATATCCATTGGCATTCTCGAAATTTAGAGGATCCGGAAGTTATTCTTAGCTGCGGTGTTTTCCCTAACGTACCCCTCATAGGTACTAAGGGATGCATTAACTACAACCCGGTCCTCTCTCTCCGCCAATTAGGATATCCATTAGAGGATAAACCCGATGATCTCTTGTTGGAAGCTTTCTTCCTAAGAGGGGGAGATCAAGACCCAGCGCTGCTAGAAAAGATCCAAAGAGCTTGGAATCAAATACACAAAGGAAAGGTTGGCAAAAAGAATTGTGTAGCCAAACCTCCCTACACTCAATGGGTGAAGGAAAGGGTCAAAATAATCAAGCTACGCTTTACGGTGGTATGCCCTCCAAAACCTCTCGCACCTAAGCCAATTGTAGCCGTTCCCACTAAAGAAGCGGAAGAACTGAAAGCCAAAATTTGAGAACTCCAAAACAAAAATGGGGAGTTAGAATTAAAGCACCTTCAAGCTTTGGGAGAGATCACTAGAGCAAAGAGAGATCGAGAGTGAAATTCTGGCCAGGCAATAAGATACTTAACAGGTTCTGGTTCTGATTAAAACATAGCAGGTTCTGATCAGAACTTAGCACAATTTTAAACGCAATTAATAGGCAGAAAAATAAACGTGCAGGAAAGCTAAAAACACACAAGGTTTGTGTTGAGTCTTTTGGTGTTGGCTGCATATTTTGGCAAAACCAAGGTATTGAATAGAAGCATCTCCATGATTAGAACATTTCTTCAGTTGCAAGAAATTTCATTTGAAGCTGTTCAGAAGCTCAAAATGACTTCAGAAGCTGTATACTTCATCAGAAGTACTGAAGCACTTCAGAAGCTGATTCAGGTTCTGATGGACGCATTGACTTTTGTTGACTACATCAGAAGCTGATATTTTCAAGTGGTTTTTATGCGAATCTTGGTGAAAATTGGCAAGGATTTGTTCCATGATTATTGCTTCTAGAATGCTGATTTATTTGGAGAAGATTTAATGAAGATTTGGTTTTAAATTATGAAGCTCGTATTTTTTCTGCAGAATCTTTAAAAGATATATTCCTGGTTTATTTGTTTCCTTATTGGATCACTCATAAATTAGAAACAAATCAATTTGAGAAGATTGGCTACAGAATTAAGAAGAGTTACTGAAGGCTATATAAGGAGAAGGGCTGCTGCTATTCAACTTACGAATTTAAGAGTGTTAAAAAATCAGAGAATTGAGTCTTTGTTATTTTTAAGCTTTTAGCTTTGTTGAGCACCACTCTGTTAGAGTTGGTTTAGGTTTGTTTTGAGTTGTAATCACTCTAAGCCTGTAGGTATGAGTACTGTCTTTGTGTATTGATGTTGTCTTCAAAAACAGGGGAGTTTTTGTTTCAGAACTAGTTTAAGTTCAAAGGGTAGTTCAAGTGGCTGGGTTGCAGTTACTTGGATAGGAAGTTAGAGGTTTTCTAATACTCAACGAGTTGGGTAGAATTCAAGACTAGGAGGAAGATAATTGCTTAGGCTGGGAACTGGGAGTCAGTGTCTTGAGTCATAAGGATTATTTCCTATAGTGGAATTCCTTCCTGGATTGGTATCCCCCAGAGTAGGAGGTGTTTACTCCGAACTGGGTTAACAAACCTTGTGTGTTCTTTAGCTTTCCTTCACTTTTTATTTCTGCTACTTATCTGCTTTAAATTGTGCTAAGTCATTGTTCAGAACCTGTTTTGGTTCAGAACCTGTAATCTCTTAAGTATTGCCTGGCCAGAATTTCAATTGGCATCAGAGCAGGCACCCTGCCTGTATTTTGGGTGAGATCCAGAGGACTTAATATCTGGCAAGCATGGATAGAGAAGGAGGCTATGTCAATAGACCACCCCTACTAGATGGCACAAACTATGAGTATTGGAAGTCAAGGATGTGTGCGTTTCTAAAGTCTATTGACAGCAGGACTTGGAAAGCTGTGATCAAAGGCTGGGATCATCCTGTGTATACAGACAAAGATGGTAACAAGACTGAGGTTCTGAAGCCTGAGGAGGAATGGACCAAAGCTGAAGATGATCTGTCACTGGGAAATTCAAAAGCTTTGAATGCTGTCTTTAATGGTGTTGATCAGAACATGTTCAGACTTATCAAACAATGTACTGTGGCTAAGGATGCTTGGGAAATTCTGAAGACCACTCATGAAGGAACTTCTAAGGTAAAGATGTCCAGATTGCAGCTGCTTACCACCAAATTTGAGAACCTGAAGATGAAGGAAGATGAATCCATTTAGGATTTTTATATGAATGTGCTGGATATGGCAGATTCATTTGACTCTCTTGGTGAAAAAATGTCTGATGAGAAGTTAGTAAGAAAAATCCTCAGATCCCTGCCCAGAAGATTTGATATGAAGGTGACAGCAATTGAAGAGGCTCATGATATTACCACTATGAAGCTTGAGGAGCTGATTGGGTCATTGCTCAATTTTGAAACAGCCTTTTGCAAACAGACTGAGAAGAAAGGAAAAGGTGTAGCTTTTAGTGTGAATTCTGAAGCTGATGATCAACATGAGTCTGATGAGGAGGATAATGACTTATCAGAAGCTCTAGTGTTGCTGGGAAAACAATTCAACAAGATTCTGAAGAATATTAACAGAAAAGCCAAAGCCAAAGGTCAGAACTTCAGATTCAACAACAAGAAGCAACAAACTGATGAGAGAAAGACAAAATCTGAAGAGAAAAGTAACCAAGCCAAAGGTGTGCAGTGCTATGAGTGTGAAGGTTATGGACATATCAAAACTGAGTGTCCTACTTTTCTTAAGAAGCAGAAGAAAAGCCTAGCTGTGTCATGGTCTGATGATGGTTCTGAAGAAGATGATGTTAGTGAATCTGATATGTGTGATACTGGTCTGGTAGTGAGGTCAGGAGCTATCTTGAAGAAGGAAGCTGTTTTAGAATCTGAGACCTTTTCAGAGTCTGACTCAGAGTCTGAAGCCTCATCTGTGTCTGAAGCTGCTAAAACCTCATATGATGAACTAGCTGATAACTACAAGAAGCTGTATACCAGAAGTGCTGAGGTTTGCAAACAAGTTTTGGATCAGAAGGAGACTATTATACAACTGGAGGCTGAAAAAGGTGAACTGTTAGTGCAGAACTCAGATTTAAAAGAAGAAGTGAATCAACTGAACTCCCAACTTGATCAAATGAAAAAGCAAGTGAAGATGTTGAACTCTGCTACTGATAAGTTGGAGGACATTTTGGGGAATCAGCAACAAGGAAAAACTGGTTTAGGTTTTGTTGATCAGACTCAGATTCCTAAACAGATGAGTTTTGTTCCTGCTACTCAAACTCGTGATTCTATGGTTGGAACATCAAAGAGGAGACCTCAGAAACCAGCCCAGATGCCAGCTCAGAAGCAAGCTCAGAAGTATGTTCAGATGCAAGGTCAGAAGCATGTTCAGATGATACCTCAGAAGCAACCCCAGAAATTTTTCAGAAACAGAAGGAGAAGAAATCATCCATGGATTTGTCATCATTGTGGAAAGAAAGGGCATATCAAACCATTCTGCTTTAAATTGTATGGTTACCCTGAACACTTCCAATATAGAATAGTGCAACCAGCTGCACCTAGACACAGTGTTCAGAAGGTGTGGAAACCTAAGGTTCAGGATGTAGGCCTGATTGCTCATACTTCATTAAGAGCCACCTCAAAAGAAGACTGGTATTTTGATAGTGGGTGTTCAAGGCACATGACTGGTGTGAAGAAGCTACTGAGCAATATCAGATCATACTCCAGAAGTTATGTGACATTTGGAGATGGTGTAAAAGGTCAGATTCTGGGAATTGGAGATTTGACCAGAGAAGGTTTGCCCAGACTTAATGATGTGCTACTGGTGGAAGGATTAACCTCTAATCTGATTAGTATTAGCCAGCTATGTGATCAGGATTTAAAAGTGAATTTCAACAAGCAGGAGTGTATTGTTACTGATCAGGATGGAAAAACTCAGATGAGGGGCTGCAGATCCAAAGACAATTGTTATTTGTGGGTTTCTGAAGAAGAAAGAAGTTTGACTTCTTGTCTTATGAGCTCAGAAGAGGAAGTCAAACTCTGGCACCATAAACTAGGACATTTGAATTTGAAAGGCATGAAGAAAATCCTAAGTACTGAAGCTATCAGAGGTGTTCCTAATCTGAAGATCAATGAGGACAGTGTTTGTGGTGATTGTCAGATTGGTAAACAAACAAGAAAGTCTCATCCCAGATTAGTTCACCAGGTAACTACCAAAGTACTAGAACTTGTTCATATGGATTTAATGGGGCCTATGCAAGTAGAAAGTATTGGAGGAAAAAGATATGCCTTTGTAATGGTAGATGACTACTCAAGATATACATGGGTCAGCTTTGTTAGAGAAAAGTCTGATACTTTTGAAGTTTTTAAAGAGATGTGCATCCAACTACAAAGAGAGAAGGATAGTGGGATTATCAGAATCAGAAGTGATCATGGCAAAGAATTTGAAAACAAGAGCTTTTCAGAATTCTGTGCTTCTGAAGGTATAAAGCATGAGTTTTCTGCACCTATCACACCTCAGCAAAATGGTGTAGTTGAGAGGAAGAACAGGACTTTAGCAGAATGTGCAAGGGTTATGCTGCATGCTAAGAAGCTGCCATATATGTTCTGGGCTGAAGCAATGAACACAGCATGTTACATACACAATAGAGTCACTTTGAAGAAGGGTACTACATCAACTCTGTATGAATTATGGAAAGGGAGAAAGCCTACAGTCAAATATTTCCATGTTTTTGGGAGCAGATGCTATATCTTGGCTGACAGAGAGAATAGAAGAAAACTGGATCCTAAGTCTGATGAGGGCATATTCCTGGGTTATTCAGTGAACAGCAGAGCTTACAGGGTGTTTAATTCCAGAACCAAGGTTGTGATGGAGTCCATAAATGTGGTTATTGATGATTTGTCTGCTGAGAATGAAAAGAATGATCCTGAAGTTGTTGCAGAGTCTGAAGTATCAGAAGAACAAACCTCAGAAGCAGAAAAGCATTCAGAGTCTGAAGAAGCAGAAGATCAAACAGATCAAGTTCCAAATGGTAAAGGGCCATCCATTAGAGTTCAGAAGGATCATCCTAAAGACTTAATCATTGGAAGCTTAGATCAAGGCGTCAGAACCAGGAGATCAGATGTTGCTGCTACTGATTCATGTTTTGTGTCAATGGTTGAGCCTAAAAATGTGAAAGAAGCCCTAACTGATGAATTTTGGATTGAAGCAATGCAAGATGAGTTGAATCAATTCAAAAGGAGTGAAGTGTGGAATCTAGTTCCAAGACCTGAAGGGCTGAATGTGATTGGGACTAAGTGGATATTCAAGAATAAAACAGATGAGAATGGTACTGTAGTCAGAAACAAAGCAAGGTTGGTTGCTCAAGGCTATACTCAAGTAGAGGGATTGGATTTTGATGAGACCTTTGCACCTGTGGCCAGACTAGAGTCGATAAGATTACTGTTGGGTGTTTCTTGCATTCTCAAGTTCAAGCTATTTCAGATGGATGTGAAGAGTGCATTTCTGAATGGATATCTGCAAGAAGACGTGTATGTTGAACAGCCTAAAGGATTTGTGGATCATAATTTTCCTAATCATGTTTACAAGCAGAAGAAGGCCTTGTATGGATTGAAGCAAGCACCAAGAGCATGGTATGAAAGATTAACTCAGTTTCTTGTGGCCCAAGGTTACAGAAAAGGAGGTTCTGATAAGACATTGTTTGTGAAAGATGAAAATGGGAGTCTGATGATTGCTCAGATTTATGTGGATGATATAGTGTTTGGAGGGATGTCTCAGAAGATGGTCAAACTGTTTGTTCAGCAAATGCAATCAGAGTTTGAAATGAGTTTGGTTGGAGAGCTGACTTACTTTCTTGGGTTACAAGTCAAACAAATGGAAGATACAATCTTCATTTCTCAAAGTAAGTATGCCAAGAACATAGTGAAGAAGTTTGGAATGGAATCTGCTGCTCACAAGAGGACACCAGCTGCTACTCACCTGAAGTTAACTAAGGATGAAGATGGAGTTTCAGTAGACCAAAGTCAGTACAGAAGCATGATTGGGAGCCTATTGTACTTAACTGCAAGCAGGCCTGATATCACATTTGTTGTAGGAGTTTGTGCAAGATATCAAGCTGATCCTAAGATGAGTCATCTGACACAAGTTAAAAGGATCCTGAAGTATGTGAATAGCACAAGTGACTATGGAATCATGTATTCTCATAGTTCAAGTTCTGAACTGATGAGATATTGTGATGCTGACTGGGCTGGAAGTGCTGATGACAGGAAGAGCACCTCAGGAGGTTGTTTCTTTTTAGGAAATAACTTAATTTCCTGGTTCAGCAAGAAACAAAATTGTGTTTCATTGTCAACTGCTGAAGCTGAGTATATTGCTGCTGGAAGTAGTTGTTCACAACTGGTTTGGATGAAGCAGATGCTGGAGGAGTACAACATTGAACAAGGAACTATGACAGTGTTTTGTGACAATTTGAGTGCCATCAACATCTCTAAGAATCCAATTCAGCACAGCAGAACCAAACACATAGACATCAGACATCATTTTATCAAAAACCTTGTGGAGGACAAGATTATTCAGCTGGAGCATGTAGCTACTGAAGAACAAGTTGCTGACATTTTCACAAAGGCTTTGGATGCTAAGCAGTTTGAAAACTTAAGGAGCAAGTTAGGTGTGTGTTTGCATGAAGAGTTATAGCAATTACTGCAAACTGGATGTGAGGAAGATAGAGTACCTGCCAGTTGTACCTATGCTAAGTGTGATCCTGAACCTGAGTCTGAATCTGATATGTCTTCCAAGATCTGTGTTACCTGTTCTGATTTTAGTCCCTATATGAAGACTATGATTTGTCAGAATTTTATGGCTAAAAAGGGGGAGAAAATCTTGAGTATTGTGTTGATTGTGTTGGCTCTGATACCAAACATCTTAAGCAATGTGTTGCTGCTCAGAATTAGTTCAAGATGTTCAGCTTTCAGTGTTATTCAGAAGACTAGTTTTGCTCTGATACCAGCAACAAGATATGTCCAGATATGATTGAAGGGGAGGATGTGTCTCAGGGGGAGTATAAGGTTGTTTTGATCCTGAGTGTTTTTGTGATCCTGAAGTGTGCTTCTGATATGCTCTGATACCATGTTTCTCTGTAGTTCAGTAGTGAGGGGGAGTTTGTGTGAGAAGCTGAGTTGCAGGGGGAGTGTTGTGAAGATTCAGAAGTAAGGGGGAGTGTTTGTGATGATCAAGCGTTGATCAGTTGCTCAGATACCATGGTTGTGATCAGAAGTTGATCAGTACTTAGTTGATGTGTGCTTCAGTAGCTGTTATGTTTTGTAGAACTGAAGCTGGTTTGTGTTATTCATAGCTGTGTCCGCTGCTTATGTTTATGCTATGATATATTAGTATGGAGTTCTTCATTGCTGAGTTGCTTTTAAGGGAGATTGAAGAACTTGGATGGTTTTAGCCAAAAATTTGCCAAAGGGGGAGATTGTTGAGTCTTTTGGTGTTGGCTGCATATTTTGGCAAAACCAAGGTATTGAATAGAAGCATCTCCATGATTAGAACATTTCTTCAGTTGCAAGAAATTTCATTTGAAGCTGTTCAGAAGCTCAAAATGACTTCAGAAGCTGTATACTTCATCAGAAGTACTGAAGCACTTCAGAAGCTGATTCAGGTTCTGATGGACGCATTGACTTTTGTTGACTACATCAGAAGCTGATATTTTCAAGTGGTTTTTATGCGAATCTTGGTGAAAATTGGCAAGGATTTGTTCCAGGATTATTGCTTCTAGAATGCTGATTTATTTGGAGAAGATTTAATGAAGATTTGGTTTTAAATTATGAAGCTCGTATTTTTTCTGCAGAATCTTTAAAAGATATATTCCTGGTTTATTTGTTTCCTTATTGGATCACTCATAAATTAGAAACAAATCAATTTGAGAAGATTGGCTACAGAATTAAGAAGAGTTACTGAAGGCTATATAAGGAGAAGGGCTGCTGCTATTCAACTTACGAATTTAAGAGTGTTAAAAAATCAGAGAATTGAGTCTTTGTTATTTTTAAGCTTTTAGCTTTGTTGTGCACCACTCTGTTAGAGTTGGTTTAGGTTTGTTTTGAGTTGTAATCACTCTAAGCCTGTAGGTATGAGTACTGTCTTTGTGTATTGATGTTGTCTTCAAAAACAGGGGAGTTTTTGTTTCAGAACTAGTTTAAGTTCAAAGGGTAGTTCAAGTGGCTGGGTTGCAGTTACTTGGATAGGAAGTTAGAGGTTTTCTAATACTCAACGAGTTGGGTAGAATTCAAGACTAGGAGGAAGATAATTGCTTAGGCTGGGAACTGGGAGTCAG
The DNA here is from genome assembly GCA_018208015.1 of Medicago ruthenica. Taxonomy (NCBI): domain Eukaryota; kingdom Viridiplantae; phylum Streptophyta; class Magnoliopsida; order Fabales; family Fabaceae; genus Medicago; species Medicago ruthenica. The sequence goes on along the minus strand of CM031376.1, from coordinate 43,447,756 downwards.
TGTCTTGAGTCATAAGGATTATTTCCTATAGTGGAATTCCTTCCTGGATTGGTATCCCCCAGAGTAGGAGGTGTTTACTCCGAACTGGGTTAACAAACCTTGTGTGTTCTTTAGCTTTCCTGCACTTTTTATTTCTGCTACTTATCTGCTTTAAATTGTGCTAAGTCATTGTTCAGAACCTGTTTTGGTTTAGAACCTGTAATCTCTTAAGTATTGCCTGGCCAGAATTTCAGTTTGTTAACCCAGTTCGGAGTAAACACCTCCTACTCTGGGGGATACCAATCCAGGAAGGAAATCCACTAGTGGATTTAATCCTTAAGACTCAGACACTGACTCCCAGTTCTTATCCCAAGCAATTAACCTCCACCTAGTAAGACTTCTACCCAACTCTGAGTAATAGAATCCTCTAACTTCCTATTCAAGCAACTAAACCCAGCTACTTGAAACCCTTAATAAAAAACACTCTGTTTTTCAGAAACCTTCAAAAACACAAAGACTTCATTCATACCTAAAGGCTTAGAATGAATTACAACTCTATAAAAATCTAAACCAACTCAAACTGAGTGGTGCACAATAAAGCTAAAAGCTTAAAATACTAAGACTCAATTTTCTGATCTTAAACACTATAAATCGTAAGTTGAATAGCAGCAACCCTCCTCCTTATATAGCCTTCAGTCTTGCAGCATAAATAACAAAACTAATCTTCTGATTTGATTTGTTACTGAAATAAGATTGGTCCAATAATGTAACAAATAAAACTGTACTGAATCTTTTAAAGATTATAACAGGAAAATATGAACTTCATATCTTTGAACCAATTCTTCAATAAAATCTTCTCCAAATAAATCAGCATTCTAGAAGCCATATGCGTGGATAAATCCTCAATAAATCTTGCAAAGATTCGCATAGAAAAACCTTGAAAATAACCAGCTTCTGATGAAGTCAACATAAGTCAACGCTGGCATCAAAACCTGAATCAACTTCTGAAGTGCTACAGTGCTTCTGATGAACATTCAGCTTCTGATGTAATTTTCAGCTTCTGAACAGCTTCAAATGAGAAAACTTCCAACTGAAGAAATGTTCTAATCATGGAGATGCTTCTATTCAACACTTTGGTTTTGCCAAAATATGCAGCCAACACCAAAAGACTCAACAATCTCCCCCTTTGGCAAATTTTTGGCTAAAACCATCCAAGTTCTTCAGTCTCCCTTATAATCAACTCAGCAATGAAGAACTCCATAATCATACATCATAGCAATTAGTTTAGGCAGCGGATTCAGCTATGTTAAACACAAACCAGCTTCAGTTCTACAAAACATAACAACTACTGAAGCACACATAAGATACTGATCAACTCCTGATCATCACAAACAAGGTATCAGAGCTACTGATCAACTCCTGATCATCACAACACTCCCCCTGCAACTCAGTTTCTCATACAAACTCCCTCTTACTACTGAACTACAGACCAGTATCAGTGCACACTTCATGGTATCAGTGCACACTTCAGGAGCTGAACACATTTGTTCTTCAGGACCAACACTCAGGACTTTAAAAACTACATTCTTCCCCTGAGACACATACTCCCCCTCAATAACATCTTGACAGCTCTTGTTGCATTGGTTCTGAATACTGAGCTTCACACATAACTTCTAAATAACACTGAAAGCTGAGCATCTGAAATGCAGCAATACATCTTCTAATTTTAGGTATCAGAGTCAACACATTGCATAAGATTTTCTCCCCCTTTTTAGCCACAAAATTCTGACAAATCTCAGACTTCAAATAGGGAATGAAATCAAAACAGGTAACACAGATCCTTGAAAACATATCAGATTCAGACTCAGGTTCAGGACCACACTCAGCATAAGCACAACTGGCAGGTACTCTATCTTCCTCACATCCAATTTGCAGTAATTGCTATAACCCTTCATGCAAACACACACCTAACTTGCTCCTTAAGTTTTCAAACTGTTTAGCATCCAAGGCCTTTGTGAAAATGTCAGCAACTTGTTCTTCAGTAGCTACATGTTCCAGCTGAACAATCTTGTCCTCCACAAGGTTTCTGATAAAATGATGTATGATGTCTATGTGTTTGGTTCTGCTGTGCTGAATTGGATTCTTAGAGATGTTGATGGCACTCAAATTGTCACAAAACAATGTCATAGTTCTTTGTTCAATGTTGTACTCCTCCAGCATCTGCTTCATCCACACCAATTGTGAGCAACTACTTCCAGCAGCAATACACTCAGCCTCAGCAGTTGATAATGACACACAGTTTTGTTTTTTGCTGAACCATGAAATCAAGTTATTTCCTAAGAAGAAACAACCTTCTGAAGTGCTCTTTCTGTCATTAGCACTTCCAGCCCAGTCAGCATCACAAAATCCCATCAATTCAGAACTTGAACTGTGTGAATACATGATTCCATAGTCACTTGTGCTATTCACATACTTCAGGATCCTTTTAACTTGTGTCAAATGACTCATTTTAAGATCAGCTTGATATCTTGCACATACTCCAACAGCATAAGTGATATCAGGTCTGCTTGCAGTTAAATACAATAGGCTCCCAATCATGCTTCTGTACTGACTTTGGTCTACTGAAACTCCATGTTCATCCTTAGTTAACTTCAGGTGCGTAGCAGCTGGTGTCCTTTTGTGAGCAGCAGATTCCAATCCAAATTTCTTCACTATGTTCTTGGCATACTTACTTTGAGAAATGAAGATTGTATCTTCCATTTGCTTGACTTGTAGACCAAGAAAGTATGTCAGCTCACCAACTAGACTCATTTCAAACTCTGACTGCATTTGTTGAACAAACAGTTTGACCATCTTCTAAGACATCCCTCCAAACACTATATCATCCACATAAATCTGAGCAATCATCAGACTCCCATTTTCATCTTTCACAAACAAAGTCTTATCAGAACCTCCTTTTCTGTAACCTTGAGCCACAAGAAACTGAGTCAGCCTGTCATACCATGCCCTTGGTGCTTGCTTCAATCCATATAGAGCCTTCTTTAACTTGTACACATGTTCTGGAAACTTAGGATCCACAAAACCCTTAGACTGTTCAACATTTACCTCTTCTTGCAAATATCCATTCAGAAATGCACTCTTCACATCCATCTGGAATAATTTGAACTTGAGAATACAGGATACACCCAACAGTAGTCTTATGGATTCTAGTCTGGCCACAGGTGCAAAGGTCTCATCAAAATCAAGTCCCTCAACTTGAGTATAACCCTGAGCAACCAACCTTGCCTTGTTTCTGACTATAGTACCATTTTCATCTGTTTTATTCTTGAATATCCACTTAGTCCCAATCACATTCAGCCCTTCAGGTCTTGGAACTAGATCCCACACTTCACTCCTTTTGAATTGATTCAACTCATCTTGCATTGCTTCGATCCAAAATTCATCAGTTAGGGCTTCTTTCACATTTTTAGGCTCAACCTTTGACACAAAACATGAATCAGTAGCAGCAGCATCTGATCTCCTGGTTCTGACACCTTGATCTAAGCTCCCAATGATTAAGTCTTTAGGATGATCCTTCTGAACTCTAATTGATGGCCCTTTACCATTTGGAACTTGATCTGGTTGATCTTCTGCTTCTTCAGACTCTGAATGCTTTTCTGCTTCTGAAGTTTGTTCTTCTGAGGCTTCAGGCTCTAGAACAACTTCAGGCTCATTCTTTTCATTCTCAGCAGACAAATCATCAATAACCACATTTATGGACTCCATCACAACCTTGGTTCTGGAATTAAACACCATGTAAGCTCTGCTGTTCACTGAATAACCCAGGAATATGCCCTCATCAGATTTAGGATCCAGTTTTCTTCTATTCTCTCTGTCAGCCAAGATATAGCATCTGCTCCCAAAAACATGGAAATATTTCAAAGTTGGCTTCCTCCCTTTCCGCAATTCATACAGAGTAGATGTTGTTCCCTTATTCAAAGTGACTCTATTGTGTATGTAACATGCTGTGTTCATTGCTTCAGCCCAAAACATATATGGCAGTTTCTTAGCATGCAGCATAACCCTTGCACATTCTGTTAAAGTCCTGTTCTTCCTCTCAACTACACCATTTTGCTGAGGTGTGATAGATGCAGAAAACTCATGCTTTATACCTTCAGAAGCACAAAATTTGAAAAACTCTTGTTTTCAAATTCTTTGCCATGATCACTTCTGATTCTGACTATGCCACAGTCCTTTTCTCTTTGTAGTTGAATGCACATCTCTTTAAAAACTTCAAAAGTGTCAGACTTTTCTCTAACAAAGCTGACCCATGTATATCTAGAGTAGTCATCTACCATTACAAAAGCATACCTCTTGCCTCCAATACTCTCAACTTGCATAGGCCCCATCAAATCCATATGAACAAGTTCTAGTACTTTAGTAGTTACCTGGTGAACTAATCTGGGATGAGACTTTCTTGTTTGTTTTCCAATTTGACAATCACCACGAACATTATCCTCATTGATCTTCAGATTAGGTACACCTCTGATAGCTTCAGTACTTAGGATTTTTTTCATGCCTTTCATATGCAGATGTCCCAGTTTCTGGTGCCAGAGCTTGACTTCTTCTTCTGAGCTCATAAGACAAGAAGTCAAACTTCTTTCTTCTTCAGAAACCCACAAATAACAATTGTCTTTGGATCTGCAGCCTCTCATCTGAATCTTATCTTCCTGATCATTAACAATACACTCTAGTTTGTTAAAATTAACCTTCAATTCTTGATCACAAAGTTGGCTAATACTGATCAGATTAGAGGTTAATCCTTCCACCAGTAGCACATCATTAAGTCTGGGCAAACCTTCTCTGATCAAATCACCAATACCCAGAATCTGACCTTTTACACCATCTCCAAATGTCACATAACTTCTGGAGTATGATCAGATATTGCTCAGCAGCTTCTTCACACCAGTCATGTGCCTTGAACACCCACTATCAAAATACCAGTCTTCTTTTGAGGTGGCTCTCAAAGAAGTATGAGCAATCAGGCCAACATTCTGAACTTTGGGCTTCTACACCTTCTGAACACTATGTCTGGGTGCAGCTGGTTGCACTCTTCTATACTGAAAATGTTCAGGATAGCCATAAAGTTTGAAGCAGAATGGTTTGATATGCCCTTTCTTTCCACAATGATGACAGATCCATGGGTGATTTCTCCTTCTTCTGTTTCTGAAAAATTTCTGGGGTTGCTTCTGAGGTAGCATCTGAACTTGCTTCTGACCTTGCATCTGAGGTCTCTTCTGAGCTTGCTTCTGAGCTTGCATCAGGGCTTGTTTCTGAGGTCTCTTCTTAGATGTTCCAATCATAGAATCATCAGTCTTAGTGGCAGGAACAAAATTCATCTGTTTAGGAATCTGAGTCTGATCAACAAAGCCTAAACCAGTTTTTCCTTGTTGCTGATTCCCCAAAATGTCCTCCAACTTATCAGTAGCAGAGTTCAACATCCTCACTTGCTTCTTCATTTGATCAAGTTGGGAGTTCAGTTGGTTCACTTCTTCTTTTAAATCTGAATTCTGCACTAACAGTTCACCTTTTTCAGCCTCCAGTTGAAGAATAGTCTCCTTCTGATCCAAAACTTGTTTGCAAACCTCAGCACTTCTGGTATACAGCTTCTTGTAGTTATCAGCTAGTTCATCATATGAGGTTTTAGCAGCTTCAGACACAGATGAGGCTTCAGACTCTGAGTCAGACTCTGAAAAGGTCTCAGACTCTAAAACAGCTTCCTTCTTCAAGATAGCTCCTGACCTTACTACCAGACCAGTATCACACATACCAGATTCACTAACATCATCTTCTTCAGAACCATCATCAGACCATGCAACAACTAGGCTTTTCTTCTGCTTCTTAAGAAAAGTAGGACATTCAGACTTGATATGTCCATAACCTTCACACTCATAGCACTGCACTCCTTTGGCTTGGTTACTTTTCTCCTCAGACTTGGTCTTCTTCTCGTTAGTTTGTTGCTTTTTGTTATTGAATCTGAAATTCTGACCTTTGGCTTTGGCTTTTCTGTTAACATTCTTCAGAATCTTGTTGAATTGTTTTCCCAGCAACACTAGAGCTTCTGATAAGTCATCCTCATCAGACTCTTGTTGATCATCAGCTTCAGCATTCACAGTAAAAGCTATACCTTTCCCTTTCTTATCAGGCTGTTTGCAGAATGCAGTCTCAAAATTTAACAAAGACCCAATCAGCTCCTCAACCTTCATAGCAGAAATATCATGAGCCTCCTCAATTGCAGTGACCTTCATGTCAAATCTTCTGGGCAGGGACCTGAGGATTTTTCTGACTAACTTCTCATCAGTCATCTTTTCTCCAAGTGAATCAAAAGAATTTGCCATGTCCAGCACATTCATGTAAAAATCCTGAATAGATTCATCTTCCTTCATCTTCAGGTTCTCAAATTTGGTGGTCAGCAGCTGCAATCTGGACATCTTCACCTTAGAAGTTCCTTCATGAGTGGTTTTCAGAATTTCCCAAGCATCCTTAGCCACAGTACATTGTTTGATAATTCTGAACATGTTCTGGTCCACACCATTAAAGATTGCATTCAAAGCTTTTGAATTTCCCAGAGACAAGTCATCTTCAGCTTTGGTTCACTCCTCTTCAGGCTTCAAAACTCCAGTTTTGTTACCATCTTTGTCCAAAACCTCAGGATGTTCCCAGCCTTTTATCACAACTTTCCAAGTCCTGTTGTCAATAGACTTTAGAAAAGCACACATCCTTGACTTCCAATACTCATAGTTTGTGCCATCTAGTAGGGGTGGTCTATTGACATAGCCTCCTTCTCTATCCATGCTTGCCAGAAATTAATACCCCTGGAACTCACCCAAAACACAGGCAGGGTGCCTGCTCTGATGCCAATTGAAATTCTGGCCAGGCAATAAGATACTTAACAGGTTCTGGTTCTGATTAAAACTTAGCAGGTTCTGATCAGAACTTAGCACAATTCTAAACGCAATTAATAGGCAGAAAAATAAATGTGCAGGAAAGCTAAAAACACACAAGGTTTGTTAACCCAGTTCGGAGTAAACACCTCCTACTCTGGGGGATACCAATCCAGGAAGGAAATCCACTATTGGATTTAATCCATAAGACTCAGACACTGACTCCCAGTTCTTATCCCAAGCAATTAACCTCCACCTAGTAAGACTTCTACCCAACTCTGAGTTATAGAATCCTCTAACTTCCTATTCAAGCAACTAAACCCAGCTACTTGAAACCCTTAATCAAAAACACTCTATTTTTTAGAAACCTTCAAAAACACAAAGACTTCATTCATACCTAAAGGCTTAAAATGAATTACAACTCTATAAAAATCTAAACCAACTCAAACTGAGTGGTGCACAATAAAGCTAAAAGCTTAAAATACTAAGACTCAATTTTCTGATCTTAAACTCTATAAATCGTAAGTTGAATAGCAGCAGCCCTCCTCCTTATATAGCCTTCAGTCTTGCAGCATAAATAACAAAACTAATCTTCTGATTTGATTTGTTACTGAAATAAGATTGGTCCAATAATGTAACAAATAAAACTGTACTGAATCTTTTAAAGATTATAACAGGAAAATATGAACTTCATATCTTTGAACCAAATCTTCAATAAAATCTTCTCCAAATAAATCAGCATTCTAGAAGCCATATGTGTGGATAAATCCTCAATAAATCTTGCAAAGATTCGCATAGAAAAACCTTGAAAATAACCAGCTTCTGATGAAGTCAACATAAGTCAACGCTGGCATCAGAACTTGAATCAGCTTCTGAAGTGCTACAGTGCTTCTGATGAACATTCAGCTTCTGATGTAATTTTCAGCTTCTGAACAGCTTCAAATGAGAAAACTTCCAACTGAAGAAATGTTCTAATCATGGAGATGCTTCTATTCAACACTTTGGTTTTGCCAAAATATGCAGCCAACACCAAAAGACTCAACAGAGAGGAAACAACAAAATCTCTCCTAGTGTGCAAAAAAAGGCTAAGAATCTCCGAGGGGAAAAGAGAATGGATCGGGGGTGGTTTGGTCAGTGCCGACGCCAATCTCATAGCCAAGGACGAAGAGTTTGAGAAAGTCTTGCATTCCAACCAAGAGTTGAAAAAGTTCGGGGAGTTAGCCGTGGAAGCCCAAAAAAATGGAGGTTGAAATATCAAGAAAAAAATCAACAACTCCAGAAGGTCGTCAAGGACCACAAAGAGCAGCTACAAACCGAACGCGTCCAAAGGCAAGAATATGAGAACCTTTCTCTTCAAGGGAAGCTTAAGTGCGATCATCTCAAAGCCGATATCAAGAAATATGAGGAATATTTCGACCATATTGCACAACTACATGATGAGATTAGGAGTGCAAGCACCAAGCTAGCTCAGCGCAAGGAGGTGATTGAGTTTGTGTGGCAAGACGCCGCCCGATTAAGTGAAGACTTCACAAAATTGGTCGCGTTCTCAAATATGGTCATTGCCCAACTTCCGAAGAAGCTCGCAAAAGCCGAGATGGTCATGCCTTACTTTGTCATCCCTAAGAAGATCCAGAAATTCATGAAGTTCTGCAAGGACACAGTAGATTTCTATAGGGAAGAAATGGACAAAGCGGAAAAGAGAGCAGCTGTTTGATTTGTATTAGAATTAATTACGCCTTGTAATCTAAATGTTATTCAATCAAATAAATATTTTTTGAAGCAATATTAATTTCCTGGCCTTTAATATTTCTAATTGCTAATATTAACTGCGCGCTTTTAATTTCCTCGCAAAGCAAAATGAAAAAATGCATGCTTTTTTTCATATACATCGCATACATGTATTAACATCATTCATAACATGCATACATTTGTTTTCATACCCAAAACTCATTCCCCTTCTTATCATCAGGATTTCTTACAATCCAATTCATCGGTGTTCGCATTTCGTTCGCAACACTACGCGTCATCCCCGTCAAAGAAAGTGGCTCGTCGTCCCAAATCAACCTACACGTACAACACTCTAGCAAATATAAGAAGGAAAACGGAACATTTGGAACAAGAGAACCAAGAACTCCGGGGAGAATTAACGTCCATGCGGACTAAAATGGAGAAATTAACCGAATTGGTAAAACTGCTAGCGGCCTCACAAGTTCCGTCATCGGCTCCTCCCTCCAGCTCCTTAGCTCAAGCGTCAGCTTCTACTTCGGCTCCAACAGTGCACGCTGACGCTCCACAACATACCATGCCTCCCGGTTGTCCTTGGGGCATGCCCATCAGCTTTGGCGAAGATTTTATCCCTCTTCCTACTACACATCAAACAATTCCTGTTCCTAAACCCGAGATTACTTTTCCCCAGGCTACGGCGGCCTTTTCAGCTCCAGTAATTCATACCACCCCGTATGACCATGGACCTATCTTTCACGCCGAAAGTATAGGGGCTCAAAATCGGATGGATGATTTCCAAGAAAAGTTTGACGAAATGCAAAGGGAAATCAAGGCCCTCCGCGGGAAAGATCTATTTGGGAAGAACGCTCATGACCTTTGTCTAGTGCCAAACGTCAAAATCCCTCCCAAATTCAAAGTCCCTGAATTTGACAAATATAAGGGAAACACCTGTCCTCAAAGCCACCTAGTGATGTATGCTAGGAAAATGTCCACTCAAACGGACAATCATCAATTACTCATCCAGTATTTCCAAGATAGTCTAACTGGTGCCGCTTTGAAATGGTACATGAGTTTGGACAACGCTAAGATCCAAACTTTCAATGACTTGGGAGAGGCCTTTGTTCGCCAATACAAGTACAATCTGGACATGGCCCCAGACCGAGACCAGCTCCAGGCCATGACCCAAAAGGACAAAGAGACTTTCAAAGAATATGCCCAAAGGTGGAGAAAGATTGCCGCTCAAATTAACCCACCTCTCGAGGAGAAGGAAATGACCAAGATTTTCCTAAACACTCTTGGTTCATTTTATTATGAGCGGATGATTGCAAGCGCACCTAGTGATTTCACCGAAATGGTGAACATGGGTATGCGCCTAGAGGATGCGGTCCGGGAAGGACGATTGGTGAAGGAAAGTGCCCCATCCAGAAGCACAAAAAGGTTTGGGGGCAGTTACCCTAAAAAGAGGGAGCAAGACGTTGGCATGATTGTCCATGGGAGACCCCGCCAAGAGTACTCAGCCTACCCTCATGTTGCCACCATTTCACCATCTATCCCTACACCTCAAAACCACAGTTATCAAATCCAAATTCCACAAAGACCTCCATCCCATTATCCACTACAATATCAACAAAATTACCCACAAAATCCACAACAACATCGTCAACAACCTCACCCACAAGGTCAACAACAACTTCGACCTCAAACTCCCTAACAACCTTACACTCAACAAAATCGCCAGAAGACAGCCTTCGATCCTATACCAATGAAATACGCGGATCTGCTCCCTGCTTTGATTGCAATGAATCTTGTTCAAACAAGAGCACCTTCTCCCGTGCCGAATGTGCTGCCTGTATGGTATCGTCCTGACCTCACCTGTGCATTCCATCAAGGAGCACCGGGTCATGATGTCGAGCATTGCTTTGCTCTTAAGAATGAGGTTCAGAAATTAATCCGTGCTAAGTTTCTAACCTTTAAAGATTCCGGTCCCAATGTTCAATCTAATCCTCTGCCGAACCATGGGTCTTCCGTCAATATGGTTCAAGAGCATCACGAAACCAGTCCTATCTCCGAGGCCCGAGATATTAGGACACCTTTGGTTCCGATGCACATCGAGATGTGTAAAATAGCCTTGTTCAATCATGACCATGCTAACTGCAAAGAATGTTCAAAAAATCCTCGTGGATGTCTACAAATTCAAAATGACATACAAGGATTAATGAAAAGAAAAGAGCTTGTTGTTACAAGAAAAGACAAAAGTGTGTGCGTTATAACCCCGGAATTCAATATCGCGGAGCACTTGGAGTTAGCTTTCAGTAGCCAGAAGCCTGTTGCCGCTCCACTAGTGATATGTTTACCAGGACCTATACCATACACTTCACAAAAAGCAGTTCCTTACAAATATAATGCAACCATGTTGAGCGATGGTCAAGAGGTACCTATCCCCCTGTTAGCCCCTGTCGGTAATATTACGGACAGTAGCAAAGTGTTAAGAAGTGGACGTATTCTCCCAACGTCAGTTCAAGGGAAGACTAGTACTCCGGTGTTTGAACCAAAACAAATACAAGACCCCAGTACAAGCAAAGATACGGGCCAACCCAGCGGGACTAGTGCCAATTCTGATTTTGATGAGGTGTTGAAGATGATTAAGAAAAGTGAGTACAAAGTAGTGGACCAGCTAATGCAAACCCCTTCGAAGATCTCTATGTTGTCTCTATTACTAAATTTTGATGCCCATAGAGAGGCATTAATGAGGGTTTTGGACCAGGCTTTCGTAGATCATGACGTAACCCTTAGTCAATTCGGAGGCATAGTTGGAAACATCACTGTTTGTAACAATTTGAGCTTCAGTGACGATGAACTCCCCGAAGGAGGAAAACACCACAACTTGGCACTGCACATATCGGTAAATTGCTAAACAGACGCTCTGTCCAATGTATTGGTGGACACCGGATCATCCCTAAATGTAATGGCAAAAACTACCCTAGATCAACTCTCTTATCAAGGTGCACCCATGAGAGGGAGTGGAGTAGTAGTGAAAGCATTCGATGGTTCAAGGAAGTCAGTTATTGGAGAAGTGTATCTGCCCATCACAGTCGGGCCTCACACATTTCAAATCACTTTCCAAGTAATGGACATACAAGCAGCGTACAGTTGTTTGTTGGGCCGACCATGGATCCATGAGGTCGGGGCAGTGACGTCTACACTGCACCAGAAGTTAAAATTCGTGAAGAACGGGAAGTTGATAACCGTGGAAGGAGAAGAAGCTTTGTTAGTAAGCCATTTGTCGGCTTTCTCTTTCATCAGTGCTGATAATGTCTATGGGACGTCATTCCAAGGTCTTTCCCTGGATGATGAGAATACCACGAAGAGTGAGGCATCTATGTCTTCCTTCAAAAGTGCACAATTAGTGGTGCAAAATGACTTGCTTCCGAATTGGGGAAAGTTGATAAGTCTGCCAGAGCACCAGCATAGAGAGGGGTTTGGGTTTTACTTCGTCTGCAAGAGTTACCGAGCCAAGCACTAGCATTGAACCAATCAAGGACGCTTTCCACAGCGCCGGGTTCATTCATTCCCCGACAGAAGCTAATGCCATCACTGAAGATGAGCCTGGAGAAATAACCCCTGTTCTTGTAACGACAGGAAGAGTTTGCTGCAATTGGGTCGCTGTCGACGTCCCTTCTGTTACTCATTCTTCAAAGTAATGTGTTTAGTTTGTTTATCTTTTTTCAAAAAAAAAATTCCCTTCGTCTTGCCCAAAGCGAAGAGTGATTCATGTAGGGCTTTGTTTTTGTACTACTATCATCAATGAAAATTGTCGTTTTTATCACGACCTTTGCATTATTTTTACGTTGTCTTTATCGTTGTCTTTTTTCGGAAAAATGGTGATAAAAAAAACCCCGAAAATAATAATAAATATATTTTATTTTCATTAAATTTCAAAAAGTCTACTTTTTTCACTCATTTTTCTAAAATCGATCATCCATCATATACAGACTACACGTCAATAAGCCCGTTGAACACCATAACCCTAGGCTCTCTCCCAACTTTGAGTTTCCTGTTTACAAATCTGAAGAGGAAAAGGATGAAGATATTCCAGACGAGATCAAACGCTTGTTAGAACAAGAGAGGAAGACCATTCAGCCTCACGAAGAGACATTGGAGGTTATCAACTTAGGTTCCAACGAGGACAAGAAAGAGATCAAGATTGGGGCATCATTGGATGCGTCTGTCAAAGAAAGAATAATCAAGCTTCTCGAAGAATTTGTAGACATCTTTGCATGGTCGTATCAGGATATGCCAGGATTGGACCCTAAGATTGTGGAACACCATTTACCTCTGAAACATGAATGTCCTCAAGTCAAGCAGAAATTGAGAAAGACTCGCCCTGACATGGCCCTCAAGATTAAAGAAGAAGTGCAAAAGCAGATTAATGCGGGCTTTCTCATTACATTAGAGTATCCTCAATGGTTGGCCAACATAGTGCCTGTTCCCAAAAAGGATGGTAAAGTTAGGATGTGCGTTGACTACCGAGACCTGAACAAGGCTAGCCCAAAAGACGACTTCCCTTTACCTCACATTGATATATTGGTCGACAGTACCGCCAAATGCAAAGTTTTCTCCTTCATGGATGGTTTCTCGGGATACAATCAGATCAAGATGGCTGTCGAAGATAGAGAAAAGACATCTTTCATTACACCTTGGGGTACTTTTTGCTATCAAGTGATGCCTTTCGGTTTGACGAATGCGGGTGCTACCTACCAAAGAGGCATGACCACTCTCTTCCACGACATGATGCACAAGGAAATTGAGGTTTATGTCAATGATATGATTGTCAAATCTGGTACCGAGGAGGAGCATGTCGAGTATTTACTAAAGATGTTCCAACGTTTGAGAAAGTATTGGCTTCGCCTGAATCCGAACAAATGTACATTTGGCGTGAGATCTGGAAAACCCCTAGGTTTCATTGTCAATCAAAAAGGAATTGACGTAGATCCTGACAAAGTCAAAGCCATTAGAGAAACGCCTGCTCTGGAAACTAAGAAGCAAGTAAGAGGATTTCTAGGACGCTTGAACTACATCTCTAGATTTATATCTCATATGACAGCCAGGTGTGGGCCTATTTTCAAGCTACTTCGCAAGAATCAAGAAGTAGTATGGACAGAAGATTGCCAAAAGGCCTTTGACAGCATCAAGGAGTACTTGCTAGAACCTCCAATTCTTATACCTCCAGTTGAAGGAAGACCTTTAATTATGTACTTGACTGTGTTGGAAGACTCCATGGGTTGTGTACTGGGACAGCAGGACGAAACCAGTAGGAAGGAACACGCCGTCTACTACCTAAGCAAGAAGTTTACGGACTGTGAATCCCGATACTCTTTACTTGAGAAGACTTGTTGTGCATTAGCCTGGGCTGCTAAGCGTCTTCGTCATTACATGCTTAATCATACTACTTGGCTGATATCCAAAATGGATCCAATCAAGTACATCTTTGAAAAGCCTACTTTAACCGGAAGGATCGCTCGTTGGCAGATGTTGTTATCAGAATATGACATTGAGTACCACACTCAGAAGGCCATCAAAGCCAGTATTCTTGCCGGTCATTTGGCTCATCAACCGATTGAAGATTATCAACCAATTAAGTTTGATTTTCCTGATGAGGAGATCATGTATTTGAAGATGAAAGATTGCGACGAGCCAATATTTGGCGAAGGTCCGGATCCCGAGTCTAAATGGAAATTGATCTTTGATGGGGCTGTTAATGTCTATGGTAATGGAATTGGGGCAGTCATCGTTACTCCCGAGGGCAAACATCTCCCTTTTGCTGCAAGACTATTATTCGACTGTACAAACAACATGGCAGAATATGAAGCATGTATTCTGGGAATCGAAGAAGCCATTGATCTAAGGATCAAGAACCTTGACATTTATGGAGACTCAGCTCTTGTGATTAATCAAATCAATGGAGATTGGGAAACTCCCCACTCCGGCTTGATTCCTTACAAAGATTATGCAAGACGTTTACTAACCTTTTTCAACAAGGTCAAGTTGCATCACATTCCTCGGGACGAGAATCAGATGGCAGATGCTTTGGCAACTTTGTCTTCTATATACGAGGTCAGCCGTCGGAATGAGATTCCAACAATCAAGGTTCAACGCCTGGAGAGGCCCGCACATGTGTTTGTAGTTGAAACGGTCATAGATAACAAGCCATGGTTCCATGATATCAAATGTTTCCTCCAAAAGCAAGAGTACCCACATGGGGCATCCAACAAGGATAAGAAGACTTTGCGAAGATTGGCTGGCAACTTCTTTCTGAATGGAGAGGTTTTATACAAAAGGAATTTTGATATGGTGCTACTCAGATGTGTGGATGAGCAAGAAGCAGATCTGATAATGCATGAGATACATGAAGGTTCCTTCGGAACTCATTCCAGTGGGCATACAATGGCTAGGAAGATCTTGAGGGCCGTATATTACTGGATTACTTTGGAAAGCGATTGTTATAAGCATGCCAGGAAATGCCATAAATGTCAGATTTATGCTGACAAAATCCATATACCACCAACTGCTCTGAATGTCCTTTCTTCCCCTTGGCCTTTCTCTATGTGGGGTATTGATATGATTGGTAGGATTGAACCCAAATCTTCAAATGGGCATCGTTTCATCCTAGTGGCAATTGATTACTTCACCAAGTGGGTCGAAGCTGCATCGTATGCCAATGTCACTAAACAAGTGGTGGTCCGATTTATTAAGAATCATATCATCTGTCGATATGGTATTCCCAGTAAGATCATCACAGACAATGGGATCAATCTGAATAACAAAATGATGAAGGAACTATGTGAAGAGTTCAAGATTGAGCATCATAACTCTTCTCCTTATAGGCCTCAGATGAATGGCGCAGTTGAAGCTGCAAATAAGAACATCAAGAAAATAGTGCAAAAGATGGTGGTCACCTACAAGGACTGGCATGAGATGTTACCGTACGCCTTGCACGGGTATCGTACTTCAGTGCGTACATCAACAGGGGCAACTCCTTTCTCTTTAGTATACGGCATGGAAGCAGTGCTCCCTGTAGAGGTCGAGATCCCGTCATTGAGAATTCTGATGGAAGCTAAGTTATCTGAGGCTGAATGGTGTCAAAATAGATATGATTAGTTGAACTTAATTGAAGAGAAACGCATGACTGCCTTGTGTCATGGACAACTGTATCAAAAGAGAATGAAACAAGCTTTTGACAAGAAGGTTCGCCCACGTGAATTCAAAGAAGGAGACCTTGTGCTCAAAAGGATCTTATTTTTTCAACCCGATTCCAGGGGCAAATGGACGCCTAACTATGAAGGCCCGTATGTCGTCAAGAGAGTTTTCTCCGGTGGGGAAATGACTCTTGCAACTATGGATGATGATGAGTTTCCCCGTCCTATGAACGGTGATGCAGTCAAGAAATACTTTGTCTAAAAACAAAAGAACAGCTCCGCAAGTCGAAAACCTGAAAGGGCGGCTTAGGCAAAAATGAGCGTCTCGGTGGACTGAAAACCCGAAAGGGCAACCTATGCAAAAATTAAGGATCAAAAGACAAAGTAACTACATCGGGTTGGCCATAATTCACTCAGGGCATATTAACTGTCAAGAAACTCCGAATCTGAAGCGCCAAACAGTGGAAATCAAAGTTGTTAGGGATAATAGCGGTTATTGTGTTCAATGTACCTTCCCTTTATATTTACCATTTTTCCAACTTTGTAAGTTCCGTGGAGCCATGCCATTGGCGGGTCACCACCCTATGAAAAGAATTTCCCCATTTAAGTCTTTTGCCTTTTATCTGAAATTCCCATTTATTCTGTTTGTAAAATTTCTTCTATTTTTGATGGTAGTACTGGAAACAAAACTCTTTTTCAAAAAAAATCATCATAAATCTCTCATATTTTTGGAAAACATAAACAACAAACACATTCTCTTTGAACTCATGAATAAGTGAAGGATGCGTCAACATCTGTCCTGAGAACGGATAAACTTCGCAGGCTGGACATGCTCAATTGCTAAAAATTCCCCAGCGGGGTCGTCAGTGAATCAAAAAAATATATCCCCAGTGAATCGAAAACTCGGAAGGACGATTCAAGCAAATTAGGGACTCAAAAAAAAACAAGCAAGAAAAAGCATCCCCAGCGGAGTCACCAGTCCTTCTCCCTAGTGGATTAGCACGATCTCCCCAGGAGGTGTTTACTCCCCATTAGTTACTGTATATGTCGGGCTTTACCCCGTTAGCATCTTGATATGCCCCCAGTGGCATTATCCCCAATGAAGATTGCCGAGTGTTTGTAATGCGACGCCGGTCCACTTTCCATCTCACCTGTCCAATCTCGTCTCATCAAGTTTATCAGTTATACAATCAATCAAGTCAATCCTTCATATACTCATACAACATTACCAGTGAAAGTCATACAAGTCATACAAGTCGTATTGTCATACATACATTCATACATTCATGCATATACGACATACAAACAATATCATTCATACATGGCTGCATTAACCACCATGAATCTTGCTTTAACTGTTTTCTCACACCAATCAATCATAAACAATTTGTAACTTTTTTCCCCCCCAAGTGTCATCCTCAGCAGAGATGTCACTCTCTTTTTGCCAAGTGGCAGGTTCAAACGAACAGCTTTCGCATATCTTTTATTTTCATCATTGTCGCCAAGTGGCAAGTTCTACGACCGAACATCTGGCAAATCACATTTATTTTCACCTTTATGCCAAGTGGCAAGTTCGACGACCGAACAGCTGGCAAGTTACATTTATTTATGTATTTGTGTTCTACAAATAAACGGCTTGCAATAACCTCTATTCTTCTCTCAAATAGTGTCATCCCCAGTGTGTCTGGTCCAGAGATGTCACCCTCTTTTTGCCAAGTGACAGTTCTTTAGTGAACGGCTTGTGCATCTTTTCTCCCCAGCCAAGTGGCAGTTCTTTAACGAACAACTTGTGCATCTTTTATCATGTCTTTATGCCAAGTGGCAGTTCTTTAACGAACAACTTGTGCATCTTTTATCATGTCCTTTGTGGCAAGTGGCAGTTTCTTTAGCAAACAGCTTGTGCATCTTTATCTTGTATTTAGGCCAAGTGGCAGTTCTTTAATGAACAACTTGTCAGCAGCATTCCCAGTAAAGTTCAGTGGCTAGTTTGGCAGTAACCCGAACAGCTGACATTTATCTTTATCGTCAGTGGCTAGTTCGGCAATAACCCGAACAGCTGACATTTATCCCCAGTGAAGAGACCTTGTCTTTTCCTTTATATTTTACCTTCATTAAGCTACCATCACAACGGTAGTAGGTAAAATCCCTAGTGACGGTCTTCATTAAGCTATCCATACAATGATAGTAGACCTTGTCTTTACATTTACATTTTTACCTTCATTAAGCTACCATCATAACGGTAGTAGGTAAAGTATGTTGTTGGTCTTCATTAAGCTATCCATACAACGATAGCAGACCTTATCTTTTCCTTTACATTTTGCCTTCATTAAGCTACCCCCACCACGGTAGTAGGTAAAATGTTTTCAAACGGAATTCTCCAAATAAATCATACCCCATGCATTTCTTTCATCCACTAAGGCTGGATATCGATCAGTTTTCAAAATGATCCTTATATCCCCAGTGATGTCACAGACCTTATCTTTTCCTTTACATTTTGCCTTCATTAAGCTACCCCCCACAACGGTAGTAGGTAAAATGTTTTGTCCGCCTTCATTAAGCTATCCAAACACCGATAGTAGGCGAAGTCTTTTCTTTTTTTATGTTACCTTTTCTAAAGCTATCAACCATATACTTACTTGTCATATTCCCCAGTGATGTCATATGTCTTCATCATGCTATCCGCACACCGATAGTAGACAGTGTCTTTTTCTTTTACCTTATTTAAGCTATCATTTACACGATAGTAGCAATAAGAACAACGTAAAATCCCCGGTGAAGCCACCAAGGTAACTTTGGTCTTTTGTCTTTATTAAGCTATCATTCTGAATCAATATGGTAGTAGACAATCCCTTTTCCAGTGGAACCACGTTATCCCCAGTAGAGTCGGATCCCGTTTCTTTAACGAACCCGGGTATCCCTTTGTTTATTTTATCCCCAGTCAGGTCATCTTCCCCATCTTTGCATTCATACTTTGCATCGCAAGCATTCACAGCATTGCATGCATATCCATAGCATTTTCAACAAAAAAATTAGTCAAAAATGGTGTACTCTGTATTTAAGACTCTTCGACCCGTCGAATTTAAAATTCACTTTTAATCTTCGTGGCGAAGAAACTTAAATAGGGGCATCTGTCATACCCCATTTTTTGACTCATTTTTCTTTTTCTTATTTTTTATTTTTAATTATTTTATTGTTATTTTCCTTTTAATATTATTACTATTTTTTTCATTATTTTATTTTTATTCTTTACTCTTATTTTTACTTTTATTATTACTACTATTATCTTTTTCGTTATTATTATTACTATCATCTTTATTATTATTATTATTATTTTTCATTATTACTTTTATTATTATCATTACTTTTATTATTATTTGTTTTATTGTTTATTTTAAAGAAAATAAAAAAAGAGAAAAAAAAAGGATTTCGCAGTGCGACGTCATAATCGCTCTGCGAACTTTGCGAAGGATTTCGCAGTGCGATGTCATAATCGCTCTGCGAACTTTGAGAAGGATTTCGCAGAGCGATGTTATAATCGCTCTGCGAACTCTGCGATTTTTGCAGTTTTGGATTTTCTGATTTACCTTTCTTTTATTATTATTATGATTATCATCTATTATTATTATTATTATTATTATTATTACTGTTATTATTTTAATTTTACTGTTTGATTCAACAAAGAAAGGAAGAAAACATGTATCAATGCAAATCAAGGAAAGAAGGAATTTGTGCCAAAGAGGGCATGTGCCAAGCAAGTTGGCTGCCCTTGGGCAGCTCTCATCCCTACCATTTGGCCTGCTACTGACCCTGCACTTTCCAGCAAGCAGCTTGTTCTTTTTCTTCCTTCCTTCCCCACCCAAAAACCAGTCAAACATAGCTGCAAATTGCTTGCCCAAGGTCCAAAGCTGCTGCCCTATTCCATCATTCTTTCTTTCCTTCTCAGAACAGCACACTTGTTCCTTTTGTTTCTCCCAATCTCTGCACAAACAGGACACTACACTTCCTGTTTGGCTTCTCAAAATTGCAAGGATCAATCCCAAAGGGCAGCTCAAGTTGCAAACAACCCATGTTTTCTCACTTTTCCAAAAATTTTCTGTCAGAAATCAGCTTCATTGGGTGCTGAATTTGGCCAAAGTCTTGACCATGATCACGAGGCAAGGTCACCTCTT
Source organism: Medicago ruthenica (assembly GCA_018208015.1). Taxonomy (NCBI): domain Eukaryota; kingdom Viridiplantae; phylum Streptophyta; class Magnoliopsida; order Fabales; family Fabaceae; genus Medicago; species Medicago ruthenica. The sequence continues at coordinate 43,427,764 of CM031376.1, read as the reverse complement.
CCCTTTTGCATTAAAAGCAAAGCAAATGTCCTGATCATAGCCCACAAAAACAGCCCTGCTTTAGGATTTTTCATCATGACAATTGATCCTAATTTTGCCTATAAAAGCCATGCAATGCTGCAGGATTATGGACAGATTTTTTAGACCAAAAGGCAGTGAATTTTCACACAATTCAGACCCTCTTTGACATACATTTTAGACAGTTTTCTTTGAGCAAGTTTAGAGAGAATTCTAGGAGGAAATTTTAGAGCAAATTCCATTCCTTTCTTTCACAAATTATCCCAAACCAGCACAAAGCAACCAAGCAGCCAAAACAACCACTAAATCTCATACAAAGAGGGAAGAACAATAGCACAATATCATTGTTCTTGCTGTTTGCATTCATCAAACACTTCCAGCTTTGCAAAACCATCATCATCCAAGCCTTTTCCATTTTCTTGCAACAAAAGCTTTGGGCTAGGAGTTTGTAAGTCATTCTGAATTTGTCATATTGCATTTGCATTATTGTTTGCATTTGTTTTGATTCCTGCTTGATTCAATCTCAGTTATGCATCCTTAATAGTTTTTAACTCATTTTGATTTAAAAACATCTTTTGAACTTCAAAGAAATCCCAAGGTTTGCAAAACATTTAAAACTGAAGTATTTTACTCTTTTTCTTGCTAATTTCAAAAGCTTTTCACTCCTCTTAAAGTTCTGAAGCTTGTTCAGAAGCAGCTTCTTAGTTCAAATTTTCGAAGGGTTCGCAAAGCCAAGTTCTGGTCGCTCTGCGACCGTGACAGAATTCAAGGGTTCGCAGAGCCAGATTCAGGTCGCTCTGCGACCATGATAGAACTTAGTTTCTGAGTTCAAGCTTCTGAAAGCTAACCTCTGAATTTTTGACTTGAAGATTCAGAATCTAAGAGGATTAAAATTCATTTTGGTTCAAAATATAACAAGGGTTTTTGCATACATTTGGAAATTCACAAGTTCAAATAGTTAACTTGAATAACAAGAAACTTGTCCACTTTTTCAAGCTTGAACTTGAGCCGAACTTGTTCATTTTCCAAACTTGAACTTGAGCCAAACTTGTTCATTTTCCAAACTTGAACTTGAACCAAACTTGTGCATTTTCCACAAACTTGTTCATTTTTTAAATAACTTGAACAACACTTGTTCATAAGTTGCAACAACTAATTTGAGTTTTACACTTGTTCATAAGTTTTTAACTAAGTGTTTTGCTCTTTTGGGATTTCTTAAAGTTTCAACAATAAACTTGAATGAAAAAGGAATGGTTTGACGTATGTCTCTCCATTTCCCGGTTGCACGAATGCGTGACGTATGTCTCGTTGTTCGGACAATCGTCGTTCTATTTTCAAAGCATAAAACCAAACCAAACCTTTTGTTGGTCCCCCGTGACCAATTCAAACCTTTTCTTGGTCCCCCGTGACCATTTGAACCTTTTCTTGACTCCTCGTGGTCAATTCAAACCTTTTACGCCAACGCGCATCTTCAAACGGATACCATCGCCCAAGTGCGAGTCCGTCCTTTTTACTTTCATTAAGCTACCCTCATAACGGTAGTAGGTAAAACTTTTTATCGGTCTTCATTAAGCTATCCATACAACGGTAGTAGACCATGTCCTTTTTCATTTTAAAAGCAAACTTTTTCGCCCAAGCGCGATCAAATCGTTTTTCCATAATTAAAATCAACCAACAAACAAACTTTTGCTACAAAGAACTACGTAGCTTTGATTTCTCCATCGCACCGGGAGATACGTAGGAGCAAGATTCACATCTTGTCAAGCACATTAATAAAAAATATCATTTTTCTCCTTTTCTTCATTCCCTTTATATATTTAAGCATGCAAGCAAAACTTTAAAAAAACACTTTAGCCTTAACTAACTAGGAGGTTCCCGTTGAGTACAACGGATGTGAGGGGTGCTAATACCTTCCCCTCGCATAATCGACTCTCGAACCCAAAATCTTTAAAACGTGGTGATTTAGAACTTTTTCCCCTTTTCCCCGAAAAATTAAAAGTTCAGTCATGAAACAAAATTAGTGAGTCAAAGCTCGTCAATAGCTTGATCTCCGGAATTCGACGAGACACAGTTTTATGTTTATTTAAGTTCTCGCAGCTTTAGATCTAGTGTAGCCTAACATAATCTATCATTGGTGCTTTCATCCTTGATCTTAAAAACCTTAACCAATGCTGCCTAAACCGACCAATCCACCACCTCGTGACTTCGATGATGCCATTCAGGCCACTCACCACCACATTGACGACACCATCCGCGCCACCCACCAGTACATCGACGATCGCTTCCAGAACTCCAACCAACACCTTGAATCCCAACTCCAGCTCATGTGTCATACCCCATTTTTGACCCACTTTCAATTCACTTTTGTCGTCTTTTAAGCCAGAAATTTTCGTCGTTTCAGACGAAATTTCGGCAGGGAGGTATTTTAAAATACCTCATATTTTTGTTCCGAAGGCAACCTTTTTTTTATTTTTTATTTTGTTTTTATTATTATTTCTATTATTTACTTTTTTTCTTTATTTCCTTTTAAATTCTTTTATTAAGTGCTTTTCTTTTTTATTTTTTCGTTTTTATTGTTATTATTTTTTTTAGTATTTTTATTTTTACTGTTTTTTGTAGTTTTTATTTATTTTTTCAGTTATTTTGGTCCAGACCCAGGAGGGGTATTTTAGTCCTTTTAGTCCAGTCATTTTTACTATAAATAGTACCATTAATGGTACTGTTGGGGGGGTCAAAAAAACGTGTCAGAGTTTGGGTCAGAGATAGTACACAGTACAACCAAATCAGTCAGAAATAGTCAGTGGTTCAACCACCGTGAACCACCAACACAGCCACCGTCAGGTCCTATTTCCGGCCACCACAAAAAAACTGAAAAATTTTTCTCTTCTTCCTTTTCCGAATCATAACCACAACCGAACCACACATAAACCCAAACCACCATCTAGAACCATAAACAAACAGAAACCGAATCATCAAAGCCATTAACACACAGAAACCGAATCATCATAGCCATTAACGAACAGAACCGAATCCGGCCAAGCAACAAAACAACACAAAGCTCAAAACCGGATTCCAAAAGCTCAACCAAAAAACCATTTTGTTCATAACCACCACTGTATCACAACCGAATATCAATAAACACAAGACCATCATCACTGAACCAAAAGCCAGCGCCGAATCAAAGGTTCAAGAGGTAGCTTTCCTTTTCGAAATTTAAAACTTAGATCTACTCATTTTTAAAAAGGTTTTGAAAAATCCGAGTCCAGATTTGAGGAGAAGAGAGAAAAGGAATTTAGAAACCAAAAATTTTTTTAAAAAAAGAGAGTTTTTCAACTCCGGCGCGGTGGCGCCGGCGGCGGCCGCCGCGCCGGAGAAATGTGCTGGCCGGAGTTGGTTTAGAGAGAGAACAGAGCACTTTGTGGAGAAGGAGAAGTAGAGAGAGTGGTGAGGAAGAAATGAAAATATGCTGAAGAAAAAACTTATAAAGCCTCTTAGGCCCGATACTGTTCACGCGGCCCTTTCTGGCTTTCTTCCTCTTCTCTACTCAGTTGCTTTCTGCACCCCTTTTCCCTACTTCTGCACCCCCCTTCTTCTCTAATTTTTCATTTTCTTTCTTTTTTATTATTTCTTGCTTTTATTTTTTAATTTCCATCCATTTTCATGCATTTTATTTTATAGCTTCTATATTTCAGTATCTCATGCATTTTATTATTATTTCTATTTTTCTTTTTATTTTTTTTGCATTTTTTTATTTTCTTTATTTATTTTATGCACCATATTTAATTTTATGTCTTGCATTTTTTTATTTTTCTTTATTTATTTTCCAGCACCATATTTATTTTATGCCTTGCATTTTTATTTTCCAGCACCATATTTATTTTTTTTGTCTTGCATTTTTATTTTATTTTTTTTATTTTATGCATCATATTTATTTTATGTCTTGCATATTTTTATTTTTAGCATCATATTTATTTTATGTCTTGCATTTTTATTTTCTTTTTATTTTATTTTCAGCATCATATTTAATTTATGTCTTGCATTTTTATTTTCTTTATTTACTTTATGCACCATATTTACTTATTGTTTTGCATTTCATGCATCTTTTTTTATTTCTTTTTAGCATATTTACTTTGATGCAATTGCAATTTTATTTCATTATTTCTGTCATTTATTTTATTGCCATTAGAATGTATCTAGGTCCAATGTAAAAAAAATATAAATGAGAATATCGCACCGACACCACATTTATTTTTTATGCTTTATGTCGAGGACGATAATGTAATAATGACCGTATCCGAGGAAAAGGACCCTCACGTATCCAACGTCATTTTGAGGAATCCGGCGCGTTTGGACTATCTCAGCATAATTTAATCTCTGGACCTTAGGACTTAATCAAAATTTTCACAAAAAAAAGTCAAAATCCAAAAACATTTTATAATCAAAATTTCAAAAAAATCAATCTTTGTCATTTCTTTTCTTAATCAAATTTCAATCAATCTTTAATCAATCAAACATTTTCTTCAATTTAAAATCAATCAAACTCAGTTCTTTTTCTATGCCTTTCGGCCTCTTATCTTTCTTAAACTTTTTTTTCAAACTTTAAAATCAATCAAAACCAATCACTCGGCTTTTTACCCCGAACTACATGATTTTGATCCCATTCGGGTATGTAGGCAAAAGACTTTGTCTTTCCAAATCAATAAAAATAACAAAAACATTTTCCTTTCTTTCCATGCATCACTTTAATCTTTTCACACTTAAGCATTTATTTACAAACAAATAATCAATTTAGCATAAAGATAAATAAAAACAAGAGGTTCCTATAGAGTACTATAGACGTTTAGGGTGCTAATACCTTCCCTTTGCGTAACCAACCCCCGGACCTTTGATCTCTCTAAAAAAATAGGGTTTTTCGAACTTTCTCCCTTTTCCTCGGAAAAATAAAAGATCGGTGGTGAATCTTAAAATTGCGAGTCAACGCTAATTAATAGCTTGATATCCAAAAATCACCGCGACAGAAAAATGGCGACTTCACTGGGGACCAAAATCCTAAGTGGGTTAAACCTATCTTGCTTTTCTTTATCTTTATGCTTTATTACTTGTAATTGTAAATACGTGCTTAAGTGTTTATCTTTTTACGTGAGTGGTGAGATAAGTCCTACACCCGGACTTGAGGGAAACATAAGATAGGACGGTGGTATAATCAAAGTGTCTTTCTGATGGTAAATTTCGGATATGACACATGTGATAATCCCACTCAATGGAGGAACCTTGGAAGTATTACTATGTTGGCATGAGTAAGTCGTGTTCGGCATTGATATTTTCAAGTGACCCATGAAGTTGTGGACCTTTAGTTACCTTTAACCCATCTTGGCCTTTTAGGACGTAGTGTGGTGGCTAACCAAGAGTAATCTTGAATTAGTTGATACGCGATACTACACTCAAACGAGACTTTCTTACAAATATTATTGGACCGGGAGTCAATCTCGTAACCCGACGATATTTGGAAGGGGTTGAGGACTTTGGGAACTTGGTAGAACCCGTGATACAGGTACATATGAAACCATAGTCCTTACCAAATGGCGTGTTTACCCTCGGCTCCAACATTATTGACTTAACCTCACCATGTTTTCTCCGCTCTTTAGCATAATCATGCATACATGCATTCATTCATTAACATTTTTTTCATCAAATATCGAAAGACTTAGACAAGTTTTGTTGTAAACATCGTAGGAATGAACTTCACAAAGAGAAACACTCATCTCACATTTGAAAAACTTAAGCAAGCTGAGATCTTTAGTGACTAGTCCGGAGGATTTTCCAAACTCGTTATGAGAAATCACTTGGCATCCTCAAGTTTGAAATATCGGGACTTTTTCAAGATTTCTACTGATGAACTTCTGAGCATATCCTTTGGCTTTGTTCCTAAAAAGGGGATTGTTTGTAATATTTTAAATGAAACGTTCAAACTATAATGTTTACAATTACTTCGACAAGTCCTTCGATAACAAAACTTTTTTTGCATAAGCATAATCATGCATCATACTGCATTCACAGTTTCCAAATCAAGTCTTACATTTTGTTCACCAATAAAAGGTCAATCTGTCGCAGTCAAAGAAAGTGGCCCGGTGTATTCATTACACTCGCATCTACAAAACACGAGCATACCAAAGAAAAAGAATGGATCTGTTAGAGCAAGAAACCCAGAACCTCCGGGAAGAGGTAACTAATCTCCGGGAAGGGATGGAGAAGTTGACCTCCATGATGAATGCTCTGTTAGCTTCCCAAGCCCAAACGTCAGTTCCTCAGCCTGCTGTCACTGCTCTTGAGCAACCAATCTCGATTTCTTTGCCAACCTCTACCGTGCTTACTCCTCCGCCCGGTCTGTCATTCACTCAAGCGGCTGCAACAAATTCAACACCTCTTATCCACTCCATCCAACAAGAGGCCGTGCCTATCTTTCGTGCTGAAAGTGTTGGAAATTTTGACAGGATTGTTGAACTTCAGAAGACATTTGACGGAATGCAACGGGAAGTTGAAGCTCTCCGGGGAAAAGACTTGTTTGGCAAAGATGCTCGAGAACTCTGTTTGGTTCCTGACGTTGTAATACCGCCTAAGTTCAAGGTCCCTGACTTTGAAAAATACAAGGGGAATTCGTGTCCACATAGCCATTTGGTGATGTACGCAAGGAGGATGTCTGCACACACCAACAATCATAAGCTCCTCATTCATTTCTTCCAGGACAGCTTGACCGGGGCCGCTTTGAAGTGGTACATGAATTTGGAAAGCGCTAATATCAGAACTTTCAATGACTTAGGGGAAGCCTTCATTCGCCAGTACAAGTACAATTTGGACATGGCCCCCGACAGAGACCAGCTCCAGGCTATGGCCCAAAAAGAAAAGGAAACCTTCAAGGAATACGCCCAGCGTTGGAGAGAGATTGCTGCACAAGTCAACCCGCCTCTAGAAGAGAGGGAGATGACAAAGGTTTTCTTGAAGACTCTCGGCCAATTTTACTATGAGAAAATGGTTGCCAGTGCGCTGACGGACTTTACTGAGATGGTTAATATGGGAATGCGTCTGGAAGAAGGAGTCCGAGAAGGACGTCTAGTCATGGAAAGTGATTTTGCTGCTAACAGTACAAAGAAGTTTGGGGAAGGCTTTTTAGGAAAAGAGGAGCAAGAGGTAAGTATGGTGGCCCATATGCAGCCTCAGCAACAGTATCAACAACAGCCTCAACAACAGAATCGGGTTCAGTGGATATCCCATTTTGATCCAATCCCCATGGCATATGCAGAGTTGCTCCCCGCTTTGCTTGATAAAAACCTTGTTCAAACTAAGGCACCCCCTCGGGTACCTGAAAGGTTGCCAAGGGGGTATAGACCTCATCTTTCTTGTGCTTTCCATCAAGGGGCACCCGGTCATGACGTTGAGCATTGTTATGCCTTGAAAGCTGAAGTCCAGAAGTTGATACAGGCTAACATCTTATCCTTCAAAGAGTCAAACTCCAATGTGCAAGCTAATCCACTACCTGGTCATGGGACCCCATTTGTTAATTTGGTGCAAGATTGTTCAGAAGCTCACCCTGTTGAAGAAGATGGCAGTTAATTTTGGAACACATGGCAGAGTTTACCGCAATTGGGTCGCTGTTGGCATTCCCTCGGTTATTCATGGGTCCAAGTAATGTGTTTTGTTGCCTTGTCTTTTAAAAAAAATCCTTTCGTTTCGCCCGAGATGAAAGTGAACTTTTAGGGTTTTTGTTTCATGCATTCCCATCATCAAATAAGAAGTCGTTTTGTTCCTGACTATGTTTTTATTATTCTTAGCTTTTTTTTTGGAAAATGGTAATACAAAGAACCAAAAGAACTTATTTTTTCTTTAATCAATTTTAAAATACCTGCATTTACTTGTTTACTCAAACTAATCATCAATCATATGTAAATCTAAACACCAATAAACCCGTTGAACACTGTAACCCTATGCTCTCTCCCGACTTTGAGTTCCCTGTTTACGAAGCTGAAGAGGAGGAGGATGAAGGGATTCTCGAAAAGATCTCTCTGCTACTAAAATATGAAAAAGAACATCATTCAGCCTCATGAAGAAGCACTGAAAGTGATTAACTTGGACACTACAGTATTCCTGATCAAATCCCAGATGAATGGCGCCATCGAAGCTACCAAAAAAAAACAAAAAAAAGCAAAAATCAAACAAAAAAATCAAAAGAAAAAAAAACAACAAAAGCAAAAAAAAAACAAAAGCAAAAAAAAAACAAAGAAAAAATACATCAAAAAGATGGTGCAGAAGATGGTAACCACCTACAAGGACGTGCATGAGATGTTACCGTATGCTTTACACGGATATCGTACTTCAGTGCGTACCTCAACAGGGGCAATCCCCTTCCTTAGTATATGGTACGAAAGCTGTTCTCCCCGTAGGAGTTGAGATTCCATCAATGAGAGTACTAATGGAGGCCCGGTTGTCAGAGGCTGAATGGTGCCAAAGCAGATATGATCAGCTGAACTTAATTGAAGAGAAGCGTATGAATGCCTTGTGTCATGGGCAATTATATCAACAGAGGATGAAGCAAGCTTTTGACAAGAAGGTTCGTCCTCGTGTGTTTCAAGAAGGAGATCTTGTGCTCAAGAAGGTTTTATCTTTCCAACCCGATTCTAGGGGCACGTGGACGCCTAATTACGAAGGCCCATATGTCGTCAAGAGAGCTTTCTCCGGTGGCGCATTGACTCTTACGACTATGGATGGTGACGAGCTTCCCCGTCCTGTGAACTCTGATGCAGTCAAGAAATACTTTGTCTAAAAAAATAAAAGAACAGCTCGGTAAGTCGAAAACCCGAAAGGGCGGCTTAGGCAAAAATGAGCGTCTCGGTGGATCGAAAACCCGAAAGGACGGTCCAGGCAAAAATTAGAGACATGAAACAGAAAATAATTATCCTGATAGGTCGAAAACCCGAAAGGGCGATCTATGCAAAAGTTAAGGATCAAAAGACAAAGTAACTGCATCGTTTTGGTCTCTACTCACTTGGGGCACTTTAGCTGTCAAAGAGGCTCTGAATCTGAAGCATCTAAACAGTGGAATTCAAGGTTGTCAGGGAGAATAGCGGTTATTGTGTTCAATGTACCTTCAATTTATATTTACCATTTTCCAAACTTTGTAAGATCCGTGGAGCCATGCCATTGGCGGGTCACCACTCTTTTAAATAAATCTGAGCCTATTGCCTTTCATTTGGAATTCCCATTTATTCTCTTTATAAAATTTCTTCTAGTTTTTGATGGTAATACTTGAAGCAAAATATTTTTTCAAAATCATAAATATTTTTCATATCTTTTTGAAAAGCACAAACAACAAACACATTTTCTTTGAACTCATGAATAAGTGAAGGGTGCGTCAACAGTTATCCTGAGAACAAATAAACTCTGCAGGTTGAACGTGGTCAATTGCTAAAAAAAACAAAAAGAGAAAAAAGAAAAAAAGAAAAAAAGAACAGCTCGGTAAGTCGAAAACCCGAAAGGGCGGCTTAGGCAAAAATGAGCGTCCCGGTGGATAGAAAACCCGAAAGGGCGTGTAATATCCCGCTTAGATGCAATTATTATCAGTGTTAGAAGCCATTAAGCAAGAGTGGTAATTTAGTAAATAATTGGAATGGCAAGATGGTAAATAATTTGAAAAGGAAGATTGTTTTAAAAGAAAGAGGTAAGAAAATCTTACCATCTTTTCTACACTCTTCCATTCCTTTCCTCTTCCATTTTTCAGCTTTCCCCTCTCCCCTTCACTCTACTCACACGCCCTCCCTCACCCTACTATCATCCATCCAAACTTCATTCACAATCTAGTAAGAAGCTTTGCAAACAAGCTTAGTTGGAAAAGCAAGAACAAGAGCAAGAACAAGAGAAAGAACAAGGAAATAATCGAGAAGTGGTGGTAGTAAGCTTAGGCTTTTGGAAAACCAGAGCTTAGCAAACACCAGCTGAAGGTTAAGGTGAGCTCCACAGGGTTTATAACCTGTTTGAGTAGTTTTAGTGCTCTTTACAAGTTGAATCAAGGTTTAGTATTTGTGCCCTAATCCTTTGAGTACTAATTCCTTGCTTAATCATGTTATTATCTACCCTTATGTCTTGTAAATTCATTCCCATAAGCTGCTATGTTGATTGGATAGGGTTTGGTTTAGCCTAGGAAGCAAATTATGAATTCTGCAGAAGCCAGAAATCGGACTACGATTTCCAAATATCGGGCTACGATTTTGTGCCCTGTTTTTCATGAAATTTACAGCAAAAATCGTGCCACGATATTTGCAAATCGGACTACGATTTTTCAACTACCCAGATTCTTGTTCTTGAGGAATGGTTTGGAATTAGGGTAGGATGAGGAATAGGTATGGCATTAGGAGATGAATACTTATATTCCTAAGTTATATAGATATATAAAGGGATTGGTAATGGGATTACCTCTTTATAAGCAAAATCCCTACACTCACTTAAGTACATGTAAGCCAAGATAAATTCAGAGTCCAAGCTTAGGACCCATTATAGGTTAAGTAGTCAAAAATTACTCAGATATTAAGCCGTGGCCTTCGTTGTTCACGCTAGTGGAACATGAATGGTCCAAGCAAAGTATAGACTAATAAGTTTAAGTCGTGACTTTCGTTGTTCACGCTAGTGGGACACGAGAGGTTCATGCATAAGTTAAAACATATTAATTTGCGTCTCTCATCGTTCACGCTAGTGGGACATGGGAGGTATACGCATAAGTTAAGATTATTAAGTCGTGTCTTCTGTTGTTCACGCTAGTGGGACACAGGAGGTTCACGCTAGTGGGACGTGTTATTCCGCAAGGATGACCGCACGACGACAAGAGGAGTCCGGTGTTAGCCTGATATGATAGGAATTTTCACCGGTTAGAAGGGAGATGTACTTCGGGGTTACTCCACCCGGATGCACTCCGTAAAATGAACTCAGATAATTATTGATTGTTCAACGCTAACCTCTAACTTTAAGATATGAAAAGATGAATACGTTTATTTGTATAAGTATTGAGGAATAGGACAATTAGTTCCTAGTAATAAGAAGTGATCATAGTTATTTCCCCCTGATCACTAAGTATAAGATTAAGATATGCATCGATCCTAGTTCTCCCCCTTGATCGCGAAATAAGTAAAGATTGAGACTTGGCGATCGTAGATATCCCCAAGATCGCCAAGGTAGGCACGGCAACCCTAGGTTCCCTGTGGTTGCCAACAGTAGGTAGGGTTGGAGCTCACTGAGACGTTATGTCTCATCCCTTTCCTTCTGGTGTAGGTTCTTCGCAGGTAGCACGACGTAAAGGTAAAGAGAAGGCTATGGATTGATCGTGCTGCTTATGTTTTGTCTGGATGTTGTATATTCATAATGTATTATGATGTGTATTATTGAAGATGTTATGTATCAGATTTTCAGATTGTATCAGAACTCTCGTATTGTATAATTAATAAGCAAATTTTCTGTATTGTATTTAATGTATCCAGTACGAAATTTTAATACTCGTATGAGATCCTAGGCAATCTCTATATGGGTGTTACAATTTGGTATCAGAGCAGGTCGATTCAGACCGTGCCATGGGTCATTAAAGTACAATCCAAGTTTGTGGACCTCTTGGATCCAGGACATTATTCTAAATGTTATATTCAGTTAAAACTGATCACTTTGACTTGTATATGACAGCTAGGATAAGATGTCTGGGAGAAGAAGAGGAAGACCTCGTGCCAACCAAGCCAGTGATGAAAGTGGAGGACCTAGTATGAACTCATGGGAACAAATGATTCAGCAACAGCAAGCCTGGCAGCAGCAGTATCAAGAGCAACAAGCTCAAAACGCATTACAGTATCAGCAAATGATGCTGATGATGCAACAACAATCTCAGCAGCAGGCCCAGGCCCAGCAGCAATGGATGGAAATGATGCAACAAGGGCAGGGTTTCCATCGACAGCCACCACCTCCTCCAGTAATTGGTAACCCCGTGTTCCGGGAGTATAATAGACATCACCCTCCGGAGTTTAATGGAGAAGGTGAACCCCAAGAGGCAAGAAAGTGGATCAAGAAAATGGAGAAAATCTTTAGAATGGCTGAATGTTCAGAAGAAAATAAAGTGGTCTATGCCACAAACCAACTCAGAGGCGCAGCAGAAGACTGGTGGGAATCTGCTCAGCGCAGGATGGAAGCCAATGGTGTAGAAGTTAATTGGGTAAACTTTAAAGAAGCGATGTTGGAGAAATATTTACCTTTGTCTTACAAGGTAAAGAAGGAGCAAGAATTCCTGGAGTTGAAACAGGGTAGCATGTCGGTGACTGAATTCACCAAGAAGTTCGAGGAGTTGTCATACTATTCCACACATAACGAGTATGCTGAGAATGAAGTGTGGAAGATGAATCAGTACAAACGAGGTTTAAGAGGCGAGATCGACACTGCAGTAAGCCTCCAAAGAACTGCAAGTTATGATGAACTGGTGCATGATAGCTTAGTGGTTGAGGCCGGACTTGCTAAAGCCTCGAAAGAAAGAGCGGCAACTTATGAGAAGAAGAAGAGTAGGATGTCAGATAAGTATCATGACAAGCTCAAGCCAAAGGGATCCCCGCAGAGAGGGAAACAGACATACTCTCCACAATCTAATCCTTCGCGGCCTTATCCTACTTGCAAGACGTGTGGTAGGATGCATAAAGGAGAGTGCTTGTTAGGCGCTGGTATTTGTTATGGATGCAAGCAACCAGGACATTTTATAACAGAGTGTCCTAATAGGCGTATTAAAGGATTAACTGAAGGGACAACTACTAGTAAAGGAAGGGTGTACTCCCTTGATGGTGCAAAGGCCTTGGCAAATGAAGATTTGATTGCCGGTATGTGTTATCTTGGCTCATACCCAGTAAAAGTTCTTTTTGATTGTGGCGCTACTTGCTCTTTTATTTCATATAAATGTGTTGAGACGCTGCAATTACCTTTGTCTCCGTTGAATCCTCCAATGTTAGTATCTACCGCTACTGAAGGCGGAATTGAGGCAAAGTATGTTTGTGAAAACTGTCCTATCACTGTGTCTAGTAAGACTTATTATGTTGATTTAGTATGTCTTCCGATGGAGCAACTTGATGTGATTTTAGGCATGGATTGGCTCTCTGCTAACCATGTGTACATTGGATGTTCAGAAAAGAGTATTTATATGCCGACCAGTGATACGACGCAAGGTGTGGCTCTGTCTGAATTGATTAACCGCACCCATCAGTTAATTCAATTTATCTGTGCTCAAGATATGGGATTCTATGTCATGCTCACTGTGGCTTCAGAGTTAGAGTTAAGTCCCAGTGATATTCCTGTTGTGAATAAGTACCTAGATGTTTTTCCTTCAGAAGTAACTAGTTTACCTCCAGAGCATGAGGTGGAGTTTTCAATTGATTTGATTCCAGGAGCGGAGCCAGTATCTGTGGCACCGTACATAATGTCACCAACGGATCTGAAAGAGCTGAAATCTCAACTCGAGGAGTTAATCCTGAAGCATTTTATCAGACCCAGTGTATCACCTTGGGGTGCTCGAGTTCTGTTAGTTAAGAAGAAAGATGGAAGCATGAGGCTGTGTATAGACTACCGTCAATTGAATAAAGTGACTATCAAGAACAAATATCCTCTTCCTAGAATTGATGATCTTCTAGATCAGCTTAAAGGAGCAACGGTATTTTCTAAAATTGATCTTCGGTCAGGTTACCATCAGATTCGCATTAAGTCTTCAGATGTGTCTAAGACGGCGTTTCGAACGCGTTATGGGCACTATGAATTTCTGGTTATGCCTTTCGGTGTAACTAATGCTCCAGCAGTATTTATGGATTACATGAACAGGATATTCCAGCCTTACCTAGATCAATTTGTGGTGATTTTCATAGATGACATCTTGATCTATTCTAAGGATCCTCAGGAGCATGCTCAACATTTGAGAATTGTATTGGATGTCCTTAGAGACAAACAGCTGTATGCTAAGTTTAGCAAGTGTGAATTCTGGTTATCCGAGATTAAGTTTTTGGGTCACGTTATTTCTCAAGGAGGAGTAGCTGTTGATCCATCTAAAGTTGAAGCTGTTCTCAATTGGGAAAGACCTAAGAATGTGGCAGAAGTCAGGAGCTTTTTAGGCTTGGCAGGTTATTATCGAAGATTTATTATGAAATTTTCTCAGATTGCTTTACCTCTGTCACGCCTCACCAGGAAGAATGTGCCCTTTATTTGGGGCGAAGAATGTGAGGAGAGCTTCAGAGTTTTAAAGAAGAAATTGACTAAAGCACCAGTGTTGGCAATACCAGATCCTGAAAAGAGATACACCGTTTTCTGCGATGCATCCTCTAAAGGACTGGGTAGTGTTCTCATGCAAGGAGAGAATGTGATAGCTTATGCCTCTAGACAGCTCAAGACTCATGAAGAGAATTACCCCACCCATGATCTCGAGTTAGCAGCAATAGTGTTTGCATTGAAGATATGGAGACATCATTTGTATGGTGCGCAGTTTGACTTGTTTAGTGATCACAAGAGTTTAAAATACTTGTTTGATCAGCGAGACCTCAACATGAGGCAAAGACGATGGATGGAATACTTGAAGGATTTTGACTTTGATTTGAAATACCACCCCGGAAAGGCAAATGTGGTAGCAGATGCTTTGAGTCGAAAGGCTTTGGTTAAAGCTGAAGTGATGATGCACACGTGTGGGTTATATGAAAAGTTTAGAGACCTTAACCTCCATGTTACCGATTTGGATGGTGGCATCTTGTTAAACAAGTTAGAGATTTCTTGCGACCTACGGTCTAGAATTGCACGAGCGCAAACCATGGATATGGACCTCCAAAGAAAAGTTGGCCAACCGGAGTTTTCTTTTGCACATGATGGAATGCTACTGTTTGAAGGGAGAATTTATGTTCCGAACGATGAGGAGTTGAAAAGGTTGATTTTAGAAGAGGCGCATAAGAGCAGTTTCAGCATTCACCCAGGTACCACCAAGATGTATCAAGATTTAAAAAGAGATTATTGGTGGCCTAGCATGAAAAGAGATATTGCGGAATTTGTGTCGCGATGCATTGTATGCCAGCCGGTGAAGATTGAACATCAAAGGCCTGCAGGAATGTTAGTACCATTGGAAATTCCACAATGAAAATGGGAAGATATAACCATGGATTTTGTGAGTGGATTACCTCGAACATAGCGAGGACATGACTCCATTTGGGTAATAGTGGACCGGTTAACCAAGTCAGCTCATTTCTTGCCGGTTAAGACTACTTACCGAGCCTCTCAGTATGCCGAATTGTTTATTTCAGAGATTGTGAAGCTCCATGGTGTACCTGCTAGTATAGTGTCTGACAGAGATCCGATCTTCACATCTCACTTTTGGAAAGCTTTTCAGAAAGCTTTAGGGACAAGATTAAAGATGAGCACGTCCCATCATCCACAAACAGATGGACAATCAGAAAGGACTATTCAGACGTTAGAGGATATGTTACGTGCATGTATCCTAGAAGATGGAGGAAGTTGGAACGATCACCTACCATTGATTGAATTTTCTTACAACAACAGTTACCATTCAAGCATTGGAATGGCACCTTATGAAGCCCTGTATGGTAGGAAATGTAGAACCCCACTTTGCTGGGCTGAAGTTGGAGACAAGAGCATTTTGGGACCAGAAATAGTTCAGGAGACGACCCTGAAAATTAAATCCATTCAGGATAAGATGAGAACAGCCCAAAGTCGTCAGAAAAGTTATGCTGATAAGCGACGAAGGCCCTTAGAGTTTGAAGAAGGAGATCATGTGTTCCTTAAAGTCACACCCAAGTTGGGGTTAAGAGGAGCTTTCAGGACCAAGAAACTTTGTCCAAGATATGTTGGACCATTTCAGATACTTCGACGTGTTGGTCTGGCAGCTTATTAGTTAGCACTGCCACCAGCCATGTCAGGTTTGCATGATGTATTCCACGTCTCCCAGTTAAGGAAATTCATTCCTGATCCTTTCCAACCAGTGGAGCTGGATAGTATTGATTTGAGATCGGACTTGACCTTTCAACCTGAGCCAGATCAGATAATTGATCGTGATATTAAGTCTTTGCGGAACAAAGAGATCCCTATTGTTAAGGTGGTATGGAAGGGTTCTCCCGACGGCGAAGCGACGTGGGAGTTAGAGTCAGAAATGCTAGAGAATTATCCGCATCTATTTTCAGGTAACTTCTAAATTTCGAGGACGAAATTTCTTTAAGGGGGTAGATTGTAATATCCCGCTTAGATGCAATTATTATCAGTGTTAGAAGCCATTAAGCAAGAGTGGTAATTTAGTAAATAATTGGAATGGCAAGATGGTAAATAATTTGAAAAGGAAGATTGTTTTAAAAGAAAGAGGTAAGAAAATCTTACCATCTTTTCTACACTCTTCCATTCCTTTCCTCTTCCATTTTTCAGCTTTCCCCTCTCCCCTTCACTCTACTCACACGCCCTCCCTCACCCTACTATCATCCATCCAAACTTCAATCACAATCTAGTAAGAAGCTTTGCAAACAAGCTTAGTTGGAAAAGCAAGAACAAGAGCAAGAACAAGAGAAAGAACAAGGAAATAATCAAGAGAAATGGTGGTAGTAAGCTTAGGCTTTTGGAAAACCAGAGCTTAGCAAACACCAGCTGAAGGTTAAGGTGAGCTCCACAGGGTTTATAACCCGTTTGAGTAGTTTTAGTGCTCTTTACAAGTTGAATCAAGGTTTAGTATTTGTGCCCTAATCCTTTGAGTACTAATTCCTTGCTTAATCATGTTATTATCTACCCTTATGTCTTCTAAATTCATTCCCATAAGCTGCTATGTTGATTGGATAGGGTTTGGTTTAGCCTAGGAAGCAAATTATGAATTCTGCAGAAGCCAGAAATCGGACTACGATTTCCAAATATCGGGCTACGATTTTGTGCCCTGTTTTTCATGAAATTTACGGCAAAAATCGTGCCACGATATTTATAAATCGGACTACGATTTTTCAACTACCCAGATTCTTGTTCTTGAGGAATGGTTTGGAATTAGGGTAGGATGAGGAATAGGTATGGCATTAGGAGATGAATATTTATATTCCTAAGTTATATAGATATATAAAGGGATTGGTAATGGGATTACCTCTTTATAAGCAAAATCCCTACACTCACTTAAGTACGTGTAAGCCAAGATAAATTCAGAGTCCAAGCTTAGGACCCATTATAGGTTAAGTAGTCAAAAATTACTCAGATATTAAGTCGTGGCCTTCGTTGTTCAAGCTAGTGGAACATGAATGGTCCAAGCAAAGCATAGACTAATAAGTTTAAGTCGTGACTTTCGTTGTTCACGCTAGTGGGACACGAGAGGTTCATGCATAAGTTAAAACATATTAATTTGCGTCTGTCATCGTTCACGCTAGTGGGACATGGGAGGTATACGCATAAGTTAAGATTATTAAGTCGTGTCTTCTGTTGTTCACACTAGTGGGACACAGGAGGTTCACGCTAGTGGGACGTGTTATTCCGCAAGGATGACCGTACGACGACAAGAGGAGTCCGGTGTTAGCCTGATATGATAGGAATTTTCACCGGTTAGAAGGGAGATGTACTTCGGGGTTACTCCACCCGGATGCACTCCGTAAAATGAACTCAGATAATTATTGATTGTTCAACGCTAACCTCTAACTTTAAGATATGAAAAGATGAATACGTTTATTTGTATAAGTATTGAGGAATAGGACAATTAGTTCCAAGTAATAAGAAGTGATCATAGTTATTTCCCCCTGATCACTAAGTATAAGATTAAGATATGCAGCGATCCTAGTTCTCCCCCTTGATCGCGAAATAAGTAAAGATTGAGACTTGGCGATCGTAGATATCCCCAAGATCGCCAAGGTAGGCACGGCAACCCTAGGTTCCCTGTGGTTGCCAACAGTAGGTAGGGTAGGAGCTCACTGAGACGTTATGTCTCATCCCTTTCCTTCTGGTGCAGGTTCTTCGCAGGTAGCACGACGTAAAGGTAAAGAGAAGGCTATGGATTGATCGTGCTGCTTATGTTTTGTCTGGATGTTGTATATTGATAATGTATTATGATGTGTATTATTGAAGATGTTATGTATCAGATTTTCAGATTGTATCAAAACTCTCGTATTGTATAATTAATAAGCAAATTTTCTGTATTGTATTAATGTATCCAGTACGAAATTTTAATACTCGTAAGAGATCCTAGGCAATCTCTATATGGGTGTTACAGGGCGGTCCAGGAAAAAATTAGGGGCATACAGAAGAATATATCCCCGATGGGCTGAAAACCCGAAAGGGCGGTCCAGGCAAAAATTAGGGGCATACAAAAGAATATATTCCCGGTGGGCTGAAAACCCGAAAGGGCGGTCCACGCAAAAATTAGAGACTCAAAGAAGAAAAAAACAGAAATAAGCATGACCACAGAAGCACCAGTTCTACTACCATGGTCTTTGGATTGGCACGTTCTCCCCAGGAAGTGTTTATTCCCCATCAGTTGTTGCATATGTCGGGCTTTACCCCGTCAATGTTTTGATATGTCCCTAGTGGCATCATCCCCTTTGAAGATTGTCAAGTGTTTGTGATGCGACGTCGGGTCACTTTCCATCTTACCTGTCCAATCTTGTCTCATCAAGTTCATCAGTCATACAACCATACAAGTCAATCCTTCATACAATCATACAAGTCAATCCTTCATACAATCATACAAGTCAATCCTCCATACAGTTATACAAGTTGTGTCGTCATTCATGCATTCATACATTCATGCATATACACATTCATGCATATACAACATACAAACAACATCATTCATACATGGTTGCATTAACTACCCTGAGTCTTGTTTTGAATATCTTTTCCATATCAATCAATCATGAATAATTTGTAACCCTCTCTTTATCCCCCAAGTGTCATCCCTCAGTGTGTCTGGTTCAGAGATGTCACCCTCTTTATGCCAAGTGGCAGTTCTTTAATGAACAGCTTGTGCATCTTTTATCTTGTCTTTTCGCCAAGTGGCAGTTCTTTAACGAACAACTTGTGCACCTTTATGCCGAGTGGCAGTTCCTTAACGAACATCTTGTGCATTTTCTTATCCAGTCTTTTGTTGTCAGTGGCAAGTTCGGCAACAACCCGAACAGCTGACATTTATCCTTTTATCCTGTCGTCAGTGGCAAGTTCGGCAGCAACCCGAAGAGCTGACATTTATCCTCTTATCCTGTCGTTAGTGGCAAGTTCGGCAACAACCCGAACAGCTGACATTTACCTTTTGTTTCCTGTCGTCAGTGGCAAGTTCGGCAACAACCCGAACAGCTGACATTTATCCTTTTATCCTGTCGTCAGTGACAAGTTCGGTGTTCTTAGAAAAACTCGGGTCTTCCTTGGGATTGATCCCAAGGTTATATTTATAGTCCCAATATCTGCCTATCCAACCATGATTTTGGGCCTCCAAAATCATGTGACTGTCAGGTGGGCCTTGTACCCTTCTGGAGAGCGCCCAGCCTGATTCGAAGGGTACAAGCCCTTGTTCGTGGGGCCTAAAGGCCTAAAGGATAAGATCTACAGTCCACAGCCCAACAAGCACGAGCTTTGGGACAAGGCGAAGTGATTAAACTGTTGCCCGGGAATTATTTGTATATGACTTCTCGCCCAACAAGTGAGACTTACTGGTTGTGAAAAATTTTAAATTACGAGGTGCTAGCCCAACGCGGGTGCTAGCCCAGCATAGGTGCTAGCCCAACGCGGGTGCTAGCCCTAACATGGGTGCTCGCCCTGCAAAGGTTCTAGCCCAACATAGGTGCCAGTCCAGCACGGGTGCTAGCCCAACACAGGTGCTAGCCCAACATAGGTGCTAGCCCAACATGGGTGCTCGCCCAGCATAGGTGCTAGCCCAACATAGGTGCTAGCCCAACATGGGTGCTAGCCCTAACCTGAGTTTTTAGCACACGACGTTCTTAGAGCCCTTTTATAGGGTTAAGGATTTAGGCGGCGATTTCATTTTCTGCTCGCGACGTCTTAGAGCCCCTTTTGGGGTTAAGGAATTAGGCGGCGATTTCATTTTCTGCTCGCGACGTCTTAGAGCCCCTTTTGGGGTTAAGGAATTAGGCGGCGATCTCATTTTCTGCTCGCGACGTCTTAGAGCCCCTTTTGGGGTTAAGGAATTAGGCGGCGATTTCATTTTCTGCTCGCGACGTCTTAGAGCCCCTTTTGGGGTTAAGGAATTAGGCGGCGATCTCATTTTCTGCTCGCGACGTCTTAGAGCCCCTTTTGGGGTTAAGGAATTAGGCGGCGATTTCATTTTCTGCTCGCGACGTCTTAGAGCCCCTTTGGGGTTAAGGAATTAGGCGGCGATCTCATTTTCTGCTCGCGACGTCTTAGAGCCCCTTTTGGGGTTAAGGAATTAGGCGGCGATTTCATTTTCTGCTCGCGACGTCTTAGAGCCCCTTTGGGGTTAAGGAATTAGGCGGCGATCTCATTTTCTGCTCGCGACGTCTTAGAGCCCCTTTTGGGGTTAAGGAATTAGGCGGCGATCTCATTTTCTGCTCGCGACGTCTTAGAGCCCCTTTTGGGGTTAAGGAATTAGGCGGCGATCTCATTTTCTGCTCGCGACGTCTTAGAGCCCCTTTTGGGGTTAAGGAATTAGGCGGCGATTTCATTTTCTGCTCGCGACGTCTTAGAGCCCCTTTTGGGGTTAAGTAATTAGGCGGCGATTTCATTTTAGCACACGACGTCTTAGAGCCCTGTCTTTTAGGGTTAAGGAATTAGGTATGCAACCCTCACTGGGGTTTGGCGAGTGCAAGCTTCATTTTGTCTCCGGATATTGCCGGATTGTGTCGCCATCTTTTACTTCAAATCTTTAAAGTGCGACACTTCGTATCTCACCTATGCAAGAATTCAAACTAGCCCAGTGAAAGCATGTAGAGAATAGTAGAGAATTAATTAATCACGTGAGTATAATAACAACTAACAAGTACTTACGACATGTTGACAATCAACAATTTTCACGGATTTTGGTGTTAGCACAATGAAATGTGAGCTAAAACTTAAATGTGCCTGTTATGTTGAGCTTCACCAGCTCATTTTTACCACCAAATAGTTCGAAATAATTTGAAATAAAGTAATAAACACAGTTTAGACTTTGTATACCAGTTGCAGCAATTATAAGATTGTACCCTCCTTCCAAAACAAACGCAGCACCACCATATAAGCATTAACAATACTAACACATAGATGTTGAAACAGTTAAATTTGCAGAGTCACTTCAAAGATTAGTTGAGCCTAGCAACTTCTGGTCTTGAAGTGATTGTTGGCTTCTTGCTGTACCTTGCGAGTCTGGAGGATTCTTGAGCAAGCTTCTCAAAAATGTGATAGTATCAATAATTTAATGGGCACCACAAGCACTCAAGCAGAGAGTGAAGTTAATATTAAACAAATTAACCAACTCATGTTCATGCACAAATTTTCCTTCACATCTGCGCATAACTACCACTGAAACAAAGGCTAAAACATTTGGTATTCATCATAACTTTGCAATCAGAAGCTTGGAAGGTAAATACTGCCGCTGGAGTTTGCTTTAATTTCTATCAATCAGAGAAGATCATATTGTAGTACCCTAATTTTGTCCTAAGCATTTTAAAACAAAAATCAAAAAAAATCAAAGAGGGGAAAAAGTCAAAAGTCAACAAAAGTCAACAGAAAAGTCAACATTTCAAAAATGCTGACTTCGCACTGCGAAGTCTGCGATTTTTCTGCAGATTTTTGGTTTCTTTGATTTAATTCCAGAATTTGTTGCATATCATTTCCATAATTATTTTAAGTAGCATTCATGGCTAATTGGGCCAAGCAAAACCAGAATTGAAGGACTTGCCATTAATGCCAAGGTTGGAAGCTTTTTCTTCCAACCTAGCATGTGACAAGCAAGTGGGCTTGCCCTTGGGCAGCTCTAGTCCCTCCCATGTGACCTGCTAACCACCACAAGGTTGCCAGCCACCTGCTTGAGGACTTTCCTCCTGCTTGCTCCCCCAAAACCAGTCAAACTAGCTGGATTTTCTCACTTGAAAAGCCATGAGTGCCTACTCTGTTTTTGCAGCAGCTTTTCACCCCTCACACCAGCCATAAGTAGCCTTTTTCATCCCTCAATCTCTGCACATTACAGTGCACG
This sequence comes from Medicago ruthenica, assembly GCA_018208015.1. Classification (NCBI taxonomy): domain Eukaryota; kingdom Viridiplantae; phylum Streptophyta; class Magnoliopsida; order Fabales; family Fabaceae; genus Medicago; species Medicago ruthenica. The sequence goes on along the minus strand of CM031376.1, from coordinate 43,405,560 downwards.
TTTTCATTGATCAACCATTGAGATTGCAAGGATTGATCCCCAAGCATTAGCCAATTGCAATTCAGCTTTGTTCTTCATCATTACCTTCTAGAATTGGTTGAATTTGTGGCTGAAATCAGGCTGAATCTTGCCCCTTGGTACAAGGCAAGGTTGCCTCTATCCATTAGCATTTAATGCAAAGGGATTCAGCTTGATCTTAGCCACAAATCAGCTGAATTTTGGGATTTTGTAATGATGAAATAGATTTGGTTTTGGCCTATAAATAGAAGGCAATGCCCAAGGTTTCAAACACAACTAATAACAGCATTTCAAGAGCAGAAACTCTACTCATTTTAGCTTACAAACCCCCACAAACAACCAGAAAAAATCAATCCAACACAAAGCTTTACCAAAGTTCAAGTTCATCACCAATATAAAAAAAAAAGCCTTTGTGAAAGCCTTCAATCAATACAAATCAATTGCAGCTGGAGCTTTGCTAAGGAGTTCTGTAAGTTTCTAAGCACTCATCTTGCATTTACAATTGTGTTTGCATAGCTATTTTGGTTCAAAACCATTTGATTCTAAAAAACCCCTTTTGAATTTCAAAGAAATCCCAAGGTTTTCAAAACATCAAAACTGGTTTGTCCAGCCTTTTTCACCCCAAAAACTCAAAGTTTTTCACTCATCTAAAAGGTCCTGAGTGTGTTCAGAAGTTGTTTCTGAACAAAAGTTCAGAAACAGCTTCTGAACCCAAAATTTCGCATGCTTCGCAGTGCGAAGTCATGGTCGCAGTGCGACCATGACAGAACTCAGAATCTGAGTTTTTGTGTCAAAATGACCAATTTTTTAGGTTCTAGCCCCAGAGCTCAGAACCTAAGAGTTTTTAAACCCATGTCTTTCAAACTATAACAAGGATTTTGCACAATTTTGACAAAATCACAACTTCGTATGACATTATGTGGATAACTTGCAAAACAAGTTATGTTCTCAAACTTTCAAAACCACATGAACAAACAAGCTATGTTCATCATTTCAATCTAAACTTGAACAATAAATATTGTTCATGATTTTCAAAACTCAAACATGAACATACGCCGAATACGTTCGCTTTTTGCAAAATGAGCCGAACTTGTGCGTTTTCTAGCAAATTTGCTAAACCTTTCCCATTTTGGGTTTTCAAGCCAAATGTTTTGACATACCTTGGGATTTCTAAAGGATTCAACCCAAAAACATGAATGAAAAAGGGATGGTGTGACGTATGTCTCTCCATCGCCCCGATTGTACGAATGCGTGACGTATGTCTCGTCGCTCGGACAATCGTCATTCCATTTTCAATATGTACAACCCCAACCAAACCAAACCTTGGCCCCTTGTGGTCAATCCAAACCTTTTGGTCCCCCGTGGCCATTAGACTCACCCCTCGACTCGTTTGAGTCACTCGGTCAATGTTCGACTCGTCCGAGTCCATTGTACCTGTTCTTGATCTCAGTGGATCAATCGAACAATCGCCCGACTCTTCGGAGTCCACTCGGTCAATGATTGACTTGTATGAGTCCATTGCACCTCCCTTGGTCCCATAGCGACCAATTAACCCTTTACTCTAACGGACGTACCTTTTAACAATTCTAATGCGATTCATGAACAAACGCTTAATAAGTCTCCCAAGCGCGAGCATACAAGCTATACGCTTAATAAGTCTCCCGAGCGCGAGCATACAAGCTACGTTTTAATCGCAAGAATTCGGTTAAAACATCGTCCATTTAAAATTAACCAACACATGTACGTTTTTCTACCAAAGAACTACGTACGCTTTGAATTCACCGACTACCGGGAGATACGTAGGAGCAAGATCGACATCTTGTCAAGCGCAATAATAAAAAACTCTTTTTCTTTCTTTTCTTTCGTCTGTTTTTATCTCTTTCCCCCCTTTTATTATATTTTTGACATAAATGAACATGCGCGCAAAATATTTAAAAACAATTCAAGCTTTGACCAAATAGAAGGTTCCCGTTGAGTACAACGGACGTGAGGGGTGCTAATACCTTCCCCTTGCGTAACCGACTCCCGAACCCGACAATGGTTGCGATGACCAATCCTTATCCTCATCGTCAAAGGGTTTTATTATCGTTTCCCTTTAAACAAAAAAAAACTTAAGGGTTTATCAACGTTCCCTTTACACAAAAACTTTGGTGGCGGCTTCACAAAGGCCCTCCGAGCGTTTGCGAACGACCTCGGAGGATTTGCGCGTCTTTTTCCCAAAGGAAAAAAAACGAGGTGCGCACAGCTGGCGACTTCACTGGGGACCCTGTGAGTCAAGCCTAACCTATTTGGTTTAAAGCCAATTGTTTTATTTTCTTTGCGTGCCATGTTTATTTATTTTATTCATACATGTTATATTTATGCTTTATGTTTATATTTGCTTTATCTGCTTTATATTCATATCATATGTCATACCCCATTTTTGACCCATTTTCATTTCGTTTTTTTCTTTTCCTTTTAAGCTGAGGTTTTTCGGAAGTTGAACCTTCATAAGCACTTACTTCAGAAGTACTTTCAGAAGCATTAGAGCTGTTTATTTTCCTGGTCTTTTGAAGATTTAATTATATATTTTTCAGATTGGATATTTTCATTTGAAGAGATCTTTGGGAAATATATTTCTGAAAAATATTTGCTTCAATATATTTCTGAAAAGAATAATTGACGCAAATACGTGTTTTATTTCTAAAGAAAAATTTTGGAAATATATTTTCAAAAGAGATCTTTGGGAAATATATTTCTGAAAAAATATTTGCTTCAATATGAAAAATATTTGCTTCAATATATTTCTGAAAAGAATAATTGATGCAAATATGTGTTTTATTTCTATTTTCAAAAGAGATCTTTGGGAAATATATTTCTGAAAAATATTTGCTTCAATATATTTCTGAAAAGAATAATTGATGCAAATATGTGTTTTAGTGTGAAGAAAGATTTTATGGTGAAATATATTTCTAAAGAAGAATTTTGGAAATATATCTTTGAAGAATATTTGGTTCAAATATTTGTTGCTGCTGAAGGCTATATAAAGAAGGCACCTCTCTTAAAGAGAATCATCAATCAGAAACCCTAATTGACACTACCAAGCAAAACCACCTCTTTTCTTCCTTTTTTTTTTTTCCTTCGATTCTAACAAAACCGAAACCCCACTCACACACTGCTTCACTAACCACCACAAACCTAGCAAATCAAAACCATAAACCACCACCTCAAGTCCACTAACAAGAACAATCCGAACCAGAACACCCATAACCGAAAACAGAAATCAAAATCAAAGGTATGTTTTTTTTTAAACTTCATCTAGTGTTTTTCACATGAATTTTCATAAAAAATAATTTTACTTCCTTTCTTTTTTATCATTCCTCCTTTGTGTCTTATATTTTTTATTTTTTTTTACTTCGCTTTACAAAAAATACAAAAATATTAGGCTAGTTTATTTTCAAAAGGATTTCGTGGTGATCCAACGTCATCGCGGAAGTTCCTCGCGTTTAGCTTTTAGTTACCTTTTTTAGTCTTAGTTAATTATTAAAAAAAAACAAAAACATGCAAATAAATCAAAAACTCAAAAAATCTTTTCTTAACTAAACCTTGATTTTCAATCAAGTGCCCTTTTTTTTTCTTTCACTTTCTTAAAAAATCATTAATCCATTTTAATAACATTTAAATCATTTTCCAAAAATAAAAAACACAAACCAATCTCGTTTTGCCACTTGGCTTTATTTTTATCTTTTAAACCTTTTAAAAAAAACCAATAAAAAATACAAAACAAATCAATCGTCATTTTTACCCCGAACTACATGATTTTGATCCCATTCGGGTATGTAGGCAAAAGACTTTGTCTTTCCAAATCAATAAAAATAACAAAAACATTTTCCTTTTCTTTTAAATTCATCACTTTAATCTTTTCACATTTAGGCATTTATTTCCAAACAAATAATCAATTTAGCATAAAGATAAATAAAAACAAGAGGTTCCTTTAGAGTACTATAGACGTTTAGGGTGCTAATACCTTCCCTTTGCGTAACCAACCCCCGGACCTTGATCTCTAATAAATAGGGTTTTTTTTTTCGAACTTTCTCCCATTTCCTCGGAAAAATAAAAGATCGGTGGTGAATCTTAAAATTGCGAGTCAACGCTAATTAATAGCTTGATATCCAAAAATCACCGCGACAGAAATGGCGACTTCACTGGGGATTAAAATCCTAAGTGGTTTAAACCTATCTTGCTTTTCTTTACCTTTATGCTTTATTATTATTTGTAATTGTAAATATGTGCTTAAGTGTTTACCTTTTTACGTGAGTGGTGAGATAAGTCCTACACCCGGACTTGAGGGAAACATAAGATAGGATGGTGGTATAATCATAGTGGCTTTCCGAGAGTGAGTTTCGGATGTGGCACATGTGATAACCCCGCTCAATGGAGGGATCTTGGAAGTATTATTATGTTGGCATGAGTAGTCGTGTTCGGCATTAATATTTTCAAGTGACCTATGAAGTTGAGGACCTTTAGTTACCTAACCCATCTTGGCCTTTTAGGACGTAGTGCGGTGGCTAATCAAGAGTAGTCTTGAATTGGTTGATACGCGATACTACACTCAAACGAGACTTTCCTACGGACGTTGTTGGATCGGGAGTCAGTCCCGTAACCCGACAATATTCGGAAGTGGTCGATGACTTTGGGAGCTTGGTAGAACCCGTGATACAGGTACACATGAAACCATAGTCCTTACCAAATGGCGTGTTTACCCTTGACTCCAACATTTTGGACTTAACCTCACCATGTTTTCTCCGCTCTTTAACATAATCATGCATACATGCATTCATTCATAAACTCTTTTTCTCATCAAGTATCGAAGGACTTCGACAAATTTTTTTTTTGTGAACATCATGGATATGGACTTTGCAATAAGGCTATTTAAGCCCGTCCTTTGGTTGTTGAAAAGGAAATTGTTTTAATACTCAAATGAAATGTTCAAACTATGATGTTTACAATTACTTCAACAAAGTCCTTCGATAACAAACCTTTCTTTTTTTTGTATAAGCATAAATCATGCATCATACTGCATTCATAATTTCCAAATCGAGTCTCATCCTTTGTTTCATCACAAAAGGTCAATCAGCCGCAGTCCGAAGAAAGTGGCCCGACGAATTCTCCGCAAACCAACTCGCATTTACAACACTCGAGCACATCAGAGAAAAAGAATGGATCTATTAGAGCAAGAAAACCAGAACCTCCGGGAAGAGGTGCCAATCTCCGGGAAGGGATGGAGAAGTTGACCTCCATGATGAATGCTCCGTTGGCTTCCCAAGCCCAGACGTCAGTTCCTCAGCCTGTTGTCACTACTCTTGAGCAGCCAATCTTATTTGCTTTACCAACTTCTACCATACTTGCTCCACCGCCCGGCACGTCTAGAGCTTACCCATGGGGATGTCATGTCTATCAGACGAAGGTTTCCATCCCACTTCTTTCGGAATCCCAACTCCGGCTATCCAGAAGTCAGCTCCAGCCCCAACAAAGGCCTCAACAACAGTACCAACAAAGGCCTCAGCAACAGTATCAACAACAGCCTCGACAACAGAATCGGGTTCAGCGGATATCCCAGTTTGATCCAATCCCCATGGCATATGCAGAGTTGCTCCCCGCTTTGCTTGATAAAAATCTTGTTCAAACTAAGGCACCTCCTAAGGTACTTGAAAGGTTGCCACAGGGGTATAGACCTGATCTCTCTTGTGTTTTCCATCAAGGGGCACCCGGTCACGACATTGAGCACTGTTACGCCTTGAAAGCCGAAGTCCAGAAGTTGATCCAGGCCAACATCCTATCCTTCAAAGGGTCGAGTCCCAATGTGCAAGCTAATCTACTACCTGGCCATGGGACCCCATATGTTAATTTGGTGCAAGCTTGTTCAGAAGCTCACTCTGTTGAAGAAGGTGGCAGCTAGTCTTGCGACATATGGCAGAGTTTACCGCAATTAGGTCGCTGTCGACATTCCCTCAAGTTACTCATAGGTCCAAGTAATGTGTTTTGTTGTCTTGTCTTTTTCAAAAAAAATCCTTTCGTTCCGCCCGAGACGAAAGTGAACTTTTAGGGCTTTTTGTTTCATGCATTCCCATCATTAAATAAAAAGTCGTTTTGTCCTCGACTTTGTCTTTTTATATTTCGTCTTTTCTGGAAAATGGTAACACAAAAAACCAAAAAAATTTAATTATTTTTCTTTTATTTGTTTTCTTTTTAATCATTTTCAAATGTCTGCATCAACTCATTTTCTAAAATCAATCATCGATCATATGTAGACTGAACATCAATAAACCCGTTGAACACTGTAACCCTATGCTCTCTCCCGACTTTGAGTTCCCTGTTTACGAAGTTGAAGAGGAGGAGGATGAAGGGATTCTTCGAAAAGATCTCTCGGTTACTAGAATATGAAAAGAACATCATTCAGTCTCAAGAAGAAGCACTAGAAGTGATTAACTTAGGCACTACAGTATTCCTGATCGAATCCCAGATGAATGGTGCCATCGAAGCTGCACAAAAAAAAAAAAAAAAAGAAAGAAAGCAAAAATAATAGCAAGAGCAAAAAATCAAAAGCAAAAAAACAAAGCAAAAAATACATCAAAAAGATAGTGCAGAAGATGGTAACCACCTACAAGGACGTGCATGAGATGTTACAGAATGCTTTTACACGGATATCGTACTTCAGTGCGTACCTGAATAGGGGCAACCCCTGTTCTCTTTGGTATACGGTATGAAAGTTCTAATGGAAGCCAAATTATCAGAGGTTGAATGATGTCAAAACAAATATGATCAGTTCAAACTTGATTGAAAAGAAACGCATGAAGGCCTTGTGCCATGAGCAGTTATATCAACAGAGGATGAAGCAAGCTTTTGACAAGAAGGTTCGTCCTCGTGTGTTTCAAGAAGGAGATCTCGTGCTCAAGAAGGTTTTATCTTTCCAACCCGATTCCAGGGGCAAGTGGACGCCTAACTATGAAGGTCCATATGTCGTCAAGAGAGCTTTCTCAGGTGGCGCATTAACTCTTATGACTATGGATGGTGACGAGTTTCCCCATCCTGTGAATGCTGATGCAGTCAAGAAATACTTTGCCTAAAAAATAAAAGAACAGCTCGATAAGTCGAAAACCCGAAAGGGCGGCTTAGGCAAAAATGAGCGTCTCGGTGGATCGAAAACCCGAAAGGGCGGTCCAGGCAAAAATTAGAGACATAAAACAGAAAATAATCATCCTGATAGGTCGAAAACCCGAAAGGGCGATCTATGCAAAAGTTAAGGATCAAAAGACAAAGTAACTGCATTGGTCTGATCTCTACTTGCTTGGGGCACATTAAATGTCAAAGAGACTCTGAATCTGAAGCATCCAAACAGTGGTATTCAAAGTTGTCAGAGAGAATGGCGGTTATTGTGTTCAATGTACCTTCAATTTATATTTACCATTTTCCAAACTTTGTGAGATCCGTGGAGCCACGCCATTGGCATGCCGCCACTCTTTTAAATAAATTTGAGCCTGTGCCTTTTATTTTGAACTCCTATTTATTCTGTTTATAAAACTTCTTCTATTTTTGATGGTAGTACTTGAAGCAAAATATTTTTTTCAAAATCATAAATCTTTTTATATTTTTGGAAAGCACAAACAACAAAACACATGTTCTTTGAACTCATGAATAAGTGAAGGGTGCGTCGTCAGCTATCCTGAGAACGGATAAACTTTGTAGGCTGAACATGGTCAATTGCTTAGAAAAAATATAAAAAAAAAGAACCAAAAAAGAAATATATGTGAAACAAAAAAAGAAAAGAAATGAGCTCGGTAAGTCGAAAACCCGAAAGGGCGGCTTAGGCAAAAAGGAGCATCCCGGTGGATCGAAAACCCGAAAGGGCGGTCCAGGCAAAAATTAGGGGCATACAAAAAGAATATATTCCCGGTGGATCGAAAACCCGAAAGGGCGGTCCAGGCAAAAATTAGGGATTCAAAAAAAGAAAAGCAAAAAACAAAAATGAGCATTACCACGGAAGCACCAGTTCTTCTACTAAGTTTTTGGATTGGCACGCTTTCCCCAGGAAGTGTTCACCCCATCAGTTGTTGCATATGTTGGGTTTTACCCCGTCAATGTTTTGATATGTCTCCAGTGGCATCATCCCCATGGAAGATTGCCGAGTGTTTGTGATGCGACGTCGGGTCACTTTCCATATTACCTGTCCAATCTTGTCTCATCAAGTTTGTCATTCATACAATCATACAAGTCAGTCTTTCATACAATTGTACAAGTCAATCCCTCATACAATCACAAGTTAATCAGTCACACGGTCATACAAGTCGTGTCGTCATTCATGCATTCATACATTCATGCATACACCCATTCATGCATATACAATAAGAACAATATCATTCATACAGGGTTGCATTAACCACCACGAGTCTTGCCTCAATTATCTTTTCCATATCAATCAATCATGAAAATTTTGTAACTTTCTCTTTCCCCAAGTGTCATCCCCAGTGTGTCTGGTCCAGAGATGTCACCCTCTTTTCGCCAAGTGGCAGTTCCTTAATGAACAGCTTGTGCATTTTCTTATCCAGCCTTTTGTCGTCAGTGGCAAGTTCGGCAATAACCAGAACAGCTGACATTTACCTTTTTCTTGTCATCAGTTGGCTAGTTCGGCAATAACCCGAACAGCTGACATTTTACCTTTACTTTTGTCTTCAATTGGCTAGTTCGGCAATAACCCGAACAGCTGACATTTATGCCTTTGTTCTTTTCATCAGTTGGCTAGTTCGGCAATAACCCGAACAGCTGACATTTTACCTTTGTTTGTCTTCAGTTGGCTAGTTCGGCAATAACCCGAACAGCTGACATTTTACCTTTGTTTTTGTCTTCAGTTGGCTAGTTCGGCAATAACCCGAACAACTGACATTTTGCCTTTTTCTTGTCGTCAATGGCCGTTCGGCAATAATCTGAACAGTTGACATTTACCTTTATTTCTTGTCGCCAATGGCCGTTCGGCAATAATCCAAATAGTTGGCATTTACCTTTTTCTTGTCGTCAATGGCAGTTCGGCAATAATCCGGACAGTTGACATTTACTTTTCTTCCTTGTTCGTCAATGGCCGTTCGGCAATAATCCGGACAGTTGACGTTTACCTTTATTTCTTGTCGCCAATGGCCGTTCGGCAATAATCCGAACAGTTGGCATTTACCTTTTTCCTTGTCGTCAGTTGACTCGTTCGGCAATAACCCGAACAACTGACGTTTATCTTTGTTTCTTGTTAGTTGACTAGTTCGGCAATAACCCGAACAGTTGACATTTACCTTTTTTCTTGTCGTCAGTTGATTAGTTCGGCAATAACCCGAACAGCTGGCGTTTACCTTTCTCTTGTCATCAGTTGGCTAGTTCGGCAATAACCCGAACAGCTGACGTTTATCTTTGTTTCTTGTTAGTTGACTAGTTCGGCAATAACCCGAACAGTTGACATTTATCTTTGTTTCTTGTCAGTTGGTTAGTTCGGCAATAACCCGAACAGCTGGCGTCTACCTTTCTCTTGTCATCAGTTGGCTAGTTCGGCAATAACCCGAACAGCTAACGTTTATCTTTGTTTCTTGTTAGTTGACTAGTTCGGCAATAACCCGAACAGTTGACATTTATCTTTGTTTCTTGTCAGTTGGCTAGTTTGGCAATAACCCGAACAGCTGACATTTATCTTTGTCCCTTTGTCGTCAGTGGCAGTTCGGCAATAACCCGAACAACTGACATTTATCCCCCAGTGAAAACCATGTTATCCCCAGTGGAGTCGGACCCCGTTCTTTAACAGACTCGGGTATCCTTTTGTTTTGTTACCCCTGGTCGAGTCATCTTCGCCGTCTTGCATTCATACTTGCATCGCAAACATTCACAGCATTACATGCATAGCAACGCATTTATAACTTTGCATACATAGCATTGCATCCATATCATTTTACAGTCGAAATTGGTCAAAAATGGTGTACTCTGTATTTAAGTCTCTTCGACCCGTCGAATTAAAATTTCACTTTTAAATCTCCGTAACGAAGAAACTTAAATAGGGGCATCTGTCATACCCCATTTTTGACCCATTTTCATTTCGTTTTTTTCTTTTCCTTTTAAGCTGAGGTTTTTCGGAAGTTGAACCTTCATAAGCACTTACTTCAGAAGTACTTTCAGAAGCATTAGAGCTGTTTATTTTCCTGGTCTTTTGAAGATTTAATTATATATTTTTCAGATTGGATATTTTCATTTGAAGAGATCTTTGGGAAATATATTTCTGAAAAATATTTGCTTCAATATATTTCTGAAAAGAATAATTGACGCAAATACGTGTTTTATTTCTAAAGAAAAATTTTGGAAATATATTTTCAAAAGAGATCTTTGGGAAATATATTTCTGAAAAAATATTTGCTTCAATATGAAAAATATTTGCTTCAATATATTTCTGAAAAGAATAATTGATGCAAATATGTGTTTTATTTCTATTTTCAAAAGAGATCTTTGGGAAATATATTTCTGAAAAATATTTGCTTCAATATATTTCTGAAAAGAATAATTGATGCAAATATGTGTTTTAGTGTGAAGAAAGATTTTATGGTGAAATATATTTCTAAAGAAGAATTTTGGAAATATATCTTTGAAGAATATTTGGTTCAAATATTTGTTGCTGCTGAAGGCTATATAAAGAAGGCACCTCTCTTGAAGAGAATCATCAGTCAGAAACCCTAATTGACACTACCAAGCAAAACCACCTCTTTTCTTCCTTTTTTTTTTCCTTCGATTCTAACAAAACCGAAACCCCACTCACACACTGCTTCACTAACCACCACAAACCTAGCAAATCAAAACCATAAACCACCACCTCAAGTCCACTAACAAGAACAATCCGAACCAGAACACCCATAACCGAAAACAGAAATCAAAATCAAAGGTATGTTTTTTTTTAAACTTCATCTAGTGTTTTTCACATGAATTTTCATAAAAAATAATTTTACTTCCTTTCTTTTTTATCATTCCTCCTTTGTGTCTTATATTTTTTATTTTTTTTTTACTTCGCTTTACAAAAAATACAAAAATATTAGGCTAGTTTATTTTCAAATGGATTTCGTGGTGATCCAACGTCATCGCGGAAGTTCCTCGCGTTTAGCTTTTAGTTACCTTTTTTAGTCTTAGTTAATTATTAAAAAAAAACAAAAACATGCAAATAAATCAAAAACTCAAAAAATCTTTTCTTAACTAAACCTTGATTTTCAATCAAGTGCCCTTTTTTTTTCTTTCACTTTCTTAAAAAATCATTAATCCATTTTAATAACATTTAAATCATTTTCCAAAAATAAAAAACACAAACCAATCTCGTTTTGCCACTTGGCTTTATTTTTATCTTTTAAACCTTTTAAAAAAAACCAATAAAAAATACAAAACAAATCAATCGTCATTTTTACCCCGAACTACATGATTTTGATCCCATTCGGGTATGTAGGCAAAAGACTTTGTCTTTCCAAATCAATAAAAATAACAAAAACATTTTCCTTTTCTTTTAAATTCATCACTTTAATCTTTTCATATTTAGGCATTTATTTCCAAACAAATAATCAATTTAGCATAAAGATAAATAAAAACAAGAGGTTCCTTTAGAGTACTATAGACGTTTAGGGTGCTAATACCTTCCCTTTGCGTAACCAACCCCCAGACCTTGATCTCTAATAAATAGGGTTTTTTTTTTCGAACTTTCTCCCTTTTCCTCGGAAAAATAAAAGATCGGTGGTGAATCTTAAAATTGCGAGTCAACGCTAATTAATAGCTTGATATCCAAAAATCACCGCGACATCATATATATCAAATGCGGGGGTTACTTGAGTGATGTTACTCCACATTGTTCGGGTTAATGCCGGACGTGTGAGGCTCTCTACCCGAGCTTGAGAAAAAAACTAAGTTAGAAGGAGGTTGTGTGCGGAAGCCCGCGTTGACGTATGTCCGTGAGGTAGGATGTCCAACCCCGCTTAGATGAGATTTTCACGTGGAATTAATTGAAGTCATGTCGACGTATGTCCATAGACAACCCTAATTCCATGTGAGGTCTATGACTCTAAGGACCTCTTCTTAGGAGATTTCACAATTTAGAGCCTACATGTGAGGATGGGGGAAAGTTCCGAACCTTCATAAACCATACCCTTGCATATCATTTGCATTCATGAAAGTAATTTTCGCATCATTTTGCTTTATAGGAGTTTAAAAAGAACAAACAAATATTAGCAAAAAAAAAAAGAAATATGGATTTCGGGAACAAAAATACGCTCGCCTTCAAAATTAAAGCTCCTAGGGTGGAAAGTTTATTAGCTTTCCCGGTCTTTAATATTTCGAATTTGCTAATATTAATTGTGCACCTTTAAAACTCCTCCATAAAGCAAAATAAAAAAAAAACGCATATTTTGCATATTCATCGCATACATACATCCACATGCATCTTCATGCATTTTTTTCAAAAAAAAAACTCATTCATTTCCCTAAAAATAGTTCAAAGCAATCATAGCCCGAAAACCCCGAAAGCCCTCGGTCCAAGAATCAGATATTCAACACTCGTACGGAACACGAGCTAACAAACAAAGGATCATGGACAATTTGGAACAAACTCAAGCGGCTTTGAGAGAAGAGGTTGATTGAATGAAGGGAAAGATGGATCAGATGCTAGAGTTAATGAAAGCTCTATCGGCACGAGAAAGTAACCCTCGCCCAACAACGGATGCATCCAATGTGCAATGGCCTCTTTATGGTTTACCTCCGAATTATACCCCACCCTTCGAAAATGAGGGTCAAGGACCACCTCCACCACCGCTCACAATCCCCGTAAGGAATGAAGAGCGTCGTCCTCAAGGAACTTCCACTACTCAGCATGAAGTAATTCCCCATGATGTGGAAAATAGCCAGCTAAGGCAATCTGCTCCCGACACCACCCACCAAGACAATGATACCACCCAAATGTATCGAGTTTTGGAAGAAAGGTTGAAAGCTGTCGAAGGGTTCAGCTCATACGGTGCCCACAACGCCTTGGATATGTGCCTAGTGCCCGACGTGGTAATTCCTCCGAAGTTCAAAGCACCGGACTTCGAGAAATACAAAGGAATTCAATGCCCTCGGAACCATCTAAGGATGTTCTGTAGGAAGATGGCAGCTTACGCAATGAACGAGAAACTCATGGTGCATGTGTTTCAAGATAGTTTAAGCGGAGCGTCCTTGGATTGGTACATGCAGCTCGAGCGTACCCATGTCCAAACTTGGAAGGATCTAGCCGATGCCTTCCTAAAGCAATACAAATATAATTTGGACATGGCTCCAAATAGGATGCAACTACAAAACCTCCTGCAAAGAAGCAATGAGTCCTTCAAGGAGTACGCTCAGCGGTGGAGAGAACTAGCTTCTCGTGTACAACCGCCACTATTGGAAAGAGAGCTTGTCGACACTTTTATGGGCACACTTCAAGGCCCATATTACGACAAGATGATTGGAAGCACGTCTGCCGGTTTCTCCGATCTAGTCATGGTCGGTGAAAGGATAGAAGACGGAGTAAAGAGAGGAAAAATCCAAGGCTCTCCAGAAGCTCAAAGTGGAGCTAGAAAGCCCCCCAGCAACTTTCACAAAAAGAAAGAGGGGGAGACAAATGCCGTTCTAATGGGACCATCTTGCCCACCACCAAGTCAAATGCCTCACTACCACTATCCTTATGTGGCAGCAGCAACGGCTCAAGGGCGTTACTCACCTCAAGTGATTCCCGCAAATCCACCTCGACAACCGGTAGTGTCGCCTCAAAATCAACAGCAACAACAACAAGGCGGGTACCCATCAAGGAATCAAGCGAGCTCAAGGAACAGTTATTTTAATAGGCAGTTTGATCCTGTACCTATGTCTTATGGTCAAATCTTGCCATACCTAATCCAAAAGGGTATGGTCGAACCAAGACTACTACCACCCATGTCGCCACCATATCCACATTGGTACGACGCAAATGCCAAATGTGATTTCCACGCAGGATCCGTGGGGCACAATGTCGAAAACTGTAGAGTTTTCAAACACAAGGTGCAGGATCTTATTGACAAGAAGCTGTTATCCTTCAAAGAGGAGAACCCCAATGTGAAGAACAACCCATTGCCGGGGCATGCGGGTCCCTCTGTAAATGCGGTGGAGGAACAAGAGGACTTTGGTCCAGTCAAAAGGGTATCCAATGTTAAGACTCCCCTGTCGACCATAAGGGGGCGTTTAACCGGCTTTGGATTGTTCGAGGAAATGCACGCCAACTGTGAAGCCTGCAAGGTCAACCCGAACGAGTGCGAAGAGTTGAAGAGCTGTCTTCAAGAGTTAATGGACCAATGTTGGATCCAAATTGGTTATATAAGGGATGGCACGGACATTGCTACCTTAGAGTCTAACGGCCCAAAACCTCTCGAGATCCCATACCAAAGGAGAGAGGTACCAATGCCAATACAACCCATAACATTCCACGTACCTGCACCCTTCTCTTTTGAAAGCACAAAGAGGGTACCATGGAATTACCAACCTGTGGCCTATGTGGAAGGAAAACCACTAGCCAAAATTGAGCCCAGCATCACTAACATTACCGGTGTTGGAGGAGTGACTAGAAGTGGTAGAGTCTTCGCTCCGAAAGAACTCGGGAAGACGCCAGCCGTACTACCAAAGGAGCCGCTCAAAGAAAAGAGCGTGGAGGAAGAAGAGAACCAAGCGGGGCCTTCTCAAAAGACAATCCCGCAAAAAGAGGCCGAAGAGTTCCTAAGGATAATCCAAAAGAGCGAGTATAAAATCATTGACCAGCTAGGTCAAACTCCCTCCAAGATCTCCATGCTATCCTTACTACTAAGCTCGGAAGCACACCGAGAAGCACTACTGCGGATCCTCAGTGAGGCACATGTCACCAAGGACATTCCGGTGGACCAATTCGACGGGATAGTCGGAAATATTACCTCAAGTAGGTACTTGGGTTTCAATGGCGATGAGCTACCCGACGAGGGGCACATTCATAACCGCGCCTTACATATCTCCGTGAAATGCATGGACCACATCCTCTCAAGAGTGCTAGTGGACACGGGGTCATCATTGAATGTCATGCCCAAGACTACCCTCCTCAAACTATCATGTGAAGGGACCGTAATGAAGCCCAGCGCCTTGGTCGTAAAAGCTTTCGATGGGTCAAGAAGAGCCGTTATAGGGGAGATCGACTTACCAGTCCAAATCGGACCTAAGGTTTTCACCATAACCTTCCAAGTCATGGATATTAATCCGACATACAGTTGTCTTCTCGGACGACCATGGATCCATGCGGCCGGAGCCATTACCTCTACCCTGCACCAGAAGCTGAAGTTCATCATTGATAACCAAATGATTGTAGTTTCCGGGCAAGAGGACATGATGGTAAGCCATCTCTCATCTTTCCGTTATATAGAAACGGATGAAGAAGCTGTGGACGTCCCATTCCAGTCTTTGGAAGTGGCGAATGTCGTGACATTGAGCTCGAAGCCCAAGGAAGAGGCTAGGACAGCCATGTCATCATGGAGGGCGATAAGAGAGGCCCTAGAAGAAAGCCGACCCACCGGATGGGGCAAGTTAGTGGACATACCGGAGAAGAAAAATCGCTTCGGGTTGGGGTATCATCCATCAGCCGAAACCTTCTGAAAGCCTTCAAAGCAAGGGGTCCTCCCCATTTCGGAAACATTCATCAGTGCGGGGTTTATCCATGAAGATCAAGTGGCTCTACTCGAAGACGTAGACGAAGACGTGCCTGATTTGGTATACCGTTGCGCTTCGGATGAAGCTTTGAACAATTGGAGGGCTATCGCGATTCCCGAGATCATTACCAGGATCAAGTAATAAACCATGTTTGTTTGTTTTTACCTTTTAAAAAAAAAATCATTTAGCTCTGCCCAAGGCAAATGATTAGTCGTGTGGGGCCCCCATGTTTTAAAAGTTATTTACAATCATGAATAAAAACACTCTTTTATGTTCATTTGAGTCTTTTTCTTTTTGCATTTGTTTTAAAAAAAAAATTTTCTACAAAAAGCCTAAAAAAAATCATACTCATGCAGATCTACAAATCCACCCTCCAAAAACAACACTGCCTTAAACCCTTATGACTTCGATTTCCCGATTAATCAAACGGAAGATGATGAAGAGGACGATTATGAACCGCCTGAAGAATTGTCTAGACTTGCAAATCAAGGGGATAGGGTAATACAACCTCACCAAGAATCAGTTGAAAAGGTCAACTTGGGGACCGAAGAGGATAAGAAAGAGGTCAAGATAGGAGCCTCCCTGCACAAGGATGTGAAAGGAAAGTTGATTAAGCTTCTGCAAGAGTACGTGGACGTATTCGCTTGGTCGTATCAAGACATGCCGGGTTTAGACCCTAACATCGTTGTACACAAGCTGCCACTCAAGCCGGAATGCCCGCCAGTGAAGCAGAAATTGAGAAGAACTCGACCTGATATGGCTCTCAAGATCAGAGAGGAGGTCAAAAAGCAATTCGATGCCGGCTTCTTAGCCGTAACCAAGTATCCAACATGGGTTGCCAACATTGTGCCAGTTCCGAAGAAAGATGGCAAGGTGAGAATGTGTGTGGATTATCGGGACTTGAATAGAGCAAGCCCAAAGGATGATTTCCCGCTACCACACATCGACATATTGGTGGACAACACAGCCCAATTCTCAGTCTTTTCCTTTATGGATGGCTTCTCGGGATATAACCAAATCAAGATGGCTCCGGAGGACATGGAAAAAACTACATTCATCACCCCATGGGGGACATTCTGCTATAAGGTAATGCCTTTCGGATTAACAAATGCCGGTCTACGTCGACGACATGATTGCCAAATCCCAAACGGAGGAGGATCATCTAGTCCATCTACAAAAGCTTTTCGAACGCCTAAGAAAATTCAAGCTGCGCTTAAATCCTAACAAGTGCACATTTGGCGTTAGATCCGGAAAGTTATTGGGCTTCATCGTCAGCCAAAGAGGTATTGAAGTGGATCCCGATAAGGTGAAGGCCATCCAAGAAATGCCAGCGCCAAATACCGAGAAAGAAGTCCGGGGTTTCTTAGGAAGATTGAACTACATCGCCAGGTTCATTTCACACATGACAGCTACCTGCGAACCAATCTTCAAACTGCTAAGGAAAAACCAAGCTGTTCATTGGAATGAGGATTGCCAAGAAGCGTTTGACAAGATCAAACAATACCTGCAAGAACCACCAATTTTAATACCTCCTGTTCCGGGTAAACCCCTCATCTTATACCTAACCGTACTTGAAGGATCAATGGGTTGTGTGTTAGGACAACAAGATGAAACGGGAAGAAAAGAGCACGCAATCTACTACCTAAGCAAGAAGTTTACTGATTGTGAAACAAGGTATACTTCACTTGAAAAGACTTGCTGCGCTTTAGCATGGGCTGCTCGACGTCTAAGGCAATACATGTTGACCCATACAACTTGGTTGATATCGAAGATGGATCCCATCAAGTACATCTTCGAAAAGCCTGCCCTCACAGGGAAGATAGCCCGTTGGCAAATGTTGCTGTCTGAGTACGACATCCAATATGTTGCTCAAAAAGCCATCAAAGGGAGTGTTTTATCCGAGCACCTTGCTCACCAACCATTGGAGGATTATCAGCCCATACAATTCGACTTCCCGGACGAAGATGTCGTAGCTTTGAATGACGAAAAGGTCACAAGCGATGATGAAGGGCCAGAACCAGGAGCTCAATGGAAGCTCGCTTTCGACGGCGCCTCAAATGCCATGGGACACGGTATCGGAGCAGTTTTAATCTCCCCAAGAAATGGATACCAACCCTTCACAGCAAGGTTATGCTTTGACTGCACCAATAACATGGCAGAATATGAAGCATGTATCCTAGGCCTCGAAGCAGCAATTGATCTAAGGATCAAAAACCTTGAAGTATACGGTGACTCAGCCTTAGTCATCTATCAAGTCAAAGGAGAATGGGAAACAAGACATCCCAATTTAATTCCCTACCAAGCCCGAGTTGTAGAATTGATCAAGCATTTTGATGAAATCAACTTCCACCACATACCTCGAGAAGAAAACCAGGTGGCAGATGCCTTGGCTACATTATCATCAATGTACCAAGTAAATTTCTACAACGAAGCACCAATCATAAGGATGGATCGTAGAGACAAACCAGTTGTATGTGCATCAGTCGAAGAGGGACTTGACGACAAACCTTGGTTCTACGACATCAAGCGATACCTCGAAGAGCAAGAGTATCCAGAAAATGTCTCACACACCGACAAGAGGGCCCTCAGAAGATTGGCATCCCAGTTCTTCCTCAGTGGAAATACCCTCTACAAAAGAAACTATGACATGGTCCTGCTCAGATGTGTGGATAAACACGAAGCGGACATGCTCATCAAAGAAATCCACGAGGGATCTTTTGGAACCCATGCTAATGGGCATGCAATGGCAAAGAAAATCTAAGGGCGGGCTACTATTGGTTAACCATAGAAGCTGATTGTTTCCGCTATGCCAAGACTTGTCACAAGTGCCAGATTTACGCCGACAAAGTGCATGTGCCACCAACTCCACTGAACGTCATGACTTCACCTTGGCCTTTCTCTATGTGGGGCATAGACATGATTGGAATGATCGAGCCCAAAGCGTCAAATGGACATCGCTTCATCCTCGTTGCCATCGACTACTTCACCAAATGGGTAGAAGCAGCTTCGTATGCAAACGTAACCAAACAAGTGGTAGCCCGATTCATCAAGAAGGAAATCATTTTCCGTTATGGTACTCCCCACAAAGTCATCACGGATAATGAGGCAAACCTGAACAACAAGACAATGAAGGAGTTGTGCAAAGATTTCAAGATTGAGCACCATAATTCCTCCCCTTACCGACCAAAGATGAATGGTGCGGTAGAAGCAGCCAATAAGAACATAAAGAAGATCATCCAAAAGATGGTGACAACATATAAGGATTGGCATGAGATGCTTCCCTTTGCGCTACATGGCTACAGAACAGCCATTCGCACTTCAACTGGGGCAACCCCCTTCTCCTTAGTATACGGTATGGAAGCCGTTCTCCCCGTAGAGGTGGAAATTCCTTCGTTAAGGGTCTTGATGGAAACCAAGCTAGAAGAAGCTGAATGGGTCCAAACAAGGTTCGACCAACTGAATCTCATAGAGGAGAAGCGTCTGACGGCAATATGTCACGGACAACTCTATCAAAGGAGGCTCAAGAGAGCATTCGACAAGAAGGTCCGTCCTCGAGAGTTCAAAGAAGGAGACCTAGTGCTCAAGAAGATATTACGTATCCACAAAGATCCCCGAGGGAAGTGGACTCCCAGCTATGATGGGCCGTACGTGGTAAAGAAAGCTTTCTCAGGCGGAGCCCTGATCATCACCACTATGGACGGAGAAGAGTTCCCACTCTCAATAAATTCCGATGCAGTCAAGAGGTATTATGCCTAAAAGAAAAAAAAAGAGAAGAAAAAAGCTCGCTAAATCGAAAACCTGAAAGGGCGGTTTAGGCAATAGAGAGCGTCCTGCTAGATCGAAAACCTGAAAAGGCGGTCTAGGCAAAAATTAAGGACATCAAAAAAGGAAATATACCCCGGTGGATTGAAAACTCGAAAGAGCGGTCCAGGCAAAAATTAGGGGTTAACAAAAAAGAAAGGCAATGACTGCAACATCCAAGCTCCGGACAAGACTCAAGAGGAGAAGAATCGGTCTCATCAGCATCTTCCGAAAACAAATCTCTCGAAGTCATAAGGAAATAGCATGTGTTGTGCCAAAACCAACAATTTTCTTTTTGCTTTTTCTTGTCTTTCTCTATCTCACTTCTCACTTTGTATTTTTACCCATTCAAGAGGTCAAATCTGCATTGAATAAATTTCCTTTTTGTTATTTTATGTTCTCAGTAGCGCATAAAATTTTGTTTTATTCATGATGAAAATGCTTTAAAACATGGGAAATAAACAAAAGAATTTTCTTCCAAAAAAGAGAAAAAAGCAAACAAACATTGTTTTATTTGAATTTTCGTAAATTTCGAAGGAATTACAGTAATTCTTACAAAATATTGCACCAAAGGACTTATGCTCCTTAGCAAAGGCAAGTGCGTAGCTCACGGCACACGGAGCGCAAAAAAACCCCAAGGGTTAGGAGGAGCAGAATTCCCCAGTAAACACCCTAAAACATCCAAACACCAAACAAGGCTGGATATCGATCATGCTTCCAAAATGATCCTTATATCCCCATAAGCCAAACCTCATTGATATTCCCCAGGGAGTCTCAACCCCAAACAAAAGTCCAATCATTATTGGCAAACCCACACAAATCTTCGGGCATATGCTCGAACTACACCGGTTTTGATCCCATTCGGGTATGTAGGCAAAGGACCTTGTCCTTCCAAACCGACCAACCAAAAAACAAAACAACACAAAAAGAGAGCCCAATCGTCATTGGCACAACCACAACCAAGACCGACTTTGCTCGGCACCCAACCAGCATCATTTCATTTTCATTCATGCATGCATATTCAGATCATTCATACACATGCATTTCATTCCATAAATCATGCATCCTCAACAAGGATTCTCCAGTGAGTATCACATATTCACCAACATCCATCAAACATTCAACCAGGGGCACCTATTTAGGGTAAGACCACAGCTCGTTAGGAATCGACATTCAGTGACAGTTCCTGAATAAGATCACCTAGCTTAGGTATCGACCTCTAGTGACAATGCCTAGATTAGATCACCTCCCCCAGTGTATCGACCTTCAGTGTTAGCGGCTGAATAAGATCACAGCTCGTTAGGAATCGACATTCAGTGACAGTGCCTGAATAAGATCACCTAGCTTAGGTATCGACCTCTAGTGACAATGCCTAGAGTAGATCACCTCCATCAATGTTCAACCTCTAGTGACAGTGCCTAGAGAAGATCACCTCCATCAATGTTCAACCTCTAGTGACAGTGCCTAGAGTAGATCACCTCCATCAATGTTCAGCCTCTAGTGACAGTGCCTAGAGAAGATCACCTCCATCAATGTTCGACCTCTAGTGACAGTGCCTAGAGTAGATCACCTCCATCAATGTTCAACCTCTAGTGACAGTGCCTAGAGAAGATCACCATCCTCAGGAATCGACCTCTAGTGACAGTGCCTAGATAAGATTACCTTCATCCCCCAGTGGATCTACCTCCAGTGTTAGCGGCTGGATACGATCAACCTTTTCCAACCATTGCATTTGCATTTCGCGAAGGACAAAATTCGGGTCCTTCTTTTTACTTAATTGATCTTCGCAAAGAGTTCATGAGATGCCCTCGGCACTCACGCACTCTATGCGAAGACACAATTAAGTAGGGGCAGCTGTAGTACCCTAATTTTGTCCTAAGCATTTTAAAACAAAAATCAAAAAAATCAAAGAGGGGAAAAAGTCAAAAGTCAACAAAAGTCAACAGAAAAGTCAACATTTCAAAAATGCTGACTTCGCACTGCGAAGTCTGCGATTTTTCTGCAGATTTTTGGTTTCTTTGATTTAATTCCAGAATTTGTTGCATATCATTTCCATAATTATTTTAAGTAGCATTCATGGCTAATTGGGCCAAGCAAAACCAGAATTGAAGGACTTGCCATTAATGCCAAGGTTGGAAGCTTTTTCTTCCAACCTAGCATGTGACAAGCAAGTGGGCTTGCCCTTGGGCAGCTCTAGTCCCTCCCATGTGACCTGCTAACCACCACAAGGTTGCCAGCCACCTGCTTGAGGACTTTCCTCCTGCTTACTCCCCCAAAACCAGTCAAACTAGCTGGATTTTCTCACTTGAAAAGCCATGAGTGCCTACTCTGTTTTTGCAGCAGCTTTTCACCCCTCACACCAGCCATAAGTAGCCTTTTTCATCCCTCAATCTCTGCACATTACAGTGCACGTTTTCATTGATCAACCATTGAGATTGCAAGGATTGATCCCCAAGCATTAGCCAATTGCAATTCAGCTTTGTTCTTCATCATTACCTTCTAGAATTGGTTGAATTTGTGGCTGAAATCAGGCTGAATCTTGCCCCTTGGTACAAGGCAAGGTTGCCTCTATCCATTAGCATTTAATGCAAAGGGATTCAGCTTGATCTTAGCCACAAATCAGCTGAATTTTGGGATTTTGTAATGATGAAATAGATTTGGTTTTGGCCTATAAATAGAAGGCAATGCCCAAGGTTTCAAACACAACTAATAACAGCATTTCAAGAGCAGAAACTCTACTCATTTTAGCTTACAAACCCCCACAAACAACCAAAAAAAATCAATCCAACACAAAGCTTTACCAAAGTTCAAGTTCATCACCAATATAAAAAAAAAGCCTTTGTGAAAGCCTTCAATCAATACAAATCAATTGCAGCTGGAGCTTTGCTAAGGAGTTCTGTAAGTTTCTAAGCACTCATCTTGCATTTACAATTGTGTTTGCATAGCTATTTTGGTTCAAAACCATTTGATTCTAAAAAACCCCTTTTGAATTTCAAAGAAATCCCAAGGTTTTCAAAACATCAAAACTGGTTTGTCCAGCCTTTTTCACCCCAAAAACTCAAAGTTTTTCACTCATCTAAAAGGTCCTGAGTGTGTTCAGAAGTTGTTTCTGAACAAAAGTTCAGAAACAGCTTCTGAACCCAAAATTTCGCATGCTTCGCAGTCATGGTCGCAGTGCGACCATGACAGAACTCAGAATCTGAGTTTTTGTGTCAAAATGACCAATTTTTGAGGTTCTAGCCCCAGAGCTCAGAACCTAAGAGTTTTTAAACCCATGTCTTTCAAACTATAACAAGGATTTTGCACAATTTTGACAAAATCACAAGTTCGTATGACATTATGTGGATAACTTGGAAAACAAGTTATGTTCTCAAACTTTCAAAACCACATGAACAAACAAGCTATGTTCATCATTTCAATCTAAACTTGAACAATAAATATTGTTCATGATTTTCAAAACTCAAACATGAACATACGCCGAATACGTTCGCTTTTTGCAAAATGAGCCGAACTTGTGCGTTTTCTAGCAAATTTGCTAAACCTTTCCCATTTTGGGTTTTCAAGCCAAATGTTTTGACATACCTTGGGATTTCTAAAGGATTCAACCCAAAAACATGAATGAAAAAGGGATGGTGTGACGTATGTCTCTCCATCGCCCCGATTGTACGAATGCGTGACGTATGTCTCGTCGCTCGGACAATCGTCATTCCATTTTCAATATGTACAACCCCAACCAAACCAAACCTTGGCCCCTTGTGGTCAATCCAAACCTTTTGGTCCCCCGTGGCCATTAGACTCACCCCTCGACTCGTTTGAGTCACTCGGTCAATGTTCGACTCGTCCGAGTCCATTGTACCTGTTCTTGATCTCAGTGGATCAATCGAACAATCGCCCGACTCTTCGGAGTCCACTCGGTCAATGATTGACTTGTATGAGTCCATTGCACCTCCCTTGGTCCCATAGCGACCATGTAACACCCATACTAACTTTTAACTAGTATATTAGCATGTGCGTTAAACTGTCTATAACTATAACTGTATGTTTCCTGTGACTATAACTGTAACTGTAACTTTAACTATAACTATGAAACATAAAACATATACACAGTTCGATAGCAGTTTTATGTTAGCTGTTAGCGTTGAACAAACAATTATCTGAGTTCATTTTACGGAGTGCGGCCCGGGTGGAGTAACCCCGAGGACAGCTCCCTATGAACCGGTGAAACTCCTATCATATCAGGCTATCACCGGACTCCCTATGAAATTGCATGTGGATAACCCTCTCGGAGAGATCCCATCCGGCGAAACCCGGAGTCTGCTGAACATGCCTTTGACTTTGAATTATTATTATACTTTGACTTTGATAAAAGAGTGTATAATTATATATACATGCCTGTTACTTTGATCATATAAACATTTCCTGTAATCTATAATCTGTGATTCTTGGCTTATCGTTCTCATAAGCCTTCTATGATTGTTGGAGAACCAACACTATAACTCAACTGTAACTTCGATTGCCGAAGCATTCCTAACATCCTCGTATTCTAAAGGAAATTCATCTATAACTTTATTCACATGTGCTTATCCTATAAAAGGTTCTAAGCTTAAACATTGTTTCATTCTTGGTTTAGACTCACTTAGTGTGTACATGGAGTTGCTTAGTAAGGGATAATCCCATTACTAGCTCCTTCACTCCTCTATATAACTTAGAAGTCGAGTGTTCATCTTCCAATGTATTACCCTTTACCCATACTACCTTTAAGCCCTGCCTATCATCAATAAAAATGAGTTTGAGGGGAAGGGAAATCGGCGGCCGATTTGCATAAATCGGGCCCCGATTTATGCCGTAAGTTCCATGGAAAAAGAGTCTTGAAATCGGTGGCCGAATCCATGAAATCGGTGGCCGATTTCTTCCTTTGCAGGATCCAAATTTCTGCTTCTTAGGCTAATCCAAACACTCCCAATCTTCATAACAGCTTATGGCATAAACTCTTAAGACATATTGATAAGTAATAACATAATTCAACATGGAATTAGTAAACAATTGGATCTATGGCATAAATTTTGCAAATCTAGCTCTTAATGCTAAAAACTCAAAGCATAGCAAGGTGAGGATCTAAACCCTCTAGGAGCTCACCTTAATCTTGATCAAAACTTGTTAAACCTTCATTCCAAAACCCTTAGCTTGATAGCTTCTTCTTTGTTAATCTTCTTCACCAAAACCCTAGCTTTTGCCCCTTTTCCTTTTCTTGATTTCTTGCTCCTTTCTTCCAAATTGGCCCAAGAGTCACAAACTTGCTTACTTGCATGAGGATGGGGTGTTTAAAAATGAAGTTGATGATTATGGAGGGAGGAAGGAGAATGGCGTGAGGTATAGAGAGAGAAGGAGAGGAAACTTGTGACTTTTAGAGAGAGAAAGAGGATGAGAAATGAGGGAAAATATGGGTTATTACCCTTTTATAAAAATCTTCGCATGACAATTACCAAATTGCCCTTCGCTTAATATCTCTGATGCATCATCTCAATACTGATAAATATCCAAGTATTTAGCGGGATATTACACTCTACCCCCCTTAAAGAAATTTCGTCCTCGAAATTTAGAATCCACTCATTACCGTCTGTGAATAATTCTATTATACTACCTTCTCTATTAGCCCAATATCAATTCTTCTTGCTTATCGAAATCCCTTGGATTTTCCAACTCTATAAGTCGAGTATGCTCGACAATCTTTTCTTTAACTATGATGCTTGTGGTACATTACATAACTCTTACGTAGTAGGATATGAGGTTACCCGAACCAACATATCCATATTATCTGACTATGATCTCTGTTCGACATTTTCCTTACTAATCCAATTTAAAATTGTTAAGTCTCGGATTTCCTTTACTGAATTCTATCAGTTCTTCTTTAATTGACACTTCCATATTAACCTGAAGACGTTGAGTCATTCTGTTTTCCCCAAAATATTTCAACTTTCCGAGGAATCTATTACATTACTTTTAGTTCCAAGAACTTTTGTCTATAACTTTCGCCTCGCAAAGCGACCTTTTACTGTTACACTCGTAACATTCTTCATATAAATTATTCTTACACTGTAAGGCATCTAATATTGAGTAATCTCAAACGAAAGTAAAATCTATTACAACTATCTTCACAATTCAAATAAATGGTGGCGGCTGAACTTATGGTTTACGTTCCTTTCTTTCTGTTGTCCTGGTGTAGCTATTATCACAACCATAAGCATTACTCACATTCCCACTGCGGGAATCCTTAAAGCTCGAGAAAAATCACACAAGTTGGTTATGCTCCGATTAATAATCAACAATAACATGTAGCCAAAGGTCTTAGGAACCTTCTTCTTTACCAATACTTTCAAACTTATGATAATCCAGTATAAGTGACGTGTGGCATAAGCCGTCCCACATATCATCATTGTCCAATTACGGAACATCATACTTAGTCAACATGTACTTGAGTCGATGCCACGTCAACCAAGGTCATTCTCTTAACTCTTAACTCATGCTTGTACTCATAGAGTATCCACACTCCCTTTACGTAACTATGATTACGTCCCTTTGACGTTATAACTTATTTGTCCAAGGACATTCTCCGTTTTTCGAAAGGAGAAACTCTATTCTGTTCGCTATCAAAATAGCACTCTTAAACTCTGAATCCTTTAATTCATAACTGCAATTCACGTAGTCTTTTACTGTAAACTATGAGTACTCTTCTGATCTGTGTAAAACATTTCCTTCCTTTAACTGTTAACATTAAGTTTAAGAATTTTTGAACTCCTCTACCGAAATTTGTTCAATAACAACAAACCTGTTCTGCTTAAGACTTTCCTGTTAAAACATTACCGACTGCGTACCACGGTTACCGATACATGTCACACGACTATAAACTATGTTACACTACTATCTAAGTAGCATAAATTCTGCCTGATCAGTATACATAATACCAATCATAACCTGTTACTTGCCTGTTACATGCGACATGCTAGCATAATGTAGGTACGAGGCGGAATAACTGTATGCCACAGCATAATTCCCCTTTGGTTAAACTTACTATTCAAATTAACTTTAAGTTACTGAGCTAATCAGCTAGATCACCGTATGAAATATGGCCTCCTTCGCATGCTATAATTACATCCCTTAAAGTTATCAACCTGCTTCGATTCTCTTATCTCATGAGTTTCGGGGTCTGGTACATTCCTCGACTTATCTATTAAAATTCCCTGTTAGAACTGATGGTAAGTTCAAGTCATCATTACTTACACATATTCTGTAACTTGAGATTTAATCTCTGAATACCTTTCCTGTAGTTCCTCTGACAAGGACTTCACAAACATCTTTTTTTCTAAACTTCAGCTTTGATTTGTCTATTAACTCATAATTGGATTACTTCTCCGCTGCGCAACTCTGATTTAAACAATTTGCTTTGGGATCACTATTACCATACAAAATCTCCTTGGCCAATCCTTTGACTTTATAACTTTATAGTTACCATACACGACCATCTTACATATAATTTCTCTCGTGGTTTAATCCACCTGTTCAGCTTACTGATTGATCGTCATCTAACTTTGCGTTTCCTTTCAAACATAAACAAAATTCTTACTTTCATGAAAACACCGAACCCTGGAGACAGTCTTTAACAATGAATACGAGCCCAATGATGCTCCTATTAAAACAACTTAAGTTCATACATTATTTACTGGTGGCAACTTCTAGAAACATTCTATGACTTCCGGAAATTCTCGTCTTTCATATGCTTAATCGATTAATGAATCGAGTCTCATCCTGTAATTATCCGTAGGGATTTCTCACCCACAACCTTTTCCAAGACACTTAGGTCCACATAACTCTAACATAACTCTTGGTTACTTCTCGGGTTTCTCCGAAATTAATCCGTCTGGATATAACCCAACTTTCTCCGGCTCTCCTGTAAATTCAAATACATGATACACCTCTTCGAATACCCGATTAATAAATCTGTAAGCTTCAATACTTAACATTTCCTATTGAGTTCTTCCTATAACTTATTACTGTAATCACAATTCCATTCTAATCCTGTTATCTGAATAATAGTCCATAGGTCTTCTCAACCGTTGCCCTCTTCATGGTTTCGAACAATCCAAAGTATGTATTTTCTACCATCTTAACACATACCAACATAGTGTGATCTTTGTCGGCTTACCCAAATACTCGTGTAAGGTGCCCATCAAAAGATAACATAGAACTCCTTAACATTAACCGTAGCTTTAACTATGACTCGTACGTTAGTGACAATCTTCCTGCTTAATCTTCGAAGGCGGTCTGCTATAATCCGACAACATAAAAATTCAATCTTTAATCCATACCCCTACCGGGGGTTTCCTTTACTTATCGCTACGCTCACATTCCTCATACCAAGTATCTTGATGACCCACATTAAAGGAAGGCAATCTATTCCATCTGTTCATTCCTTATTCCAAGTCGCTGGGTTTGGTAACACAATCCATTGCATCTGCAGCCGGAATTAAAACTCTAATCAACCCCTAACTTTAACTTTCCAAATTACGGCTCCCGTTATGATTCCAAATCATTCTTCGGAGTATTCTATAATCCTTTACTCTACACATCTCCTCGGAGAAAGCATCGCTCAAGGATGCGTCCAACTAGTCAAGGTACTCGACCCTTCTCTTAACTACCTCCTATAATTCTGAGACTTTGCCATTAACTGTCTCAGTTACTTCACTATTAGAGAACCATCCTTTGACCTTAAACACTTTGCAAATTTCCGTCTTAAAGTCTGGCACCTTAACCTTCACCCTTCGTACACTTCTTTCCTCCTTTGTCACATTCAGCTCTCGGATATTTGTCCTAACTGTCATATACTAGACTGAGTTGATCAGGCTCAACTAGATGTGACCTTTAGAACAACAACCGGAACCCAATGATTCCACTACTTTTATTGAATCTTAAATGACCCATGGCACAGTCTGAATCGACCTGCTCTGATACCAATTGTAACACCCATACTAACTTTTAACTAGTATATTAGCATGTGCGTTAAACTGATACTGGATACATTTAAAAATTACAATAATAAAACTCATACATCACAAAAGAAAGAATACATATTACTCGTTGTACAAATAATCCAATATTTATACAATGCTTAAACAAATGTCCACTAAGCTTCTGAGATGGTACACAACGAGCAACTGTACTTCATCCAGCACCTCTGTGCAGATCTTCGTCACGAACCTCTGATTAACCTGTAACCCTGCACCAGAAGGAATGGGATGAGACATAATGTCTCAGTGAGCTCTACCCAACCTACTGTTGGCAACCACAGGGAACCTAGGGTCGCCATGCCTACCTTGGCAATCTTGGGGATTTCCTATGATCACCAAGTCTTTAACTGTCTATGACTATAAGTTCTCCTGTAACTATAACTTAAACTGCCTATAACCTTTGTTGTAACTGTCTATAACCATTGCCATAACGGCCTATGACTATAACTATAATTGCCTAAATCCATAACTGTGATCATGTCTGTATCTATGACTTAGTGATCGAAGGGAAAACCTAGGATCACTTTCTGATAACTGTCTATAACTATAACTGTATGTTTCCTGTGACTATAACTGTAACTGTAACTTTAACTATAACTATGAAACATAAAACATATACACAGTTCGATAGCAGTTTTATGTTAGCTGTTAGCGTTGAACAAACAATTATCTGAGTTCATTTTACGGAGTGCGGCCCGGGTGGAGTAACCCCGAGGACAGCTCCCTATGAACCGGTGAAACTCCTATCATATCAGGCTATCACCGGACTCCCTATGAAATTGCATGTGGATAACCCTCTCGGAGAGATCCCATCCGGCGAAACCCGGAGTCTGCTGAACATGCCTTTGACTTTGAATTATTATTATACTTTGACTTTGATAAAAGAGTGTATAATTATATATACATGCCTGTTACTTTGATCATATAAACATTTCCTGTAATCTATAATCTGTGATTCTTGGCTTATCGTTCTCATAAGCCTTCTATGATTGTTGGAGAACCAACACTATAACTCAACTGTAACTTCGATTGCCGAAGCATTCCTAACATCCTCGTATTCTAAAGGAAATTCATCTATAACTTTATTCACATGTGCTTATCCTATAAAAGGTTCTAAGCTTAAACATTGTTTCATTCTTGGTTTAGACTCACTTAGTGTGTACATGGAGTTGCTTAGTAAGGGATAATCCCATTACTAGCTCCTTCACTCCTCTATATAACTTAGAAGTCGAGTGTTCATCTTCCAATGTATTACCCTTTACCCATACTACCTTTAAGCCCTGCCTATCATCAATAAAAATGAGTTTGAGGGGAAGGGAAATCGGCGGCCGATTTGCATAAATCGGGCCCCGATTTATGCCGTAAGTTCCATGGAAAAAGAGTCTTGAAATCGGTGGCCGAATCCATGAAATCGGTGGCCGATTTCTTCCTTTGCAGGATCCAAATTTCTGCTTCTTAGGCTAATCCAAACACTCCCAATCTTCATAACAGCTTATGGCATAAACTCTTAAGACATATTGATAAGTAATAACATAATTCAACATGGAATTAGTAAACAATTGGATCTATGGCATAAATTTTGCAAATCTAGCTCTTAATGCTAAAAACTCAAAGCATAGCAAGGTGAGGATCTAAACCCTCTAGGAGCTCACCTTAATCTTGATCAAAACTTGTTAAACCTTCATTCCAAAACCCTTAGCTTGATAGCTTCTTCTTTGTTAATCTTCTTCACCAAAACCCTAGCTTTTGCCCCTTTTCCTTTTCTTGATTTCTTGCTCCTTTCTTCCAAATTGGCCCAAGAGTCACAAACTTGCTTACTTGCATGAGGATGGGGTGTTTAAAAATGAAGTTGATGATTATGGAGGGAGGAAGGAGAATGGCGTGAGGTATAGAGAGAGAAGGAGAGGAAACTTGTGACTTTTAGAGAGAGAAAGAGGATGAGAAATGAGGGAAAATATGGGTTATTACCCTTTTATAAAAATCTCCGCATGACAATTACCAAATTGCCCTTCGCTTAATATCTCTGATGCATCATCTCAATACTGATAAATATCCAAGTATTTAGCGGGATATTACAGACCAATTAACCTTTTACTCTAACGGACGTACCTTTTAACAATTCTAATGCGATTCATGAACAAACGCTTAATAAGTCTCCCAAGCGCGAGCATACAAGCTATACGCTTACTAAGTCTCCCGAGCGCGAGCATACAAGCTACGTTTTAATCGCAAGAATTCGGTTAAAACATCGTCCATTTAAAATTAACCAACACATGTACGTTTTTCTACCAAAGAACTACGTACGCTTTGAATTCTCCGACTACCGGGAGATACGTAGGAGCAAGATCGACATCTTGTCAAGCGCAATAATAAAAAACTCTTTTTCTTTCTTTTCTTTCGTCTGTTTTTATCTCTTTCCCCCCTTTTATTATATTTTTGACATAAATGAACATGCGCGCAAAATATTTAAAAACAATTCAAGCTTTGACCAAATAGAAGGTTCCCGTTGAGTACAACGGACGTGAGGGGTGCTAATACCTTCCCCTTGCGTAACCGACTCCCGAACCCGACAATGGTTGCGATGACCAATCCTTATCCTCATCATCAAAGGGTTTTATTATCGTTTCCCTTTAAACAAAAAAAAAAACTTAAGGGTTTATCAACGTTCCCTTTACACAAAAACTTTGGTGGCGGCTTCACAAAGGCCCTCCGAGCGTTTGCGAACGACCTCGGAGGATTTGCGCGTCTTTTTCCCAAAGGAAAAAAACGAGGTGCGCACACATATAACATGATATGTATTTAGTTAAATACCCGAATTTCATTCTTATTCCATGCCACTTAGATAATAAATAAATTTTGCCTAGTTTCAATACAGTGCAAAACAATTATCTGTTTCAAAACAGAAGAAATTGGTGGATGAATCCCAGGTTGTAAACTATAATTCAATCAGAAGACAGCCAAATAAAATAACCTAGAGATTGAGGATAGAGTTTAGGCCTCTACCACACGCTTAATGCTAAAAACAATTACTAAGTTACTAGCATTTATATGACAGAGGAATGAATGTGGCATCAATCAAAATATTTAACTAGGTAAATGGAAATTACTATTTAAAAGTTTTCAAAAGGATAAGGGGAAAACGTTCAGCCAGGACCTGAAGAGTGCAAGTCACTTTATTGAAAGATAAAATCAAAAATTTCCTATGATGGTTTATAAATGTATGATTTAGTCTGACAATGCACTATTAACCAAAGCTGCATAGATAAAAATCAAGGTAACTACGAGTGCGAATTGCAAAATACTAAACCACATCACTGATTAGAAATGAAGTGCATCTGAATCTTCACTAAGAACTTGAATTTGCTTTGATCAATTTTTTATTTTTTTGCAAATGCGAAGAGAACATTTCATGAAATATACTAGATGTGCACAAGTGGTAAAATACAACCAAAAAGCTAAAAAGTATAACACAATCTACACCCTAAGCATACTTATGCAGAAGATAGTTTTTCAGTTCTTCAATAACTGCACCTATCCCTTAAAAACAACATTCAGAAGCCCTTGTGATTAATAACATGAATATGACTTCAAATAATTACATGCCTTGTTACAAAAATAAGTTAAAATCACAATTTATTAGACAGTAAACCTTTATCCTCCCTCTCCAATCAGAACAGTACAACAATGTAAAAGCTATATATGGGCAGATAAAATAACTACATTGCAGAATCCGAAATCAACAATGTCAAGTGAAAGCTAAAAACAGAAATTGAAGCAAAACGAGAAACATTAGTAACCATCTTCCTAATGAAACAAAACATTTTCAACTATAGAAATTGTAATATCCCGCTCATAAGTATCATTTATCAGTGTTAGAAGCTTAAGATGCAAGCAAGAAACTTGAGTAACTATGTGTGATGGCAATTTTGTAAATAAGCTAAGGTGGGAGATTATTTTGGAAAAGAGAGAGATATTTATCTCTTTCAATCCCATTCTTTCTCCATTCCATTCCAAACTTCAGATTTTCTTTCCTCTCCCCCTCACTTTCACGTCACCCTTCCTCACCCAAATCACCAAGTTTTCACCCATCAACTCCTTGAGAAGCTTACTAGCAAGTGGGTTGCTGAAAAATAGAATAAATAGAGAAGGAATAAGGTAGAAGCAAGGAAGGAGCAAGCTAGGATTTCACAACTAAGTGTAACCAGCACCATTTGAGGTTTAGGTGAGCTCATTAGGGTTTTAGAACCCATCTAGAGTGTTATTTATGAATTTTGCAAGTTATTACAAGTTTTAAGTTTTGCCCTAATTTCCTTGTTTGTTTAATCTTTGCTCATAAGTGTTTATAAATGTTAAAATATGAAAGAAAACCATTTTTATCATGTTTGGGAAGCATGGGTTCCATTGAATGGGCAAAAATGGTGGAAAACACGTTTTTACACAGGTTTTACTGATACGGTCGCTGTAGCGACGGATGGTCGCTTGTAGCGACCGAACTGGGTTTATCCCTGCCTAGCCGCGCTTGTAGCGACCACACAGGCGCTTGTAGCGACGGTTGTCGCTTGTAGCGAGGAACTGGTCGCTGTAGCGACCAAGTTCTGCCTGCTGTCGCTTGTAGCGACCAGAAGGGCGCTGTAGCGACCAGCCTTGAACAGTCCAACCTAGTTGAGCTGTTCTGGGGTTTCTGGTTCGCGCGTGCATGGCTTTTGACAACTGATTTTCTATAATATATTTTAGAAACTTAAACCACCATTTTAGTTCATTCTAAATGCTTCCAAAGATTAAGACATACTTGAGCAAAGGTTATACAAAGCTTGGAAATTCATGAATTATAGTTAAAAGCTTAAGTAAGCCCTAGGAATGGCTCATGAGAACGATGGGTCAAGAACCTTGATAGGTTAATGAGAATGATCACATGAAGTATAAGAATACGATATGAATATATGTTATACGATATGATCACGTGTTCATCAGACTCCGGATTATGCCGGATGGGACTCTTCCGAGAGGATTGTCCACACGTATGTAATAAGACTTAAGCATGTCCAGCAGGCTCCGGGATACGCCGGATGGGACTTCTCCGAGAGGGTTGTCTACATGCAAGATGTGTCCAGCAGGCTCCGGATTATGCCGGATGGGGCTTCACCGAGAGGGTTGCCTACACAAAGATAAGAGGAGTCCGGTGTTAGCCTGATATGATAGGAATTTCACCGGTATGATGGGAGATGTACTTCGGGGTTACTCCACCCGGATGCACTCCGTAAAATGAACCAAGATAATGTTATGATTGTTCAACCCTAACAGCTAACTTAATGATATGAAATGAATACGTATATTTTATAAGCAAATGAGGTATGATGAATAGTTTCTAGTGAACGAGATGTGATCATAGGATGTCCCCAAGATCACTCCGTATAAGTCTAAAATTTAGGATGGACTATGAAATGTATAAGATAAGACTTGGCGATCATAGGAATCCCCAAGATCGCCGAGGTAGGCACGGTGACCCTAGGTTCCCTGAGGTTGCCAAACAGTAGGTAGGGTAGGAGCTCACTGAGACGTTATGTCTCATCCCTTTCCTTCTGGTGCAGGTTCTTCGCAGGAAGCACGACGAAAAGGTAAAGAGAAAGCTATGGACTGAGCGTGCTGCTTACATTTTATTAAATGGATATTTGTATAAGAATGATGTATCATGATGTAAATTATGAAGAATGTTTTGTATCGGATGATGAGTTGTATGATAAACTTATGCTATGTATAATTTTTACCAATCTTTCTGTATTGTATTTAATGTATCCGGTACGAAATTTTAATACTCGTAAGAGATCCTAGGCAATCTCTATATGGGTGTTACAATTTGGTATCAGAGCAGGTCGATTCAGACTGTGCAATGGGTCATTAAAGTACAATCCAAGTTTATGGACCTCTTGGATCCAGGACATTATTCTAGATGTTATGTTCAGTTAAAACTGATCACTTTGACTTGTATATGACAGCTAGGATAAGATGTCTGGGAGAAGAAGAGGTAGACCTCGTACTAATCAAGCTAGTGACGAGAGTGGAGGACCCAGTCAGAATTCATGGGAACAGATGATGCAACAACAGCAGGCCTGGCAGCAGCAATACCAAGAGCAACAAGCTCAGAATGCGTTACAGTATCAGCAAATGATGCTGATGATGCAACAGCAGTCTCAGCAACAAGCCCAGGCTCAACAGCAATGGATGGAAATGATGCAGCAAGGGCAAGGTTTCCATCCACAACCGCCACCACCCCCTCCAGTAATTGGCAACCCTGTGTTCAGGGAATATAACAGGCATCACCCTCCGGAGTTCAATGGTGAAGGTGAACCACAAGAAGCAAGAAAGTGGATTAAGCAAATGGAAAAGATTTTTAGAATGGCTGAATGTTCAGAGGAAGATAAAGTAGTCTATGCAACAAATCAACTCAGAGGCGCAGCAGAAGACTGGTGGGAATCTGCTCAGCGCAGGATGGAAGCCAATGGTGTAGAAGTGAATTGGGAGAATTTTAAAGGAGTGATGCTGGAAAAGTATTTGCCTTTGTCTTACAAGGTAAAGAAGGAACAAGAATTCTTAGAATTGAAGCAAGGAAGTATGTCGGTTACTGAATTCACAAAGAAATTTGAAGAGTTGTCCTATTATTCTACACACAACGAATATGCTGAGAATGAAGTGTGGAAAATGAATCAGTATAAACGAGGCTTGAGAGGCGAGATTGATACTGCAGTAAGTCTCCAAAGAACTGCAAGTTACGATGAATTGGTACATGATAGCTTGGTGGTCGAAGCAGGACTTGCAAAGACCTCAAAGGAAAGATCAGTGGCTTTTGAGAGAAGGAAGAGCAGGATGCAGGATAAGTACCATGACAAGTTGAAACCTAAGGGATCTCCTCAAAGGGGTAAACAGACGTATTCACCGAAAGCTGGTGCTATGTGCAGCAATTGTGGAAAGTCACATTATGGCGAATGCATGAAGGGTACGGGTATATGTTATGGATGTAAGAAGCCGGGGCACATTATTGCAAATTGTCCAGAACGGAGAAATAGAAGTGGAACTGAAGGAACTACTACAAGCAAAGGAAGGGTGTATTCCCTTGATGGTGCAAAGGCCTTGGCAAATGAAGACCTGATTGCCGGTATGTGTTATATTGGTTCATACCCAGTAAAAGTTCTTTTTGATTGTGGCGCTTCATGCTCTTTTATTTCATATAAATGTGTGGAGACGCTTCAATTATCTTTGTCTCCGTTGAACCCTCCCATGTTAGTAACTACCGCTACTGAGGGC
The DNA here is from genome assembly GCA_018208015.1 of Medicago ruthenica. Taxonomy (NCBI): domain Eukaryota; kingdom Viridiplantae; phylum Streptophyta; class Magnoliopsida; order Fabales; family Fabaceae; genus Medicago; species Medicago ruthenica. Next base: position 43,369,642 of record CM031376.1, on the reverse strand, counting down.
GGAATTGAGGCAAGTTATGTTTGTGAAAACTGCCCTATCACTGTGTCCAGTAAGACTTACTATGTTGATCTAGTGTGTCTCCCGATGGAGCAACTTGATGTGATATTAGGCATGGATTGGCTCTCTGCTAATCATGTCTATATAGGATGTTCAGAGAAGAGTATTTATATGCCTACCAGTGATACGACAGAAGGTGTGGCTTTATCAGAATTGATTAACCGCACCCATCAGTTAATCCAGTTTATTTGTGCTCAAGACAAAGGATTTTATGTAATGCTCACTGTGGCTTCAGAGTCAGAGTTAAGTCCCAGTGACATTCCTGTTGTGAATGAATACCTAGATGTTTTTCCTTCAGAAGTCACGAGTTTACCTCCAGAGCGTGAAGTGGAGTTTTCAATTGATTTGATTCCAGGAGCGGAGCCAGTGTCTGTGGCACCGTACAGAATGTCACCAATGGAGTTGAAAGAGTTGAAGTCTCAGCTCGAAGATTTAATCCAGAAGCATTTCATCAGACCCAGTGTATCACCTTGGGGTGCTCCAGTTTTGTTAGTCAAGAAAAAGGATGGAAGTATGAGGCTATGTATTGACTATCGCCAACTTAATAAAGTAACTATCAAGAACAAGTATCCTCTTCCCAGGATTGACGATCTTTTAGATCAACTAAAAGGAGCAACGGTGTTTTCCAAGATTGATCTTCGATCGGGTTATCACCAAATCCGTATCAAATCTTCAGATGTGTCTAAGACAGCGTTTCGAACGCGTTATGGGCACTATGAATTTTTGGTTATGCCTTTCGGTGTAACTAATGCTCCAGCAGTATTTATGGATTACATGAACAGGATATTTCAGCCCTATCTCGATCAATTTGTGGTGATTTTCATTGATGACATTTTGATCTATTCTAAGGATCCTCAGGAGCATGCTCAGCATTTGAGAATTGTATTGGATGTCCTTAGAGACAAGCAGCTGTATGCTAAGTTTAGCAAGTGTGAGTTCTGGTTGTCCGAGATTAAGTTTTTGGGTCATGTTATTTCTCGAGGAGGAGTAGCTGTTGATCCATCTAAAGTAGAGGCTGTTCTCAATTGGGAAAGACCAAAGAATGTAGCAGAAGTCAGGAGCTTTTTAGGCTTGGCAGGTTATTATCGAAGATTCATTATGAAATTTTCTCAGATTGCCTTACCCCTGTCACGTCTCACTAGAAAAGATGTACCCTTTGTTTGGAATGAAGAATGTGAAGAAAGTTTCAGAGTTTTAAAGAAGAAATTGACGAAGGCGCCAGTGTTGGCAATACCAGATCCTGAAAGGAGATACACCGTTTTCTGCGATGCATCTTCCAAGGGACTGGGAAGTGTTCTCATGCAAGGAGAAAATGTAATAGCTTATGCCTCTAGACAGCTCAAGACCCATGAGGAGAATTACCCCACCCATGATCTTGAGTTAGCAGCAATAGTGTTTGCATTGAAGATATGGAGACATCATTTGTATGGCGCGCAGTTTGATTTGTTTAGCGACCATAAGAGTTTGAAGTATTTGTTCGATCAACGAGATCTGAATATGAGGCAAAGGCGATGGATGGAGTATTTGAAGGATTTTGATTTTGATTTAAAATATCATCCCGGAAAAGCAAATGTGGTGGCAGATGCCTTAAGTCGAAAGGCTTTGATTAAAGCTGAAGTGATGATGCACACGTGTGGGCTGTATGAGAAGTTTAGAGACCTTAACCTCCATGTTACCGATTTGGATGGTGGTATTTTGTTAAACAAGTTAGATATTTCGTGTGACCTACGATCTAGGATTGCACAAGCGCAAAGCATGGATATGGATCTTCAAAGAAAAGCTAGTCAACCGGAGTTTTCTTTTGCACTTGATGGAACATCATTGTTTGAGGGAAGAGTTTATGTCCCGAACGATGAGGAATTGAAAAGGTTAATTCTAGAAGAGGCGCATAAGAGCAGTTTCAGCATTCACCCAGGAACCACCAAAATGTATCAAGATTTAAAAAGGGATTATTGGTGGCCAAGCATGAAAAGAGATGTTGCAGAATTTGTAGCACGATGCATTGTCTGTCAACAAGTGAAGATTGAACATCAAAGGCCTGCGGGAATGTTAGTACCATTGGAGATTCCGTTATGGAAATGGGAAGATATAACCATGGAGTTTGTGACTGGATTGCCTCGAACACGACGAGGACATGATTCCATATGGGTAATAGTGGACCGGTTAACTAAGTCAGCACACTTTTTGCCGGTTAAGACCACTTACCGAGCTTCTCAGTATGCCGAGTTATTTATTTCAGAGATTGTGAAACTCCATGGTGTGCCAGCTAGTATTGTGTCTGATAGAGATCCCATTTTCACCTCTCACTTTTGGAAAGCTTTTCAGAAAGCTTTGGGAACAAGGTTAAAGATGAGCACGTCCCATCATCCTCAAACAGATGGACAATCAGAGAGAACTATTCAGACTTTAGAGGACATGCTACGTGCATGTATCCTGGAAGATGGAGGAAGTTGGAACCATCACCTACCATTGATTGAATTTTCTTATAATAACAGTTATCATTCAAGCATTGGAATGGCACCATATGAAGCTCTATATGGTAGGAAATGTAGAACACCGCTTTGTTGGGCTGAAGTTGGAGATAAAAGTATATTGGGACCTGAGATAATACAAGAAACGACCTTAAAGATTAAATCCATTCAGGATAAAATGAGAACAGCACAAAGCCGTCAGAAGAGTTATGCTGATAAGCGGCGAAGACCCTTAGAGTTTGAAGAAGGAGATCATGTGTTTCTTAAAGTTACACCCAGGTTGGGATTAAGGGGAGCATTCAGAACCAAGAAGCTTTGTCCAAGGTATGTTGGACCATTTCAGATACTTCGACGTGTTGGTCCGGCAGCTTATCAGTTGGCGCTGCCACCAGCCATGTCAGGATTGCACGATGTCTTTCACGTCTCGCAACTAAGGAAATTCATTCCTGATCCCTTTCAACCAGTGGAACTGGATAGTATCGATTTGAGATCGGACCTGACCTTTCAACCTGAACCGGATCAGATAATTGATCGTGATGTTAAGACTTTACGGAATAAAGAAATCCCTATTGTTAAAGTTGTTTGGAAAGGTTCTCCCGACGGCGAAGCGACGTGGGAGTTGGAGTCAGATATGCAAGAGCATTATCCACATCTATTTTCAGGTAAATTCTAAATTTCGAGGACGAAATTTCTTTAAGGGGGGTAGATTGTAATATCCCGCTCATAAGTATCATTTATCAGTGTTAGAAGCTTAAGATGCAAGCAAGAAACTTGAGTAACTATGTGTGATGGCAATTTTGTAAATAAGCTAAGGTGGGAGATTATTTTGGAAAAGAGAGAGATATTTATCTCTTTCAATCCCATTCTTTCTCCATTCCATTCCAAACTTCAGATTTTCTTTCCTCTCCCCCTCACTTTCACGTCACCCTTCCTCACCCAAATCACCAAGTTTTCACCCATCAACTCCTTGAGAAGCTTACTAGCAAGTGGGTTGCTGAAAAATAGAATAAATAGAGAAGGAATAAGGTAGAAGCAAGGAAGGAGCAAGCTAGGATTTCACAACTAAGTGTAACCAGCACCATTTGAGGTTTAGGTGAGCTCATTAGGGTTTTAGAACCCATCTAGAGTGTTATTTATGAATTTTGCAAGTTATTACAAGTTTTAAGTTTTGCCCTAATTTCCTTGTTTGTTTAATCTTTGCTCATAAGTGTTTATAAATGTTAAAATATGAAAGAAAACCATTTTTATCATGTTTGGGAAGCATGGGTTCCATTGAATGGGCAAAAATGGTGGAAAACACGTTTTTACACAGGTTTTACTGATACGGTCGCTGTAGCGACGGATGGTCGCTTGTAGCGACCGAACTGGGTTTATCCCTGCCTAGCCGCGCTTGTAGCGACCACACAGGCGCTTGTAGCGACGGTTGTCGCTTGTAGCGAGGAACTGGTCGCTGTAGCGACCAAGTTCTGCCTGCTGTCGCTTGTAGCGACCAGAAGGGCGCTGTAGCGACCAGCCTTGAACAGTCCAACCTAGTTGAGCTGTTCTGGGGTTTCTGGTTCGCGCGTGCATGGCTTTTGACAACTGATTTTCTATAATATATTTTAGAAACTTAAACCACCATTTTAGTTCATTCTAAATGCTTCCAAAGATTAAGACATACTTGAGCAAAGGTTATACAAAGCTTGGAAATTCATGAATTATAGTTAAAAGCTTAAGTAAGCCCTAGGAATGGCTCATGAGAACGATGGGTCAAGAACCTTGATAGGTTAATGAGAATGATCACATGAAGTATAAGAATACGATATGAATATATGTTATACGATATGATCACGTGTTCATCAGACTCCGGATTATGCCGGATGGGACTCTTCCGAGAGGATTGTCCACACGTATGTAATAAGACTTAAGCATGTCCAGCAGGCTCCGGGATACGCCGGATGGGACTTCTCCGAGAGGGTTGTCTACATGCAAGATGTGTCCAGCAGGCTCCGGATTATGCCGGATGGGGCTTCACCGAGAGGGTTGCCTACACAAAGATAAGAGGAGTCCGGTGTTAGCCTGATATGATAGGAATTTCACCGGTATGATGGGAGATGTACTTCGGGGTTACTCCACCCGGATGCACTCCGTAAAATGAACCAAGATAATGTTATGATTGTTCAACCCTAACAGCTAACTTAATGATATGAAATGAATACGTATATTTTATAAGCAAATGAGGTATGATGAATAGTTTCTAGTGAACGAGATGTGATCATAGGATGTCCCCAAGATCACTCCGTATAAGTCTAAAATTTAGGATGGACTATGAAATGTATAAGATAAGACTTGGCGATCATAGGAATCCCCAAGATCGCCGAGGTAGGCACGGTGACCCTAGGTTCCCTGAGGTTGCCAAACAGTAGGTAGGGTAGGAGCTCACTGAGACGTTATGTCTCATCCCTTTCCTTCTGGTGCAGGTTCTTCGCAGGAAGCACGACGAAAAGGTAAAGAGAAAGCTATGGACTGAGCGTGCTGCTTACATTTTATTAAATGGATATTTGTATAAGAATGATGTATCATGATGTAAATTATGAAGAATGTTTTGTATCGGATGATGAGTTGTATGATAAACTTATGCTATGTATAATTTTTACCAATCTTTCTGTATTGTATTTAATGTATCCGGTACGAAATTTTAATACTCGTAAGAGATCCTAGGCAATCTCTATATGGGTGTTACAGAAATTCTTAATTCTTAAGCCTAAAACACAAAATATCACACATACACAAGTTCAATAAAAATTAACAAAAAAATGGTGGTAGTTAACCAACACAAATACAATGACAGTAACCCCGTATGCAATTGTTCAACTTTTGCCACCAACTCACATCCCTCCAACTCTTCGTTCAACAACACTCATTTCCTCTTTATCACTCCAGCCCACCTTTGTGATAGAAATTCAAGAACAAGGACCCAATGCACTAGCCACTGAGTACTATTATTAGATAAAGTGCAATATTGACTCCTTATCAAATTGTTGACAGAATTAGAGAACAAAACTAATATTTAAAGCAAAAATGAAGCAATCAACTCATGGCCTAAAACATACACACTTTTCTTTATGCTTTGTGATATCAGGAAAAACAAATGAGTTAAAATGCAGAAATGCAAAATGTTGACAGAAAAAAGTCAAAACCGTTGAAACTCAAACTTCAATTCAGGATTGAATAGAAAAGTTGCAAGCCAGGTCAACAGAGTCTGCAAAAACCATTACATTCTGATGACTGGTAAAACATATGTATATATCCTGTAACAGATGAATTTCTAGCTGAAAATCGATGACAAATCTGTTTAATAACTTCACCTAAATGTATCACAAAAAGGAACTAAGTCCCAAGCAGAGCTATTGATTTGAAGATTTTGTTTACCAAGACTCTAGGAATAATCCTTTTCTCCAAGTTGTAGGATATAATATGATAAAAATTCAGTGATATAATCTGCTGGCAAACTCATATCATTCACTAGGAACTTGATTTCTTGGTAAAACGCCTGCTCTTACAATTGGAAAAATCCCTATTGGAGATAGCTACCGAGTGGGTCTTAGCTTAGTAACATAGCTCTAAAAACCAGTAACACAAACTAGTAAGCCATGATGAAAATCATAAAAATGAATGGTCAACTTCTGCAAGCAAGTACAGTCAGTTAAACGCTTCAAAGTTAAGAGTATAACCAGATGATCAATCTGACATCTGACCTTTATATGCATCCAATAACAGAAGTGCGTCCTTTTCAAATCGGATCACAAATCTCTCCGGAAAGCAGGTGAACGCCAGATCTGAACAAGCTTCCCGGCGGCGACAGCGATGAGTTTCCCATCGGGGGAGAATTTCACCGCTCCGACACGGTGTTTGAACGTGATACGATGGAGAAGAGCGCGGTGGCGGATCAGCGTCGGAAGATCTTCGCATCGAATACCGTGACCGTCGTCGGAGACTTGAATCAGTTTCAGACCGCCGTCTTTGATTGTGAGGTTTATGGAAGTTGATGCGGCGTCGAGGTTGTTTTCGATGAATTCTTTTACGGCGGAGACTGGACGTTGGATTACTTCGCCGGCGGCGATTCGGTTGACGACTGACTCGGTTAGGTGTTGGATTTTGGGTGGCGATTGCATCTTCTACGGTGTTTGTTGGGTTTTGGAGTCACGAGAAATGGAATTTGTTCGCGGGAGACCCAAGGTCGATGAGATCTTGTTGCTTACTGTTCATTCATCTTCCTTCGTTGCTGGCTCGTATGGTTATATGGTTGCCTTTGCTGGTCGGAAATATGCAGCAAGATAAGGTCGGAGGTTCCCCTCCTTCTAGCGCCACTGTTCTTAGAAAAACTCCGGTCTTCCCCCAAGGTTATATTTATAGTCCCAATATGGGCCTATCTAACCATGATTTTGGGCCTCCAAAATCATGTGACTGTCAGGTGGGCCTTGTACCCTTCTGGAGAGCGCCCAGCCTGATTCGAAGGGTACAAGCCCTTGTTCGTGGGGCCTAAAGGCCTAAAGGATAAGATCTACAATCCATTCGGCAACAACCCGAACAGCTGACATTTACCTTTTGTTTCCTGTCGTCAGTGGCAAGTTCGGCAACAACCCGAACAGCTGACATTTATCCTTTTATCCTGTCGTCAGTGGCAAGTTCGGCAACAACCCGAACAGCTGACATTTACTTTTTGTTTCCTGTCGTCAGTGGCAAGTTCGGCAACAACCCGAACAGCTGACATTTACTTTTTGTTTCCTGTCGTCAGTGGCAAGTTCGGCAACAACCCGAACAGCTGACATTTATCCTTTTATCCTGTCGTCAGTGGCAAGTTCGGCAACATTCCGAACAGCTGACGTTTACCTTTGTTTCTTGTCGTCCGTGGCAGTTCGGCGATAACCCGAACAGCTGACATTTATCCCCAGTGAAACCATGTTATCCCCAGTGAAGTCGGACCCCGTTCTTTAACAGACTCGGGTATCCTTTTGTTTTGTTATCCCCAGTCGAGCCATCTTCGCCGTCTTGCATTCATACTTGCATCGCGAGCATTCGCAACTTTACATGCATAGCATTGCATTCATGGCATTTTGCAGTTGAAATTGGTCAAAAATGGTGTACTCTGTATTTAAGTCTCTTCGACCCGTCGAATTAAAATTTTCACTTTTAAATCTCCGTAACGAAGAAACTTAAATAGGGGCATCTGTCATACCCCATTTTTGACCCACTTTCAATTCACTTTTCTCGTCTTTTAAGCCAGAAATTTTCGTCGTTTCAGACGAAATTTCGGCAGGGAGGTATTTTAAAATACCTCATATTTTTGTTCCGAAGGCAACCTTTTTTTTATTTTTTATTTTGTTTTTATTATTATTTCTATTATTTACTTTTTTTCTTTATTTCCTTTTAAATTCTTTTATTAAGTGCTTTACCTTTTTATTTTTTATTTTTTCGTTTTTATTATTATTAGTTTTTTTTAGTATTTTTATTTTTACTGTTTTTTGTAGTTTTTATTTATTTTTTCAGTTATTTTGGTCCAGACCCAGGAGGGGTATTTTAGTCCTTTTAGTCCAGTCATTTTTACTATAAATAGTACCATTAATGGTACTGTTGGGGGGGTCAAAAAAACGTGTCAGAGTTTGGGTCAGAGATAGTACACAGTACAGCCAAATCAGTCAGAAATAGTCAGTGGTTCAACCACCGTGAACCACCAACACAGCCACCGTCAGATCCTATTTCCGGCCACCACCAAAAAACTGAAAAAATTTTCTCTTCTTCCTTTTCCGAATCATAACCACAACCGAACCACACATAAACCCAAACCACCATCTAGAACCATAAACAAACAGAAACCGAATCATCAAAGCCATTAACACACAGAAATCGAATCATCATAGCCATTAACGAACAGAACCGAATCCGGCCAAGCAACAAAACAAAACAAAGCTCAAAACCGGATTCCAAAAGCTCAACCAAAAAACCATTTTGTTCATAACCACCACTGTATCAAAACCGAATATCAATAAACACAAGACCATCATCACTGAACCAAAAGCCAGCGCCAAATCAAAGGTTCAAGAGGTAGCTTTCCATTTCGAAATTTAAAACTTAGATCTACTCATTTTTAAAAAGGTTTTGAAAAATCCGAGTCCAGATTTGAGGAGAAGAGAGAAAAGGAATTTAGAAACCAAAATTTTTTTTAAAAAAAGAGAGTTTTTCAACTCCGGCGCGGTGGCGCCGGCGGCGGCGGCCGCGTCGGAGAAATGTGCTGGCCGGAGTTGGTTTAGAGAGAGAACAGAGCACTTTGTGGAGAAGGAGAAGTAGAGAGAGAGTGGTGAGGAAGAAATGAAAATATGCTGAAGAAAAAACTTATAAAGCCTCTTAGGCCCGATACTGTTCACGCGGCCCATTTTGGCTTTCTTCCTCTTCTCTACTCAGTTGCTTTCTGCACCCCCCTTTCCCTACTTCTGCACCCCCTTCTTCTCTAATTTTTCATTTTCTTTCTTTTTTATTATTTCTTGCTTTTATTTTTTAATTTCCATCCATTTTCATGCATTTTATTTTATAGCTTCTATATTTCAGTATCTCATGCATTTTATTATTATTTCTATTTTTCTTTTTATTTTTTTTGCATTTTTTATTTTCTTTATTTATTTTATGCACCATATTTAATTTTATGTCTTGCATTTTTTTATTTTTCTTTATTTATTTTCCAGCACCATATTTATTTTATGCCTTGCATTTTTATTTTCCAGCACCATATTTATTTTTTTTGTCTTGCATTTTTATTTTATTTTATTTTATTTTATGCATCATATTTATTTTATGTCTTGCATATTTTTATTTTTAGCATCATATTTATTTTATGTCTTGCATTTTTATTTTCTTTTTATTTTATTTTCAGCATCATATTTATTTTATGTCTTACATTTTTATTTTCTTTATTTACTTTATGCACCATATTGACTTATTGTTTTGCATTTCATGCATTATTTTTATTTCTTTTTAGCATATTTACTTTGATGCAATTGCAATTTTATTTCATTATTTCTGTCATTTATTTTATTGCCATTAGAATGTATCTAGGTCCAATGTAAAAAAAATATAAATGAGAATATCACACCGACACCACATTTATTTTTTATGCTTTATGTCGAGGACGATAATGTAATAATGACCGTATCCGAGGAAAAGGACCCTCACTTGATCCAACGTCATTTTGAGGGATCTGGCGCGTTTGGACTATCTCAGCATAATTTAATCTCTAGACCTTAGGACTTAATCAAAATTTTCACAAAAAAAAGTCAAAATCCAAAAACATTTTATAATCAAAATTTCAAAAAAAATCAATCTTTGTCATTTCTTTTCTTAATCAAATTTCAATCAATCTTTAATCAATCAAACATTTTCTTCAATTTAAAATCAATCAAACTCACTTCTTTTTCTATGCCTTTCGGCCTCTTATCTTTCTTAAACTTTTTTTTCAAACTTTAAAATCAATCAAAACCAATCACTCGGCTTTTTACCCCGAACTACATGATTTTGATCCCATTCGGGTATGTAGGCAAAAGACTTTGTCTTTCCAAATCAATAAAAATAACAAAAACATTTTCCTTTCTTTCCATGCATCACTTTAATCTTTTCACACTTAAGCATTTATTTACAAACAAATAATCAATTTAGCATAAAGATAAATAAAAACAAGAGGTTCCTATAGAGTATTATAGACGTTTAGGGTGCTAATACCTTCCCTTTGCGTAACCAACCCCCGGACCTTTGATCTCTCTAAAAAAATAGGGTTTTTCGAACTTTCTCCCTTTTCCTCGGAAAAATAAAAGATCGGTGGTGAATCTTAAAATTGCGAGTCAACGCTAATTAATAGCTTGATATCCAAAAACCACCGCGACATCATGCACACAAAAATGGATAATCAAGATCAAATCCAAGCAGGCCGCCATGAATCCCTTAAAACCTACCTCACCGAATTCCTCCAACAAATGAAAATTTCCCAACCTTAAACACAAACAACCACCGCCGCTGCAGGCACTTCCTCTACCTCACAACTTCGCCCTCACACTATGCCTACTACCATACCTACCCTAATTCCCTACTCACCAAACCCTCAACACACTACTTCCTCCCCAATTCCCTACTCCCCCAGTTCCAACGCCGGCTACTCCTCTCCCTTCACTTCAACACCCTTACCTATCTTTACTCACGCCACCCGTTTAACCACACACCCACCACCACCATCCCCTTCGCCGCCGATACCCCCTATTTTTTTGGATCTGACAACTACAACACCCAATAATCCTTCTTCCAACACCACAACTCCCAACCCCTACCTTTTCCCTCTTTTCCCCACAATATATCTCCTTAAAATTCCCATTGAAAGTCGATTGGCTATGTCATCATTTTACATGAAAGGAGATGCTCTAAGTTGGTTCAAATGGATGCATCAAAACCACCAACTCTTTGATTGGCTCTCTTTCACCAAGGCCCTTGAATTACGATTTGGACCCTCCACATATGCAAACCACCAAGCCGAATTGTTTAAACTTAAGCAAATTGGGTCTGTTTTGAATTACCAAGCCCAGTTTGAGAAATTAGGAAACCGAGTCATTGGTCTACCCCCAAAGGCAATCCTAAATTACTTTATCTCCGGTTTACTACCTGATATCTGCAATGAAATTGAAATCCAAAGACCACAATCCATTACCCAAGATATAGGCCTTGCTAACCTCATAGAAGCCAAACTCAAAGACTCCCGTACCCGTTTCTCAAAACCCTACACCCCCACCACTGCTCCTACTTCTGCCCAAAGGCCTCCTACGCACACCACCCAAAACACCACTTCACCACCCTTACCTCATGCTTCCAAACAACCTCATTCCTCTTACACTTCCAAATTCCCAATCAAACGCCTCAATCAAACCCAATTGCAAGAGCACCGTGTCCTAGGCCTTTGCTACAATTGTGACGAAAAATTTGTTGTGGGACATAAGTGTGCATCTGGTCGCTTCATATTATTGCTTGTTGATGATGAATCTGATCCCGTTGAAGTCACCGATGACCCATCGGATAATGACACTCAGCCTGAACAAAGTCCGGAACCCAGACCCCCGAACACCTACTTCCAGTTATCCACTCAAGCCCTCACCGGCCATTTTTCCCCACAAACATTGAAATTCAAAGGGTTAATTGGTAGCCTTCATGTTACGGTCTTAGTAAACAACGACATCACACATAATATCGTCCAACAGCGTATTGCTTCACACCTCCACCTTCCCACTCAACCAATTCCCCAATTCTCTGTAATGGTTGGAAATGGCTCCCATTTGGAATTTCAAGGCATCTGTCCTAATGTTCCAATTACTCTACAAAACCAAAGATTTCACATTCCATTTTATTTACTTCCCATTGACGGTGCTGACGTAGTGTTAGGAATGGCTTGGCTTCGGAACCTAGGTCCCCTTGATGCTGATTTTTTGATACCTTCCATTACCTTCACCCACAATGATAACATAATCATCCTCCAAGGCGATCCAAAACAAAACCCACTTCCAGCCACATACCAACAACTATGTCACGCTGTCCAAACTCACTCAGTTGCCTCCTTACACCTTCTCACATTCTAACCCATTGAATCACACAACCCAAACCCCACCACAATCACAGACACCAAACCACCATCCATACATAATCCAGAAATCAACCTACTTCTCTCCAACTACCTAACCATTTTCATACCCCCTCACGGCCTCCCTCCTAACTGTCCTCATGATCACCACATCCCACTTCTTCCTAACACACCACCAATTAATGTTAAGCCCTATCGTTATCCTCATTCACAAAAAGAAGCCATGACAAAGCTCATTCATGAGATGTTACAAGAAGGAACCATTACCCCAAGTACCAGCCCTTTCTCCTCCCCAGTCTTGCTTGTTCGCGAAAAAGATGGCTCATGGCGTTTTTGTGTGGATTACCGAGCTTTAAATGTTGTAACGGTTAAATATTGTTTTCCCATTCCCACCATTGATGAGTTATTGGATGAATTAGGAGTTGCCTCCATATTATCCAAGATAGATTTACGCTCCGGTTATCACCAGATTAGAGTTGTGAAAGAGGATACTCATAAAACTGCATTTCGAACCTTTGATGGGCACTACAAATTTTTGGTAATGCCTTTTGGGTTAACCAATGCTCCCTCTACCTTCCAATCCGTTATGAATGATTTATTGTGTCCTTATTTGTGTCAATTTGTGCTGGTTTTCTTTGATGATATATTAATTTATAGTACTTGCTTATCTGACCATTTGCTTCATTTAAGATTGATTTTAGATTTAATTTCAGCCTATCAGTTTGTGGCCAAATTATCCAAATGTGTGTTTGCATGGAAACAGTCGCCTATCTAGGCCATGTTATCTCTCGTGAAGGAGTTAGACCGGACCCAGACAAGGTCTCAACCATTTTGGACTGGCCGGAGCTCAAATCTATGACTGTGCTGCATGGTTTCTTAGGCCTCACCGGGTTTTATCGATGATTTGTTCGTCATTATGCCATTCTTGCCACTCCTCTCACAAATTTACTACGTTCTACAAAGTTCTCATGGAATACAGACGCAGGTTCAACTTTTACACAATTAAAGACACAAATGACAACAATGTATGTATTACATCTTCTGGATTTTGCTAAAGTCTTTGTAGTTGAAAATTTATCAGGCGTTGCCATTGGAGCAGTTCTCTCTCAAGGTGGTCACCCGTTATCCTTTTTCAGCAAGAAGTTAAATCCCAGAATGCAATCTGCCTCAGTTTATGTCCGAGAGATGTACGTCGTCATCAAATCTGTCAAGAAGTGACATTATTATTTGATAGGGCAGAAATTCCACATATTTACAAATCAAAAGAGTCTCAAGAATTTAATACAACAGAATATCCAGACTCCTGAACAACAAAAGTGGGCTTCGAAGTTGCAAGGTTTCAATTTTGAAATATATTACAAACATGGAAAAGCCAACCAAGTCGTTGATGCCTTCAGCCGTAAGTTCTCCAATGACCAGCTCTTTCTCTTGATTGTCTCCTCACCAATCCCAAACCTCATCTAGCAGCTTCAACAGTGTTGAGTATTTTGAAGTTGGCTGCATGTTTTGGCAAAAACAATGTGTTCAAGCAAAGCATCTCCATGAATATAAGAAGTCTTCAGTTGCAAGAATCCGGTTTTGAAGTAGTTCAGAAGCACTTTGGACCTTCAGACGCAGGAACAGTGCATCAGACGCACTATTCAACAGTTGACTTATGTTGACTTCTTCAGAAGCTGAGTTTTTAAGAGTTCTTTCTATGCGAATCTTTGCAAGATTTATCAAGGATTTACTATGGTTGAAGGGTTCTAGAATGCTGATTGATTTGCTAAAGTTTTTATGAAGATTTGGCTTGTGTTTAAGCTACATTATTTTTTCTGAAGCAATCTTTTCTAGATACATTGCAGAATTATGTGTTTCCTTATTAAGCCATTCATTATTCAGAATCATATCAATTGAGAAGATTGGATTCATTTTTACGAGAGCTGCTGAAGTCTATAAAAGGAGAGGTGCTATCTTTGTTCAAGACTTACGAGAGTTTATTGCAGAAGTCAGAAATAGAGTCTTTTGTGTTTTAAACTTAGAGTTTTATTTGTACACCACTCAACTGAGTTGGTTTAGGTGTGTTTGAGTTGTAATTCACTCTAAGCCTTTAGGTACGAGTGTTATTCATTGATGTACTGAAGTTGAATACAAAACTGGGTAGTTTTCAGAAGCTGTTTAAGTAACTGGGTTGTTGCTTGGTTAGGAAGTTAGAAGTGTTCTAATACTCAAGGAGTTGGGTAGAAATCAGACTAGGAGGAGATTGATTGCTTAGGCTGGGAACTGGGGGTCAGTGTCTGAGTCTTAAGGATTAATTCCTATAGTGGATTTCCTTCCTGGATTGGTATCCTCCAGACGTAGGTGGCATTTGCACCGAAATGGGTTAACAAATATCTGTGCCTTTTTACTTTTCTGCACTTTTAATCCTGCTTCTGAACTGTTTTCAAACATGCTCTGTTTTTCTATCATTTTGCCCTGTTTTAAGTTTTGTTTAAGTCCTAGCCAGAATTTCAATTGGCATCAGAGCAGGTACCCTGCCTGTGATTGGGTGAGCTCCAGGGAAGTGTTTTCTTGCAAGCATGGACAGAGAGGGAGGTTATGTCAACAGACCACCATTGTTGGATGGCACGAACTATGAATACTGGAAGTCCAGGATGTGTGCGTTTCTAAAATCCATTGACAGCAGAACTTGGAAAGTTGTGCTCAAAGGTTGGGATCATCCAGTTGTTTTAGACAAAGATGGGAACAAAACTGAGATTCTGAAACCAGAAGAAGAGTGGACAAAGGCTGAAGATGATCTGTCTCTTGGAAATTCCAAAGCCTTAAATGCAATATTCAATGGTGTGGACATGAACATGTTCAAATTGATCAAACAGTGTACTGTTGCAAAGGATGCTTGGGAAATTCTAAAAACCACTCATGAAGGAACCTCTAAGGTCAAGATGTCCAGATTCCAGTTACTTACCACTAAGTTTGAGAACCTGAAGATGATGGAGGATGAAAGCATACAAGATTTCTACATGAATGTGCTGGATATGGAAAATTCCTTTGAATCTCTTGGGGAGAAGATGTCAGATGAGAAGATAGTGAGAAAAATTCTCAGGTCACTTCCCAGAAGGTTTGACATGAAGGTATCAGCTATAGAAGAAGCTCATGACATCACCGCTATGAATGTTGAGGAGCTGATTGGGTCATTGCTGAACTTTGAGACTGCTTTTTGTAAACAGCCTGAGAAGAAAGGGAAAGGTGTAGCTTTTACTGTCAATTCTGAAGCTGATGATCAACAAGAGTCTGTTGAGGATGATTTATCAGAAGCTCTAGTGTTGCTGGGAAAACATTTCAACAAAATTCTGAAGAAGGTTGACAGTAAATCCAAAACCAAAGGTCAGAATTTCAGATTCAACAACAAGAAGCAACAAACTGATGTGAAAAAGACCAAGTCTGAGGAGAAAAGTAATCAAGCTAAAGGTGTGCAGTGTTTAGAGTGTGAGGGTTATGGACATATCAAGTCAGAATGTCCTACTTTTCTTAAGAAGCAGAAGAAAAGCCTAGCTATTTCATGCTCTGATGATGATTCTGAAGAAGATGCTGCAAGTGAATCAGCTAAGTGTGATACAAGTCTGATGGTTAAGTTATTATCTCAGAAGTCATTAGCTAATTCAAAGACTGAAGCAGTTTTAGAGTCTGAGACTTTTTCAGAGTCTGACTCAGAGTCTGAAGCTTCATTTGTGTCTGAAGTTGCTAAAACCTCATATGATGAACTGGCTGACAACTACAGGAAGCTATACACCAGAAGTGCAGAAGTGTGCAAGCAAGTTCTGGATCAGAAGGAGACAATATGTCAACTGGAGGCTGAGAAAGGTGAACTGTTAGTGCAGAATTCAGAACTGAAAGAAAAAGTAAGCCAGCTAAATTCCCAACTTGAGAATATGAAAAAGCAGGTTAGAATGATGAATACTGCTACTGATGTGCTGGATGAGATTCTGGAGAATCAGAAACAAGGAAAAACTGGCTTAGGTTTTGTTGATCAGACTCTGAACCCCAAACAGATGAATCCAGTTAAAAAGTTTATTCCTGCCACTAAAGCTTATGATCATATGATTGGGACATCTAAGATGAGACCTAAGATGCAAGCTCAGAAGCTATCTCAGAAGCAACCTCAGATGCTACCTCAGAAGCAACCTCAGAAGCTTAACAGAAACAAGAGGAGAAATCAACCCTAGATCTGTCATCATTGTGGAAAGAAGGGTCATATCAAACCATTATGTTTCAAACTGTATGGTTATCCTGAACACTTTCAATATAGAAGAGTGGAACCAACTGCTATCAGAAACAATGTTCAGAAGGTGTGGAAACCCAAAGTCAAGAATGTTGGACTTATAGCTCATACCTCTTTGAGAGCCACTTCTAAAGAAGACTGGTACTTTGATAGTGGTTGTTCAAGACACATGACTGGTGTGAAGAAGTTGCTGAGTAATATAAAGCCTTATTCCACATGCTATGTGACATTTGGTGATGGAGCAAAAGGTAAGATTCTGGGTATTGGTGACTTAATCAGTGAAGGTTTGCCTAGACTTAATGATGTGTTGTTGGTGAAAGGATTAACTTCTAATCTGATCAGTATTAGCCAACTTTGTGATCAAGACTTAAAGGTGAATTTCAATAAAGAAGAATGTGTGGTAACTGATCAAGAAAGCAAGGTTCTGATGAGAGGCTGCAGATCAAAGGATAACTGTTATTTATGGGTGTCTGAAGAAGAAAGAAGCCTGACTTCTTGTCTCATGAGTTCAGAAGAGGAAGTCAGACTCTGGCACCAGAAATTGGGACATCTGCATCTGAAAGGCATGAAGAAAATCCTGAGTACTGAAGCTATCAGAGGTATACCTAATCTGAAGATCAATGAGGACAGTGTTTGTGTAACACCTATATAGAGATTGCCTAGGATCTCATACGAGTGTTAAAATTTCGTACCGGATACATTAAATACAATACAGAAGGTTTACATTTAATTATACATAATAGGAGTCATCATACAATTCATTATCCGATACACTTCTTCTTAACATTATACAACATACTACATCATCTGAAACAAATATACATAAACAAGTAGTCAGCACGATCAATCCAAAGCTTTCTCTTTACCTTTACGTCGTGCTACCTGCGAACCTGCACCAGAAGGAAAGGGATGAGACATGATGTCTCAGTGAGCTCCGGCCCTACCTACTGTTGGCAACCACGGGGGTAACCTAGGGTCGCCGTGCCTACTCTTGGCAATCTTGGGGATACCTACGATCGCCGTCATTCTTTACATATTTCGCGACCAGGGAAAAACTAGGATCGCTGCATTGTCTTTATCTCATGCATTCATATTCTATTCTTAAACTTAAACTTATACTTAGTGATCTTGGGGACATCCTATGATCACTACTTGTTCACTAGGAACTAATTGTCACATTTCTCAATACATATTAAATATACATCTTCATCTTTTCATATCTTTAAGTTAGAAGTTAGCGTTGAACAAACAATAATTATCTGAGTTCGTTTTACGGAGTGCATCCGGGTGGAGTAACCCCGAAGTACATCTCCCATCATACCGGTGAAATTCCTATCATATCAGGCTAACACCGGACTCCTCTTGTCGTTGTGGGGATAACTCTCTCTCGAAGTCCCATCCGGCGTATCCCGGAGTCTGCTAACAACTTAACTTTGCATGTAGACAACCCTCTCAGAGAAGTCCCATCCGGCGTATCCCGGAGTCTGCTGAATATGCTTAATCTTTTAACATACGTGTGGACAATCCTCTCGGAGAAGTCCCATCCAGCGTATCCCAGAGTCTGCTGAACACGTTTAATATAGTCTTATAACTTACGTGTGGATAGCCCTTTCGGAGAAATCCCATCCGGCAGAATCTGGAGTGAGATGAACACGTTAACATATTCTTTAATGTAATCTTGACTTGTCATATGTATATTCATTACATAAAACTAATCTTAGACATAACTATTACATTCCTTAAGGATTTCAATTCCTAATGCTTAACATAAGAGTAGAGAGTCTTAGGCTTATCGTTTTCATAACCCACTACTTGGTCATTGGAAACATTCCAAAGCTTAAATAGCCTTTGTTCTTGCTTCTCTGATGCTTTGCCAAATCCTTACTCATCCATCCCTTAACTGTTAAAACAACCTTTCGGATATGTCAAGAATGGTGTTTTTCTTGGAAAATAAGGTTTTCATTGAAAACAGTTTCTAAAAGCCTCGCTGAACTCGTAAACAGCCCACAGAACGAACCAGAACAGACCTGGAAGGTCTGTCTGATTTCGTTGGGCGAAATGGTGGCGAAATGAGGTAGGGAAAAATGCTGGAAATCGCTGTAATCTCGCCCCGAGTTCGCCGGGCGAAAATGACAGTTCAGAACCAGTTCTAAACATGATTTTCCACCATTTTTGACATATCTAAGTATACCCAGGCAGTATAACAGTATAAGGAATGAATTTCTAATGCAAATTGATAGTTTAAAACATGATTTATCAAGGAATTGGCAGGCAAATGAGATTAGGGTATTAATTCTAAACTTAGCTCAAATTGTAAAATTACACTCAAACTTACTTAAGCGGGTTCTAAAACCCTGTGGAGCTCACCTTAAACCTCAATTGGTGCTTGCTAAATTCTGAACTCCAAAGTCCTAGCTTCAATCTAACAATCCTCTTGATTCTTCCTTATTCCTTCTTTTCTTTCTCTTGTTCTAACTTCCAAACCAAGCTTGTTTTGCAAGAATTCTCACAAGAATTGGATGAAGTTTTGATGGGTTGTGGCAATAGGGAGAAGGGTGTGTGACTAGAGGGAAAGAGGTGAGGGAATGCTGATTTGTGAGAGTGAAGGGAAAGGAGAAAATGGTAAGCAAATATCTTGTTCCCTCTTTTAAACATTCCTCCATTTCCTCTTAATTACCAAAATGCCATTGCTTGCTTAACAAGCTTCTAACACTGATAACTGTTACGTCTAAGCGGGATATTACAATCTACCCCCCTTAATGAAATTTCGTCCTCGAAATTTGGAATTTACCTGAAAATAGATGTGGATAGTTCTCTTGCATCTCCGATTCTAGCTCCCACGTAGCTTCGCCATCGGGAGAACCTTTCCAATCCACCTTAACAATTGGGATCTCTTTGTTCCGCAATGAACTAACATCACGATCAACTATCTGATCCGGCTCAGGTTGAAAAGTTATATCTGACCTCAAGTCAATACTATCCAACTCTACTGGTTGAAAAGGATCAGGAATGAATTTCCTCAGTTGAGAGACGTGGAATACATCATGCAAACCTGACATGGCCGGTGGCAGCGCTAACTAATAAGCTGCTGGACCGACACGTCGAAGTATCTGAAATGGTCCAATATACCTTGGACAAAGTTTCTTGGTTCTGAATGCTCCTCTTAGGCCCAACTTAGGTGTGACTTTGAGGAATACATGATCTCCCACTTCAAACTCCAAAGGCCTTCTCCTTTTGTCTGCATAGCTTTTCTGGCGACTTTGGGCTGTTCTCATCTTATCCTGAATGGATTTAATCTTTAGGGTCGTCTCCTGAATTATCTCAGGTCCCAAAATACTCTTATCTCCAACCTCAGCCCAACAAAGTGGAACGTTATGGTACCCTCTTCGTGCTTTCAAAAGAGAAGGGTGCAGGTACGTGGAACGTTATGGGCTGCATAGGTATTGGTACCTCTCTCCTTTGGTATGGGATTTCGAGAGGTTTTAGGTCATGAGACTCCAAGGTAGCAACGTCCATGCTATCCTTTATATAGCCCATTTGGATCCAACCTTGGTCCATTTGCTTTTGAAGACATTTCTTCAATTCTTCGCACTCGTCGGGATTGATTTTGCAGACTTCGCAGCTAGCGTGCATCTCCTCAAATAAACCAAAACCGGTCAATCTCTCCCTTATGACTGACAGGGGAGTCTTAACATTGGCTACCTCCTTGATTGGGCCAAAGTCCTCTTGTTCCTCCACCGCGTTCACAGAGGGACCTGTGTGCCCCGGCAATGGGTTACTCCTCACATTGGGATTCTCCTCCTTGAAGGATATTAATTTCCGGTTAATAAGGTCCTGGACCTTGTGTTTGAAAACTCTGCAACCCTCGATGTTGTGTCCCGAGGCCCCTGCGTGGTACTCACATTTTGCATTTGCATCATACCAATGTGGATATGGTGGCAACATAGGTTGTAGTGGTTTTAGCTCAACCATTCCCTTTTGTATTAAATATGGCAAGATTTGACCATAAGGCATAGGTACAGGCTCAAACTGCACATAGTTATTCCTCGGGCCCATTTGGCTCCTTGGTGGGTACCCGCCTTGTTGTTGCTGCCGATTTTGTTGAGGCAACACTGTTGGTTGTCGAGGTGGAGTTATAGGAATTACTTGAGGTGCGTAATGCCCTTGAGCTGCTGCTGTTGCCACATAAGGACAGTGGTAGCGAGGCGTTTGATTTAATGGTGGGCGAGATGGTCCCACTGAAATAGCATTTGTCTCCCCCTCTTTCTTTTTGTGAAAGTTGCTGGGGGGTCTCCTGGCTCCACCTTGAGTTTCTGGAGGGCCTTGGATCTTTCCTCTTTTTACTCCGTCCTCTATTCTTTCACCAATTACGACTAGATCGGAAAAGCCGGAAGATGTGCTTCCAATCATTTTGTCATAATATGGGCCTTGTAGTGTGCCCATAAAGGTATCGACAAGCTCCCTCTCCAACAATGGTGGTTGTACGCGAGAAGCTAGTTCCCTCCACCTTTGAGCGTACTCTTTGAAGGACAAGTTGCTTCTTTGCACAAGGTTTTGCAATTGCATCCTATTTGGAGCCATGTCCAAATTGTATTTGTATTGCTTTAAGAAAGCGTCGGCTAAGTCCTTCCAAGTTTGGACGTGGGTACGCTCAAGTTGCATGTACCAATCCAATGACGCTCCGCTCAAACTATCTTGAAACACATGCACCATGAGCTTCTCGTTCGTTGCGTAAGCCGCCATCTTCCTACAGAACATCCGTAGATGGTTCCTAGGGCATTGGATTCCCTTGTACCTCTCGAAGTCCGGTACTTTGAATTTTGGAGGGATTACCACATCGGGCACCAAGCACATGTCCAAAGCATTGTGGGCACCGTATGAGCTGGATCCTTCGACAGCTTTTAACCTTTCTTCCAAAACGCGATACATTTGGGTGGTATCGTTGTCTTGGTGCGTGGTGTCGGGAGCAGAATGTCTTGGCTGATTGCCTTCCACATTATGTGAAATATTCTCATGTTGAGTAGTGGAATTCCCTTGAGGACGATGCTCTTCGTTCCTAACGGGGATTGTAAGCTGTGGTTGAGGAGGCGGCACATGGCCCTCATTTTCAAGTGGTGGGGTATATCCTAGAGGTAAACCATAAGGAGGCCATTGCACATTGGCTGCATCCGTGGTTGGACGGGGGTTACTTTCTCGGGCAGATAAAGCTTGCATTAACTCTAACATTTGATCCATCTTCCCTTCCCTTTCATCTCATCAACTTCTCCTCTCAAAGCCGCTTGATTTTGTTCCAAATTATCCATGATCCTTTGCTTGTTGGCTCGTGTTCCGTACGAGTGTTGGAGATCTGGCTCTTGGACCGATGGCTTTTTGGGTTTTCGGGCTATGATTGCTTCAAACTGTTTTTAGGGAAATGAATGAGTGTTTTTTTTGAAAAAATGCATGAAGATGCATGTGAATGTATGTATGCGATGAATATGCAAAAATATGCCCATTTTTTTGTTTATGCAAAAAAATTTTATATGAATGCAAATGTTTATGATATGCAAGGGTTTGGTAGATGAAGGTTCGGAACTTCCCCCCATCCTCACGTGTAGGCTCTAGAAATGAGATTTTCTAAAAAGGTCCCTAGATTCATGGATCCCACATGGAATTAAGGTCGTCCATCGCGGATTGGCACGCGAGACTTCAATACCTTCCACGTGAAAATCTCCTCTAGGCGGGGTTTGGCATCCTACCTCACGGACATACGTCAACGCGGGCTTCCGCTCACAACCACCATTCTAACTTAGTTTTTTCTCAAGCTCGGGTAGAGAGCCTCACACGTCCGGCATTAACCCGAACAATGTGGAGTAACATCGCTCAAGTAACATCCTGTTTACGCTGGAATTTGGTAAACAACCGCTAGTCTGGGTTAATTGCTTGCGAGACCAACTAGTGAATCTCAGGAGCATAGTGCTTTGTTTGAATTCTTTAAATTGTTTGAATGTTCATTACGCATAAACATTTATTGTAGCTTTGGGAGAATTAAATGTACAAGTCACTTGGATTGCAAGCAACAAGGAAAACAAGTTTTTAAAAAACAAATGCTTTGTTTCGATCGAAACAGATAAATGAATAGAATTTAAATGAAAGGCAGTAAACTTTGCATGAAATTTAAAGTGCTTGAAAGATAAATTTACATGAAAAGTAAATTGCATAGAATTGTAAAATGTGCTTTACAGAAAAGAATGGTTCACAGATTCATACTTGGATCCCATTTCACTCGTTTCTCTCGATAGCATGGATACTTTGAGTTTACAAGGATTTTTGTATAAATGAATTGCGACCTTGTTTCTGACTAAAAAACTACTATATATAGACTTTCGAAAATAAACTGTCCTAACGGTCGAACGCTACCCTACTACCAAATGTCCTGCCACGTACACCCTGTGTAACATCCGGCGGCTCACCACACCCCAATGGTTCGAAGTCCTCTTTCTTGCCTTAGCCTTGTGTTTGTAAATATTCCCTTGAACCTGTGAACATTTCCAAGAGTCTTCTTACTCTTCAATTCGATAGAATCTGAGGATTTTCTTTAGCATTTAATGCGTGTTTAGGGCATATTTTTAGCTTATCAAAAATATGGGCTAACAAATTGCCCCCAAAAAATGTCTGCTTCGATTCGTGATCGAAGGAAGATGAGAAGTTGACATTTTTTCTTTTTCTACACGTTTTACTGAAACGGCGTCATGATGGCACGTTTTACTGTGTAACTGTCACCTCGATTCCCACTATCATCATGAGTTCCAACTTTCTAGGTAAAAGTGGGACACGTGTCATGCTAGGAAGTCGATGTGAATCTGATTTGACAGATTTTTTTATTTATCTTTTTTTTATATTAACACCCTATAAATAGGCCAGAAATGGCCATTGAAACACATTTTCAGACGAAAGCTCTTTCAGTTCTTGCCTTCTCCACTCTCTTGCTTCCCAATCTCCACAGCTTCTTACGAATCAGACCAACCTATTGCTTCTTTTCACAATCGTTTGTTCTTGAATCTCTAGTAAAGAAACCCTTTTCTTGGAATCAGAATCATCGGCATTGATTCAATCAGTTCGTCATAAAAAACCCTTTTCGTAAGAACTGTTCATCGTCTTTTTCGACAATGTCTCAAGAAAACCAGGAGGTTCCTATAGCTGGGAAATGGCCAAGCACTATCGCCAGTAACGATGGCAAAGAAATGGTGCCTGAACCTCACGGAGACGCAGCAAAGAAAGCTATTTCGGAGTTGAATGTGATGATCCCGTTCTCTGTGGGTGGCCAGACTTATGCCTTTGGTGGGCCTCTTCCAGATCAGCCAAATCTATCGAAGGCCATGGATAAGGTATTTCCTTCGTTTACAACCTGTGAACCCAGGATATTCCTAAGTGACCCGTAAAACTTCAATTTTCTAAGTAAACCTGGCAAGCTATTTCGATCAGCCCCCTATATAGGCAACCTGGATTATATCTCTTGGCTAGATTGAGTCGAAAGTGACTTTGGAGAATTTTGGAAAAGACATGAGATCTTCAACCTTATTCAATTGTCCAGGACTGGTCCATAGTATCGACCAGAGATGTTAATCGCTGCTCTGCACTTCTTCGAGAGTGCAACCAACACGTTCCAATTCCCTTGTGGTATGCTTACTCCAACCCTTTTTGACGTAGCTGCTCTTACAGGCCTTAGGCCTACTGGAGATACCTATGACCCCACCATCACTAATGACGATATCAAAGTTGATTTTAAAGAGGCAACGTTTGCTAAGTATATAGCGGAGAACAGGGGTCATGATGACGAAGTATCCGACGAAGAACACGTCGCATTTCTGACCTTGTGGCTGTCACATTTTGTCTTCTGTTCGAAGTCTCTGCAGGTGGCAAAAAGATTCATTCCTATGGCCCAGTAGATCAGAGAAGGCAAAATATTTGGACTTGGGCGCCTTTTGCTGGCCGTTCTATTTGATTCGATCGGGGAAGCCTGCGATGACCTGAAAAAATCGAAGGATGGTTCTTCCTTCCTAGTATCCGGCCCAATGTGGCTTCTTCAGTTGTGGCTTAATGCCACTTTTGAAAAGGAAATGGGACTGTTCATCCCACAAGACTATGCTGAAGAAGTTGCCAATCGTTCTATCGAAGGCCAAAGGGCACTTCGACTGACGCCCAAGATCTTAGAACAAAGCCCACAGAGGCTCTTCCTCAAGTATATGCAGGTCTTCCTGGACTTCAAGCATTTTCTTCCTCAACATGCCCCTTTCCATAAGAGACAGTTTGGCCCGGCTTGGTTTACAGAAGATTTCCCAACCATCGACCCAGACAACGAAGACGAAGTGAATGAAGTATGGTCAGCTTACCTGTATCCTTCCATACTTTCATGCAGAACTGGGGTGAAGTCGAACTACTTAGGTTTGGTAGGGTACCAACCTAATCTAGTGTCAAGACAATTGGGGCTTTCTCAACTTCGACCCAAGAGTATGTTTTCAGACCCCAAACATGTTTTGAGGGGAGCTAACCTCTCAGATAAGCTTTTTAAGAAATATCTTAAGTCATCTGGAGAGCTCTTGTTCGAATTGCATCCATTCGAATACAATGCTTCGTTCTTCTGCACTACAGAATTCACAAAATGGTGGGAGAAGTATTTTTCTAGTCACTCAGTTGGAGACACTAAAGCTATGATCTCCAGACTAGAAAGTGGCTTTTCCCGGCCAATTATTGAGAACATACGTTCGAAGCTCCCTGCTCGAGGTATCAAACTCATTTTTTTGTCACTTATTGATATATGCTAGTTTTATTTATTTATGCCTTTCGATTTCATCTATTTAGGCAAAGCACCGGTGACAAAGAAGGGTGTAGAATCGTCTCGAGCTGGGGAAAAATCCAAGAAGTCGACTGGCATAAAGATCCAGGAGGCAACGAAGGAAAAACAAGAGAAGGTAACTGATTTTATTTACCTTGTTTTAATTTCCAACATTTTCTAACTTCTTTCTACTTCGACTATAGCAGAGTCGGAAGAGAGATAACAGCTCTGAGACTACTACAACCTCTAAGAAGTCCAAACCCGAGGTTATCTATGTTATAGATGAAGAAGAAGTAAGTCCATTCAAATGTCCTTTACCTACCTTACTTTTTGATCTAATGTCAATCCCTTTAGTCTTTCCTTATCTTTTCTTTGACAACAGGAAGAGGAGGAAATTCCTCTTATTAGGAAACGAAAAACGCCCCCTAGCTCAACACCCACCGAGTCTGTCGAACAGACGGGTCTAGGTAGTTCTCAGGCTCAGGGGCCTAAAGAGAAGAAAAGGAAGAAAGACAAGAAAATCAGGCCTGAAATTGCTGCAGATCGAAAAGCAGAGGAGCCTGTTGAGAAGAGGAAGAAGAAGAAAAAATCTTCTAAGTCTTCAGAAGATCAACCAAAGGCAACTCCTTCTGAATCTCAGCCTGCTTCGACTGAGGTTGATAATAAGGCTGAACATGAGAATAAAGATAAAGAGGATGCTGGAGGCGTTAAGATTCCTGAAGAACTTAATCCAAATCCCATAATTGTAGAGATCGAGGTACTGAATTCTCCACAAACCTCTTCTTTTATGACTTAGATTGCCTTTGCTAGCATCACCTTTTTTTATATTCCGTCTACATTTCGAATCAGGTGGAAGGTCATGCTGCAGAGGGCGCTCCTGAATGGGCGGAGAAAATTCCAAGCCCCCTTATCGAAGAGCCTCCCAGTCCTGTAGGAACGGAAACTGCTGCTGAGGCAGATCAACGGAAAGAAGATCAACCAGATCAACCAGTTGCGTCTGAGAGTCCTCGTGGTCGGAGGGGAACATTTGTCGAATCTGAAACTGAGCAACCAGAGGCTGCTGTTTCTATTGAATCGAGCAAGGGTTATTCGCCCTCCCCTGAGAGGTACCAATTTGATGATGAAGCTATCAAAGAGGTTGAGGTAGGAGGGTCAGAAATCTTGCCGGAGTCTTCAACTTCGAAGCTCTCTGCCAGCTTAAGGTTGCCTGAAGAAGAATTCATGCATATGCAAAGTTCAGACCCTACAGCTACTCTTCGACTTCTGCTTACCAAGCAAACCCCTCCTCCGACTTCAAGTGACAGGGCCAGTGATTCGACTCAGTCAGCAGAAGAAATCAACTCATCTGTACGTCAAGACTCACTTCTGTTGAAACTGACTACAGATTTTGTGATGAAAGATGTGCCTAGCATAATTAAAGCAAACCCCTCCACTGCTTTTGGACATCTCAACTTTCTGAAGAAACTCCACAATCCCTTAACCACTAACGAGACTTTAGGGAAGGTTCTTCAAATCGAATCAATTATTGACCAACTGGCCAAAACTGTGCAACATGATGAGGACAGTGCAATGAGGCTTGCTGCTCAGAAACGAACACATGACCATTTGCTCGAAAGAGCGAAAACTGCACAAACTGAAGTTGATCGATTAGCAAATTTCGCCAAAGAAGCGAACCCTGATATCAAGGTTTGCAATGACAACATCTCTGATTGGGAAAATCATATCATTGTGTTGCAGTCGCAGATTAACAACTATAGGCAGAAAATTGCTGAAGAGGATGCCAAACGCAACCAACTCGAAGAGGACGTTAACAATTCGATTAAGGCTCGAATTGATGAGAAGGGACGAGAGGGTCTTAAGGCTTACAGTGCTTCTGCAGTAATCCTTGAAGAGGTTAAGAGCTTGGAGAGTGCCCGCCAGGTCTTTGATAAAGAAATCAATAGCCTGACCAAATTGTACTGGGAGTCTGTCAAACATTTGTAATACCTTAGTTTTTATTTTATAAGTTTCGAACATCTTTTGGTATATTTTGGTTGTAATGTTCAAGACATGCCCAGTTTGTGGCAATTTCTTTTAACTGCCATTTCGAATCTCTTTGAAGTTTTATTATGCGCTTATCTTTACTTCGAGTCACTTTGACTATTTTAGCATTTGAAAACGCCAGATATCGAAGATTTACTTGGTTTTCGTGATACACTCTGAACCCCTCTTTTTTAGTAACGGATAAGATTGTGCCTAAAACAAAACGCGTAACTACTAAGCCATATCTCTGACTGGCTCTAGTTTCAAAATAAATCAAACATCCGTTTCCAAAACAGTCAAACTGAAATGGCGTGAATTCCGAGGAAAATTAGGAAACAGTTGAAGAATTATTAATGATCTTACCATTATATATATGGTCATTCTATCCGTTTTACTCACTCTATTCTGCAGGTTATAATAGTATAGCAACCATCACCAATTTTGAAAGAGAAATCATGGGTAAAGGCAAACAAATTGCGAAGAACACCGATAAAAAGAAAGCAACGTCTGCAAAGAAGGACCACAAGAAGACTGCTGATTCCTCAAAGAAGACAAAGAAACCTTCTTCCAAGGGCGAAAGCTCAAGAACCTGCAGAGCTCCCTCTCCTCCTGAAGGGAAAACACACGAATCGCCTTCAAAGGCTCAACCAGAGGTTTCCTCCTCAGAGTCTGATAGTACGGATCCTTCTTGGGCAGAATTCCTTTCGACCTATGATGAAAGCAAGGAATACCTTCGTTCATCAGACTCAGAAGTGGATTCGAAATGAAGGCCCTTCAAGATCAACGTGTAGTATTTTCTTTTGTAATTCGAATAAAATCTTAGCACTATGATGGATAAAAATCCAAGATAAGACTTGTATGATGAGGGATAAAACCCACCATTTTAATTCGAATCTTTTTATTTTACTGGCATCTTCGCAAGTTGCCATTTTGGTATTTTGTTTTTCGAACTATTCTTGATTTATTCGAATCTCTTGCAGCGCTGGTCTATATCTTTTCAAATACTTACCATTTATACTCAAAGTACGTTGATCAGGAGTTAACTCCTCTAACTCATAAGCACCGTTCGAATAAATCTGAACTATCTTAAATGGTCCTTCCCAATTTGGGGACCACTTGCCCAAAGTTCGATCTTTTCTATCCATGGGCAGAATGACTTTCCACACCAAGTCTCCAACATTAAAAGTTTTTGACTTCACTTTCTTGTTATAAGCTTTTGCAACTCTTTCCTTTTGCCTAGTCAAGACTTCTAATGCTCTTAATCTCTCCTCATCTAAATCAACCAACTCATCTGACATCATTTTCCAATAATGATCAATTGGTATGTCCATTTGTTTTTGTATTCTGGCTGATTGCAAATGTATTTCGACTGGAAGTACAACATCATGACCAAACGTCAATCGAAATGGGGTAGTGCCAGTTGATTCCTTAGGAGAATTTCTACATGCCCATAAAACTTGATCCAACGTTTTATTCCAATTTCTTGGTTTTTGGGCAATATGTTTTTTAATCAAGTTAATGACAATTTTATTGGCTGCTTCGACTTGACCATTTGCTTGCGCGTAATATGGTGTTGAGGTTAATAATCGAAAGCCAGTTTCTTGAGCAAATTCTTGCATCTTTCGTCCAATAAAAACTGAACCTTGATCAGTGGTAATTGTTTCAGGAATACCATACCTATAAATAATATGGTTTTGAATGAAACTAATTACTGCCTCCTGATCGACATTTGGTAAAGGCACTGCTTCATTCCATTTAGTAAAATAGTCTATTCCAACTAAAATATATCGTTGGTTTTTAGACGAAGCAGGCTTAACCTCACCAATTAAATCCAGAGCCCATCCTCTGAAAGGCCAAGGTTTGATTATGGAGTGTAACTCACTAGCAGGTATTGTGCGCACCTCGTTTTTTTCCTCGGGAAAAAGACGCGCAAATCCTCCGAGGTCGTTCGCAAACGCTCGGAGGGCCTTTGTGAAGCCGCCACCAAAGTTTTTGTGTAAAGGGAACGTTGATAAACCCTTAAGTTTTTTTTTGTTTAAAGGGAAACGATAATAAAACCCTTTGACGATGAGGATAAGGATTTGGTCATCGTAACCATTGTCGGGTTCGGGAGTCGGTTACGCAAGGGGAAGGTATTAGCACCCCTCACGTCCGTTGTACTCAACGGGAACCTTCTGTTTGGTTTAAAGCTTGAATTGTTTTTTTTATATTTTTGCGCGCATGTTCATTTATGTTAACAAATATAATAGGGGGAAAAGAGATAAAAACAAACGAAAGAAAAGAAAGAGAAAAAAAAAAGTTTTTTATTATTGCGCTTGACAAGATGTCGATCTTGCTCCTACGTATCTCCCGGTAGTCGGAGAATTCAAAGCGTACGTAGTTCTTTGGTAGAAAAACGTACATGTGTTGGTTGATTTTAAATGGACGATGTTTTAACCGAATTCTTGCGATTAAAACGTAGCTTGTATGCTCGCGCCTGGGAGACTTATTAAGCGTATAGCTTGTATGCTCGCGCTTGGGAGACTTATTAAGCGTTTGTTCGTGAATCGCATTAGAATTGTTAAAAGGTACGTCCGTTAGGGTAAAAGGTTAATTGGTCGCTATGGGACCAAGGGAGGTACAATGGACTCATATAAGTCAATCATTGACCGAGTGGACTCCGAAGAGTCGGGCGATTGTTCGATTGATCCACTGAGATCAAGAACGGGTACAATGGACTCGGACGAGTCGAACATTGACCGAGTGGACTCAAACGAGTCGAGGGGTTGAGTCTAATGGCCAACGGGGGACCAAAAGGTTTGGATTGACCACAAGGGGCCAAGATTTGGTTTGGTTAGGGTTGTACATATTGAAAAAAAGGAATGACGATTGTCCGAGCGACGAGACATACGTCACGCATTCGTACAATCGGGGCGATGGAGAGACATACGTCACACCATCCCTTTTTCATTCATGTTTTTGGGTTGAATCCTTTAGAAATCCCAAGGTAAGTCAAAACATTTGGTTTGAAAGCCCAAAATGGGAAGGTTTAGCAAATTTGCTAGAAAACGCGCAAGTTCGTCTCATTTTGCGAAAATGCGAACGTAAACGGTGTATGTTCATCTTTGAGTTTTGAACATCATGAACAATATTTATTGTTCAAGTTTAGATTGAAAAGATGAACATAGCTTGTTTGTTCATGTGGTTTTGAAAGTTTGGGAACATAACTTGCTTTGCAAGTTATCCACAAAATGGTCATACGAACTTGTGATTTTGCCAAAATTATGCAAAAACCTTGTTATGGCTTGAAGAACATGGGTTTAAAAACTCTTAGGTTCTGAGCTCTGGGGCTAGAACCTCAAAAATTGGTCATTTTGACACAAAAACTCAGGTTCTGAGTTCTGTCATGGTCGCACTGCGACCATGACTTCGCACTGCGAAGCATGCGAAATTTTGGGTTCAGAAGCTGTTTCTGAACTTTTGTTCAGAAACAACTTCTGAACACACTCAGGACCTTATAGATGGGTGAAAAACTTTGAGTTTTTGGGGTGAAAAAGGTTGGACAAACCAGTTTTGATGTTTTGAAAACCTTGGGATTTCTTTGAAATTCAAAAGGGGTTTTTTAGAATCAAATGGTTTTGAGCCAAAATAGCTATGCAAACACAATTATAAATGCAATATAAAGCCTTAGAAACTTACAGAACTCCTTAGCAAAGCTCCAGCTGCACTTGATTTGTATTGATTGAAGGCTTTCACAAGAGGTTTGAATATTGGTGATGGTTTTGGAACTTTGGAAAGCTTTGTGTGGATTGGATTGTTTCTGGTTATTTGTGGAGTTTTGTAGGCTAAAATGAGTAGAGTTTCTGCTCTTGAAATGCTGTTGTTAACTGTCTTTAATCCTTGGGCATTGCCTTCTATTTATAGGCCAAAACCAAATCTTTGTCATCATTACACAATCCCAAAATTTCAGCTGATTTGTGGCTAAGATCAAGCTGAATCCCTTTGCATTAAATGCTAATGGATAGAGGCAACCTTGCCTTGTACCAAGGGGCAAGATTCAGTCTGATTTCAGCCACAAATTCAACTAATTCTAGAAGGTAATGATGAAGAACAAAGCTGATTTGCAATTGGCTAATACTTGGGGATCAATCCTTGCAATCTCAATGGTTGGTCAATGAAAACGTGCACTGTGATGTGCAGAGATTGAGGGATGAAAAAGGCTATAATTGGCTGGTGTGAGAGGGTGAAAAGCTGCTGCAAAACAGAGTAGGCAATCATGGTTTTTCAAGTGAAAAATCCAGCTGGTTTGACTGGTTTTTGGGGGAGCAAGCAGGAGGAAAGTCCTCAAGCAGGTGGCTGGCAACCTTGTGGTGGTTAGCAGGTCACATGGGAGGGACTAGAGCTGCCCAAGGGCAAGCCCACTTGCTTGTCACATGCTAGGTTGGAAGAAAAAGCTTCCAACCTTGGCATTAATGGCAAGTCCTTCAACTCTGGCTTTGCTTGGCCCAATTAGCCATGAATGCTACTTAAAATAATTATGAAAATGATATACAACAAAATCTGGAATTAAATCCAAGAAACCAAAAATATACAGAAAAATCGCAGACTTCGCAGTGCGAAGTGAGCTTCGCAGTGCGAAGTCCTCAATTTTGAAAAGTTGACTTTTCTGTTGACTTTTGTTGACTTTTGACTTTTTCCCCTCTTTGATTTTTTTTGATTTTGTTTTAAAATGCGTAGGACAAAATTAGGGTACTACAGCTGCCCCTACTTAATTGTGTCTTCGCATAGAGTACGTGAGTGCCAAAGGCATCTCATGAACTCTTTGCGGAGATCAATTAAGTAAAAAAAAGAAGGACCCGAATTTTGTCCTTCGCGAAATGCAAATGCAATGGTTGGAAAAGGTTGATCGTATCCAGCCGCTAATCACTGGAGGTAGATCCACTGGGGAATGAAGGTAATCTTATCTAGGCACTGCTTCTAGAGGTCGATTCCTGAGGATAGTGATTTTCTCTAGGCACTGCTTCTAGAGGTGGAACATTGAGGGAGATGATCTACTCTAGGATGTCACTAGAGGTCGACACCTAAGACGGAAGTTTACTCTAGGTACTGCTTCTAGAGGTGGAACAATGAGGTAGGTGATCTACTCTAGGATGTCACTAGAGGTCGATACCTAAGATGGAGGTTTACTCTAGGTACTGCTTCTAGAGGTGGATACCTAAGCTAGGTGATCTTATTCAGGTACTGCTTCTGAATATCGATTCCTAACGAGCTGTGATCTTATTCAGCCGCTAACACTGAAGGTCAATACACTGGGGGAGGTGATCTACTCTAGGTACTGCTTCTAGAGGTTGATACCTAAGCTAGGCGATCTTATTCAGGCACTGCTTCTGAATATCGATTCCTAACGAGCTGCGGTCTTACCCTAAATAGGTGCCCCTGGCTGAATGTTGATGGATGTTGGTGAATATGTGATACTCACTGGAGAATCCTTGTTGAGGATGCATGGCATGATATGAAATGCATGTGTATGAATGATTTGTATATGCATGCATGAATAAAAAATGAAAAAAATGCTGGCTGGGTGCCGAGCAGAGTCGGTCTTTGTTTGTGGTTGTGATCGGGCTCTCTTTTTTGTTGGTTTTTTTTTGGTTGGTCGGTCGGTTTGGAAGGACGAGGTCCTTTGCCTACATACCCAAATGGGATCAAAACCGGTGTAGTTCGAGCCTAAGCCCGAAGATTTGTGTTTTGTTTGTTTTTTTTTTTTGGTTGGTCGGTTTGGAAGGACGAGGTCCTTTGCCTACATACCCAAATGGGATCAAAACCGGTGTAGTTCGAGCCTAAGCCCGAAGATTTGTGTTTTGTTTTTTTTTTTTTGGTTGGTCGGTTTGGAAGGACGAGGTCCTTTGCCTACATACCCAAATGGGATCAAAACCGGTGTAGTTCGAGCCTAAGCCCGAAAATTTGTGTGGGTTTGCCAATAATGATTGGACTTTTGTTTGGGGTTGAGACTCCCTGGGGAATGTCAATAAGGTTGTTTTATTGTGGGCCAATGAATATTGGGCTTTGGTTTGTTGTGCTTGACAAGATGATGATCTTGCTCCTACGTATCTCCTGGTGGGATGGAGAACTCAAAGCTTACGTAGTTCTTTGCTTTGCCAATGAATATTGGACTTTGGTTCGCCAATGATTATTGGACTTTGGTTGTGACATCACTGGGGATATAAGGATCAATTTGGAAACATGATCGATATCCGGCCTTAGTGGATGAAAAAGATGTATGGGGGGTGAGCTTTATTTGGGAAATTTGTTTCCTCCGACACCCGGGATCTTTGCGTTTTACGCGTCGTGAGCTACGCACTTGTTTCTGCTGAAGAGCATGAGTCCTAAAATGACTGATGCAGAGCTTCAAGTTTTGAGTCCTCTGATGCAATATTGGGGACCAACGAAATTCTTTTGACATTTAAACGTCCAAGTAAAAAACACATTTTTTTTGTTTTTTATGTTATTCCCATATTTCAATGCATTATCTATCATGAATAAAAACACATTTTATGAGCAAGTAAGGACGCATAACAATGAAAAGGTTTAAAAATGATTTTGATTCAACGAAACTTAGCCCCTTGTGTGGGTAACTATTCGTGAAAATGTAATCCCTATAAGAGGTGATTACTGAGATAGAGAAAAAGGAAGAAACAAAAAGGCAAATCAAAATTTGCTTGGGTTTCACGTGCTACTTTCCCTATGACTTTGAAATAACCTCTTTTTTTTTTTTTTTTGAAAGATGATAATGAGGTTGATTCTTTCCCTCTTGAATTCTGTCCGGACCTCACGTGCCACAGTCTTTTGCCTTCTTTTTTTTTTTTTTTGAAACCCCTAACTTTTACCTGGACCGCTCTTTCGAGTTTTCAGTCCACTGGGGTATATTTCCTTTTTTGATGTCCTTAATTTTTGCCTAGACCGCCTTTTCAGGTTTTCGATCTACCAGGACGCTCTCTATTGCCTAAACCGCCCTTTCCGGGTTTTCGATTTAGCGAGCTCTTTCTTTTTGGCATAATATTTTTTTTTGACTGCGCCGGAGTTTATTGATAGGGGGGATCCTTGTGGATGGGTAATATCCTTTTTCCCAAGCATTGAGTCTCTTTCTCTAAATTCTCGAGGACGAACTTTCTTGTTGAACTGTCCATGCCCCAATGCTGTGAGGTGTTTCTCTTTGATGGGGTTCAGTTGGTCGAACCTTGTTTGTGTTTGAATGCCAATGGAAATTGGGTTTTGGGTGTGTGGATGCCGAGCGAGGTCGGGCTTTTATTGTGGGATGCCGAGCGAGGTCGGGCTTTTATGATGGGATGCCGAGCAAGGTCGGGCTTTTGTTTTTTTGGATGGGAATGGCTTCCGAGCAAGGTCGGGCTTTTGATTGTCTTCCGAGCAAGGTCGGGCTTTGTTTTTTGGCTTCCGAGCAAGGTCGGGCTTGTTTTGGATGGGAATGCCAATGAAAATTGGGCTTTTATTGGAAGTGGGGTTTGTGATTGCCAATGGAAATTGGGCTTTGTTTGTTTGGAAATTGTGTGTGCCAATGAAAATTGGTCTTTTGTTGGAGATGTGAGGAATGCCAGTGACGACTTGGCTTTTTGTGTTTGGGGATGCCAATAAAAATTGGGCTTTGTTTGTTTGGAAATTGGTGATGTGAGGAATGCCAATGACGACTTGGCTTTTTTGTGGGAATTTGTGGGGAGTGTCGTAACGGCTTTGGCTTTTTGTGGGAAATTGTGGGGAGTGCCGTAACGGCAAATGGTTTCTTTTTTTTTTTGATGAATTGGGCGACCACTTGTTTGGTCATGTTTGCATAGGAAGCTGCTTCGACCCATTTGGTGAAACAGTTGATGGCAACTAGTATGAACTGGTGCCCTTTTGAAGCCTTTGGCTCAATCATTCCAAACATGTCTATGCCCTACATAGAGAAAGGTTAGGGTGATGTCATGACATTCAGAGGTGTTTGTGGTGTGTGCCCCTTGTTGGCATAAATTTGTCACTCGTGACATGTCTTGGCATGGGGAAAGCAGTCGGTCTCCATAGTTAGCCAATAACAACCCGCCCTTAGGGTATTCACTTATGTACTTTTTGCATGTCCAATGGCATGGGTTTGGAAGGACTCCTCATGGATTTCTTTGGTGAGCATGACTGCTTCACATTTATCCACACGTCTGAGTGAGACCATGATTTTTCTTATAGAGTGTGCCCCGGCAGAGGGAGAACTGTGGTGCTATTCTTTTGAGGGCTCTCTTGGTGAGGTTGTATTACCCTATCCTCTTGATCCCCAAGTCTGGACAATCCTTCAGGAGGTTCAAAATCGTCCTTATTATCATCTTCCGTTTGGTTAATTTGAAGATTGAAGTCAAAAGGGATCATAGCAGTGTTATTTTTGGTGATGTATTTATGATGATTTTTTTTCTAGGGTTTACGAAAATTTATTTGAGAACGAAAGAAAAACGAACTCTTTTGAACATAAACCGCAAATTTATTAATGACGGAAATGATTTGAAATATGGGGGTCCCATAAAATTAATCATTTGCCTTGGGAAGAGCAAAATGATGATTTTTGAAAAACAAGATAAATTACTTGGACAAAGAAATGATTTCCAGAATTTCGATGGCCTTCCGGTTGCTCGGATCTCATCCGAAACGCTACTGTACACCGGGTCGGGTACTTCTTCTTTTTTTTTTGGTGTTTTGGTGAGGGGATGATGTGAGGGTTTTGCTTTCAAATGCATGAAAATGCATGTAAATGTATGAATGCAATGAGTATGCAAAAATATGCCACTTTATTTTGTTTATGCGTAAATTTTTTTCATGAATGCAAATGCATGGTATGCAGGGGTTTGGTATATGAAGGTTCGGAACTTCCCCCCATCCTCACGTGTAGGCTCTAAAGATGATATCTCCTAAGAAGAGGTCCCTAGAGTCATAGATCTCACATGGAATTAGGGTTGTCTATGGACATACGTCGACATGACTTCAATTAATTCCACGTGAAAATCTCCTCTAAGCGGGGTTGGGCATCCTACCTCACGGACATACGTCAACGCGGGCTTCCGCACACAACCTCCTTCTAACTTAGTTTTTCTCTCAAGCTCGGGTAGAGAGCCTCACACGTCCGGCATTAACCCGAACAATGTGGAGTAATATCACTCAAGTAACCCCCGCATTTGATATATATGATATGAATATAAAGCAGATAAAGCAAATATAAACATAAAGCATAAATATAACATGTATGAATAAAATAAATAAACATGGCACGCAAAGAAAATAAAGCAATTGGCTTTAAACCAAATAGGTTAGGCTTGACTCGCTAGTGGGAACAGGGTCCCCAGTGGAGTCGCCAGCTGTGCGCACCTCGTTTTTTTACTCGGGAAAAAGACGCGCAAATCCTCCGAGGTCGTTCGCAAACGCTCGGAGGGCCTTTGTGAAGCCGCCACCAAAGTTTTTGTGTAAAGGGAACGTTGATAAACCCTTAAGTTTTTTTTTGTTTAAAGGGAAACGATAATAAAACCCTTTGACGATGAGGATAAGGATTTGGTCATCGTAACCATTGTCGGGTTCGGGAGTCGGTTACGCAAGGGGAAGGTATTAGCACCCCTCACGTCCGTTGTACTCAACGGGAACCTTCTGTTTGGTTTAAAGCTTGAATTGTTTTTTTTATATTTTTGCGCGCATGTTCATTTATGTTAACAAATATAATAGGGGGAAAAGAGATAAAAACAAACGAAAGAAAAGAAAGAGAAAAAAAAAAGTTTTTTATTATTGCGCTTGACAAGATGTCGATCTTGCTCCTACGTATCTCCCGGTAGTCGGAGAATTCAAAGCGTACGTAGTTCTTTGGTAGAAAAACGTACATGTGTTGGTTGATTTTAAATGGACGATGTTTTAACCGAATTCTTGCGATTAAAACGTAGCTTGTATGCTCGCGCCTGGGAGACTTATTAAACGTATAGCTTGTATGCTCGCGCTTGGGAGACTTATTAAGCGTTTGTTCGTGAATCGCATTAGAATTGTTAAAAGGTACGTCCGTTAGGGTAAAAGGTTAATTGGTCGCTATGGGACCAAGGGAGGTACAATGGACTCATATAAGTCAATCATTGACCGAGTGGACTCCGAAGAGTCGGGCGATTGTTCGATTGATCCACTGAGATCAAGAACGGGTACAATGGACTCGGACGAGTCGAACATTGACCGAGTGGACTCAAACGAGTCGAGGGGTTGAGTCTAATGGCCAACGGGGGACCAAAAGGTTTGGATTGACCACAAGGGGCCAAGATTTGGTTTGGTTAGGGTTGTACATATTGAAAAAAAGGAATGACGATTGTCCGAGCGACGAGACATACGTCACGCATTCGTACAATCGGGGCGATGGAGAGACATACGTCACACCATCCCTTTTTCATTCATGTTTTTGGGTTGAATCCTTTAGAAATCCCAAGGTAAGTCAAAACATTTGGTTTGAAAGCCCAAAATGGGAAGGTTTAGCAAATTTGCTAGAAAACGCGCAAGTTCGTCTCATTTTGCGAAAATGCGAACGTAAACGGTGTATGTTCATCTTTGAGTTTTGAACATCATGAACAATATTTATTGTTCAAGTTTAGATTGAAAAGATGAACATAGCTTGTTTGTTCATGTGGTTTTGAAAGTTTGGGAACATAACTTGCTTTGCAAGTTATCCACAAAATGGTCATACGAACTTGTGATTTTGCCAAAATTATGCAAAAACCTTGTTATGGCTTGAAGAACATGGGTTTAAAAACTCTTAGGTTCTGAGCTCTGGGGCTAGAACCTCAAAAATTGGTCATTTTGACACAAAAACTCAGGTTCTGAGTTCTGTCATGGTCGCACTGCGACCATGACTTCGCACTGCGAAGCATGCGAAATTTTGGGTTCAGAAGCTGTTTCTGAACTTTTGTTCAGAAACAACTTCTGAACACACTCAGGACCTTATAGATGGGTGAAAAACTTTGAGTTTTTGGGGTGAAAAAGGTTGGACAAACCAGTTTTGATGTTTTGAAAACCTTGGGATTTCTTTGAAATTCAAAAGGGGTTTTTTAGAATCAAATGGTTTTGAGCCAAAATAGCTATGCAAACACAATTATAAATGCAATATAAAGCCTTAGAAACTTACAGAACTCCTTAGCAAAGCTCCAGCTGCACTTGATTTGTATTGATTGAAGGCTTTCACAAGAGGTTTGAATATTGGTGATGGTTTTGGAACTTTGGAAAGCTTTGTGTGGATTGGATTGTTTCTGGTTATTTGTGGAGTTTTGTAGGCTAAAATGAGTAGAGTTTCTGCTCTTGAAATGCTGTTGTTAACTGTCTTTAATCCTTGGGCATTGCCTTCTATTTATAGGCCAAAACCAAATCTTTGTCATCATTACACAATCCCAAAATTTCAGCTGATTTGTGGCTAAGATCAAGCTGAATCCCTTTGCATTAAATGCTAATGGATAGAGGCAACCTTGCCTTGTACCAAGGGGCAAGATTCAGTCTGATTTCAGCCACAAATTCAACTAATTCTAGAAGGTAATGATGAAGAACAAAGCTGATTTGCAATTGGCTAATACTTGGGGATCAATCCTTGCAATCTCAATGGTTGGTCAATGAAAACGTGCACTGTGATGTGCAGAGATTGAGGGATGAAAAAGGCTATAATTGGCTGGTGTGAGAGGGTGAAAAGCTGCTGCAAAACAGAGTAGGCAATCATGGTTTTTCAAGTGAAAAATCCAGCTGGTTTGACTGGTTTTTGGGGGAGCAAGCAGGAGGAAAGTCCTCAAGCAGGTGGCTGGCAACCTTGTGGTGGTTAGCAGGTCACATGGGAGGGACTAGAGCTGCCCAAGGGCAAGCCCACTTGCTTGTCACATGCTAGGTTGGAAGAAAAAGCTTCCAACCTTGGCATTAATGGCAAGTCCTTCAACTCTGGCTTTGCTTGGCCCAATTAGCCATGAATGCTACTTAAAATAATTATGAAAATGATATGCAACAAAATCTGGAATTAAATCCAAGAAACCAAAAATATACAGAAAAATCGCAGACTTCGCAGTGCGAAGTGAGCTTCGCAGTGCGAAGTCCTCAATTTTGAAAAGTTGACTTTTCTGTTGACTTTTGTTGACTTTTGACTTTTTCCCCTCTTTGATTTTTTTTGATTTTGTTTTAAAATGCGTAGGACAAAATTAGGGTACTACAGGTATATGCTGTATCCCTGCATGCTTTTGGCATTCTTGACAGCCTTTAGCAAATTCTATGCAGTCTTTTAACATAGACGGCCAATATAAACCTTGTCTAAATAAAAGCCATTTCATTTTATGTCCTGCTTGATGTGACCCACAGGCACCACTATGAACACGGGAAACTGCTAAATATTCTTCTGATTCACTTAGGCATTTTAATAAAATTCCTTCTGCAGTCTTTTTAAATAATTCATTTCCCATAATCACGTAGTTCAAAGCCCTATATTTGATCTTTCGAGCCACATTACCTGTTGGATTTTCCAAATATTCAACAATGGATTTTCTCCAATCATTATCCAACATATTGTCAATGGCAAAAATTTGAATTTTTTCCTGAAGATCATCCACGTTTTCATCCTCATTATCTTGTGGTGTACTTGCCCCCACAAGTTTTGGCATTGACAATTTAGTGTTCAATGGCTCTTGTAACACCAGTTTATCTTTTATTTCGATCAACTGAGTTAACTTTTCCTTCGACATTTTGTACCCTGAAGCTATTTGGGCTAAATCATTTGGTTCTTGGTTTTCTAGTCGAGGTACATGTTCAATATTAATATAATCGAAATGATTCAGAAGAGAACTTGCTATAACAAAATATTTTGCTAAGTGTTCTTTCACACATTTGTATTCTTGTGTTAATTGTCTCAACACTAACTCTGAATCACCCCTTATGTTACCATTTCTTGCCCCCAAGCTAATTAAAATTTCAAGGCCTGTGATTAAAGCTTCATATTCAGCCTCATTATTTGAGCAAAGACCTTTAATCTTATACTTGAACTTAGTTGGGATTTTTGTGGGGGATATTATTAAGATTCCAATCCCGGTTCCATGTTTATGTTTCGAACCATCGAAATACAAAATCCAAGGTTCAGTATCTACATAATCTTGAGGTATTTCGATCACTGAGTGATCTACAATAAAATCTGCCACAATTTGGCCCTTAACAGATTTCAAGGGCTTGTAAGTTAAAGAATATTCTGTTAATGCTAAAGCCCACTTTCCAATTCTACTGTGCAAAATAGGCTTCGATAACATGTGTTTAATAATATCATAATGAGAATACACATAGACATCAACAGGCTTTATATATTGCTTAAGTTTAGTACAAGAGAAATACAAACAAAGACAAAGTTTTTCTATGGCAGTATATCTAGTTTCTGCATCATTTAATACACGACTAAGATAATAGATTGCATGCTCCACGCCATTATCATCTTCCTGAGCCAACATGCTCCCAATGGTCTTGTCAGACGCAGCAATACATTACTTCATAACTTTGTTTTGACTAGGAGGCATTAGTACAGGAGGCTTAATCAAATATTCTTTAATTTCATCGAAAGCCTTTTGATGCTCTTCATCCCATTGGAATGGTTCATCTTTCTTGAGTCG
The DNA here is from genome assembly GCA_018208015.1 of Medicago ruthenica. Classification (NCBI taxonomy): domain Eukaryota; kingdom Viridiplantae; phylum Streptophyta; class Magnoliopsida; order Fabales; family Fabaceae; genus Medicago; species Medicago ruthenica. Next base: position 43,328,739 of record CM031376.1, on the reverse strand, counting down.
AAGCAATGGCGAAAAAGTTTGAGCTTTGCCACTTAGATTCGAAATGAATCTTCTCAAGAAGTTGATTTTTCCTAGCAAAGATTGAAGTTGTTTCTTGGTCGAAAGAGGCTTTGTTTCAAGAATAGCCTTTGTCTTGTTCTGGTTTATCTCGATGCTTTTTTTATGCACCACAAAACCAAGGAAATCTCCTACATGCACACAAAAAGCACACTTTAATGGATTCATTTTTAATCCATGTTCCCTCATTCGTTCGAAAGACTGTCTAAGGTAATCCAAATGGCTATCTTCAGATGAGGATTTGATGATTATATCATCAATATAAACTTGCATGAATGTGTCTATAAAATCATGGAAATGGAATTCATGGCCCTTTGATAAGTGGCCCCAGCATTTTTCAAACCAAAAGGCATAACAACCCATTCATAAGTGCCCAATGCACCAGGGCATCGAAATGCTGTTTTTGACACATCATTTTCAGCAATAAATATTTGGTTATAACCAGAATAACCATCTAACATACTTAAAAATTCAAAACCAGCTGCTGAATCTACCGACATTTCTGCTACTGGCATAGCATATTCATCTTTAGGTGTAGCATTATTTAAATCCCTAAAATCTATGCATACTCTAAGAGTTCCATTCTTTTTAATAACAGGGACTATATTTGCTAACCATTCGACATACCTGGCAGCTCTGATGAATTTACACCTCAGCAGCCTCTCGATTTCTTCCTTGATCTTGGACATGATTTCTGGTGCGAACCTTCTTGGTAATTGTTTTACTGGCCTCTTTCCTTCTTTAATAGGTAATTTCAGTTCGACCATTTCTCTGCTTAACCCAGGCATTTCGTTGTAATCCCAAGCAAAGCAGTCTTTGAATTCTTTAAGAAGAAGCACCAGCTTTTCTTTTAGACTTGAAGTGATATTGGCACTGATATAAGTTGGCCTTTTGATTGAGCCATCTCCAATATCGATCTCCTCCAAAGGATCTTGTGCCTGCATCTTTGGCGCCTCACTCATAGGATCTTTCTCAAAACCCAGTGGCTCATCATCATAAATGCAGTCAAGTCTTCGATCCTTTATTTCTTTGATTTTCTGATCTTCGATCTTGGCTTCAACTGCCATATTTTGTTGAAACTCAGCCTCAAGGGCCGTATTTAATATATTTTCGGCCATATAAGTCGTAATCCTGGCCCATGCAGTGGCCTCAGTCATAGTAATCTTCATATATATTCCACCCAATTGGTGGAATGACTCCAGCTTCAGAGGAAACAGCACCAATTTCTTCCCTCTCCCATATAAAGCCATGGGTAGGATGGAGTTTGACATAATGGATAACACTGTCACTTGGCTCGAAAGCAGATTCCTTGTCACCACAAGGTGCTATATTAGCCAAATTTTTGTCAAAGGTTTGTGGAGTAACAACGTCAACCTCTGACCTATAGAAGCTTTGATCTGCCTCTATGTTTTCAACAATCCCATCCTCCCTCCAAATAATAAGTTTCTGGTGGAGAGTAGATGGTACAGCCCCAACTCTGTGGATCCATTCCCTTCCTAATAGCAGGTTAAAGTTAGCCTTGGATTGTACCACCAGGAATAGAGTTGGTCGAACTATACTGCCTACTTCAACATCAACTTGTATGGCTCCCAAAGAATAGCCAGTTTTGCCCTCATAATTAGAGAGCACAATGTTGTGGGCAGATAGATCAGTGTCATGTTTCCCAATCTTGTAGAGCATAGATTGAGGCATCAAGTTGACAGCTGCTCCCCCATCTATGAGCACTTTGTTGATCCCAACATTTTCAACTTTTGCTCTGATGAAAAGAGGTTTGAGATGGCTTTTCATCCCAAGGCTTGGCTTTTCGAAAGAAGCTAATTGTTCTTCGACGCAGCCATTGTTCATAACATAGTAACATACTGGCTTTGGGTCAGCCATATCAAAATGATCGAATTCACCTTCGATCTCAGTAACCTCAGATTGGACATCATACTCAGATGGCAAGATAGATACCACACAGATGACATCGAAATCAGGTTCAGAATCCAGCAAATCCTCGTCTTCCATCTTGTCTTCATCCACTAGAGGAAGGAATCTTTCTTTTGCTGGCCTCCTAGACACTTCTTTATATTGGCCAGTCTGCAGATTCTGTTGAGCCAATTTCTTTTGACGCTGAAACCTGCGCCATTGGGTCCTTGTCATAGGATTCTTACCCTTGTAATTATTCCTATAAGAATACTCAGTGGCCTCCTGTGGGCCAATTTGTTTCATTCCACTGGAACCACCCACTTCCATGGCTCCTTTGTTGAACCTTATGAGTCCCTGGTGCATCCATTTTTCGACAGGAATTGAACCAGGAGGAACAAAAGTATTCTTTCGACCAGATTTCTGGTTGTTGTTCGACTGCACCATAACCCTTTTACCTTTATCGAAACGCTGGTTTTGCTTTGCCCCCTTGTTGACAACTTGGTACTTCTTGAGACCCTCAGTAGCCTCTCTATCACATACTACACTGCAGCGAGGACACAGCATTACACTCTTGTTTTCGAGTTTGCATCTGTTCAAGAAATCGATCAAATCCTCTTCAGTCTGAGGATACACAACTTTCATCTTTTCGTTGTAGTCTTCTTCAGATATGTCTTGAACTTGCACCTGAGACACCTCCATGGCTTCGACCATCATTATTCCTTGAGGTTCCGCATAGAGAGTTTCAACAGCTTTAGGTGTTTCAACATTCGCCTGAGTGGTCTTTGGTTTCTCACCAAATTTGAGTCTCCCTTCAATGAGAGCCTTTTGAACCAAATCCCTGAAAAGAATACAACGTGAGGTTTTATGGCCAAGGAAATTATGAAATTTACAATAACCCCTTTTCTTCTGCTGTTCGATTGGGGGTACTTTTAAGCCCTTAGGAACAATAATCTGGCCATCTGTGACTAATAAATCAAATATTTCATCACATTTGGTTATGTCAAATGTATAAGTTTTAGACACAAATTTATCATTTTTAGGTTCAACAGGATTTTTTCCATTCGAAGGTCTAAGGAGTTTACAGACATAAGGAGGTCCAGGTTTTAATTCTGCTAAACCAACCTCATTGTCTTCGATATCTTCATAAGTGATATCGAACTCTTGGTCGCTGTCATTTGCTTCGACATATGCGACCTTTTCCCTCTTATGAAATTTAGAATTTCTAGCCTTTTCAGCTTTTAGCCGTTCGACTTGTCGAACTCTATCAGCCAACTGAGCCATGTCCCTCAAATACTGAGTATCTAATTTCTTTCTAATCGAATAGTCTAGGCCACTAGCAGCCATTTCGACTAATTCATGTTCAGGGACTTGGGTAAAGCATCTTGCCTTTAAAAGTCTGAATCTATTCAGATAATCGTCAATTGATTCAGGTGCTTTACGTCGAACATTTGCCAATTCTTTAAGGCTTATTTTTGATTGTCCCATGTAAAACTGTTCATGGAAAACTCTCTCTAATTGATTCCAATTATGTATGGAATGTGGAGGGAGGGTTGTGAGCCATGTAAAGGCATTTTTTGTTAGAGAATTTGGGAAGTACTTCATCCTTAAATTTTCATTATTTGCTATGTCTCCTGCTTCTGTCAGAAATCTTGCAATGTGCTCAACAGTTGATTCGCTAGTGTCACCAGCGAACTTGGTGAATTTTGGGATTTTGACACCCCTTGGTAGTTCAGTTTGAAGCACATATTCTGACAAGGCAGAAACAAAGTTTGGTCTATGTAAACCTACATTCAGACCATTTTGGACTAAGATAGCTTCGACCAAATTTGCTATGTTATTTTGTGCCCCTAAGTTATTTTGTTGGACATTTCTAACCACTTCATCAGCATTTTGATTTCGATTTACTAAGACTAACCCTGGATTTGGTTCGATTTGTGGTTGGACTTGTGGTTGGACTTGTGGCTCGATTGGAAACACTTGTAATTGTCCTTGATTAGGTTGTACCACTATGTTATTGGGCATAGGCACCATAGCATTATTCGGTATTTGGACGCTTTGTATGGGTGCTAGATTCTGAATTTGGGGGACTGGTTGATTAGGAACATGAGGAGCCCCAAAGAAATCAGCCATCCTACCCATCTGGGTGGCTAACAATTGATAAGTCTGGTTAGTATTTTGTATCAAAGGATTAAACACTGTACCAATTTGTTGTGTCAACATATTAACCATATCATGATTACTTTCATCCATTTGTTGCCTTAAAGACATCAAGGATGTATTAGTTAATGGTGGCGCTGCATTTCGATTGACAGAACTAGAGGCCAAACGCTGATTTATAGGCGAGTAAACGCCAGGCACAGTTTCTGAAAATAATGAAGGGTTAGTTTGTAACCCTTGCATCATTGCTGTAGGCATACCATATGGCACATTCCTATTGTTGCCTTGATTCATATATTGTGAAAAAGGCATACTGAACGTAGAGCCTATCGTGCCTCCCCCCTCTTACTGGGGATGACTGGCTCCCTACATTTTGGGGTATCGAAACTGCAGGGCCTGCAGTGGTGAAAGGCATCATTGTTGACGCATTGATAGGCATAGTAACACCCATTGTCGAAGAACTGGGAGCGGATATGGTTGCTCCAGTCACATTCGCAACAACTTCACTCGAAGTGTTCAATGCACTCGAAGGCGCGGACATATTATTGTTATCATTCATATTTGCATTTTCCATATTATTTGTGCTTGTATTTCTGGGTGGTGGTCTAACCATTTCAGGGAGTATTTTCCCACTCCTCAAGAACATGCACTAACACAATTTCCAAAAAGAATGCAGAAATAGAACTTGCAAATCCAAACGAAAATAATTTTTTAGAAAAGATTCAATTAAAGCACACGTCCCACTGGGCGTGCCAATTTGTTTACGCTGGAATTTGGTAAACAACCGCTAGTCTGGGTTAATTGCTTGCGAGACCAACTAGTGAATCTCAGGAGCATAGTACTTTGTTTGAATTCTTTAAATTGTTTGAATGTTCATTACGCATAAACATTTATTGTAGCTTTGGGAGAATTAAATGTACAAGTCACTTGGATTGCAAGCAACAAGGAAAACAAGTTTTTAATAAACAAATGCTTTGTTTCGATCGAAACAGATAAATGAATAGAATTTAAATGAAAGGCAGTAAACTTTGCATGAAATTTAAAGTGCTTGAAAGATAAATTTACATGAAAAGTAAATTGCATAGAATTGTAAAATGTGCTTTACATAAAAGAATGGTTCACAGATTCATACTTGGATCCCATTTCACTCGTTTCTCTCGATAGCATGGATACTTTGAGTTTACAAGGATTTTTGTATAAATGAATTGCGACCTTGTTTCTGACTAAAAAACTACTATATATAGACTTTCGAAAATAAACTGTCCTAACGATCGAACGCTACCCTACTGCCAAATGTCCTGCCACGTACACCCTGTGTAACATCCGGCGGCTCACCACACCCCACTCTGGGCTGGCCCCGCCGCGATGTACTCACGACCTTCTCCACCCCCCATGTGGAGTTTTTGCCTTCCGTGGGAATCGAACTCCGTACCTAAAGCTTAAGTACAAGTTCCTTGCATTCCCACTACCAATTGAGCAGTAGCTCAATTGGTAGTGGGAATGCAAGGAACTTGTACTTAAGGCTCAGGTACGGAGTTCGATTCCCACGGAAGGCAAAAACTCCACATGGGGGGTGGAGAAGGTCGTGAGTACATCGCGGCGGGGCCAGCCCAGAGTGGGGTGTGGTGAGCCGCCGGATGTTACATCTAGCATTGACTCAAATTGACTCAACCGAGTCAAGAAAGGAGTTCATTGATCCAACGGGATCAAGAAAGGTTCGGATTGACCACGGGGGGCAAAATTAGTGTGTTGGATTTGTTTTATGTTTTGAAAATAGAATGACGATTGTCCGAACAACGAGACATACGTCAAGCATTCGTACAACCGGGAAAATGGAGAGCCATACGTCAAACCACCCCTTTTTCATTCAAGTTTTATTGATGAAACTTTAAGAAATCCCAAAGTTATCAAAACCCTTGATTGTTGAAACTCAATAAAAGTTTTAAATGTTCAAATTAGTTGTTGCAACCTAATGAACAAATTTGCCTTGTTTATGTGCATGAAAATGAGCAAGTTTGTGGAAAACGCACAAGTTCGGCTTAAGTTTGAAAAAGGTTTTGAAAAGTGAACAAGTTTGGCTTAAGTTCACGTTTGGTTGAAACTCATGAACAAGGTTTTTGTTCAAGTTTGGTTTTGAAAATGATGAACTTAGCTTATTGCTTCAAGTTTAAGAACGTAACTTGTTTTGCAAGTTATTCAAAAAGTGTTGCTCAAACTTGTGAATCTTCCAATATTATGCAAACTTCTTGATATGGTTTGAATAAAATGAGTTTCAATCCTCTAAGGTTCTGAGTTCTTTGGTTAGAACCTCAAAAATTGGCTTCTTGGAGCCTGAACTCAGATTCTGAGTTTTACAGCCTTCGCAGAGCAACCAGAACTTGGCTCTGTGAAGCCAGGTTCTGATATGGTCGCTCTGCGACCAGAGGTTCGCACTGCGAACTCTGCGAAATTTTGGGTTCAGAAGTTGCTTCTGAACTGCTGTTCAGAAGCAACTTCTGAACAATCTCAGAACCTTTAAGGGATTGAAAAGCTTTTGAAATTAGCAAATAAAGGAGTGCAACAACTTGGTTTAAAGGTTTTGCAAACCTTGGGATTTCTTTTGGGTTTCAAAAAGGTTTTAAGTCAAAATGAGTAAAAACTCAAAAATGCAAAACTGAGATTGAACCAAATTGAAAACAAAACAAATGAAAGCAGTATGCAAATGGAGTGTAAATAAGTTAGAATGACTTACCTGCTCCTAGCCCAAGGTTTGTATTGCAAGGAAATGGAAGAGGCTTGAATGCTTATGGTTTTGCAAGATTGGACAAGTTTGATGAACACAACCAGTGACAAATTGCCTTAGTTCCTCACTCTTTGTGAGAGGTTTAGTGTTGTTTTGAGTGCTTGATTAATTTGTGTTGGTTTGGAATGATTTATGGAAGAAAAGGATTGGAACTTTGTTCTAAACTTCTCAAAAACCAAACTCTGTTTTTGTGTATATCAAACTCACTCAATTCTCACTCTTTATGAACTGGTTTTTTTTCTCACAAACTCTGTGTATTAACCCTCAAAAGAACTCTCAAAACCCCCTTCTGATCTCTCTCAAATCTTGCAGCAATGCCTTGCTTTTATAGACAAAAATGTGATCTTTTGTCATGATGAGAAAATCTGCAGCAGGGCTGATTTTGTGCCATAATCATGACTGATTTGCTTTGCATTTAATGCTAAGGATAAGAGGTGACCTTGCCTTGCTGCAAGGGTCAAGACCTTGGTTGAATTCAGCTCCCAAAGCAACTGAAATCTGACAGAAAGTTGCTGGAAATCATGAAACCAAAGCTGTTTGCAAAACAGGGGCAGCATCTTTGCCTCAAACCTTGAATGGTTTTGGTAAAGCCTATGGCAAGGTGGTTGCTGGCAAGTAGCAGGGTCAGTTGCAGGCCAAGTGGGAGGGGAAATGACTGCCCAAAGACAGCAAGTGGCTGGGTTACTTGATCAATTTTGCTTCCTCTTCCTTTCCCATTTTGCTTTTTCATTGTCACATGTTTTCTCTGATTTCTTGGTCAAATCCAGCATTAATCATACTAATAATAGATGATAATAATAATAGATAATGACTGGAATAGCAATAAAAGAAAAGGAAAACAGAAAAATCAAAAATCTAAAAATCTGCAAAAAATTCGCAGACTTCGCTCTGCGAAGTAGACTTTGCTCTGCGAAATCTTCATTTCTGAAAGACTTCGCTCTGCGAAGGGGACTTTGCTCTGCGAAGTCCTCATTTCAGCAATGTTGACTTTTTGTTGACTTTGACTTTTCTCCCTCTTTTTTTTTGATTTTTTTGTAAATTGTTTTGAAAAGGCTTAGGACAAAATTGGGGTACTAGAGCTGCCCCTACTTAATTGTGTCTTTGCATAGAGTGTGTGAGTGCCGAGGGCATCTCATGAACTCTTTGCGAAGATCAATTAAGTAAAAGAAGGACCCGAATTTTGTCCTTCGCGGTACGAAAGGATTATAGAAAATGGAAAAAGTAAATGCAGGGTAAAAGATCGTCACTTAAACATCTGAGACGTGTATGAACGCTCGAAAGGTGATTGGATCTGAAGAGAAAAAGATTGTCACCTAATCAGGTGATTTCAATCTGCGAGACGTGTATGAACGCTCGAAAAGGAAAAAACTCGCGAGACGTGTATGAACGCTCGAAAGGTAAAAAGCTAGCGAGACGTGTATGAACGCTCGAAAGGTAAAAAAGCTTGCGAGACGTGTATGAACGCTCGAAAGATAAAAAGGCTTGCGAGACGTGTATGAACGCTTGAAAGGAAAAAAGCTTGTGAGACGTGTATGAACGCTCGAAAGGTAAGAAGGCTTGCGAGACGTGTATGAACGCTCGAAAGATAAAAAGACTTGCGAGACGTGTATGAACGCTCGAAAGGGAAAAAGCTTGCGAGACGTGTATGAAAGCTCGAAAGGTAAAAAAGACTGCGAGACGTGTATGAACGCTCGAAAGGTAAAAGCTTGCGAGACGTGTATGAACACTCGAAAGGTAAAAGCTTGTGAGACGTGTATGAACGCTCGAAAGGTAAAAGCTTGCGAAAGGTAAAAGCTTGCGAGACGTGTATGAATGCTCGAAAGGTAAAAAGCTTGTGAGACGTGTACGAACGCTCGAAGGGTAAAAAGATTGCGAGACGTGTATGAACGCTCGAAAGATAAAAAGGCTTGCGAGACGTGTATGAACGCTCGAAAGATAAAAAGGCTTGCGAGACGTGTATGAACGCTCGAAAGGTAAAAAGACTACGAGACGTGTATGAACGCTCGAAAAGGAAAAAGCTCGCGAGACGTTTATGAACGCTCGAAAGATAAATAGACTGCGAGACGTGTATGAACGCTCGAGAGATAAAAGATTACGAGACGTGTATGAACGCTCGAAAGATAAAAAGACTTACGAGACGTGTATGAACGCTCGAAAGGGAAAAAGCTTGCGAGACGTGTATGAACGCTCGAAAGGTAAAATAGACTGCGAGACGTGTATGAACGCTCGAAAGGTAAAAGCTTGCGAGACGTGTATGAACGCTCGAAAGGTAAAAGCTTGTGAGACGTGTATAAACGCTCGAAAGGTAAAAGCTTGCGAGACGTGTATGAACGCTCGAAAGGTAAAAGCTTGCGAGACGTGTACGAATGCTCGAAAGGTAAAAAGCTTGCGAGACGTGTACGAACGCTCGAAGGGTAAAAAGATTGCGAGACGTGTATGAACGCTCGAAAGATAAAAAGGCTTGTGAGACGTGTATGAACGCTCGAAAGATAAAAAGGCTTGCGAGACGTGTATGAACGCTCGAAAGGTAAAAAGACTACGAGACGTGTATGAACGCTCGAAAAGGAAAAAGCTCGCGAGACGTTTATGAACGCTCGAAAGATAAATAGACTGCGAGACGTGTATGAACGCTCGAAAGATAAAAGATTACGAGACGTGTATGAACGCTCGAAAGATAAAAAGATCGCCACCTAAATAAGTGGTTGGATCTGAAGGGGTAAAATGATCGCCACCTAATCAGGTGATCTGATCGGACAAAGATAAAGGATCGTCACCTAAACAGGTGGCCTTAATCTGGAAAAGATAAAGGATCGTTACCTAAACAGGTGGCCTTAATCTGGAAAAGATAAAGGATCGTCACCTAAATAGGTGGCCTTAATCTCCGAGACGTGTATGAACGCTCGCAAGTTAAAAAGATTGTCACCTAAACAGGTGATTTCAATCTGACATGATCGTCACCTAATCAGGTGATTGGATCTGAAAAAGTCGTCGCCTGAATAGGTGCTTAGACTTATCTGGGGAAATAGGACCTACCACTGTGGGGATAGTGTAATCGTCTCTAGGCATGGCTAGTACTTAGATTGTTGAAAAGGGAAACATGATTGTATGATGCATGACATGCTTCATGTTGTTTTATGCAATAAGCTATGCAATATGGTATGATATGAGGTAAACTCAATCTGAATTTTGTTTTGGGAAAACTCAGCTGGGGCATCCTAATGGCCGTGAGTAGGTCACTTGGGGATGTGATAAGGGTCGGAAGAAAACCGTCGGGGTCATTCTAGGAGAACTTACTGGGGAAGCTCTGGAATGGGTCCACTGGGGAACACTAGGGATGATCAATGGATTTTGGTGAATATGTGATACTCACTGGAGAATCCTTGGTTGAGAATGCATGACATGAACATGAGATGCATGTATTATGATTGATTTGGATATGCATGTATGAATGATTTGGATATGCATGTATGAATTTTGAATGATATGCGGGATGATGATTGGGTGCCGAACAAAGTCGGTCTTTGGGTGAAATTGTATTTGGATGTAAGTAGATGCCAAGCATGGTTGGGCTTTTTCTGGGGATTTGTGTTTGTGATTGCCAATGATGATTGGGCTCTTTTTTTTTTTGGGGTTGAGACTCCTTGGGGAAATGCCAATGATTATTGGGCTTTTGGTTTGCCAATGATTATTGGACTTTTGTTTTGCCAATGAAAATTGGGCTTTTTGGTTTGCCAATGAATATTGGGCTTTTGGTTTGCCAATGATTATTGGACTTTGGTTTTGGGTGCCAATGAATATTGGGCTTTGGTTTTGCCAATGATTATTGGACTTTGGTTTTGCCAATGATTATTGGACTTTTTGTGGTTGGATGCCGAGCGAGGTCGGGCTTTTTATGATTGGTTGCCGAGCGAGGTCGGGCTTTTTGATTTTGGATGCCGAGCGAGGTCGGGCTTTTTGATTTTGGTTGCCGAGCGAGGTCGGGCTTTTTTATTTTGGTTGCCGAGCGAGGTCGGGCTTTTTGATTGGTTGTGAGGTGATCTCACTGGGGATATAAGGATCATTTTGGAAGCATGATCGATATCCGGCTTTAGTGGATGAAAAAGATGTATGGGGGGTGTGCTTTATTTTGGGGAAATTTGTTCCTCCGACACTCGGGATCTTTACGTTTCACGTGTCGTGAGTTACGCACTAGTTTCTGATAAAGAGTAAGATCTTGAAGTGACTGATGAAAGTTTTCAAGTCTTGAGTCCTTTGATGCAATGTCGGAGACCAACGAAATTCTTTTGACATTTAACGTCCAAGTAAAAAAACACATTTTTGTTTTTTATGTTATTCCCATATTTCAATGCATTATTTATCATGAATAAAAACACACTTTATGAGCAAGTAAGGACACATAACAATGAAAAGGCTTAAAGATGATTTTTAATCAATGAAACTTAGCCCCTTGTATGGGTAAGTATTCATGAGGATGTAGTCCCTATAAGAGGTGATTACTAAGATAGAGAAAAAGGAAGAAACAAAAAGGCAAATGGGTATTTGCTTGGGTTTCACGTGCTACTTTCCCTATGACTTTGAAATAACTCGCTTTTGAAAGATGATAATGAGGTTGACTCTTTCCCTCTTGAATTTTGTCCGGACCTCACGTGCCGCATTCTTTTTGCCTTCTTTTTTTTTTGAAACCCCTAGTTTTTACCTGGACCGCTCCTTCGAGTTTTCAGTCCACTGGGGTATATTTCCTTTTTTGATGTCCTTAATTTTTGCCTAGACCGCCTTTTCAGGTTTTCGATCTACCAGGACGCTCTCTATTGCCTAAACCGCCCTTTTCGGGTTTTCGATTTAGCGAGCTCTTTTTTCTTTTTGGCATATATATTTTTTGACTGCGCCGGAGTTTATTGATAGGGGGATCCTTGTGGATGGGTAATACCTTTTCTCCAAGCATTAAGTCTCCTTCTCTAAATTCTCGAGAATGAACTTTCTTGTCGAGCTGTCCATGCCACAATGCTGTGAGGTGTTTCTCTTTTATGAGGTTCAGTTGGTCGAACCTTGTTTGTGTTTGTGAATGCCAATGAAAATTGGGCTTCAATTGTGATCAAGATTGCCAATGAAGATTGACAAGCATGGTTGGTTTTTTTTTTTGAATGCCAATGAAAATTGGGCTTTGGGTGTTTGGATGCCGATCAAAGTCGGGCTTTTATTGTGATTGGATGCCGAGCAAGGTCGGGCTTTTATGATGGGATGCCGAGCGAGGTCGGGCTTTTGTTTTTTGGATGCCGAGCAAGGTCGGGCGTTTTGTTTGGATGCCGAGCGAGGTCGGGCTTTTGTTTGGCTTCCGAGCAAGGTCGGGCTTTTGATTGGGATGTGTGTGTGCCCATGAAAATTGGGCTTTTGTTGGAAATGTGAGGAATGCCAATGACGACTTGGCTTTTTGTGTTTGGGGATTGTGGGGAGTGCCGTAACGGCAAATGGTTTCTCTTTTTTCTTTTTTGAATTGTATGTTTGCATATGAAACTGCTTCGACCCATTTGGTGAAACAGTTGATGGCAACTAGTATGAACTGGTGCCCTTTTGAAGCCTTTGGCTCAATCATTCCAAACATGTCTATGCCCCACATAGAGAATGGTCAGGGTGCTGTCATGACATTCAGAGGTGTTGGTGGGACGTGCCCCTTGTCGGCGTTAATTTGACGCTTGTGGTATGTCTTGGCATGGGGAGAGCAGTCGGCCTCCATAGTTAGCCAATAACAACCCGCCCTTAGGGTATTCACTTATGTATTTTTTTTGCATGTCCAAAGGCGTGGGCTTGGAAGGACTCCTCATGGATTTCTTTGGTGAGCATGACTGCTTCATGTTTATCCACACGTCTGAGTGAGACTATGATTTCTCTTATAGAGTGTGCCCCGGCAGAGGGAGAACTGTGGTGCTATTTTTTTTTTAGGGTTCTCTTGGTGAGGTTGTATTACCCTATCCTCTTAATCCCCAAGTCTGGACAATCCTTCAGGAGGTTCAAAATCGTCCTTATTATCATCTTTCGTTTGGTTAATTTGAAGATTGAAGTCAAAAGGGATTGTAGCAGTGTTATTTTTTGGTGGTGTACTTATGATGATTTTTTTTCTAGGGTTTACGAAAATTTATTTGAGAACGAAAGAAAAACGAACTCTTTTGAACATAAACCGCAAATTTATTAATGACGGAAATGATTTGAAATATGGGGGTCCCATAAAATTAATCATTTGCCTTGGGTAGAGCAAAACGATGATTTTTTTTTTAAAAAAAAACATGATAAATCACTTGGACAAAGAAATGATTTCTAGAATTTCGATGGCCTTCCGGTTGCTTGGATCTCATCTGAAATGCCACGATACACCGGGTCGGGTACTTCTTTTTTGGTGTTTTGGTTTGGGGAATGATGTGAGGGTTTTTCTTTGAAATGCATGAAAATGCATGTAAATGTATGAATGCAATGAGTATGCAAAAAATATGCCCCTTCTTATTTTATGCAAAAAATTTTCATGAATGCAAATGCTATGATATGCAAAGGTATGGTATATGCAGGTTCGAAACTTCCCCCCATCCTCACGTGTAGGCTCTAAAGGTGAGATTTCCTAAAAAAGGTCCCTAGAGTCATAGATCTCACATGGAATTAAGGTCGTCGATTGCGACACGCATGACTTCAATTCATTCCATGTGAAAATCTCCTCTAGGCGGGGTTGGGCATCCTACCTCACGGACATACGTCAACGCGGGCTTCCGCTCACAACCACCATTCTAACTTAGTTTTTTCTCGAGCTCGGGTAGAGAGCCTCACACGTCCGGCATTAACCCGAACAATGTGGAGAAACATCTCTCAAGTAACCCCAGCATTTGATATATATGATATGAATATAAAGCAATATAAAGCAGTTATAAACATAAAGCATGAGAATGACATAGATAGATAAAATAAGAGCATGCACGCTAAGAAAATAAAAAAAAAACATTTAGCTTAAAAGCCAAATAGGATAGGCTTGACTCGCTAGTGGGAAAAGTATCCCCAGTGAAGTCGCCAGCTGTGCGCACTCGTTAAAAATGCGCAATCCTCCGAGATGTGTACGAACGCTCGGAAGGCTTTTGTGAAGTCGCCACCAAAGTTTTTGTGTAAAGGGAACGTTGATAAACCCATAAGTTTTTTTTGAAGGGAAACGATAATAAAACCCTTGACGATGAGGAAAAGGACTGGTCATCGCAACCATTGTCGGGTTCGGGAGTCGATTACGCAGGGGGAAGGTATTAGCACCCCTCACGTCCGTTGTACTCAACGGGAACCTCCTATTTGACTAAAGCTGAAAATGTTTTAAATGTTTTGCGCGCATGCTTGTCTATATTAAAGGGAAATACGATAAAAGGGGGGAAAAAAGATAAAAACAAACGAAAGGAAAAAAGAAAGTTTTTTTTATTATTGTGCTTGACAAGATGTCGATCTTGGTCCTACGTATCTCCCGGTAGTCGGAGAATTCAAAGCATACGTAGTTCTTTGGTAGAAAAATGTACATATGTTGGTTATTTTTAAATGAACGATGTTTTAACCGAATTCTTGCAATTAAACGTAGCTTGTATGCTCGCGGATGGGAGACTTAAGCATATAGCTTGTATGCTCGCGCATGGGAGGCTTAAGCGTTTGTTTACGAATCGTGCTTAGAATAGGTAAAACATGTCCGTTTGGTAAAAGGGTTCGAATTTGTCGCTATGGGACCAAAAGGGGTGCAATGGACTCAATCGAGTCGATCATTGACCGGAGTGACTCAAACGAGTCGAGAAAAGGTTCGATTGATCCAACAGGATCAAGAACGGGTACAATGGACTCAACGGAGTCGAACATTGATTCGAAAGGTCACGGCGGACCGAGAAAAGGTTTCGATTGACTCGACCGAGTCAAGAAAGAGTTTAAAGAGGATCCAATCGGATCTATCATTGACTCAAATTGACTCAACCGAGTCAAGAAAGGAGTTCATTGATCCAACGGGATCAAGAAAGGTTCGGATTGACTACGGGGGGCCAAAATTAGTGTGTTGGATTTTTTTTATCTTTTGAAAATAGAATGACGATTGTCCGAACAACGAGACATACGTCAAGCATTCGTACAACCGGGGAAATGGAGAGCCATACGTCAAACCACCCCTTTTTCATTCAAGTTTTATTGATGAAACTTTAAGAAATCCCAAAGTTATCAAAACCCTTGATTGTTGAAACTCAATAAAAGTTTTAAATGTTCAAATTAGTTGTTGCAACCTAATGAACAAATTTGCCTTGTTTATGTGCATGAAAATGAGCAAGTTTGTGGAAAACGCACAAGTTCGGCTTAAGTTTGAAAAAGGTTTTGAAAAGTGAACAAGTTTGGCTTAAGTTCACGTTTGGTTGAAAATCATGAACATGGTTTTTGTGTAAAGGGAACGTTGATAAACCCATAAGTTTTTTTTGAAGGGAAACGATAATAAAACCCTTGACGATGAGGAAAAGGACTGGTCATCGCAACCATTGTCGGGTTCGGGAGTCGATTACGCAGGGGGAAGGTATTAGCACCCCTCACGTCCGTTGTACTCAACGGGAACCTCCTATTTGACTAAAGCTGAAAATGTTTTAAATGTTTTGCGCGCATGCTTGTCTATATTAAAGGGAAATACGATAAAAGGGGGAAAAAGATAAAAACAAACGAAAGGAAAAAAGAAAGTTTTTTTTATTATTGTGCTTGACAAGATGTCGATCTTGGTCCTACGTATCTCCCGTTAGTCGGAGAATTCAAAGCATACGTAGTTCTTTGGTAGAAAAATGTACATATGTTGGTTATTTTTAAATGAACGATGTTTTAACCGAATTCTTGCAATTAAACGTAGCTTGTATGCTCGCGGATGGGAGACTTAAGGGTATAGCTTGTATGCTCGCGCATGGGAGGCTTAAGCGTTTGTTTACGAATTGTGCTTAGAATAGGTAAAACATGTCCGTTTGGTAAAAGGGTTCGAATTGGTCGCTATGGGACCAAAAGGGGTGCAATGGACTCAATCGAGTCGATCATTGACCGGAGTGACTCAAACGAGTCGAGAAAAGGTTCGATTGATCCAACAGGATCAAGAACGGGTACAATGGACTCAACGGAGTCGAACATTGATTCGAAAGGTCACGGCGGACCGAGAAAAGGTTTCGATTGACTCGACCGAGTCAAGAAAGAGTTTAAAGAGGATCCAACCGGATCTAGCATTGACTCAAATTGACTCAACCGAGTCAAGAAAGGAGTTCATTGATCCAACGGGATCAAGAAAGGTTCGGATTGACCACGGGGGGCTAAAATTAGTGTGTTGGATTTTTTTTATGTTTTGAAAATAGAATGACGATTGTCCGAACAACGAGACATACGTCAAGCATTCGTACAACCGGGGAAATGGAGAGCCATACGTCAAACCACCCTGTCATACCCCATTTTTTGACTTATATTTTTTGGGTATTATATTTGTTATTATTTATTTTTACCTTTTACTATTTTTATTATTGCTATAACATTTTATATCATCATCATTATCCTTAATATTAATATTATTATTGTTATGTTTTTTTTAATAATATCATTATTATTTTATTACTATTAGTTTTTTATCTTTTAATATTATTAAGTTTTATTTATTATTGTCATTACTATTTTTTATTCATTTTTATTGCCATTTGCATTTTTATCATTATTATTATTGTTATATATTATTATTATTTTCCCTATTTTTACCTTTTATTTTAAATACAAAAAAATCAAAAAAAGTGAAGTTCGCAGTGCGAACTCACCTTCGCACTGCGACCTCTGCGAAATTTTGCAGATTTTTATATAGTTGTTTATCTTTTTTGCTTTCAACTACAATTATCATTAGTAGCATTATTACTTGTATTCTTGCTATTTTGTGACTGATTTGGTGCAGCAAGGCAAAAATTAATGTGTGACATTAAAGGTTAAAGGAAAGAGGAACTTTCTTCCAACCTCTCATGTGATCAAACAAATTGGCTATCCTTGGTCAGTTTTTGTCCCCCAAATTGACCCCTCACCCAACCTAAACATGCCAGCCAGCTGCTTGATCCATTTCCTTCCCTTTTTCCCTGCCAAAACCAGTCAATCACAAGTGGTTTATGTTGCAAAAAAGCTGTGTGACCTGCCCTATTTTGACCTGGATTTCTCCTCCCACACATAAGCCCACATGCTGATTTTGATTCCCCCAATCTCCCTGTACATGGCAGTACACGTTTTGATTGTTTGACCTTCCAAGATTGCAAGGTTTGATCCCAGGAATCATCCCTTTTGCAGCTGCCCTGTT
Source organism: Medicago ruthenica (assembly GCA_018208015.1). Lineage (NCBI taxonomy): Eukaryota > Viridiplantae > Streptophyta > Magnoliopsida > Fabales > Fabaceae > Medicago > Medicago ruthenica. Next base: position 43,311,511 of record CM031376.1, on the reverse strand, counting down.
TTACAGATTTTGCCATCATTACCTTCTAGAATCAATGGCATTTGTGGCTGAGATCAGTCAAGACCTTGCCCCTTGGCACAAGGCAAAGCAATTCCTATCCATTAGCATTAAATGCAAAGTGATCTAGCCTGAGTTTAGCTCATGATCAGCTAGTGTTTTAGGATTTTGTTCATCATTGTTCATCATTACATAGATTGCATTTTTTGCCTATAAAAGGGAATGCAAGGCACTAGGATTTCAGACCAATTGAATACACAACTGAATACATTAAAAACCAGTCAAAGACATACCAATCCAGAGAGCCAACACACACGAAATTCACTCCAAAAATCCCTTGCATTGCAACACAAAATCAGTTCATCACAAACACCTTGAACCTTGTTCATAACCTTTCACAAAGTAAGCAAGCTACTTCCAGTCTTAATCAAGCATTGCTAGGAGTTCTGTAAGTCTCCTATAACCTTTCTTTTCTATTGTATATGCTATTTACATATCTTGCTTTGTCCAAATTTTGTTTTGTGAACCAAAACCTCCTTTGAACCCCAAAAAGGACCTCAAAGGGGCCAAGCCTTAAAACTGTGTTTTTTCACCCTTTTTTCTTCCTTTTTGTCAAGTTTCTTAACCTCCTTTAGGTTCTGAATCTTGCTTAGAAGCAGTTTCTGAACTCCTGTTCAGAAACAGCTTCTGAGTTGGAAATTCGCATACTTCGCAGAGCCAAGCCTTGCTCGCACTGCGAACACACCAGAACCTGACTTCGCAGAGCCAAGTTCTGGTTGCTCTGCGAAGTATGTGAAATTCAGAATATGAATCAGGCATTCAAATGTCAATTTTTTTGGGATTCTAGCCCTTGATTCAGAACCTAAAGAGGGTTAAAACCATTTTGGTCCAAACCCAACTCATAATCTTGCACAAACTTTGAAGATTTCACAAGTTCGTGCGACAAAATTTGAATAACTTGTGAAACAAGTTATGTCCTCAACATTTTCAAAACCAAGTTTGAGCAACAAGCTAAGTTCGTCTATTTCAAAAACAAACTTGAACAACCACGTTGTTCATGATTTTCAATCCAAACGCGAACTTAAGCCGAGTTTGCTCATTCTTAAAACCAAGCTCGAATTGAGCCGAACTTGTGAACTTTCCAACGTTTTGCATGTTTTATGATTGTGTTCGCCATTCAAACTTGAACCAAACTTGTTCTTGAGTTTCAATAACTTAAGCAACAAGTAACGTTCATGATTTTTTAGTAAAACCAAACAACAAATTTGTTCGTGTTGTTTTTCTTTTCTTTAACTTTCCTTTTAAAGCTTTGGTTCCCTTTGAGATTCCTTAGAGTAACAAAACCAAACTTGAATGAAACGGGAATGGCTTGACGTATGTCTCCCCAAACCTCGATTGCACGAATGCGTGACGTATGTCTCGTCGCTCGGGCAATCGTCATTCCACCCTTGACGCGTCTAGCACGCTAAACCTTCCATTGGCCCCTTGTGGCCATTTTTACCCTTTTCTTGGCCCTCGTGGTCAATCCGAACCTTTCGCGCCTTGCGCGTTTTATATTTTATTCTTTACGCCTTGCGCGAATCTTTCGCCTCAGTGCGCTTGTCTTTATTTTAAAAAACATTCACGCCTCGCGCGAGCTTATCGCCTAGCGTCCATCTTTCATCATTTTAAAACTTTGTACGTCTTCGTACGTTTTTAAAACCTTTGCTCACGTCCGAGCGTAAAACTTTTTCATCAAATCATTTACTTTTATGCATTGTCGTCAGTGGCCAGCTCGGCAACAACCCGAGCAGCTGACTTTTACTTTCTTGTCGTCAATGGCCAGTTCGGCAGCAACCCGAGCAGTTGACATTTACTTTCATTACACTTTTTCTTTATTTTCAAACTTTTTCGCTCGGACGCGATCAAACTTTTTTTAACTAAAACGAATCAACATACAAACGTTTTTCTACCAAAGAACTACGTACGCTTTGAATTCTCCGACTACCGGGAGATACGTAGGAGCAAGATCGACATCTTGTCAAGCCCATTAATAAAAAACCTGTTTTTCCCTTTTCGTTTGTTTTTATCTCTTTCTTTACCCCGCATTATGTTTTTTTATATATTTCTTTTTTTTAAACACGTAAGTAAAACATCGAACCATTTTAAGCCTAAGCCGACTAAGAGGTTCCCGTTGAGTACAACGGATGTGAGGGGTGCTAATACCTTCCCCTCGCATAATCGACTTTCGAACCTAAAATCTTTTCTCAAGGTAATTTAGAACTTTTTTCCTTTTTCCCCGAAAAATTAAAAGTTCAGTCGTAATTTAGAATTAGTGATTCAAAGCTTCCCCATAGCTTGACATCCGAAATTCGACGCGACAGAAATGGCGACTTCACTGGGGACCATGCATAAAACACTTTGTTTTTGCATAAACGAGTCAAGCCTATCTTAGTCGACTTTTAGGCTAATTTGCTTCATTTTACTTACGTGTTTATATTTTTTTGTCATTTATTTGTTTATTCTTTATGCTCTACATATATATATATATATCATTTGTGCTTCATATTCATATATATCTCAATTGCTCGGGTAGAGAGCCTCACACGTCCGGCATTAACCCGAGCTCGAGAGAAAACTAAGTTAGAAGGAGGTTGTGTGCGGAAGCCCGCGTTGACGTATGTCCGTGAGGTAGGATGCCCAACCCCGCTTAGACGAGATTTTCATATGGAATTAATTGAAGTCATGTCGACGTATGTCCATAGACAACCCTAATTCCATATGAGGTTAATGACTCTAGGGACCTCTTCTTAGGAATCTTACCTTTAGAGCCTACACGTGAGGATGGGAGGATGGGGGAAATTTTGATCATACATACCATACCATATGCATGCCATACATTTACATTCATAAAAATGATTTTTGCATATGCATTTTCAAAAAAAAAAAGAGGGGCATATTTTTGTCATATACATCGCATGCATTTACATTTACATCATTCATATCATGCATACATTTGTCTTCGAGTCCAAAACTCGATTCCCTTCTTACCAAGGATTTCTTACAATCCGCATTGAGTCTTCAGTGTTTGCATTTCGTTCGCAACACTATGTGTCAACCCTTCAAGAAAAGTGGATCGTCGTCCCAGAGCAACCCACGCATATAACAATAGGCCCCCGGTTGTACATGGGGCATGCCATTCAACTTTGGTGAGGAATTCATCCCTATCCCCACTACTCTTCAAGAGATTTCGGTACCTCAAACCGAGGTTACCCTCCCCCAGGCTACTGCGGCCTTTTCCCCATTTAACAAAAGTCCAATCATCATTGGCACAAACAAGAAAAGCCCGACCTTGCTCGGCATCCAATACAGTTTGCGTTGACAAGCATTAATACAAAAGTTATATCATACAATTTGCGTTTTTAATGTGTTTATTCTGTGAACCATTTAGAACCAGCCAAAATGTGAGGAATCCTAAAAATCATCATTATACATATGCATGGAGACCGGCATTTTTTTGTCTAACTCGATTTTGTTATGTTAAATCTGAACGTTGTTTTAGATTGTATGAAAGCATTGATAGGATCAAGGCATTTTTGAAAACGAGTGAAAACACTTGACCACAAATAGCCCACCCTGTGAGCAGTGAGTGTTTGTTAAACCCCTTTGAGCCTAATGAATCAGAATCATTAACTATGAACTGCCAACTTTCATAAGCTCAATTGCTTATTGAAATTGCCGAAGTTTGTAAAAAAATTCAGTTCATAGTTAAATCATTTTGAATTCTGATATTTTTCTTCCATTTTGAACCCTTAGCCTTCATGATTATTGTCCCTTGCCAAAGGAGGAAGGAACATTCAATTAGGGTATCATCTTGAATTAAGTTGAAAAAGGGAGGTTGTGTGTATCAAGCAATTGGTGAATCTCTTATTTGACCTTGACAAAAAAAAAAAAAAAATCAAGAAATCTCAAAAGAGAAAGAAAAAAGAGAAAAATAAGTAAATCAAAAGGCTGTCAAGATCAAACAAAAGTATTTGCAAATCACCAAAAGTTGTGTGTGAAATAAGGAGGAGGTGTGTAATTAGAAAGAATGTTCCTCTTTGCTTGGCCTTTTGAATTCAATTTCCCCACATATGACATTTCTTTTGTACCCCAGCCAAATTACAACCCTCAAAGACCTTGTGATCAATGCTTTCATGCTTTTAGAAACGATGATTAGATGGACATATAACTCGATCGGAATGTTAGCAAACTTGCCGAGTGAGTGTTCAATACCCCCCACATTAATATTTCAATTTATTCATCTACTTAAATGAGTGATAGGTTGGTTCATCAATAAACATGTTTTTAACTTAAGTTGTATGATATAAACTTTGTGTTTAGTGCAACCTTGGAACATCAAAATTGCCCACCCAAAACAAAGCCCGACCTCGCTCGGCAACCAATCAAAAAGCCCAATATCCATTGGCAAACCCAAGCCCAATATCCATTGGCAAGCCCAAGCCCAATATCCATTGGCAAACCCAAGCCCAATATCCATTGGCAAACCCAAGCCCAATATTCATTGGCAAACCCTAAGCCCAATTTTCATTGGCACCTAACCAAACAAAGCCCAACCATGCTTGGCACCTAATCACAAGCAAAGCCCAATTGTCATTGGCAATCACAACTACAATTTCACATTAAGCCCAATCGTCATTGGCATTCCTCACAATCTCCCACAAAAAGCCCAACCATGCTTGGCATTCCCCCCACAATTCACAAAAAGCCCAATTCTCATTGGCACATACAAATACCATTTCCAAAGAGCCCAAATTTTCATTGGCCCTTACCAACACACTACCATAAAGCCCAATTTCCATTGGCACTCACAAACCCCATTTCAAAAGAGCCCAAATTTTCATTGGCCCTTACAAACACAATCACAAAAAAAAAAAAGCCCAATTTTCATTGGCATTCCCACATCCAACTTACCAAAGCCCGACCTCGCTCGGCACCTTACCAAAGCCCGACCTCGCTCGGCACCTTCCCAAAGCCCGACCTCGCTCTACACCTTACCAAAGCCCGACCTCGCTCGGCACCTTACCAAAGCCCGACCTCGCTCTGCAACCAATCAAAAAGTCCGACCTCGCTCGGCATCCAATTACAACCAAAGCCCGACCTCGCTCGGCATCCAATCATATCCCCCAGTGAATTAAAACAATCTCCCCAGGAGGTATGTGTTCCTCATCAGTGGTTACGGCTTTACCCCGTCAACATTTGGATGTATCCTCAGTGACATCACCCATTTAAGATTACCGAGTGTTTGCAATGCGACGTCGGTCCACTTTTCATTTTACCGGTCTAATCTTGTCTCACCAAGTTTGTCGGTCGTACCCAGGCAAAGGCCCGAACTACATCGGTTTTGATCCCATTCGGGTATGTAGGCAAAGGACCTTGTCCTTCCAAACCAAACAAAAAAACCAAATAAAACATTTTCTTTCTTTGAACAATCTTTGTTCATCGGTCAAACAAACTCCCCAGGAAGTCAATCTTTGTTCTATTCTCAAAAGCCCAATTACCATTGGCATCAAAGGCTGGATATCGATCATGCTTCCAAAATGATCCTTATATCCCCAGTGAATTCACAAGCGAAGCCCAATCTTATTGGCATACCCCCCAGTGGAGTCTTACATCATCCAAGCCCGACTTTACTCGGCATTCAAATCGTAATCCCCAGCGTCCCACATGACGTCTGTCATCACCTCAGGTCAGCATAATTCATGCAGCATATCATAATCATTCATTAGCATGCATCTCACATCAAGGGGCAATTCCTTGACAAACATGTTGGGTATCCCCAGTACAAGTCCATCTCTCACACGACGTCCCCAGTGACAGTCATACATTCATTCATTCATACATTTATGCATTTATACATACATTCATACATTCATACATATGCATACAACATATCATACATGGTTATTTCTAACCATCATGAGTCTCACCACAATCGCGAGCAATTCGGAATTCTTTTTTCCCAGTGTCATCCCCAGTTCTTCTAGTTCAGAGATGTCATCTTTTTCCGCCAAGTGGCAGTTCAAACGAACAGCTTGTGCGTTCTTTTTTTGTCAAGTCTTTACGCCAAGTGGCAGTTCTTTAATGAACAGCTTGTGCGTACTCCCCAGTGTTGTGCCAAGTGGCAAGTTCTTCAATGAACAGCTTGTGCATTCTTTCTCCCCGATTGAAGGGGCATTTTTTGTAAGGAACGGCTTGTCAGCCGCATCCCCAGTATCGTCAGTGGCAAGTTCGGTAACCATCCGAACAGCTGACATCTTTCACATTTATTTTCTGTCGTCAATGGCAAGTTCGGCAACATCCGAACAGTTGACATTTTATTTTCCTGTCGTCAATGGCAAGTTCGGCAACATCCGAACAGTTGACATTTATTTTCCTGTCGTCAATGGCAAGTTCGGCAACATCCGAACAGTTGACATTTTATTTTCCTGTCGTCAATGGCAAGTTCGGCAACATCCGAACAGTTGACATTTTTTTTCCTGTCGTCAATGGCAAGTTCGGCAACATCCGAATAGTTGACATTTTATTTTTCTGTCGTCAATGGCAAGTTCGGCAACATCCGAACAGTTGACATTTCTTTTTTCTGTCGTCAATGGCAAGTTCGGCAACATCCGAACAGTTGACATTTTATTTTTCTGTCGTCAATGGCAAGTTCGGCAACATCCGAACAGTTGACATTTTATTTTCCCGTCGTCAATGGCAAGTTCGGCAACATCCGAACAGTTGACATTCTTTTCATTCTTTTGTCGCCAGTGGCCAGTTCGGCAACAACCCGAACAGCTGGCATTTACCTTTTCATTCTTTGTTGTCAGTGACAGTTCGGTGACCACCCGAACAGCTGACACCTATCCCCAGTGTGGTCTTCCTTTTTATCATGCTTTGCATCCATAGTTACATTACAAGCATTCATAACATTTGCATTGCATGCATTTATAACATTTATAACTCGGGAAAATATTTAGTCAAAAAATGGCGTACTCTATATTAAGTCTCTTCGGCCCGTCCATTTCAAATCACATTTTCAACCTCCGGGACGAAGAAACTTAAATAGGGGCATCTGTCATACCCCATTTTTTGACTTATATTTTTTGGGTATTATATTTGTTATTATTTATTTTTACCTTTTACTATTTTTATTATTGCTATAACATTTTATATCATCATCATTATCCTTAATATTAATATTATTATTGTTATGTTTTTTTTAATAATATCATTATTATTTTATTACTATTAGTTTTTTATCTTTTAATATTATTAAGTTTTATTTATTATTGTCATTACTATTTTTTATTCATTTTTATTGCCATTTGCATTTTTATCATTATTATTATTGTTATATATTATTATTATTTTCCCTATTTTTACCTTTTATTTTAAATACAAAAAAATCAAAAAAAGTGAAGTTCGCAGTGCGAACTCACCTTCGCACTGCGACCTCTGCGAAATTTTGCAGATTTTTATATAGTTGTTTATCTTTTTTGCTTTCAACTACAATTATCATTAGTAGCATTATTACTTGTATTCTTGCTATTTTGTGACTGATTTGGTGCAGCAAGGCAAAAATTAATGTGTGACATTAAAGGTTAAAGGAAAGAGGAACTTTCTTCCAACCTCTCATGTGATCAAACAAATTGGCTATCCTTGGTCAGTTTTTGTCCCCCAAATTGACCCCTCACCCAACCTAAACATGCCAGCCAGCTGCTTGATCCATTTCCTTCCCTTTTTCCCTGCCAAAACCAGTCAATCACAAGTGGTTTATGTTGCAAAAAAGCTGTGTGACCTGCCCTGTTTTGACCTGGATTTCTCCTCCCACACATAAGCCCACATGCTGATTTTGATTCCCCCAATCTCCCTGTACATGGCAGTACACGTTTTGATTGTTTGACCTTCCAAGATTGCAAGGTTTGATCCCAAGAATCATCCCTTTTGCAGCTGCCCTGTTTTACAGATTTTGCCATCATTACCTTCTAGAATCAATGGCATTTGTGGCTGAGATCAGTCAAGACCTTGCCCCTTGGCACAAGGCAAAGCAATTCCTATCCATTAGCATTAAATGCAAAGTGATCTAGCCTGAGTTTAGCTCATGATCAGCTAGTGTTTTAGGATTTTGTTCATCATTGTTCATCATTACATAGATTGCATTTTTTGCCTATAAAAGGGAATGCAAGGCACTAGGATTTCAGACCAATTGAATACACAACTGAATACATTAAAAACCAGTCAAAGACATACCAATCCAGAGAGCCAACACACACGAAATTCACTCCAAAAATCCCTTGCATTGCAACACAAAATCACTTCATCACAAACACCTTGAACCTTGTTCATAACCTTTCACAAAGTAAGCAAGCTACTTCCAGTCTTAATCAAGCATTGCTAGGAGTTCTGTAAGTCTCCTATAACCTTTCTTTTCTATTGTATATGCTATTTACATATCTTGCTTTGTCCAAATTTTGTTTTGTGAACCAAAACCTCCTTTGAACCCCAAAAAGGACCTCAAAGGCGCCAAGCTTTAAAACTGTGTTTTTTCACCCTTTTTTCTTCCTTTTTGTCAAGTTTCTTAACCTCCTTTAGGTTCTGAATCTTGCTTAGAAGCAGTTTCTGAACTCCTGTTCAGAAACAGCTTCTGAGTTGGAAATTCGCATACTTCGCAGAGCCAAGCCTTGCTCGCACTGCGAACACACCAGAACCTGACTTCGCAGAGCCAAGTTCTGGTTGCTCTGCGAAGTATGTGAAATTCAGAATATGAATCAGGCATTCAAATGTCAATTTTTTTGGGATTCTAGCCCTTGATTCAGAACCTAAAGAGGGTTAAAACCATTTTGGTCCAAACCCAACTCATAATCTTGCACAAACTTTGAAGATTTCACAAGTTCGTGCGACAAAATTTGAATAACTTGTGAAACAAGTTATGTCCTCAACATTTTCAAAACCAAGTTTGAGCAACAAGCTAAGTTCGTCTATTTCAAAAACAAACTTGAACAACCACGTTGTTCATGACTTTCAATCCAAACGCGAACTTAAGCCGAGTTTGCTCATTCTTAAAACCAAGCTCGAATTGAGCCGAACTTGTGAACTTTCCAACGTTTTGCATGTTTTATGATTGTGTTCGCCATTCAAACTTGAACCAAACTTGTTCTTGAGTTTCAATAACTTAAGCAACAAGTAACGTTCATGATTTTTTAGTAAAACCGAACAACAAATTTGTTCGTGTTGTTTTTCTTTTCTTTAACTTTCCTTTTAAAGCTTTGGTTCCCTTTGAGATTCCTTAGAGTAACAAAACCAAACTTGAATGAAACGGGAATGGCTTGACGTATGTCTCCAAACCTCGATTGCACGAATGCGTGACGTATGTCTCGTCGCTCGGGCAATCGTCATTCCACCCTTGACGCGTCTAGCACGCTAAACCTTCCATTGGCCCCTTGTGGCCATTTTTACCCTTTTCTTGGCCCTCGTGGTCAATCCGAACCTTTCGCGCCTTGCGCGTTTTATATTTTATTCTTTACGCCTTGCGCGAATCTTTCGCCTCAGTGCGCTTGTCTTTATTTTAAAAAACATTCACGCCTCGCGCGAGCTTATCGCGTAGCGTCCATCTTTCATCATTTTAAAACTTTGTACGTCTTCGTACGTTTTTAAAACCTTTGCTCACGTCCGAGCGTAAAACTTTTTCATCAAATCATTTACTTTTATGCATTGTCGTCAGTGGCCAGCTCGGCAACAACCCGAGCAGCTGACTTTTACTTTCTTGTCGTCAATGGCCAGTTCGGCAGCAACCCGAGCAGTTGACATTTACTTTCATTACACTTTTTCTTTATTTTCAAACTTTTTCGCTCGGACGCGATCAAACTTTTTTTAACTAAAACGAATCAACATACAAACGTTTTTCTACCAAAGAACTACGTACGCTTTGAATTCTCCGACTACCGGGAGATACGTAGGAGCAAGATCGACATCTTGTCAAGCCCATTAATAAAAAACCTGTTTTTCCCTTTTCGTTTGTTTTTATCTCTTTCTTTACCCCGCATTATGTTTTTTTATATATTTCTTTTTTTTAAACACGTAAGTAAAACATCGAACCATTTTAAGCCTAAGCCGACTAAGAGGTTCCCGTTGAGTACAACGGATGTGAGGGGTGCTAATACCTTCCCCTCGCATAATCGACTTTCGAACCTAAAATCTTTTCTCAAGGTAATTTAGAACTTTTTTCCTTTTTCCCCGAAAAATTAAAAGTTCAGTCGTAATTTAGAATTAGTGATTCAAAGCTTCCCCATAGCTTGACATCCGAAATTCGACGCGACACACCCCTTTTTCATTCAAGTTTTATTGATGAAACTTTAAGAAATCCCAAAGTTATCAAAACCCTTGATTGTTGAAACTCAATAAAAGTTTTAAATGTTCAAATTAGTTGTTGCAACCTAATGAACAAATTTGCCTTGTTTATGTGCATGAAAATGAGCAAGTTTGTGGAAAACGCACAAGTTCGGCTTAAGTTTGAAAAAGGTTTTGAAAAGTGAACAAGTTTGGCTTAAGTTCACGTTTGGTTGAAAATCATGAACAAGGTTTTTGTGTAAAGGGAACGTTGATAAACCCATAAGTTTTTTTTGAAGGGAAACGATAATAAAACCCTTGACGATGAGGAAAAGGACTGGTCATCGCAACCATTGTCGGGTTCGGGAGTCGATTACGCAGGGGGAAGGTATTAGCACCCCTCACGTCCGTTGTACTCAACGGGAACCTCCTATTTGACTAAAGCTGAAAATGTTTTAAATGTTTTGCGCGCATGCTTGTCTATATTAAAGGGAAATACGATAAAAGGGGGAAAAAAGATAAAAACAAACGAAAGGAAAAAAGAAAGTTTTTTTTATTATTGTGCTTGACAAGATGTCGATCTTGGTCCTACGTATCTCCCGTTAGTCGGAGAATTCAAAGCATACGTAGTTCTTTGGTAGAAAAATGTACATATGTTGGTTATTTTTAAATGAACGATGTTTTAACCGAATTCTTGCAATTAAACGTAGCTTGTATGCTCGCGGATGGGAGACTTAAGCGTATAGCTTGTATGCTCACGCATGGGAGGCTTAAGCATTTGTTTACGAATCGCGCTTAGAATAGGTAAAACATGTCCGTTTGGTAAAAGGGTTCGAATTGGTCGCTATGGGACCAAAAGGGGGTGCAATGGACTCAATCGAGTCGATCATTGACCGGAGTGACTCAAACGAGTCGAGAAAAGGTTCGATTGATCCAACAGGATCAAGAACGGGTACAATGGACTCAACGGAGACGAACATTGATTCGAAAGGTCACGGCGGACCGAGAAAAGGTTTCGATTGACTCGACCGAGTCAAGAAAGAGTTTAAAGAGGATCCAACCGGATCTAGCATTGACTCAACCGAGTCAAGAAAGGAGTTCATTGATCCAACGGGATCAAGAAAGGTTCGGATTGACCACGGGGGGCCAAAATTAGTGTGTTGGATTTTTTTTATGTTTTGAAAATAGAATGACGATTGTCCGAACAACGAGACATACGTCAAGCATTCGTACAACCGGGGAAATGGAGAGCCATACGTCAAACCACCCCTTTTTCATTCAAGTTTTATTGATGAAACTTTAAGAAATCCCAAAGTTATCAAAACCCTTGATTGTTGAAACTCAATAAAAGTTTTAAATGTTCAAATTAGTTATTGCAACCTAATGAACAAATTTGCCTTGTTTATGTGCATGAAAATGAGCAAGTTTGTGGAAAACGCACAAGTTCGGCTTAAGTTTGAAAAAGGTTTTGAAAAGTGAACAAGTTTGGCTTAAGTTCACGTTTGGTTGAAAATCATGAACAAGGTTTTTGTGTAAAGGGAACGTTGATAAACCCATAAGTTTTTTTTTGAAGGGAAACGATAATAAAACCCTTGACGATGAGGAAAAGGACTGGTCATCGCAACCATTGTCGGGTTCGGGAATCGATTACGCAGGGGGAAGGTATTAGCACCCCTCACGTCCGTTGTACTCAACGGGAACCTCCTATTTGACTAAAGCTGAAAATGTTTTAAATGTTTTGCGCGCATGCTTGTCTATATTAAAGGGAAATACGATAAAAGGGGGAAAAAAGATAAAAACAAACGAAAGGAAAAAAGAAAGTTTTTTTTATTATTGTGCTTGACAAGATGTCGATCTTGGTCCTACGTATCTCCCGGTAGTCGGAGAATTCAAAGCATACATAGTTCTTTGGTAGAAAAATGTACATATGTTGGTTATTTTTAAATGAACGATGTTTTAACCGAATTCTTGCAATTAAACGTAGCTTGTATGCTCGCGGATGGGAGACTTAAGCGTATAGCTTGTATGCTCGCGCATGGGAGGCTTAAGCATTTGTTTACGAATCGCGCTTAGAATAGGTAAAACATGTCCGTTTGGTAAAATGGTTCGAATTGGTCGCTATGGGACCAAAAGGGGGTGCAATGGACTCAATTGAGTCGATCATTGACCGGAGTGACTCAAACGAGTCGAGAAAAGGTTCGATTGATCCAACAGGATCAAGAACGGGTACAATGGACTCAACGGAGTCGAACATTGATTCGAAAGGTCTCGGCGGACCGAGAAAAGGTTTCGATTGACTCGACCGAGTCAAGAAAGAGTTTAAAGACGATCCAACCGGATCTAGCATTGACTCAAATTGACTCAACCGAGTCAAGAAAGGAGTTCATTGATCCAACGGGATCAAGAAAGGTTCGGATTGACCACGGGGGGCCAAAATTAGTGTGTTGGATTTTTTTTATGTTTTGAAAATAGAATGACGATTGTCCGAACAACGAGACATACGTCAAGCATTCGTACAACCGGGGAAATGGAGAGCCATACGTCAAACCACCCCTTTTTCATTCAAGTTTTATTGATGAAACTTTAAGAAATCCCAAAGTTATTAAAACCCTTGATTGTTGAAACTCAATAAAAGTTTTAAATGTTCAAATTAGTTGTTGCAACCTAATGAACAAATTTGCCTTGTTTATGTGCATGAAAATGAGCAAGTTTGTGGAAAACGCACAAGTTCGGCTTAAGTTTGAAAAAGATTTTGAAAAGTGAACAAGTTTGGCTTAAGTTCACGTTTGGTTGAAAATCATGAACAAGGTTTTTGTGTAAAGGGAACGTTGATAAACCCATAAGTTTTTTTTGAAGGGAAACGATAATAAAACCCTTGACGATGAGGAAAAGGACTGGTCATCGCAACCATTGTCGGGTTCGGGAGTCGATTACGCAGGGGGAAGGTATTAGCACCCCTCACGTCCGTTGTACTCAACGGGAACCTCCTATTTGACTAAAGCTGAAAATGTTTTAAATGTTTTGCGCGCATGCTTGTCTATATTAAAGGGAAATACGATAAAAGGGGGAAAAAAGATAAAAACAAACGAAAGGAAAAAAGAAAGTTTTTTTTATTATTGTGCTTGACAAGATGTCGATCTTGGTCCTACGTATCTCCCGGTAGTCGGAGAATTCAAAGCATACGTAGTTCTTTGGTAGAAAAATGTACATATGTTGGTTATTTTTAAATGAACGATGTTTTAACCGAATTCTTGCAATTAAACGTAGCTTGTATGCTCGCGGATGGGAGACTTAAGCGTATAGCTTGTATGCTCACGCATGGGAGGCTTAAGCATTTGTTTACGAATCGCGCTTAGAATAGGTAAAACATGTCCGTTTGGTAAAAGGGTTCGAATTGGTCGCTATGGGACCAAAAGGGGGTGCAATGGACTCAATCGAGTCGATCATTGACCGGAGTGACTCAAACGAGTCGAGAAAAGGTTTGATTGATCCAACAGGATCAAGAACGGGTACAATGGACTCAACGGAGTCGAACATTGATTCGAAAGGTCACGGCGGACCGAGAAAAGGTTTCGATTAACTCGACCGAGTCAAGAAAGAGTTTAAAGACGATCCAACCGGATCTAGCATTGACTCAAATTAACTCAACCGAGTCAAGAAAGGAGTTCATTGATCCAACGGGATCAAGAAAGGTTCGGATTGACCACGGGGGGCCAAAATTAGTGTGTTGGATTTTTTTTATGTTTTGAAAATAGAATGACGATTGTCCGAACAACGAGACATACGTCAAGCATTCGTACAACCGGGGAAATGGAGAGCCATACGTCAAACCACCCCTTTTTCATTCAAGTTTTATTGATGAAACTTTAAGAAATCCCAAAGTTATCAAAACGCTTGATTGTTGAAACTCAATAAAAGTTTTAAATGTTCAAATTAGTTGTTGCAACCTAATGAACAAATTTGCCTTGTTTATGTGCATGAAAATGAGCAAGTTTGTGGAAAACGCACAAGTTCGGCTTAAGTTTGAAAAAGGTTTTGAAAAGTGAACAAGTTTGGCTTAAGTTCACGTTTGGTTGAAAATCATGAACAAGGTTTTTGTGTAAAGGGAACGTTGATAAACCCATAAGTTTTTTTTGAAGGGAAACGATAATAAAACCCTTGACGATGAGGAAAAGGACTGGTCATCGCAACCATTGTCGGGTTCGGGAATCGATTACGCAGGGGGAAGGTATTAGCACCCCTCACGTCCGTTGTACTCAACGGGAACCTCCTATTTGACTAAAGCTGAAAATGTTTTAAATGTTTTGCGCGCATGCTTGTCTATATTAAAGGGAAATACGATAAAAGGGGGAAAAAAGATAAAAACAAACGAATGGAAAAAAGAAAGTTTTTTTTATTATTGTGCTTGACAAGATGTCGATCTTGGTCCTACGTATCTCCCGGTAGTCGGAGAATTCAAAGCATACGTAGTTCTTTGGTAGAAAAATGTACATATGTTGGTTATTTTTAAATGAACGATGTTTTAACCGAATTCTTGCAATTAAACGTAGCTTGTATGATCGCGGATGGGAGACTTAAGCGTATAGCTTGTATGCTCGCGCATGGGAGGCTTAAGCATTTGTTTACGAATCGCGCTTAGAATAGGTAAAACATGTCCGTTTGGTAAAAGGGTTCGAATTGGTCGCTATGGGACAAAAAGGGGGTGCAATGGACTCAATTGAGTCGATCATTGACCGGAGTGACTCAAACGAGTCGAGAAAAGGTTCGATTGATCCAACAGGATCAAGAACGGGTACAATGGACTCAACGGAGTCGAACATTGATTCGAAAGGTCTCGGCGGACCGAGAAAAGGTTTCGATTGACTCGACCGAGTCAAGAAAGAGTTTAAAGACGATCCAACCGGATCTAGCATTGACTCAAATTGACTCAACCGAGTCAAGAAAGGAGTTCATTGATCCAACGGGATCAAGAAAGGTTCGGATTGACCACGGGGGGCCAAAATTAGTGTGTTGGATTTTTTTTATGTTTTGAAAATAGAATGACGATTGTCCGAACAACGAGACATACGTCAAGCATTCGTACAACCGGGGAAATGGAGAGCCATACGTCAAACCACCCCTTTTTCATTCAAGTTTTATTGATGAAACTTTAAGAAATCCCAAAGTTATTAAAACCCTTGATTGTTGAAACTCAATAAAAGTTTTAAATGTTCAAATTAGTTGTTGCAACCTAATGAACAAATTTGCCTTGTTTATGTGCATGAAAATGAGCAAGTTTGTGGAAAACGCACAAGTTCGGCTTAAGTTTGAAAAAGGTTTTGAAAAGTGAACAAGTTTGGCTTAAGTTCACGTTTGGTTGAAAATCATGAACAAGGTTTTTGTTCAAGTTTGGTTTTGAAAATGATGAACTTAGCTTATTGCTTCAAGTTTAAGAACGTAACTTGTTTTGCAAGTTATTCAAAAAGTGTTGCTCAAACTTGTGAATCTTCCAATATTATGCAAACTTCTTGCTATGGTTTGAATAAAATGAGTTTCAATCCTCTAAGGTTCTGAGTTCTTTGGTTAGAACCTCAAAAATTGGCTTCTTGGAGCCTGAACTCAGATTCTGAGTTTTACAGCCTTCGCAGAGCAACCAGAACTTGGCTCTGTGAAGCCAGGTTCTGATAAGGTCGCTCTGCGACTAGAGGTTCGCACTGCGAACTCTGCGAAATTCTAGGTTCAGAAGTTGCTTCTGAACTGCTGTTCAGAAGCAACTTCTGAAAAATCTCAGAACCTTTAAGGGATTGAAAAGCTTTTGAAATTAGCAAAAAAAGGAGTGCAACAACTTGGTTTAAAGGTTTTGCAAACCTTGGGATTTCTTTTGGGTGTCAAAAAGGTTTTAAGTCAAAATGAGTAAAAACTCAAAAATGCAAAACTGAGATTGAACCAAATTGAAAACAAAACAAATGAAAGCAGTATGCAAATGGAGTGTAAATAAGTTAGAATGACTTACCTGCTCCTAGCCCAAGGTTTGTATTGCAAGGAAATGGAAGAGGCTTGAATGCTTATGGTTTTGCAAGATTGGACAAGTTTGATGAACACAACCAGTGACAAATTGCCTTAGTTCCTCACTCTTTGTGAGAGATTTAGTGCTGTTTTGAGTGCTTGATTAATTTGTGTTGGTTTGGAATGATTTATGGAAGAAAAGGATTGGAACTTTGTTCTAAACTTCTCAAAAACCAAACTCTGTTTTTGTGTATATCAAACTCACTCAATTCTCACCCTTTATGAACTGGTTTTTTTTCTCACAAACTCTGTGTATTAACCCTCAAAAGAACTCTCAAAAACCCCCTTCTGATCTCTCTCAAATCTTGCAGCAATGCCTTGCTTTTATAGACAAAAATGTGATCTTTTGTCATGATGAGAAAATCTGCAGCAGGGCTGATTTTGTGCCATAATCATGACTGATTTGCTTTGCATTTAATGCTAAGGATAAGAGGTGACCTTGCCTTGCTGCAAGGGTCAAGACCTTGGTCGAATTCAGCTCCCAAAGCAACTGAAATCTGACAGAAAGTTGCTGGAAATCATGAAACCAAAGCTGTTTGCAAAACAGGGGCAGCATCTTTGCCTCAAACCTTGAATGGTTTTGGTAAAGCCTATGGCAAGGTGGTTGCTGGCAAGTAGCAGGGTCAGTTGCAGGCCAAGTGGGAGGGGAAATGACTGCCCAAAGTCAGCAAGTGGCTGGGTTACTTGATCAATTTTGCTTCCTCTTCCTTTCCCTTTTTGCTTTTTCAATTGTCACATGTTTTCTCTGATTTCTTGGTCAAATCCAGCATTAATCATACTAATAATAGATGATAATAATAATAGATAATGACTGGAATAGCAATAAAAGAAAAGGAAAACAGAAAAATCAAAAATCTGAAAATCTGCAAAAAATTCGCAGACTTCGCTCTGCGAAGTAGACTTTGCTCTGCGAAGTCCTCATTTCTGAAAGACTTCGCTCTGCGAAGGGGACTTTGCTCTGCGAAGTCCTCATTTCAGCAATGTTGACTTTTTGTTGACTTTGAATTTTCTCCCTCTTTTTTTTTTGATTTTTTTGTAAATTGTTTTGAAAAGGCTTAGGACAAAATTGGGGTACTACAGCTGTAAAGCTTTCAAGTACAAGGTCCAGGAACTCATTAATCGGAAGTTGCTGTCCTTCAAGGAGGAAAACCCAAACGTGAAGAATAATCCATTGCCAGGACATGTGGGTCCATCTGTGAACGTAGTGGAAGAGCTTGAAAACATTGGCCTGATCAAAGAGGTGATCAATGTAAAGACCCCCATGACGGTCATACGAGAAAGGTTAATCGGCTATGGTTTGCTTGAAGAAATGCATGCCAATTGCAAGGCCTGAATAATTAATCCGGACAAGTGTGAAGAATTGAAGAGTTGTCTTCAAACGTTGATGGACCAAGGTTGGGTCCAGATTGGCTATACAAAAGATAGCGCGGACGTTGCTACTTTGGAGTCTCAAGACCCAAAACCTCTCGAGATCCCATACCAAAGGAAAGACGTACAAATATCGGTAAAGCCCATAATATTCCATGTGCCGGCACCGTTTTCCTTTGAGAGTACAAAGAAGGTACCTTGGAATTACCAGCCTGTTGCTTATATGGAAGGCAAGCCATTGGCAAAAATAGAATCCAACGTCACTAACATTACCGGCGTTGGCGGTATGACCAGGAGCGGTAGAGTTTTCGCTCCGGAGAAGCTCGGGAAGACTATTGCAGAACTACCAAGAGAACCGCTCATGGAAAAGAATGTGGAAGAGATGGAGAACGAAGCAGGACCCTCCAAGAAAACAGCTCAACAAAAGGAGGCCGAGGAGTTCCTAAGGATTATCCAAAAGAGCGAGTACAAAATAATCGACCAGTTGGGTCAAACTCCCTCTAAAATCTCCATCTTATCATTATTGCTAAGCTCGGAGGCCGACCGAGAAGCATTATTGCGGATCCTTAGTGAGGCGCACGTTACTAAGGATATCCCTGTGGACCAATTTGATGGGATAGTGGCAAACATTACCACAAGTAGGTATTTGGGTTTCAATGATGATGAGCTACCCGATGAAGGACATATTTGTAGTACCCCAATTTTGTCCTAAGCATTTTAAAAAACAAAAAATCAAAAAAAATCAAAGAGGGAGAAAAAGTCAAAGTCAACAAAAGTCAACAGAAAAGTCAACATTTCAAAATTGAGGACTTCGCACTGCGAAGCTCCCTTCGCACTGCGAAGTCTGCGATTTTTCTGCAGATTTTTGGTGTTTTTGATTTAATTCCAGATTTTGTTGCATATCATTTCCATATTTATTTTAATCAGCATTCATGGCTATTTGGGCCAAGCAAAACCAGAAATGAGAGACTTGCCATTAATGCCAAGGTTGGAAGCTTTTTCTTCCAACCTAGCATGTGACAAGCAAGTGGGCTTGCCCTTGGGCAGCTCTTGTCCCTCCCAAGTGACCTGTTAACCACCCCAAGGTTGCCAGCCACCTTCTTGATGACTTTCCTCCTGCTTGCTCCCCCCAAAACCAGTCAAACCAGCTAGATTTTTCACTTGAAAAAGCCATGAGTGCCTACCCTGTTTTGCAACAGCTTTTCACCCTCTCACACCAGCCAATTATAGCCTTTTGCATCCACCAATCTCTGCACATCACAGTGCACGTTTTTATTGATCAACCATTGAGATTGCAAGGATTGATCCCCAAGCTTGGCCAATTGCATTTCAGCCCTATTTCATCATCATTGCTATCCAAAAACCTTTGAATTTGTGGCTGAAATCAGGCTGAGTCTTGACCCTTGGCACAAGGCAAGGTTGCCTCTATCCATTAGCATTTAATGCAAAGGGATTCAGCCTGATCCTAGCCCACAAATCAGCTGGATTTGGGGGATTTCTAATGATGAAATTGATTTGGTTTTGGCCTATAAATAGAAGGCAATGCCCAAGGTTACAAGCACTTCTCATAACAGCAATTCAAGAGCATTATACACACAAAGAAACACTACTCATTCCAGCTTACAAACACTTACAAACAACCAGAAAAAAACCAATCCAAACACAAAGCATTACAAAGTTCAAAACCATTACCAACATTCAAAACCTTTTGCAAGAACCTTCAATCAATTCAAATCCATTGCAGCTGGAGCTTTGCTAAGGATCTCTGTAAGTTTCTAAGTTTGTTTTGCATTTACAATTGTGTTTGCATAGTAATTTTGGTTCAAAACCTTTTGGTTCTAAAAAACCCCTTTTGAATTTCAAAGAAATCCCAAGGTTTTCAAAACATAAAAACTGGTTTGTCCAGCCTTTTTCATCCCAAAAACTCAAAGCTTTTCACTCACCTAAAAGGTCCTGAGTGTGTTCAGAAGTTGTTTCTGAACAAAAGTTCAGAAACAGCTTCTGAACTCAATTTTTCGTATTGTTCGCAGTGCGAAGTCACGGTCGCAGAGCGACCATGACAGAACTCAGAATCTGAGTTTAGGTGCCCAAATGGCCAATTTTTGAGGTTCTAGCCCAAGAGCTCAGAACCTAGGAGTTTTAAAACTCATGTTTTTCAAACCAGTTCAAGGATTTTGCACAATATTGGAAAATTCGCAAGTCCAGGTGACATTTTGTGGATAACTTGCAAAACAAGTTATGTTCCTAAACTTTCAAAACAGCATGAAAAAACAAGCTATGTTCATCATTTCAAATCAAAACTTGAACAATAAACATTGTTCATGATTTTCAAAACTCAAGCATGAACATACGCCGAATTTGTTCGCTTTTCAAAACAATTCGCAAAAACGAGCCGAACTTGTGCGTTTTCTAGCAAAATTGCTAAATCTTTCCATTTTGGGTTTTCAAACCAAATGTTTTGATATACCTTGGGATTTCTAAAAGAATTCTACCCAAAAACATGAATGAAAAAGGGATGGTGTGACGTATGTCTCTCCATTGCCCCGATTGTACGAATGCGTGACGTATGTCTCGTCGTTCGGACAATCGTCATTCCATTTTCAAACGTATCCAACCATAACCAAACCAAATCTTGGCCCCTTGTGGTCAATCCGAACCTTTTGGTCCCCCGTGGCCACTAGATTCCATCCCTCGACTCGTTTGAGTCACTCGGTCAATGTTCGACTCGTCCGAGTCCATTGTACCCGTTCTTGATCCCAGTGGATCAATCGAACAATCCCCCGACTCGTTGGAGTCTCCTCGGTCAATGATTGACTCGATTGAGTCCATTGCACCTCTTTTGGTCCCATAGCGACCAATTCGAACCCTTTAACCCAACGGATGTACCTTTTAACAATTCTAGCGCGATTCGTAAACAAACACTTAATAAGTCTCCCAAGCGCGAGCATACAAGCTATACGCTTAATAAGTCTCCCGAGCGCGAGCATACAAGCTACGTTTTAATCGCAAGAATTCGGTTAAAACACCATCCATTTAAAATTAACCAACACATGTACGTTTTTCTACCAAAGAACTACGTACGCTTTGAATTCTCCGACTACCGGGAGATACGTAGGAGCAAGATCGACATCTTGTCAAGCGCAATAATAAATACTTTCTTTTTTCCTTTCGTTTGTTTTCATCTCTTTTCCCCCCTTTTAGTATATTTTCTTTTGACATAGATAAGCATGCGCGCAAAACATTTAAAAACAATTTAAGCTTTAGCCAAATAGAAGGTTCCCGTTGAGTACAACGGACGTGAGGGGTGCTAATACCTTCCCCTTGCGTAATCGACTCCCGAACCCGACAATGGTTGCGATGACCAGTCCTTTTCCTCATCGTCAAGGGTTTTATTATCGTTTCCCTTTAAAAAAAAAACATAAGGGTTTATCAACGTTCCATTTACACAAAAACTTTGGTGGCGACTTCACAAGGCCCTCCGAGCGTTCAAGGACGTCCTCAGAGGATTTGCGCGTTTTTTTAAAACGAGGTGCGCACAGCTGGCGACTCCACTGGGGTCTTGTGTTCCTACTAGTGAGTCAAGCCTAACCTATTAGGCTTTTAAGCCAATTGTTTTTATTTTATTTGCGCGCCATGCTTTTATTTTTATTCATTTATGTCATATCTATGCTTTATGTTTATAATTGCTTTACTTTGCTTTATATTCATATCATATATATCAAATGCGGGGGTTACTTGAGCGATGTTACTCCACATTGTTCGGGTTAATGCCGGACGTGTGAGGCTCTCTACCCGAGCTTGAGAGAAAACTAAGTTAGAATGGTGGTTGTGAGCGGAAGCCCGCGTTGACGTATGTCCGTGAGGTAGGATGCCCAACCCCGCTTAGAGGAGATTTTCATGTGGAATTAATTGAAGTCATGTCGACGTATGTCCATCGACGACCTTAATTCCATGTGAGATCTATGACTCTAGGGACCTTTTTTAGGGAATCTCATCTTTAGAGCCTACACGTGAGAATGGGGGGAAGTTCCGAACCTTCATCTACCAAACCCCTGCATTTCATAAACATTTGCATGCATGAAATTTTTTCGCATAAACAAAAAAAGGGCATGTTTTTACATAAGCATTGCATTCATACATGCATCCACATGCATTTTCATGCATTTCAAAGCAAAACCCTCACATCATCCCCTCACTACAAACACCAAAAAGAAAGTACCCGACCCGGTGTACCGTGGCGTTTCTGAGGAAATCCAAGCAACCGGAAGGCCATCAAAATTCCAGAAATTTTTTCTTTGTCCAAGTAATTTAACATGTTTTTTTTTTTTAAAAAAAAAATCAAATCATTTTGCTCTTCCCAAGGCAAATGATTAATTTTTATGGTACCCCCCATATTTCAAATCATTTCCGTCATTAATAAATTTGCAGTTTATTTTCATAAGAGTTCGTTTTTCTTTCGTTCTTAAATAAATTTTCGCAACCCTACAAAAAATCATCATACACCAAAAATAACACTGCTACAATCCCTTTTGACTTCAATTTTCAAATTAACCAAACGGAAGATGATAATAAGGACGATTTTGAACCTTCTGAAGGATTGTCCAGACTTGGGGATCAAGAGGATAGGGTAATATAACCTCACCAAGAGAACCCTCAAAAATAGCACCAATTTTGTCCTAAGCCTTTTAAAAAACAAAAAATCAAAAAAAATCAAAGAGGGAGAAAAAGTCAAAGTCAACAAAAGTCAACAGAAAAGTCAACATTTCAAAATTGAGGACTTCGCACTGCGAAGCTCCCTTCGCACTGCGAAGTCTGCGATTTTTCTACAGATTTTTGGTGTTTTTGATTTAATTCCAGATTTTGTTGCATATCATTTCCATATTTATTTTAATCAGCATTCATGGCTATTTGGGCCAAGCAAAACCAGAAATGAGAGACTTGCAATTAATGCCAAGGTTGGAAGCTTTTTCTTCCAACCTAGCACGTGACAAGCAAGTGGGCTTGCCCTTGGGCAGCTCTTGTCGCTCCCAAGTGACCTGTTAACCACCCCAAGGTTGCCAGCCACCTGCTTGATGACTTTCCTCCTGCTTGCTCCCCCCAAAACCAGTCAAACCAGCTGGATTTTTCACTTGAAAAAGCCATGAGTGCCTACCCTGTTTTGCAACAGCTTTTCACCCTCTCACACCAGCCAATTGTAGCCTTTTGCATCCCCCAATCTCTGCACATCACAGTGCACGTTTTTATTGATCAACCATTGAGATTGCAAGGATTGATCCCCAAGCTTGGCCAATTGCATTTCAGCCCTATTTCATCTTCATTGCTATCCAAAAACCTTTGAATTTGTGGCTGAAATCAGGCTGAGTCTTAACCCTTGGCACAAGGCAAGGTTGCCTCTATCCATTAGCATTTAATGCAAAGGGATTCAGCCTGATCCTAGCCCACTAATGATGAAATTGATTTGGTTTTGGCCTATAAATAGAAGGCAATGCCCAAGGTTACAAGCACTTCTCATAACAGCAATTCAAGAGCATTATACACACAAAGAAACACTACTCATTCCAGCTTACAAACACTTACAAACAACCAGAAAAAAACCAATCCAAACACAAAGCATTACAAAGTTCAAAACCATTACAAACATTCAAAACCTTTTGCAAGAACCTTCAATCAATTCAAATCCATTGCAGCTGGAGCTTTGCTAAGGATCTCTGTAAGTTTCTAAGCTTTTTTTTTGCATTTACAATTGTGTTTGCATAGCAATTTTGGTTCAAAACCTTTTGGTTCTAAAAAACCCCTTTTGAATTTCAAAGAAATCCCAAGGTTTTCAAAACATCAAAACTGGTTTGTCCAGCCTTTTTCATCCCAAAAACTCAAAGCTTTTCACTCACCTAAAAGGTCCTGAGTGTGTTCAGAAGTTGTTTCTGAACAAAAGTTCAGAAACAGCTTCTGAACTCAATTTTTCTGAACTCAATTTTTCGTATTGTTCGCAGTGCGAAGTCATGGTCGCAGAGCGACCATGACAGAACTCAGAATCTGAGTTTAGGTGCCCAAATGGCCAATTTTTGAGGTTCTAGCCCAAGAGCTCAGAACCTAGGAGTTTTAAAACTCATGTTTTTCAAACCAGTTCAAGGATTTTGCACAATATTGGAAAATTCGCAAGTCCGGGTGACATTTTGTGGATAACTTGCAAAACAAGTTATGTTCCTAAACTTTCAAAACAGCATGAAAAAACAAGCTATGTTCATCATTTCAAATCAAAACTTGAACAATAAACATTGTTCATGATTTTCAAAACTCAAGCATGAACATACGCCGAATTTGTTCGCTTTTCAAAACAATTCGCAAAAACGAGCCGAACTTGTGCGTTTTCTAGCAAAATTGCTAAATCTTTCCATTTTGGGTTTTCAAACCAAATGTCTTGATATACCTTGGGATTTCTAAAAGAATTCTACCCAAAAACTTGAATGAAAAAGGGATGGTGTGATGTATGTCTCTCCATTGCCCCGATTGTACGAATGCGTGACGTATGTCTCGTCGTTCGGACAATCGTCATTCCATTTTCAAACGTATCCAACCATAACCAAACCAAATCTTGGCCCCTTGTGGTCAATCCGAACCTTTTGGTCCCCCGTGGCCACTAGATTCCATCCCGCGACTCGTTTGAGTCACTCGGTCAATGTTCGACTCGTCCGAGTCCATTGTACCCGTTCTTGATCCCAGTGGATCAATCGAACAATCCCCCGACTCGTTGGAGTCTCCTCGGTCAATGATTGACTCGATTGAGTCCATTGCACCTCTTTTGGTCCCATAGCGACCAATTCGAACCCTTTAACCCAACAGATGTACCTTTTAACAATTCTAGCGCGATTCGTAAACAAACGCTTAATAAGTCTCCCAAGCGCGAGCATACAAGCTATACGCTTAATAAGTCTCCCGAGCGCGAGCATACAAGCTACGTTTTAATCGCAAGAATTCGGTTAAAACATCATCCATTTAAAATTAACCAACACATGTACGTTTTTCTACCAAAGAACTACGTACGCTTTGAATTCTCCGACTACCGGGAGATACGTAGGAGCAAGATCGACATCTTGTCAAGCGCAATAATAAAAACTTTCTTTTTTCCTTTCGTTTATTTTCATCTCTTTTCCCCCCTTTTAGTATATTTTCTTTTGACATAGATAAGCATGCGCGCAAAACATTTAAAAACAATTTAAGCTTTAGCCAAATAGAAGGTTTCCGTTGAGTACAACGGACGTGAGGGGTGCTAATACCTTCCCCTTGCGTAATCGACTCCCGAACCCGACAATGGTTGCGATGACCAGTCCTTTTCCTCATCGTCAAGGGTTTTATTATCGTTTCCCTTTCAAAAAAAAACATAAGGGTTTATCAATGTTCCCTTTACACAAAAACTTTGGTGGCGACTTCACAAGGCCCTCCGAGCGTTCAAGGACGTCCTCGGAGGATTTGCGCGTTTTTTTTAAAACGAGGTGCGCACAATATTCACAACTGGGCTTTGCATATCTCTGTAAAGTGCTTGGACCACATCATGTCCCGAGTGTTGATGGACACGGGATCATCCTTGAATGTAATGCCTAAGACCACCCTTTTGAAGCTATCATGTGAAGTGACAGTGATGAAGCCAAGCGCTTTAGTGGTGAAAGCCTTCGACGGGTCAAGAAGGGCCGTCATAGGAGAAATTGACCTACCGGTTCTAATCGGGCCTCAGGTTTTCACCATCACCTTCCAGGTCATGGACATCAATCCGACCTACAGTTGTCTTCTAGGACGACCCTGGATCCACACCGCCGGAGCCATCACCTCCACTCTACACCAGAAACTCAAGTTCATTGTCGATGACAAAATGATCGTAGTTTCCGGCCAAGAAGATATGATGGTAAGCCAGTTTTCGTCCTTCCGTTACATAGAGACGGATGAAGAAGCTGTGGATATTCCCTTTCAATCTTTGGAAGTGGCAAATGTCGTGACCATGAGCTCAGAGCATAAGAAGAAGGCAAGGACAGCCATGTCCTCATGGAGGGCCGTGAGAGAAGCTCTAGAAGAGAGTAACCTTACAGGATGGGGCAAGCTGGTAGACATACCAGAAAAGAAGAACCGTTTCAGGCTAAGGTATCAGCCATCGGCGGAAGCCTCGTCGAAGCCTCGTCTGCAAGGGATCCCTCCCATTCTAGAGACATTTTACAACGCTGGTTTTAGCTACGAAGACCAAGTGGCTCTACTAGAAGACACGGATGAAGAAGTACCCGACCTGGTGTACCGCTGTGTTTCGGATGAGATCTTGAACAACTGGAAGGCCATCGAAATTCCAGAAATCATTTCCATGTTCAAGTAATTTATCATGTTTGTTTTTGTTT
Source organism: Medicago ruthenica (assembly GCA_018208015.1). Taxonomy (NCBI): domain Eukaryota; kingdom Viridiplantae; phylum Streptophyta; class Magnoliopsida; order Fabales; family Fabaceae; genus Medicago; species Medicago ruthenica. The sequence goes on along the minus strand of CM031376.1, from coordinate 43,285,376 downwards.
TTTGAAAAAAAATCATTTTGCTCTGCCCAAGGCAAATGATTAGTTGTGTGGGGCCCCCATGTTTTTCAAGTTGTTTTTATCATCAATAAAATTGCATTTTGTTCAATTGAGTTCATTTCTTTCTTTTTGTTCTTTATTAGCAATTTTTTTAAAAAGAAAAGTTTTTTGCAAATCTAAAATAAAATTATGCTCATGCAGATCCACAAATCCACCCACCGAAAATAACACTGCTATAATCCCTTACGACTTCAATTTCCCGATTAACCAAACGGAAGACGATGAGGAGGATGATTATGAACTTCCTGAAGAATTGTCCAAGCTTGGGGATCAAGAGGATAGGGTAATACAACCTCACCAGGAGCCAGTTGAAATGGTCAACTTAGGGACTGAAGAGGACAAGAAAGAGGTCAAAGTGGGAGCCTCCCTGCAAGAAGACGTGAAGGAAAAGCTGATTAAGCTACTACGAGAGTATGTGGATGTGTTCGCTTGGTCGTATCAGGATATGCCAGGATTAGACCCCAACATAGTCGTGCATAGATTACCACTCAAGCAAGAATGCCCACCAATAAAGCAAAAGTTGAGAAGAACCAGACCCGACATGGCTCTCAAGATTAGAGAGGAGGTCAAAAAGCAGTTCGATGCCGGCTTCTTAGCAGTGACCAAGTATCCACAATGGGTTGCCAACATTGTGCCAGTCCCAAAGAAGGATGGCAAAGTCAGAATGTGTGTGGACTACCGGGACTTGAATAGAGCAAGCCCAAAGGATGATTTCCCACTACCTCATATTGATATATTGGTAGACAACACTGCCCAGTTTTCAGTCTTCTCTTTCATGGAAGGTTTCTCGAGATACAACCAAATTAAAATGGCTCCAGAGGACATGGAGAAAACCACATTCATCACCCCATGGGGAACTTTCTGCTACAAGGTAATGCCTTTCGGATTAACAAATGCCGAGGCAACATATCAAAGAGCAATGGTGACTCTTTTCCATGACATGATTCATAAGGAAATAGAGATCTATGTCGACGATATGATTGCCAAATCCCAGACGGAGGAGGATCATCTATCCCATTTGCAAAAGCTATTCGAACGCCTGAGAAAGTTCAAGCTACGCCTAAATCCTAACAAGTGCACATTTGGTGTTAGGTCCGGTAAGTTATTGGGTTTCATAGTCAGCCAAAAGGGAATTGAAGTGGATCCTGACAAGGTAAAAGCCATACAAGATATGCCAGCGCCAAATACCGAGAAAGAGGTTCGTGGATTCTTAGGAAGATTGAACTACATTGCTAGATTCATCTCACATATGACGGCCACTTGCGAACCAATTTTCAAATTGCTAAGAAAAAAATCAAACTGTTCAGTGGAATGAAGACTGCCAAGAGGTGTTTGACAAGATCAAACAATACCTGCAAGAACCACCAATTTTGATACCTCCAGTTCCTGGTAGACCCCTCATCTTATACTTAATTGTGCTTGATGGATCAATGGGTTGTGTGCTAGGACAACAGGATGAAACCGGAAGGAAAGAGCACGCCATCTACTATCTAAGCAGGAAGTTCACCGATTGCGAATCAAGGTATACCTCGCTTGAAAAGACTTGTTGCGCCTTAGCATGGGCTGCTCGACGCTTAAGACAATACATGTTGACTCACACCACTTGGTTGATATCAAAGATGGATCCCATCAAATACATCTTCGAAAAGCCCGCCCTCACAGGAAAGATAGCCCGTTGGCAAATGCTGCTATCCAAGTATGACATCCAATATGTTGCTCAAAAGGCTATAAAAGGGAGTGTTTTATCCGAGCACCTTGCTCACCAACCATTGGAGGATTATCAACCCATACAATTTGAGTTCCCTGATGAGGACGTTGTAGCCTTGAATGACGAAAAGATCATAAGTGATGATAAAGGGCCTGAACCAGGAGCTCGATGGAAGCTCGCTTTCGATGGTGCCTCAAATGCCATGGGGCACGGGATCGAGGCAGTCCTAATATCACCAAGAAATGGGTATCAACCCTTCACAGCAAGGTTATTCTTTGACTGCACCAATAACATGGCAGAGTATGAAGCATGCATCTTGGGCCTCGAAGCGACAATTGACCTAAAGATCAAAATCCTTGAAGTATACGGGGACTCAGCACTAGTCATCTATCAAGTAAAAGGAGAATGGGAAACAAAACACCCCAATTTGATCCCCTACCGTGCCAGTGTTGTAGAATTCATGAAGCATTTTAATGAAATCACCTTTTATCATATACCTCGAGAAGAGAATCAGGTAGCGGATGCTTTGGCTACATTATCATCAATGTACCAAGTAAATTTCCACAACGAGGCGCCAATCATAAAGATGGATCGTAGGGATAAACCAGTTGTGTGTGCGGTAGTCGAAGAAGGACTTGACAACAAACCCTGGTTTTACGACATCAAACGATACCTCGAAGAGAAAAAGTATCCAGAGAATGTCTCAAAAACAGACAAGAGAACCCTTAGGAGATTGGCATCGCAGTTCTTCCTCAGCGGGAACACACTCTACAAAAGAAATTATGACATGGTCTTACTCAGGTGTGTGGATAAACATGAAGCAGACATGCTCATCAAAGAAATCCATGAGGGGTCCTTTGGAACCCATGCCAATGGGCATGCAATGGCAAAGAAGATTCTAAGGGCGGGCTATTACTGGCTAACTATAGAGGCTGACTGTTTCCGCTACGCCAAGACATGTTACAAGTGTCAAATTTACGCCGACAAGGTGCATATGCCACCAACTCCTCTGAACGTCATGACGGCACCCTGGCCATTTTCTATGTGGGGAATAGACATGATTGGAATGATTGAGCCAAAGGCTTCAAATGGACGCCGGTTCATCCTGGTTGCCATCGACTATTTCACCAAGTGGGTTGAAGCGGCTTCTTATGCAAACGTAACAAAACAAGTGGTAGCCCGATTCATCAAGAAGGAAATCATTTGCCGTTACGGCACTCCTCACAAAATTATCACGGATAATGGGGAAAATCTAAAAAACAACACAATGAAGGAGTTGTGCAAAGACTTCAAGATTGAGCACCATAATTCCTCACCATATCGGCCAAAGATGAACGGTGCGGTAGAAGTGGCCAACAAGAACATCAAGAAAATCATCCAGAAGATGGTAAAAACCTACAAGGATTGGCATGAGATGCTTCCCTTTGCACTACATGGCTACAGAACAGCCGTGCACACTTCCACTGGGGCAACCCCTTTTTCCTTAGTATACGGTATGGAGGCCGTGCTTCCCATTGAAGTTGAAATTCCCTCATTAAGGGTCTTGATGGAAACTAAGTTAGAAGAAGCCGAATGGTTCCAAACAAGATTCGACCAATTGAACCTCATAGAAGAGAAGCGTCTAACAGCATTGTGTCATGGACAGTTGTACCAGAAGAGGCTCAAGAGGGCATTCAATAAAAAAGTTCGTCCTCGAGAATTCAAAGAAGGAGACTTAGTGCTGAAAAAGATATTACCCATCCACAAGGATCCCCGCGGGAAATGGACTCCTAGCTATGAAGGACCATACGTGGTAAAGAAAGCTTTCTCTGGTGGAGCCTTAATCATCACCACTATGGATGGAGAGGAGTTTCCACTCTCAATAAACTCCGACGCAGTCAAAAAGTACTATGCCTAAAAGAAAAAAAGAGCTCGCTAAATCGAAAACCCGAAAGGGCGGTTTAGGCAATAGAGAGCGTCCTGGTAGATCGAAAACCTGAAAAGGCGGTCTAGGCAAAAATTAAGGACATCAAAAAAGGAAATACACCCCAGTGGATTGAAAACTCGAAAGAGCGGTCCAGGTAAAATTTAGGGGTTTCAAAACAAATAAGGAAGGCAAAAGGCTGCAATATTCAAGATCCTGACAGAATTCAGGAGGGGAAGAATCGGTCTCGTCATCATCTTTCAAAGGCAAAGGATTTCGAAGTCATAGGGAAAGTAGCGCGTGTTGTATCAAAGCAACACTCAAACAAATCTCCTTTTGTTTTTGCTTTTTCTTTTCTCTATCTTAGTAATCACTTACCCATTCAAGGGATCAAGGTTGCATTGAATAAAATTCATCTTTAAACCTTTTCATTGTTTTGTGTTCTCACTGGCGCATAAAATGTTATTTTTATTTATGATAAATAATGCATTGAAATATGGGAAATAATAAAAAAAAACTTGCAAAAAAATGTGTGTTTTATTTGAATTTCTTAAATGTCAAAAGAATTTCGTTGGTCTCCAGTATTGCATCAAAGGACTCAAGGCCTGAAACTCTTCATCAGTCATCTTAAGGTTCTTACTCTTCTGCAGAAACAAGTGTGTAGCTCACAGTACATGAAACGCAAAGATCCCGGGTGTCGGAGGGACGGAGGTCCCCAAATAAAGCATACCCCACATTTCTTTCATCCACTAAGGCTGGATATCGATCAACTTCCAAGATGATCCTTATATCCCTAGTGAAGTCACAATTTCCAACTAAAGCCCAATCGTCATTGGCACTCACAAACATAATTTCCAACCAAAGCCCAATTTTCATTGGCACCCTCAAACACAGTTTCCAACAAAGCCCAATCGTCATTGGCACCTACTCACAACTAAAGCCCAATTTTCATTGGCACTCCCAATTCCAATTTCCAACCTAAAGCCCAATCATCATTGGCCCTCCCAAACACAATCACAACCAAAGCCCGACCGTGCTCGGCACCTGATCACAATCAAAGCTCAACATGTCATCTGCTTATCCCACATGTCAGCATAGTGCATATCCCATATTCACCGACATTCACCAACATTTAGCCCAGTGTTCCCCAGTGAACCTCCTTCAAGAGCCTCTCCAGTAGGTTTCTTCAAAAAGAAAACCAACGGGTCCCTTCACAAACTATCCCAATTTCTATTAAACTTACCTACATCCACTAAGTTTCCCCAGCAGAAACTCCTTATTGAGTCTACCTCATATCATATCTGTTGAGTCTTTTGGTGTTGGCTGCATATTTTGGCAAAACGAAAGTGTTGAATAGAAGCATCTCCATGATTAGAACATTTCTTCAGTTGGAAGTTTTCTCATTTGAAGCTGTTCAGAAGCTGAAAATTACATCAGAAGCTGAATGTTCATCAGAAGCACTGTAGCACTTCAGAAGCTGATTCAGGTTCTGATGCCAGCGTTGACTTATGTTGACTTCATCAGAAGCTGGTTATTTTCAAGGTTTTTCTATGCGAATCTTTGCAAGATTTATTGAGGATTTATCCACGCATATGGCTTCTAGAATGCTGATTTATTTGAAGAAGATTTTATTGAAGATTTGGTTCAAAGATATGAAATTCATATTTTCCTGTTATAATCTTTAAAAGATTCAGTACAGTTTTATTTGTTACATTATTGGACCAATCTTATTTCAGTAACAAATCAAATCAGAAGATTAGTTTTATTTTTTATGCTGCAAGACTGAAGGCTATATAAGGAGGAGGGCTGCTGCTATTCAAGAGACACGAATTTATAGAGTTTAAGATCAGAGAATTGAGTCTTAGTATTTTAAGCTTTTAGCTTTATTGTGCACCACTCTGTTAGAGTTGGTTTAGGTGTTTGATTGAGTTGTAATTCATTCTAAGCCTTTAGGTACGAATGAAGTCTTTGTGTATTTGAAGTTTTCTGAAAAACAGAGTATTTTTGATTAAGGGTTTCAGTAACTGGGTTTAGTTACTTGAATAGGAAGATAGTGGATTCTATTACTCAGAGTTGGGTAGAAGTCTTACTAGGTGGAGGTTAATTGCTTGGGATAAGAACTGGGAGTCAGTGTCTGAGTCTTAAGGATTAAATCCAATAGTGGATTTCCTTCCTGGATTGGTATCCCCCAGAGTAGGAGGTGTTTACTCCGAACTGGGTTAACAAACTTCTGTGCCTTTTTACTTTCCTGCACTTTAATTTGGTGCTTGTGTGTGTTTTTGTTTGTGCTCTGTTTTGCAAACTGTTGTGCTAAGTTCTGTTCAGAACTTGTTGGTTCAGAACCTGTTAGTTTCTCTTAGGTATTGCCTGGCCAGAATTACAATTGGCATCAGAGCAGGCACCCTGCCTGTAAATTGGGTGAGATCCAGAGGAGTTAATATCTGGCAAGCATGGATAGAGAAAGAGGATATGTCAATTGACCACCCCTACTAGATGGCACAAACTATGAGTATTGGAAGTCAAGGATGTGTGCTTTTCTAAAGTCTATTGACAGCAGGACTTGGGAAGCTGTGATAAAAGGCTGGGAACATCCTGATGTTTTGGACAAAGATGGTAACAAAACTGGAGTTTTGAAGCCTAAAGAGGAGTGGACCAGAGCTGAAGATGACTTGTCTCTGGGAAATTCAAAAGCTTTGAATGCAATCTTTAATGGTGTGGACCAGAATATGTTCAGACTCATCAAACAATGTACTGTTGCAAAGGAGGCCTGGGAAATTTTAAAGACAACTCATGAAGGAACTTCTAAAGTGAAGATGTCCAGATTGCAGCTGCTGACCACCAAATTTGAGAACCTGAAGATGAAGGAAGATGAATCCATTCAGGATTTTTACATGAATGTGCTAGATATGGCAAATTCCTTTGATTCTCTTGGGGAGAAGATGTCTGATGAGAAGCTAGTGAGAAAAATCCTCAGGTCCCTGCCCAGAAGGTTTGATATGAAGGTGACAGTAATTGAGGAGGCTCATGATATTTCTGCTATGAAGGTTGAAGAGCTCATTGGTTCTTTGTTAAATTTTGAGACTGCATTCTGCAAACAGCCTGATAAGAAAGGGAAAGGTATAGCTTTTACTGTGAATGCTGAAGCTGATGATCAACAAGAGTCTGAGGAGGATGACTTATCAGAAGCTCTAGTGTTGCTGGGAAAACAATTCAACAAGATTCTGAAGAATGTTAACAGAAAAGCCAAATCCAAAGGTCAGAATTTCAGATTCAATAACAAAAACTGATGAGAAGAAGACCAAGTCTGAGGAGAAAAGTAATCAAGCTAAAGGTGTGCAGTGCTATGAGTGTGAGGGTTATGGACACATCAAATCTGAATGTCCTACTTTCCTTAAGAAACAGAAGAAGAGCCTAGCTGTTGCATGGTCTGATGATGGTTCTGAAGATGATGATGTTAGTGAATCTGATATGTGTGATATTGGTCTGGTAGTGAGGTCAGGAGCTATCTTGAAGAAGGAAGCTGTTCAAGAGTCTGAGACCTTTTCAGAGTCTGACTCAGAGTCTGAAGCCTCATCTGTGTCTGAAGCTGCTAAAACCTCTTATGATGAACTAGCTGATAACTACAAGAAGCTGTACACCAGAAGTGCTGAGGTTTGCAAACAAGTTTTGGATCAGAAGGAGACTATTCTTCAGCTGGAGGCTGAAAAAGGTGAACTGTTAGTGCAGAATTCAGATTTAAAAGAAGAAGTGAACCAACTGAACTCCCAACTTGATCAAATGAAGAAGCAAGTGAGGATGTTGAACTCTGCTACTGATAAGTTGGAGGACATTTTGGGGAATCAGCAACAAGGAAAAACTGGTTTAGGTTTTGTTGATCAGACTCAGATTCCTAAACAGATGAATTTTGTTCCTGCTACTCAAACTCATGATTCTATGGTTGGATCATCAAAAAGGAGACCTCAGAAACAAGCCCAGATGCAAGGTCAGAAGCATATTCAGAAGAGACCTCAGAGGCTACCTCAGAAGCATGTTCAGATACTACCTCAAAAGCAACCCCAGAAGTACAACAGAAGAAGGAGGAATCATACCTGGACCTGTCATCATTGTGGTAAGAAGGGACATATCAAACCTTTTTGCTTTAAACTGTATGGCTATCCTGAACACTTTCAATATAGAAGAGTGCAACCTGCTACACCAAGACACAGTGTTCAGAAGGTGTGGAAACCTAAGGTTCAGAATGTTGGCCTGATTGCTCATACCTCATTGAGAGCCACTTCAAAAGAAGACTGGTACTTTGACAGTGGTTGTTCAAGGCACATGACTGGTGTGAAGAAGCTACTGAACAATATCAGATCATACTCCAGAAGTTATGTGACATTTGGAGATGGTGTAAAAGGTCAGATTCTGGGTATTGGTGATTTGAACAGAGAAGGCTTGCCCAGACTTAATGATGTGCTACTGGTGGAAGGATTAACCTCTAATCTGATCAGTATTAGCCAACTTTGTGATCAAGATTTAAAGGTTAATTTCAACAAACTAGAGTGTATTGTTACTGATCAGGAAGATAAGATTCAGATGAGAGGCTGCAGATCCAAAGACAATTGTTACTTATGGGTTTCTGAAGAAGAAAGAAGTCTGACTTCTTGTCTTATGAGCTCAGAAGAGGAAGTCAAGCTCTGGCACCAGAAATTGGGTCATCTGCATCTGAAAGGCATGAAGAAAATCCTAAGTACTGAAGCTATCAGAGGTGTACCTAATCTGAAGATCAATGAGGACAATGTTTGTGGTGATTGTCAAATTGGGAAACAAACAAGAAAGTCTCATCCCAGATTAGTTCATCAGGTAACTACTAAAGTACCAGAACTTGTTCATATGGATTTGATGGGGCCTATGCAAGTTGAGAGCATTGGAGGCAAGAGGTATGCTTTTGTAATGGTACATGACTACTCCAGATTCACATGGATTAACTTTGTTAGAGAGAAGTCTGATACTTTTGAAGTATTTAAAGAGTTGTGCATTCAAATACAAAGAGAAAAAGACTGTGGTATTATCAGAATCAGAAGTGACCATGGCAAAGAATTTGAAAACAAGAGTTTCTCAGAATTCTGTGCTTCTGAAGGTATAAAACATGAGTTTTCTGCCCCTATCACACCTCAGCAAAATGGTGTAGTTGAGAGGAAGAATAAGACATTAGCAGAATGTGCAAGGGTTATGTTGCATGCTAAGAAGCTGCCATATATGTTTTGGGCTGAAGCTATGAACACTGCATGTTATATCCATAATAGAGTCACTCTGAAGAAGGGAACAACATCTACATTGTATGAACTGTGGAAAGGGAGGAAGCCTACAGTCAAATATTTCCATGTTTTTGGGAGCAGATGCTATATTTTGGCTGATAGAGAAAATAGGAGAAAGCTGGATCCTAAGTCTGATGAAGGCATATTCCTCGGTTATTCAGTAAACAGCAAAGCTTATAGGGTGTTTAATTCCAGAACCAAGGTTGTGATGGAGTCCATTAATGTGGTAATTGATGACCTGTCTGCTGAGAAAGATAGAGGTGTGTCTGAAGTTGTTCCAGAGTCTGAAGCATCAGAAGAACAAACTTCAGAAGCAGAAAATCATCCAGAGTCTGAAGAAGCAGAAGCGCATCCAGATCATGATCCTACCAATAAAGGGCCTTCAATAAGAGTTCAGAAGGATCATCCTAAGGAGCTGATCATTGGGAGTTTGGATCAAGGGGTCAGAACCAGAAGATCAGAACCAGCTGCTACTGATTCTTGCTTTGTGTCAAAGGTTGAGCCTAAAAATGTGAAAGAAGCCCTAACTGATGAATTTTGGATTGAAGCAATGCAAGATGAGTTGAATCAATTCAAAAGGAGTGAAGTATGGGATTTGGTTCGAAGACCTGGAGGGTTGAATGTGATTGGTACTAAGTGTATATTCAAGAATAAAACAGATGAAAGTGGTACTATAGTCAGAAACAATGCAAGGTTGGTTGCTCAGGGTTATACTCAAGTAGAGGGATTGGATTTTGATGAGACCTTTGCACCTGTGGCCAGACTAGAGTCCATAAGACTACTGTTGGGTTTTTCCTGCATTCTCAAGTTCAAGCTATTTCAGTTGGATGTGAAGAGTGCATTTCTGAATGGATATCTGCAAGAAGAAGTATATGTTGAACAACCTAAGGGTTTTGTGGATCCTAAGTTTCCAGATCATGTGTACAAGTTAAAGAAGGCTTTATATGGATTGAAGCAAGCACCAAGAGCATGGTATGACAGGCTTACTCAATTTCTTGTGGCTCAAGGTTACAGAAAAGGAGGTTCTGATAAAACTTTGTTTGTGAAAGATGAAAATGGGAGTCTGATGATTGCTCAGATTTATGTGGATGATATAGTGTTTGGAGGAATGTCTCAGAAGATGGTCAAACTGTTTGTTCAGCAAATGCAATCAGAGTTTGAAATGAGTTTGGTTGGAGAGCTTACTTACTTTCTTGGGTTACAAGTCAAACAAATGAAAGATATCATCTTCATTTCTCAGAGTAAATATGCCAAGAACATAGTAAAGAAATTTGGTATGGAATCTGCTGCTCATAAGAGACCACCAGCTGCTACTCATCTGAAGCTAACCAAAGATGAACAAGGAGTATCAGTTGATCAAAGTCAGTACAGAAGCATGATAGGGAGCTTATTATATTTAACTGCAAGCAGACCTGATATCACTTATGCTGTTGGAGTTTGTGCAAGATATCAAGCTGATCCTAAGATGAGTCATCTGACTCAGGTGAAGAGGATTCTGAAGTATGTGAATAGCACAAGTGACTATGGAATCATGTATTCACACAGTTCAAGTTCTGAACTGATGGGATATTGTGATGCTGACTGGGCTGGAAGTGCTGATGACAGGAAGAGCACTTCAGGAGGTTGTTTCTTCTTAGGAAATAACTTGATCTCATGGTTCAGCAAGAAACAAAATTGTGTGTCATTGTCAACTGCTGAGGCTGAGTATATTGCTGCTGGAAGTAGTTGCTCACAATTGGTGTGGATGAAGCAGATGCTGGAGGAATACAACATTGAACAGGGAACCATGACCCTATTTTGTGACAATCTGAGTGCTATTAATATCTCTAAGAACCCTATTCAGCACAGCAGAACTAAACACATAGATATCAGACATCACTTTATCAGAAACCTTGTGGAGGATAAGATTATTCAGCTGGAACATGTGGACACTGAAGAGCAAATTGCTGACATATTCACAAAGGCCTTGGATGCTAAACAGTTTGAAAACTTAAGGAGCAAGTTAGGTGTGTGCTTATATGAAGAATTCTAGCAATTAAAGCAAACTGGATGTGAGGAAGATAGAGTACCTTCCAGCTTTGTTAGTGCTAAGTGTGATGCTGTCTTTGATACTAAGTCTGAAGTTCAAACTGGGGCAGGAGTTGAAGATGTTTGTGCAGTTTTCCTTCCTTATTTTAAGTCTGAGTTTTGTCAGAATTTTATGGCTAAAAAGGGGGAGAAAATCTTATGTAATGTGTTGGCTCTGATACCAAAAGTCTTATGCAAAGTGTTGCTGCTCAGAAGTTCAAATTTCAGATGTTCAGTTTTCAGTGTGGTTCAGAAGTTATTTGTGAAGCTCAGAGTTCAGAACCAATATAACAAGAGCTATCAAGATGTTATTGAAGGGGAGTATGTGTCTCAGGGGGAGTACAAGATTGTTATATACCTGAGTGATGATGTGTTCCTGAAGTGTGGTCCTGAAGTGTGCTCAGCTCCTGAAGTGTGCTCTGATACTTCTGTTTCTCTGTAGTTCAGTAGTGAGGGGGAGTTTGTGTGAGTAGTTGAGTTGCAGGGGGAGTGTTGTGATCAGTAGCTCTGGTACCATGTGTGTGATGATTAGGAGTTGATCAGTACTTGGTTTATGTGTGCTTCAGTAGCTGATATGAACTGAAGCTGGTTGGTGTTTCTCATGATAGTCATAACTGAATCCGCTGCTAATTACTATGTTATGATTGATCAGTGTGGAGTTCTTCATTGCTGAGTTGCTTTTAAGGGAGATTGAAGAACTTGGATGGTTTTAGCCAAAAATTTGCCAAAGGGGGAGATTGTTGAGTCTTTTGGTGTTGGCTGCATATTTTGGCAAAACCAAAGTGTTGAATAGAAGCATCTCCATGATTAGAACATTTCTTCAGTTGGAAGTTTTCCCATTTGAAGCTCTTCAGAAGCGGAAAATTACATCAGAAGCTGAATGTTCATCAGAAGCACTGTAGCACTTCAGAAGCTGATTCAGGTTCTGATGCCAGCGTTGACTTATGTTGACTTCATCAGAAGCTGGTTATTTTCAAGGTTTTTCTATGCGAATCTTTGCAAGATTTATTGAGGATTTATCCACGCATATGGCTTCTAGAATGCTGATTTATTTGAAGAAGATTTTATTGAAGATTTGGTTCAGAGATATGAAATTCATATTTTCCTGTTATAATCTTTAAAAGATTCAGTACAGTTTTATTTGTTACATTATTGGACCAATCTTATTTCAGTAACAAATCAAATCAGAAGATTAGTTTTATTTTTTATGCTGCAAGACTGAAGGCTATATAAGGAGGAGGGCTGCTGCTATTCAAGAGACACGAATTTATAGAGTTTAAGATCAGAGAATTGAGTCTTAGTATTTTAAGCTTTTAGCTTTATTATGCACCACTCTGTTAGAGTTGGTTTAGGTGTTTGATTGAGTTGTAATTCATTCTAAGCCTTTAGGTACGAATGAAGTCTTTGTGTTTTTGAAGTTTTCTGAAAAACAGAGTATTTTTTATTAAGGGTTTCAGTAACTGGGTTAGTTACTTGAATAGGAAGATAGTGGATTCTATTACTCAGAGTTGGGTAGAAGTCTTACTAGGTGGAGGTTAATTGCTTGGGATAAGAACTGGGAGTCAGTGTCTGAGTCTTAAGGATTAAATCCAATAGTGCATTTCCTTCCTGGATTGGTATCCCCCAGAGTAGGAGGTGTTTACTCCGAACTGGGTTAACAAACTTCTGTGCCTTTTTACTTTCCTGCACTTTAATTTGCTGCCTGTGTGTGTTTTTGTTTGTGCTCTGTTTTGCAAACTGTTGTGCTAAGTTCTGTTCAGAACCTGTTGGTTCAGAACCTGTTAGTTTCTCTTAGGTATTGCCTGGCCAGAATTACAATATCATACTGCATAAAGCAACTTGAAGCATATCATGCATCAACAATCATCTTTCTTTTCAGACAATCTAAGTGCTAGCCACGTCTAGAGACGATTACATTTATCCCCAGGCAGTCTAAGCACCCCCCGAGGCGACGACTTGTCTTATAGATCTAAGCACCCCCCGAGGCGACGATCTATTTATCTTTTCAGTCTAAGCACCCCCCGAGGCGACGACTTGTTTTATATCTAAGCACCCCCCCGAGGCGACGATCTATTTATCTTTAGTTTATGCACCATTAACCAACCCAGAGGTGACCCTGCATTTACTTTTGCGTCCATTTGTTTTCGCATTTCAATACTTTCATTATTTACTACAGTCTTTTCTCATTTTGGAGGACAAAATTTGGATCATTTTTACTTAATTGCTCTTCACAAAGAGTTTACGTGATGCCCTTGGCACTCACATTCTCTACGCGAAGACACAATTAAGTAGGGGCAGCTGTTGTACCCTAATTTTGTCCAAGCTTTTTCAAAAAAAAAATCAACACAAAAAAAAAGTCAACTTTATTTTCCTTTTTTAATAAATAATAAATAATAAAAAGTTTTATTATTATTTATTTATCTTTATTTTTATTATTACTTTTATTATTATTATTACTTTTATTACTATTGTTTTATGTTTATTTCAAAAAAAGCAAAAAAAGAAGAAGAAGCAGAGCATGTGCCAGGCACATGTATTCAGAAGCAAGTGGTTGCCCAGGGGCAGCACTTCTTCCCTTCCAGTTTCCTGCACTCTGACCCTGCTTTCCAGCAAGCCATTGCCATTTTCTTCCCTTCTCCTTTATCAAAACCAGTCAAGGTAAGTTGCAAAACTGCTTGCCCTGGTTCTGAAACTGCTTGCCCTGGTTCTGAAACTGCTGCCCCTGTTCCAACATTTCTTCCTTCCTCTGAGTGCAGCACCTTTTCCATTGTTTCTCCCAAGCTCTGCACAAACAGCACCCTGTTTTCCCATGTTTCCAGCAATTCCTGTCAAACTCAGCCCCAACGGGTTCTGAAATTAGCCAAAGTCTTCACCATGATCACAAGGCAAGGTCACTTCCTTCCTTTTGCATTAAATGCTAACCAAAGTCTTGGTCATAGCACACAAAACAGCCCTGTTTCAAGGGATTTCTCATGATTACAAATGATCACTTTTTGCCTATATAAGCAACACAATGCAGAAGGATTGAGGACGGTTTTTCTTAACAAATTCAGAGAGTTTTAGAGTTGGTTTTAACACAATTCAGTTTTAACACACAGTTATTCACATAGTTTTAACACAGTTTGTTTAACACAATTCAATCTAATCTTTAAGAAATTTTAGAGAGAATTCTAGAGATTGGTATTAGTGAAATTTAGAGCAAAACAGAACCAGAAGGAATTGTAACACCCATACTAAATTATCTAGAATATTTAGCATGTGTATTATTCTGATACCGGATACATTAAAATTTTCAATAATAAATATATATATATATATATAAAACTACTCAATGAGTACAATTGGCTTGTTTATACGAATATCCAAATATCATTTACAATTACACTCTCATATACATATAAAATCCGACAACCTCCTGAGCTGATCCATGACGAGCAATTGCACTCCATCCAGCGTCTTCCTGAAGAATATCTTCACGAACAGCTCGCTAACCTGTAAACCTGCACTAGAAGGATTGGGATGAGACATAAAGTCTCAGTGAGCTCCAGCCCAACCTACTGTTGGCAACCACGGGGGAAAACTAGGGTCGTCATGCCTACTCTTGGCAATCTTGGGTATACCTATGATCGCCAAGTCTTAACCTTACCCATAGAGGGCTACCTGACTGTTCCTGCTAAACTGTGTAGTCGTAAACTGGACTACATCCTGCTAAACTAGTGATCAAGGGGAATCCTAGGATCACTGCCTGAGCCTAATACTGAATAGTCATGAGATCTAGACTATAACCTGATAACTGGGTGATCGAGGGGAAACCTAGGATCACCGCCTGATAACTGATACCTGATATCTGATACCTGCCTGATAACTATTCTCTGCCTGATAACATAATAAAATATTAACTGATACATGTCTTTATGTTAGATGTTAGCGTTGAACAAACATTATTATCTGAGTTCATTTTACGGAATGCCCCCGGGTGGAGTAATCCCGAAGCACATTCCCCTGATAACCGGTGAAAATTCCTATCATATCAGGCTAACACAGGACTCCTCTTGTCTAAGTGTGTGGTTATCCTCGCGGAAGATTCCTGGCCCGTTCCAGCTGTATCCGGAACCCCCTGTCCTCTCTAACTGGTCGAGAGCACAGGAGACACACTATAACTCTGTGTGGTTATCCTCGCGGAAAGTTCCTGGCCCATTTCAGCAATGCTGAAACCCCCTGTCCTCTCTAACTGGTCGAGAGCACAGAAGACACAAAGTTTAACCTGATTATTAATTATTATTCCTGGTATATATAATTATACATATTCTGATAAATAACCTAACTGGTATGTGTATATCTGATACACCATCTGAAATTATGCATATCTGATGCATTCTTATTCTCATCATTCCTTATCTTATGTACTAGAAAGTACGTCTAATAATTTACTAAGAGCTTTTGCATATTTAATGCATTTCTAGGGAATACAACCTCCCAATACTTAACATATGAACCTATATTCATAGGCTTATCGTTCTCATAAGCCACTGCTTGGTTATTGGAAACATTCCCTTAATCGTCTAAACTTTGCCCTTACAATTCTAAACTATTCTAAGTCATTGCTCAATCCTTGTTCCTTACATTTTCGTCCTTTTTGGGAGCCTCTTGAATGAATTAGAATGGTAGTTATTGTTTCTAAAATGTTTGTGGAGAAAACGGATGCGAAAAACCATGCCTACGCGCTCCAGAACACCCAAAACAGCAAAGCTGTCAAATGCTGTCTTGATGCTGTCGCTATAGCCACGGCCTGTCGCTACAGCGACTGTAGGTAAAAGCCTGAAAAACATGCTGGTCGCTATAGCGACCGTAGGCAGAACTCAAATGCTGTCTGGTCGCTGTAGCGAGCTCCAGCTCTCTGTAGCGACCATGACAGGTCCGTAAAACTCAAAAATGGCATTTTTCATCATTCCAAACCATCCCAACACACCCAAGCGGGATATTACAGGAATAGCCAAAATTCACAACAACCTTTGAAAACCAGAGGCTCTATTTTATTTCTTTGCAAACAATCACAAACCAATCAAGCAATCCAAACAGCCACTAAATCACCAGAAGCATCATACCCAGAGTGAAGAATAACAGCAAAACATCATTTGTTGTTGCTGTTCTTATTCTTCATCACTTCCATATTCAAGAAATCACAATCATCCAAAGCCCTTCTCTTTTTCTTGCACCCAAAGCTTTGGGCTAGGAGTTTGTAAGCATTCTAAACCTTATATCTTTCATTTGCATTTCTGTTTGCATTTATTCTGCTGTTCCAATTGATTCAGCATCTTTTTTCTGCATTCTTAGTGTTTGTTTAACTCATTTTGAACTAAAAAACATCTTTTGAAACTCCAAAGAGATCTCAAAGTAATCAAAACACCAAAACAGAAGTGGTTTACTTCTTTTTCTTACTGAATTCGAAAGTTTTTCACCCCTTTGAGGTTCTGAAGTCAAAAATCAGAAGCTTCTGAACAGTAGTTCAGAAGCAGCTTCTGAACAGTAGTTCAGAAGAAGCTTCTGAACAGTGCTTCTGAAGTTCAGAGTCTAAACAGTGCTTCTGAACTTCAGAGTCTGAACAGTGCTTCTGAAGTTCAGAGTCTGAACAGTGCTTCTGAAGTTCAGAGTCTGAGGGTCAACAAAAGTCAACGTCTAAACAGTGCGTCTGATGGTCAACCAAAGTCAATGTCTGAACAGTGCGTCTGATGGTCAACCAAAGTCAACGTCTGAACAGTACGTTTGATGAACAGTGAGTCTGAGGTCAACAAAAAGTCAACGTCTGAACAGTGCTTCTGAAGTCCAGAGTCTGAATAGTGCTTCTGAACTTCACAGTCTAAACAGTGCTTCTGAAGTCCAGAGTCTGAACAGTGCTTCTGAACCTTAGAGTCTGAACAGTGCTTCTGAAGTTCAGCTTCTGAAGCAGCTTCTGGGCATTTTTTCTGAAGTTTAGAACCTGTTTTCGAACTTTTTTTGAAAGGGTTAAAACTCATTTTTTTTCAAAGTATAACAAAGTGTTTTGGCTTTTATTTGGAATTTCATAAATTTCAACAATAAACTTGAATGAAAAAGGAGTGGTTTGACGTATTTCTTTCCATTCCCCGATTGCACAAACAATTGATGTATGTCTCGTTGTTTGGACAATCGACATTCTTTTCAAACTTCAACAAAAAAATACATTTTACCTTCAACAATAAACTTGAATGAAAAAGGAGTGGTTTGACGTATGTCTTTCCATTCCCCGGTTGCTCGGGCACTTGACATATGTCTCGTTGTTCGGACAATCGTCATCCTATTTTCAAAAATACAAAACATAAAACAAATCCAACACACCAAAACTAATTCTTGGCCCCCCGTGGTCAATTGAACTAATTCTTGGCCCCCCGTGGTCAATTGAACTAATTTTTGGCCCCTCGTGGTCAATTGAACTAATTTTTGGCCCCCCCGTGGTCAATTGAACTAATTTTTGGCCCCCCGTGGTCAATTGAACTATTTTTTGGCCCCCCGTGGTCAATTCAAACCTTTTTTTCACAAACGGACATGTTTTATCAATTCTAACGCGATACAAACAAACGCTTAAGTCTCCCACGCGCGAGCATACAAGCTACGTTTAACCGCAAGAATACGATCAAAAACATCGTTCTTTAAAATCAACCAACAAACAAACGTGTTCTACCAAATAACTACGTAGCTTTGAATTCTCCATCGCACCAGGAGATACGTAGGATCAAGATCCCACTCTTGTCAAGCACACTAATATAAAAATAACATTTTTCCCTTTTCTTTTTTCCCTTTATATATTAAAGCATAGCAAGCAAACCTTTAAAAACACTTTTAGCCTTAACTAACTAGGAGGTTCCCGTTGAGTACAACGGATGTGTGGGGTGCTAATACCTTGCCCTTGCATAATCGACTCCCGATGACCATCCTTTCCACATCGTAGAAGGGTTTTATCAACGTTTCCCTTTAAAAATAAAACTTTGGTGGCAACTCCGCAGTCTTTCCGAGCGTCCTTACGCTCGAGCGTTTTTTTAGAGAGCGCACACATAGGGCCGAGAAGGTTTACCAGACCCGACCGAAACCCGATAAACCCGTGCAAAATAAAAGGCTCGGTCGGGTGCGGGTCGGCCTATGGGTCTATAAAACCATAAAAATCAGTTTGGCATGGTTATGGATGGTCATAATCAGATTGTAAAACCACAAATGTCGAAAACCGAGTCCGACCGACTTATATTTATTGCAAGTAGCTTATATGAAAAATTCATCACACATATGACAACTTCACGTGCTTGTGTATAATGCCTTAATATATTTTTCGTTTATTCCTCTTGTCAAGTCACATCATCTGTGTTCAAAGCAACAAAAAGATAGTGCATATCATGTGGCTACTACTAATTTATTACACCTAGACTAAACTAGAGATAGCTATTAGTAATTATACTAATAAATTTGAAATGTAAATAGTAGATAGCTATTATTTTCGAAAAAAATCAAATAAATAGACATCACTCTAATACTTTCTAATGCTTAATCTCTTTTCTAGTTTCACAATATGAGTAATCTGTACTCTGTTCTCTTCTAGTCCTAAGCTTTGCGCCTCCCTCACTAGTTATCCTTCCTTCTCTGTTACGGCTTGCACTTCTGCACTGATGAAAATCTTCATCCTCCATCAACAACAAAGAAAATAGTCTCATACAATGCAACTTCACTTAAAAATTTCACATTCATCTGGAAATGTTTCTTCTCGCCCTTCATAATGTTTACGTGTGAGCAACCTGTCCTCGCCCTCCTAAGAAAATCCTCATACTCAACTCATTAATAGAGAAGATACAAACCGAATTAACCGAACCATCCAAACCGCAGACGGTCTCAACCGTGAATCGACCAAACCGTTGTTCTGAACGGACAGAAATGGGTCTTTATATTCTCTATTCGGTTTCACTTGAGATGGGGTTTTGCGGACCGTAACCGACCGATGATCTGCCCTACTTTACCACATGCCAGAATCTAATACAATTAAATTTGATAATAAAATACATTTAATTTTATAAAGAGAGGGTTGCTATCACTCCCCTAAAGGCCCGTTTGGTTCACATGATAAGAAGACATGGTACGATAAAACTATCATATCTTATCTAAATCTGTTGTTTGGTGCACTAATATGATATGATAAATAAAACATATTATTTGTCATACCCCATTTTTTGACTTATATTTTTTAGGTGTTATTTTTTTTATTATCTCATTATTTATTTTTTACCTTTTATTATTTTTATTTTTTGCTATAACATTTTATATCATCATCATAATATTAATATTAGTATTGTTATGTTTTTTAATAATATCATTATTATTTTATTCTATTAGTTTTTTATCTTTTAATATTATTAAGTTTTATTTATTGTCATTACTATTTTTATTCATTTTTATTACCATTTGCATTTTTTCATTATTATTATTATTATATATTATTATTATTTTCCCCATTTTTACCTTTTATTTTTTAATACAAAAATCAAAAAAAGTGAAGTTCGCAGTGCGAACTCACCTTCGCACTGCGACCTCTGCGAAAATTCTGCAGATTTTTATATAGTTGTTTATCTTTTTTGCTTTCAACTACAATTATCATTAGTAGCATTATTACTTGTATTCTTGCTATTTTGTGACTGGTTTGGTGCAGCAAGGCAAAAATTAATGTGTGACATTAAAGGTGAAAGGAAAGAAGAACTTTCTTCCAACCTCTCATGTGATCAAACAAATTGGCTATCCTTGGTCAGTTTTTGTCCCCCCAAATTGACCCCTCACCCAACCTAAACATGCCAGCCAGCTGCTTGATCCCTTTCCTTCCCTTTTTCCCTGCCAAAACCAGTCAATCACAAGTGGTTTATGTTGCAAAAAAGCTGTGTGACATGCCCTGTTTTGACCTGAATTTCTCCCCCCACACATAAGCCCACATGCTGATTTTGATTCCCCCAATCTCCCTGTACATGGCAGTACACGTTTTGATTGTTTGACCTTCCAAGATTGCAAGGTTTGATCCCAAGAATCATCCCTTTTGCAGCTGCCCTGTTTTACAGATTTTGCCATCATTACCTTCTAGAATCAATGGCATTTGTGGCTGAGATCAGTCAAGACCTTGCCCCTTGGCACAAGGCAAAGCAATTCCTATCCATTAGCATTAAATGCAAAGTGATCTAGCCTGAGTTTAGCTCATGATCAGCTAGTGTTTTAGGATTTTATTCATCATTGTTCATCATTACATAGATTGCATTTTTGCCTATAAAAGGGAATGCAAGGCACTAGGATTTCACACCATTGAATACACAACTGAATACATTGAAAACCAGTCAAAGACATACCAATCCAGAGAGCCAACACACACGAAATTCACTCCAAAAATCCCTTGTATTGCAACACAAAACCAGTTCATCACAAACACTTTGAACCTTGTTCATAACCTTTCACAAAGTAAGCAAGCTACTTCCAGTCTTAATCAAGCATTGCTAGGAGTTCTGTAAGTCTCCTATAACCTTTCTTTTCTATTGTACATGCTATTTACATATCTTGCTTTGTCCAATTTTGTTTTGTGAACCAAAACCTCCTTTGAACCCCAAAAAGGACCTCAAAGGGGCCAAGCTTTAAAACTGTGTTTTTTCACCCTTTTTTCTTCCTTTTTGTCAAGTTTCTTAACCTCCTTTAGGTTCTGAATCTTGCTTAGAAGCAGTTTCTGAACTTCTGTTCAGAAACAGCTTCTGAGTTGGAAATTCGCATACTTCGCAGAGCCAAGCCTTGCTCGCACTGCGAACACACCAGAACCTGACTTCGCAGAGCCATGTTCTGGTTGCTCTGCGAAGTATGTGAAATTCAGAATATGAATCAGGCATTCAAATGTCAATTTTTTGGGATTCTAGCCTTTGATTCAGAACCTAAAGAGGGTTAAAACCATTTTGGTCCAAACCCAACTCATAATCATGCACAACTTTGAAGATTTCACAAGTTCGTGCGACAAATTTTGAATAACTTGTGAAACAAGTTATGTTCTTAATATTTTCAAAACCAAGTTTGAGCAACAAGCTAAGTTCGTCTATTTCAAAACAAACTTGAACAACCATGTTGTTCATGATTTTCAATCCAAACGCGAACTTAAGCCAGGCTTGCTCACTCTTTTAAAACCAAGCTCGAATTGGGCCGAACTTGTGAACTTTCCAATGTTTTGCATGTTTTATGATTGTGTTTGCCATTCAAACTTGAACCAAACTTGTTCTTGAGTTTCAATAACTTAAGTAACAAGTCACGTTCATGATTTTTAATAAAACCGAACAACAAATTTGTTCGTGTTGTTTTTCTTTTCTTTAACTTTCCTTTTAAAGCTTTGGTTCCCTTTGAGATTCCTTAGCGTAACAAAACCAAACTTGAATGAAACGGGAATGGCTTAACGTATGTCTCCCCAAACCTCGATTGCACGAATGCGTGACGTATGTCTCGTCGCTCGGGCAATCGTCATTCCACCCTTGACGCGTCTAGTACGCTAAACTTTCCATTGGCCCCCCTTGTGGCCATTTTTACCCTTTTCTTGGCCCTCGTGGTCAATCCGAACCGTTCGCGCCTTGCGCGTTTTATTTAATCTTTTTACGCCTTGCGCGAATTTTTCGCCTCAGTGCGTTTGTCTTTTGTTTATTTATTTAAAAAAAAACATTCACGCGTTGCGCGAGCTTATCGCCTAGCGTCCATCTTTCACCATTTTAAAACTTTGTACGTCTTCGTACGTTTTTAAAACCTTTGCTCACGTCCGAGCGTAAAACTTTTTCATCAAATCATTTATTTTCATGCATTGTCGTCAGTGGCCAGCTCGGCAACAACCCGAGCAGCTGACTTTTACTTTCTTGTCGTCAATGGCCAGCTCGGCAGCAACCCGAGCAGTTGACATTTATTTTCATTACACTTTTTCTTTATTTTCAAACTTTTTCGCTCGGACGCGATCAAACTTTTTTTAACTAAAACGAACCAACATACAAACGTTTTTCTACCAAAGAACTACGTACGCTTTGAATTCTCCGACTACCGGGAGATACGTAGGAGCAAGATCGACATCTTGTCAAGCCCATTAATAAAAAACCTGTTTTTCCCTTTTCGTTTGTTTTTATCTCTTTCTTTATCCCGCTTTATGTCTTTTATATATTTCCTTTTATACATATTTAAACACGTAAGTAAAACATCGAATCATTTTAAGCCTAAGCCGACTAAGAGGTTCCCGTTGAGTACAACGGATGTGAGGGGTGCTAATACCTTCCCCTCGCATAATCGACTTTCGAACCTAAAATCTTTTCTCAAGGTAATTTAGAACTTTTTTCCTTTTTTCCCCGAAAAATTAAAAGTTCAGTCGTAATTTAGAATTAGTGATTCAAAGCTTCCCCAATAGCTTGACATCCGAAATTCGACGCGACAGAAATGGCGACTTCACTGGGGACATGCATAAAACACTTTGTTTTTGCATAAACGAGTCAAGCCTATCTCAGTCGGCTTTTAGGCTAATTTGATTTATTTTACCTACGTGTTTATGTCTTCTTGTCATTATTTGTTTTGTTTATTCTTATACTTTGCATATATATGTATCATTTGTGCTTCATATTCATATATATCTCAATTGTGGGGGTTACTTGAGCGATGTTACTCCACATTGTTCGGGTTAATGCCGGACGTGTGAGGCTCTCTACCCGAGCTCGAGGAAAAACTAAGTTAGCAGGAAGTTGTGTGCGGAAGCCCGCGTTGACGTATGTCCGCGAGGTAGGATGCCCAACCCCGCTTAGACGAGATTCTCATATGGAATTAATTGAAGTCATGTCGACGTATGTCCATAGACAACCCTAATTCCATATGAGGTTAATGACTCTAAGGACCTCTTCTTAGGAATCTTACCTATTAGAGCCTACGCGTGAGGATGGGGGGAAATTTTGAACCTACATATTACACCCTTGCCCACCACCCATTCACCTTCACTCATGCTTGTTACTTTGTGTTTTGTTTTTCCATCAGGGGCAATCAGCATTTTATTTACTTGTTATTTTATATGCATAATTATAGTTGAAATAAAAATGACCATTGTGTTGAGAGGGGGTTTCTTTTTTCAAAAATTCGAGCACTTCGCAGAGCAAAGGTATATTCGCACTGCGAAGTTGATTTTAAGGTTCGCAGAGCAAACTTACTTCGCAGTGCGAACCCTGCGAATTTTGTCAGCCCAGATTTCAAAATTCACTAATCAGCATTAACTCCCTCCAACCACTTTTTTTTCCACTATCTTATCTAACTGTTATTTTATTATTTAACTTGTATAACTAAAAAAAAAAACAGTTTTTCTTTTCTCACAAAAACAACTCTTCAAAAAAAACAAAAATCATACCCATTTCTCCATTTTTTCTTCTTCTTTCCTAATCCAAGTAAGAATCACTCTTTCTCTGCAAGCAGTAAGATGGCCCCAAAACCAATGGGAAAACGCTCGAGGGGTGAGGCATCCGGATCCAGACCCCAAGGGGGATTCGATGCCTCTCGCTTCCTAAGTCTGCGGAACCAGGAAAGATACGAAGAACTTCTTGGCAGAACCTTCTGGCCGGAAAGACAATTCATCATAAGCGAGCAGGGCACTTGGCGAGAGTTGGCCCGATTGATAAACCATCGCCGGTGGGGAGTCTTGGTGAACCCTCCCCTTAACCTTAACTACGACATAATCCGGGAGTTTTACGCGAATGCCATCCCCGTGGATCCGGAGGGGGAATTCACATATCGGACTATGGTGCGCGGTCGGGTCATTAGATTCGATCGCGACGCCATCAATGCATACCTCCACAACCCTTTTCAATTAGAAAATGACGAGCTGTGTGCTTTCCATAAGCACCAAAATCGTGGTAATTGGAACCACGATCTTTATGCTCAAACCATTTTCCAATCCGGAAAGGGATATGAGCTTAACGCAGCAGGGCAACCCACTAGAGCCCTCAAAGGCAACCTTACCACTTACGCCCAAGTCATTTTTCACCTCATAATCCACAACATAAAGCCCAAAAGCCATACCTCCTCCACCACCATGGATGTCACCCCCCTTATCTACTATATCCTCACCGGTAAACAAGTAGATGTGGCCAGGGCTATTTGTCAGGAGATTAAGATAGTGGTCGAGAGTGGCATCAAGCCACCGGCCAAAAAGATGTGCCCGCTTGCTTTCCCGGGTCTTATCATGGGACTCTGCCGGGAAGCCCGAGTCGCCATTCCTCCCCACGTGTCCGAAACCATTAAGAACCCTATCACGGACGAGTATATTTCCAGACATTGCACGGGGAGGAGAGCGAGGGTACAGCAGCCACGGCCTAGGCCTCCACCGGCATCAGGGGATTGCCACACTTGCACTTTCATTTTGGAGCAGAATGCCTCCTCCCATCGATACATGACTATGATGCATGATTCCATGTATCGTCTTTAGAGGCAGTTAGGGAGGCCGACAGATCCTGATGATCAGATAGCGACACCCCAGATGTTCGCGGCTCACGGTCGTTGGCCCGGGGATAGGCCGGAGCATTCAGAGGCTGGAGGCAGTGGCACAGCGGCAGGAGGCCAGGAGGATGAGGATGAGGATGAGGAGGAGGATGAGGATGAGGAGGACGAGGACGAGGAGACGGAGGATGATGAGGCTCTCACTCCTTGAGTGACCCCCCCTTTTTTGATGTTTTCTCATGTTTTATGTTTTATGTTATTTTTCTCATACATTCACACTATGTTTAACACTTTGTATCCCTATTTGTACTACGTACTTTTTCTCTTATTATCTGGCCTTTTAATTATCGTTATTTATGCATGTTCAGTTTTAATGTGCGTTGAATGTCATTGTTTGCTATGAATTGTTGGTGATTTGAGATTAACATTTTTCTCTTAACCACGGATTAAGCCAAAGTCAGTTAATTTAGCCACAGATAATTGGTATTGATATTTTTGATCAATTTGCGCAAAGCTAAATGCATGCTTCCTGTTCTTATATGATTAAACTCAAAATGAAAATACATACTTAACATAGAAGCTATATTATGCAATTTGCGTGGTTAGCATGTTTAGTCGATGAACCATTTAGAACCAGCCCAAATGTGAGGAAACCTCAAATTTATTTTACAAATGCAGGAGACCGGCATTTTGTTAACTCGAGCTTTTTATGTTAAATCTAAATGTTGTTTTAAACTGTATAAAAAGCATTGGCATGATCGAGGCATTTCTTGAATATGAGTGAAAACCTTTGACCACAAATAGCCCACCCTGTGAGCAGTGAGCATCTGTCAACCCTTTGAGCCTAATGAAGCAGAATTATTGACTGCAAACTGCCAACTCTCATAAAGCTCAATTGCTTAATATGATTGCCGGAGTTTGTAAAAAAGGAGAAAGAAGAAGAAAGAGAAAATCTTTTTTCTATTCGTGGTTAAATTGTCACTAAATTCTGATATTTTTTTCATTGTTTTTGAACCCTCAACCATCGTGATCATCATCCCTTGCCAAAGGAAGAAGGAACATTCAATTAGGGCTTCGCCTTTGATTCAATTGAAAGGATAAAAAAAGGGAGTTTGTGAAAGCCAAGGAATAGTGAATTTCATAAAAGATCTTGGCAAACCAATCGAGAAAAAGGAAGAAAAACAAATCAAGAAATCTCAAAGGAGAAAGAAAAAGAAAAATCAGTACATCAAAAGGATGTCAGGATCAAAGATAAATATTTGTGAACACATCAGAGTTTGTGATCTGATAAGAAGAGAGGTGTTTAATCCAGAAAGAATGTTCCTTCTTGCTTAACCTTTTGAATTCAAGTTCCCCACATATGACATTTCTTTTGTAACCCAGCCAAATTACAACCCTTAAAGACCTTGTGATCAATGCTTTTGTACTTTTAGAAACGATGATCGGATGGACACATAACTCGATCGGAATGTTAACAAACTTACCGGATGAGCGTTCAATACCCCCTACATGATATTCAATTTGTTCGTCCACTTAAATGAGTGGTAGGTTGGTTCATTAATGTACATGTTATTAACTTGAAATGTATAATATAAACTTTTGTGTGGTATTTATTTCAAATTTTTCAGAGCAATCTCGGAACAATGGGGGCATTAAAACAGCATGCGCAAATTTCACATGAATCACGCCACATATCAAAGCCCGACCTCGCTCGGCACCCACATATCAAAGCCCGACCTCGCTCGGCACCCACATATCAAAGCCCGACCTCGCTCGGCACCCACATATCAAAGCCCGACCTCGCTCGGCACCCACATATCAAAGCCCGACCTCGCTCGGCACCCACATATCAAAGCCCGACCTCGCTCGGCACCCATATATCAAAGCCCGACCTCGCTCGGCATCCACATATTAATGCTCGACCTCGCTCGGCATCCAAACAAAACAAGAGTTCAATTCTCTTTGACACCCATAAAAACCCAACTGTGCCCAGTGCACAATTATTCAAAGGGCCCAACCGTGCTTGGTACTCTCCCCACAGTTCATAGAAAGCCCAATCATCATTTGTTGGTCCCCTACAAAGGGCCCGGTCACCCTCAACCACCAAAGGAGCCACGCCTTTGGCAGGCTACCACCCCTTTAATAAATTTCATTTCCCAACATTTCTTTACATCTTTTGTCATGTTTCTTTCATTCATTTTTATTCTTGATGATAGTATTTCCAAAACAAAAAAAAACTTTTTCAAAATTTATTACATGAGTCTTTCATTTTTATCCAATGACAAACACATTCCTTTTCGAACTTGCGAATACTCGGAGTGAACATCAATGTCTATCCTTAAAGCAGATAACGCTTCGCAGGCCAAGCATGGTCAATCGCAAAAAAAGGGATCCCCCAACAGAATCCTTGGTGAATTAATCAAAAATTCCCCAGTGAGTTAAGAGCCCGAAAGGACCCTTCAAGCAAGGACCAACCAGAGCATAAGCATTCCCGACGGAATCGCCAGTTCTTCTCTCCAGCGGATTAGCATAGTCCCCAATGGACTACCAATTCCCCAGGAAGTCAATATTTGTTCTATTCTCGCAAGCCCAATTACCATTGGCATCAAAAGCCGGATATCGATCATGCTTCCAAAATGATCTTTATATCCCCAGTGAATTCACGAGCGAAGCCCAATCTTATTGGCATACCCCCCAGTGGAGTCTTACATTATCCAAGCCCGACTTTGCTCGGCATTCAAACCATAGTTCCCCAGCGTCCCACGTGATGTCTGTCATCCCTCAGGTCAGCATAATTCATGCAGCATATCATAAGCATTCATTAGCATGCATCTCACATCAAGGGGCAATTCCTTGACAAACAAGTTGGGGATCCCCAGTACAAATTCATCCCTCACATGACGTCCTCAGTGACAGTCATACATTCATGCATTCATACATATGCATACAGCATGTCATACATGGTTTTTTCTGACCATCATGAGTCTCACCAAACAAATCGCGAGCAATTCGTGAATTCTTTTTTCCCAGTGTCATCCCCAGTCCTTCTGGTTCGGAGATGTCATCCTTTCACGCCAAGTGGCAGTTCAAACGAACAGCTTGCGCGGCTTTTTTTTGTCAAGTCTTTACGCCAAGTGGCAGTTCTTTAATGAACAGCTTGTGCGTACTCCCCAGTGTTGTGCCAAGTGGCAAGTTCTTCAATGAACAGCTTGTGCATTCTTTCTCCCCGATTAAAGGGGCTTTTTTTGTAAGGAACGGCTTGTCAGCCGCATCCCCAGTATCGTCAGTGGCAAGTTCGGTATCCATCCGAACAGCTGACATCTTCCACATTTTATCTTCTGTCGTCAATGGCAAGTTCGGCAACATCCGAACAGTTGACATTTTATTTTCCTGTCGTCAATGGCAAGTTCGCAACATCCGAACAGTTGACATTTTATTTTCCTGTCGTCAATGGCAAGTTCGGCAACATCCGAACAGTTGACATTCTTTTCATTCTTTTGTCGCCAGTGGCCAGTTCGGCAACAACCCGAACAGCTGGCATTTACCTTTTCATTCTTTGTTGTCAGTGGCAGTTCGGTGACCACCCGAACAGCTGACACCTATCCCCAGTGTGGTCTTCCTTTTTGTCATCTTTGCATTCATGTTTACATTCAAGCATTCATAACATTTGTATTGCATGCATTTATAGCATTCATAACTCGGAAAATATTTAGTCAAAAAATGGCGTACTCTATATTTAAGTCTCTTCGGCCCGTCCATTTCAAATCACATTTTCAACCTCCGGGACGAAGAAACTTAAATAGGGGCATCTGTCATACCCCATTTTTTGACTTATATTTTTTAGGTGTTATTTTTTTTATTATCTCATTATTTATTTTTTACCTTTTATTATTTTTATTTTTTGCTATAACATTTTATATCATCATCATAATATTAATATTAGTATTGTTATGTTTTTTAATAATATCATTATTATTTTATTCTATTAGTTTTTTATCTTTTAATATTATTAAGTTTTATTTATTGTCATTACTATTTTTATTCATTTTTATTACCATTTGCATTTTTTCATTATTATTATTATTATATATTATTATTATTTTCCCCATTTTTACCTTTTATTTTTTAATACAAAAATCAAAAAAAGTGAAGTTCGCAGTGCGAACTCACCTTCGCACTGCGACCTCTGCGAAAATTCTGCAGATTTTTATATAGTTGTTTATCTTTTTTGCTTTCAACTACAATTATCATTAGTAGCATTATTACTTGTATTCTTGCTATTTTGTGACTGGTTTGGTGCAGCAAGGCAAAAATTAATGTGTGACATTAAAGGTGAAAGGAAAGAAGAACTTTCTTCCAACCTCTCATGTGATCAAACAAATTGGCTATCCTTGGTCAGTTTTTGTCCCCCCAAATTGACCCCTCACCCAACCTAAACATGCCAGCCAGCTGCTTGATCCCTTTCCTTCCCTTTTTCCCTGCCAAAACCAGTCAATCACAAGTGGTTTATGTTGCAAAAAAGCTGTGTGACATGCCCTGTTTTGACCTGAATTTCTCCCCCCACACATAAGCCCACATGCTGATTTTGATTCCCCCAATCTCCCTGTACATGGCAGTACACGTTTTGATTGTTTGACCTTCCAAGATTGCAAGGTTTGATCCCAAGAATCATCCCTTTTGCAGCTGCCCTGTTTTACAGATTTTGCCATCATTACCTTCTAGAATCAATGGCATTTGTGGCTGAGATCAGTCAAGACCTTGCCCCTTGGCACAAGGCAAAGCAATTCCTATCCATTAGCATTAAATGCAAAGTGATCTAGCCTGAGTTTAGCTCATGATCAGCTAGTGTTTTAGGATTTTATTCATCATTGTTCATCATTACATAGATTGCATTTTTGCCTATAAAAGGGAATGCAAGGCACTAGGATTTCACACCATTGAATACACAACTGAATACATTGAAAACCAGTCAAAGACATACCAATCCAGAGAGCCAACACACACGAAATTCACTCCAAAAATCCCTTGTATTGCAACACAAAACCAGTTCATCACAAACACTTTGAACCTTGTTCATAACCTTTCACAAAGTAAGCAAGCTACTTCCAGTCTTAATCAAGCATTGCTAGGAGTTCTGTAAGTCTCCTATAACCTTTCTTTTCTATTGTACATGCTATTTACATATCTTGCTTTGTCCAATTTTGTTTTGTGAACCAAAACCTCCTTTGAACCCCAAAAAGGACCTCAAAGGGGCCAAGCTTTAAAACTGTGTTTTTTCACCCTTTTTTCTTCCTTTTTGTCAAGTTTCTTAACCTCCTTTAGGTTCTGAATCTTGCTTAGAAGCAGTTTCTGAACTTCTGTTCAGAAACAGCTTCTGAGTTGGAAATTCGCATACTTCGCAGAGCCAAGCCTTGCTCGCACTGCGAACACACCAGAACCTGACTTCGCAGAGCCAAGTTCTGGTTGCTCTGCGAAGTATGTGAAATTCAGAATATGAATCAGGCATTCAAATGTCAATTTTTTGGGATTCTAGCCTTTGATTCAGAACCTAAAGAGGGTTAAAACCATTTTGGTCCAAACCCAACTCATAATCATGCACAACTTTGAAGATTTCACAAGTTCGTGCGACAAATTTTGAATAACTTGTGAAACAAGTTATGTTCTTAATATTTTCAAAACCAAGTTTGAGCAACAAGCTAAGTTCGTCTATTTCAAAACAAACTTGAACAACCATGTTGTTCATGATTTTCAATCCAAACGCGAACTTAAGCCAGGCTTGCTCACTCTTTTAAAACCAAGCTCGAATTGGGCCGAACTTGTGAACTTTCCAATGTTTTGCATGTTTTATGATTGTGTTTGCCATTCAAACTTGAACCAAACTTGTTCTTGAGTTTCAATAACTTAAGTAACAAGTCACGTTCATGATTTTTAATAAAACCGAACAACAAATTTGTTCGTGTTGTTTTTCTTTTCTTTAACTTTCCTTTTAAAGCTTTGGTTCCCTTTGAGATTCCTTAGCGTAACAAAACCAAACTTGAATGAAACGGGAATGGCTTGACGTATGTCTCCCCAAACCTCGATTGCACGAATGCGTGACGTATGTCTCGTCGCTCGGGCAATCGTCATTCCACCCTTGACGCGTCTAGTACGCTAAACTTTCCATTGGCCCCCCTTGTGGCCATTTTTACCCTTTTCTTGGCCCTCGTGGTCAATCCGAACCGTTCGCGCCTCGCGCGTTTTATTTAATCTTTTTACGCCTTGCGCGAATTTTTCGCCTCAGTGCGTTTGTCTTTTGTTTATTTATTTAAAAAAAAACATTCACGCCTTGCGCGAGCTTATCGCCTAGCGTCCATCTTTCACCATTTTAAAACTTTGTACGTCTTCGTACGTTTTTAAAACCTTTGCTCACGTCCGAGCGTAAAACTTTTTCATCAAATCATTTATTTTCATGCATTGTCGTCAGTGGCCAGCTCGGCAACAACCCGAGCAGCTGACTTTTACTTTCTTGTCGTCAATGGCCAGCTCGGCAGCAACCCGAGCAGTTGACATTTATTTTCATTACACTTTTTCTTTATTTTCAAACTTTTTCGCTCGGACGCGATCAAACTTTTTTTAACTAAAACGAACCAACATACAAACGTTTTTCTACCAAAGAACTACGTACGCTTTGAATTCTCCGACTACCGGGAGATACGTAGGAGCAAGATCGACATCTTGTCAAGCCCATTAATAAAAAACCTGTTTTTCCCTTTTCGTTTGTTTTTATCTCTTTCTTTATCCCGCTTTATGTCTTTTATATATTTCCTTTTATACATATTTAAACACGTAAGTAAAACATCGAATCATTTTAAGCCTAAGCCGACTAAGAGGTTCCCGTTGAGTACAACGGATGTGAGGGGTGCTAATACCTTCCCCTCGCATAATCGACTTTCGAACCTAAAATCTTTTCTCAAGGTAATTTAGAACTTTTTTCCTTTTTTCCCCGAAAAATTAAAAGTTCAGTCGTAATTTAGAATTAGTGATTCAAAGCTTCCCCAATAGCTTGACATCCGAAATTCGACGCGACATTATTAATCATATCTTATCTCTTCTTTGTTATTTTTATCCTTAGTTTTTGGTGGGTTATAATTATCCTATCATGATTAACACTAAAATGCTTATTTTGTCCTCTCTCAATTCATCGCTCTCTCAATTCATCGTTCATGTTCTCTATGTTTTCCATCCATCGACCTCTACCTCTTCCTCCATAACTCTTCAACTTCATCTCTTCTATTTGTTACAGATTTGACCCGAATTCCACCATACAATCATTTTTTCCTCAATCTGCTTAATTGTTTGTTTGTTTCTTTCTTGATTGTCTATTTTTGTATTCAAGTCAAATTTAAAAAGAGATGAAACAGAGAGTTTTGAAATTTCGTATTATTTTCAACATAGACAACAATTAGTTTGGTTAAGAGCTTGGATTATAATTGTAAATTTTTTATAGGTTGTTGTTGGTGTATGGTTTTTTTTACAGGTTGAAGTTACACAAAGGGGTTTTGATAGAACTTTGTAATTGAAGAAGGAAGAAGTCAATAAACAATTTTTTTAATTGAAGAAGTCATGATTTTTTTTAATTGAACTTTAAGAATGAAGATTATGGCACCCCTAAAAAAAGGAAGAAGACGATTGACAATAATATCTTTGTATCTAATTAATAATGGCTTAATTATATTTAATTATAATTAATTACAAGGTTAATTATGTCATTTAATTGTGATATATATGATATTATGTTTGTTATCATGTGTGCAACAAACATGTGATAAGATAAATGATTATCATATCAATATCATTTCTTATCCTCATCCAGTTTCATATCCTATCTCTATCATATCACGTGCACCAAACGGGCTTTTAGTGTCTATCCTATATAAGAGTCTGTTTGGTGCATATGATATGACAGAGATATGATATGATATGAAACTGGATAATGATAGGAAATGATATGGACATGATAAACATTTATCCTATCACATGTTTGTTGCACACATGATAACAAACATAATATCATATATATCATAATTAAATGACATAATTAACCTTGTAATTAATTATAATTAAATATAATTAAGCTATTATTAATTAGATACAAAGTTATTATTGTCAATCGTCTTCTTCCTTTTTTTTAGGGGTGCCATAATCTTCATTCTTAAAGTTCAATTAAAACAAATCATGACTTCTTCAATTAAAAAAATTGTTTACTGTCTTCTTCCTTCTTCAATTACAAAGTTCTATCAAAACTCCTTTGTGTAACTTCAACCTATAAAAAAAATTCATGCACCAACATCAACCTATAAAAAATTTACAATTACAATCCAAACTCTTAACCAAACTAATTGTTGTCTATGTTGAAAATAATACGAAATTTCAAAACTCTCTGTTTCATCTCTTTTTAAATTTGACTTGAATACAAAAATAGACAATCAAGAAAGAAACAAACAAACAATTAAGCAGATTGAGGAAAAAATGATTGTATGGTGGAATTCGGGTCAAATCTGTAACAAATAGAAGAGATGAAGTTGAAGAGTTATGGAGGAAGAGGTAGAGGTTATGGAGGAAGAGATGAAGTTATGTACTATCTTCCTATCATGAGCACCAAACAAACCCTAATATTATATAAATGTTTAATCAATAATATTTTGAGCAGGTGTGAGTGAGTCAACGATTTAGCAATTTTAAACATGATCATACTACCGTGTTCATCCTTGATTTTTAAGGAGACAGAAACATGAATGTGAGAAAAATACAAGAAAGGGCTAAGTTAAACTTTTAAAATAAGTTAAGAGATAAAAATGGTCATTTCAAAAAAAAAGAGATAAAAATGGTATTAAAGTCATTGATTTTTTTTAGAGGATTTTAGTCATTGATTTATAAGTTTAATTAGTTTATTTTGTCAGTGTACAATTATTATACCCATACATATAATGATGTTGCCACATCAATTTATTTATGAAGAGTGTTATTTGAACAACATTTTATATGACAACTTATGAGACAACCAAAATATATAAAGGAATCTGGTAACTTACAATTCCCTTATTGATGGTTTGTGTAAGTCATGTAAAATCTCTTATGCTTTGAAACTAGTCGATGAGATGCATGATAGAAGTGTACCACCTGATATAATTACTTACAATTCTATATTGGATGCTTTATGCAAAAACAATCAGGTTGACAAGGCAATTGCATTATTAACAAAATTGAAAGACCATGGTATTCGACCAAATATGTACACATACACTATTCTTATTGATGGATTGTGTAAAAGTGGAAGACTAGAGGATGCACAAATAGTTTTTGAAGATCTTTTGGTCAAAGGCAACATTCTAGATGTCAATACATATACCGCTATGATTCAAGGGTTTTGTAGACATGGTTTGTTTGATGTTTCATTGGATTTGCCGTCAAAAATGGAAGAAAATGGTTGCATTCCAAACACCATTACTTATGAAAGAATCATCTGTTATATGTTTGATAAAGATGAAAATGATAAGGCGGAGAAACTTCTTTGTGAAATGATTACGAGAGGCCTATTGTAACATCCGGTGGCTCCCAATGGGCTGGCCTCCCTATCTTTCAAGGGCCGAGATGTAATCATGGTCTTCTCCACCCCCCAAGTGGAGTTTCATGCCTTCCATGTGAATCGAACCGTGTACCCTGGAGGCTATAAGTACATGGCCAATGCATTCCCACTACTCTGGAGGCCAGCAACAACTGTGATTTGATATGCGTTTTGGTGAGGTTTGCAATGTGCATCAAGCATGAAGTGTGTCCATGAGAAGTTATTAAATCTTGCTTAGGCTTTCTTCTTATTAAAGTAAACTAATTCCTAGAATTAGAGAAATCTATCAGCACACAAAAGACGAAAATAGTGTACAAATTTGGTTTTAAAAAATAACTTTAAGTCTTCACTCTTCATTTTAAGAAATCTATCCATTTTGTTTCGCTTGAATCCTGGTATTATTGATTAAGCATTTTGCATAGAAAAGTGAAGGAATCAAGAAACCAGTATGGTTCTTCACCTATTTAAGACATTTTATCATTTTTCAGTTTCTGTTCACTGTTTCTTTCTTTCACTGCCTAAAACTAAAATCCTATTATTTGGGGGCCTTTGTAGAAACTCGTATCACCTCTGTGGCTCAGTTTTATCTCCAACGATTTTCTATATATTTTTCATACAACAATTGTTTTATACTGAAATATGTTTAGGCTATAAAAAAACAATGTTGCTAATCTTTGATGATCCAAGAGCAGCAGAGGAGTAGGTTGAGTAGAAATCTGAAACATAAATTTGTCTCAATATTCATAGTTTCTGCACTATGTATTTGCTTTGTAATTGCTGCACTATGTATCTGATACATGTGGTGTTAAGTCATAGACATATTGTAGCATATCTTGCATTAATTGTGCTTAAAATTTAAGAGCTAATTGCTTGTTGTTAGTCTAGTAACAGTTTTATATGGTGACTACCCCACATTTCATTTGTGCACAAATATAAGCCAAAAAATGGTTAAAAGAGTGGTATAATTATATCTTATACCAATGCCCTTATAATGAAAGATGTACTTGATGTATTATACGTTTTAATCTATAAATTTTAGTAGAGACAGCTGGCCATTATTGCATAATTTTCTTTTTTATTAAAATGGATTAAAATGTATTATACGTTTTAAAATGTTTTAATAAATGCATAAGGTATGCCTGCGAAAGATGGCACTCCCTCTGGTCCTTATTATAAGAAAATTTTCAAAAAAAAAAAATTGGTCTTATTTATAGGAAAATGTCACAACTTTTAAGGTGTAGTTATTGCTTAAAAGACTTTTATATCCTTATTTATTGTTTCTCTTTTTAATATTAGTGGATGTATTTAATGTTTCACAATTTTTTACGAGGATATATTTGTAAAAATATTCAAAAAGTTACATTAATTAATAAATGCATTGGTTTTGATATTTTTTTGTTTTGTTTCTTATAATAAGGATCGGATGAAGTATTATAAAAAGAAGGGTATTGGTGACAAATGTCATAAGGGCATTGGTTAAAGAATCCCTTAACAAAAATTTTGTCTTGAAAATACAAGTTTTGACTTTTGTCTTAGCAATAATTACATCCTTTTTTAATGCAAACTTACCTATTTTAGAACTTTAATCAATGCCTCAAAGTCTCCTACAAAGAATCTACATGAAGCTAATTGTGAATAAAACAAAAACTCCCACACCACTAAACATCAATACTACAAGGCATCACAATCTCAGATCCGAGAAATTGTAGGAGAGACATCACACGATATTGTCTAACCATACGTGACTTTTTTTTTGTTTTATGTCGCTTTCACTATACTTTTTTATTTTAAAATGAAATTGCTACATGTCACATTACGATTGGTCACTTAAATGTAATGTCTGACAAGTGGGGTCGCAAACTGAGATGAAGAACTAACAATGTTTCTTTCTTGTTCGTAAATTCAACGTCATTCTGGGACACAAGAATATTTCCTACTTCTTCTTCTTCAATGTTTCTGAGGTACTATGTTGTTCCTGTTTCTCTTTTTGTTCCAAAAAAGTTTCATCCTTTTCAATTTTCGAGAAACACCCATTTCTATTTCATTCCTTATTTTTCCTTCTCATCTTATTCAACTTCAACCACATTCCATAATAACAATGATGTTGTTGACTGTGTTTCACTGTTCAATCGCTTGCTCCATAAGAATCCCACTCCACCCGCCTTTGAATTCGGTAAGATTTTAGGTTCCCTTGTCAAATGCAAAAATTACCACACCGTTGTTTCTCTTTCTCAAAAAATGGAATTTGAGGGAATTAAACCTGATTTAGTCAATTGCAACATTCTCATCAATTCTTTCTGCCAATTGGGTCTTATCCCTTTTGCTTTCTCTGTTTTGGCAAAGATTCTCAAAAACGGTTACGAGCCAGATACCATAACATTGACTACACTCATCAAGGGTCTCTGTCTCAAAGGTCAGGTTCATCAAGCATTGCGCTTTCATGACAAGGTGGTTGCGATGGGATTTCAATTGGACCAAGTTAGTTATGGAACCTTGATTAATGGGTTGTGTAAAGTTGGTGAAACAAGAGCAGCCCTTGAATTGCTCCGACGAGTTGATGGAAAATTGGTTCAGCCTAATGTGGTAATGTATAGTCCGATTATTGATGGTATGTGTAAAGATAAACATGTTAATGATGCTTTTGATTTATATTCTGAAATGGTTTCTAAGAGAATTTCTCCTGATGTTGTCACTTATACTACTTTAATCTCTGGCTTCTGCACTATGGGTCAACTGAAAGATGCAATTGGTTTGTTTCATAAAATGGTATCCAAAAACATCAACCCAGATGTGTATACCTTTAATATATTGGTTGATGCATTTTGTAAGGAAGGAAAAGTAAAAGAGGCTAAAAATGTGTTTGCTGTGATGATGAAACAAGGCATCAACCCAAATGTTGTTTGTTTTAACACTTTAATGGATGGATATTGCCTAGTTAAAGAAGTGAATAAGGCTAAGAGTATGTTCAACACTATGGCTCAGGGGGGAGTGAATCCTGATATTCACAGTTACAGTATCTTGATTAATGGGTTTTGTAAGATTAAAATGATGGATGAAGCCATGAATCTCTTTGAAGAAATGCATTGCAGAAATATTATTCCTAATGTGGTAACTTACAATTCCCTTATTGATGGTTTGTGTAAATCAGGAAAAATCTCTTATGCTTTGAAACTAGTCGATGAGATGCATGATAGAGGTCAACCACCAAATATAATTACTTACAGTTCTGTATTGGATGCTTTATGCAAAAACAATCAGGTTGACAAGGCAATTGCGTTATTAACAAAATTGAAAGACCAGGGTATTCAACCAGATATGTACACATACACTATTCTTATTGATGGATTGTGTAAAGGTGAAAGACTAGAGGATGCACGAAATGTTTTTGAGGATCTTTTGGTCAAAGGCTATAATCTAACTGTCAACACATACACCGTTATGATCCATGGATTTTGTAACAAGGGCTTGTTTGATGAAGCATTGGCTTTGTTGTCAAAAATGAAAGACAATAGTTGCATTCCAGATGCCGTAACTTATGAAATAATCATCCGTTCTCTGTTTGATAACGATGAAAATGATAAGGCGGAGAAACTTCTTCGTGAAATGATTATGAGTGGCCTTTTGTAAGACTGAAACTAGGTAACATGTTTTCTATTATTCGAGATTGTGAAAACTTGTGGACCCTCATTTATTTATTTATTCATTTATCCTGGGTGATACTTTGAAGGACCCTAACTCCTATATAGGCTAATTTCCATGGAGGGGTTGCCTTAACAATTGATTTGATAGCCAACATATGGCAGCTTGTTTAAGTCCAGTTAAGTGAAATTAAACCTGGTTTCGTGTGTTTGGCTACTAGTTCTACATTCATGTTGTTGGATTCGGCAAAATATAGGTTTGCATTCTCATTCAAATAGAGTCCTGAGTTTTGAAAGTCACACCTAATTTTGACTAGGACTGTATACAAGCATTAGTGAAATAAAAAAGATACTTATTTTGGAATCTGCATGATGTGTACTTTTTTTATGCTTGCCTCTAAGGAAAGGTGGAAGAGAGATGAAAGGCTAAGAATGATCTGTAAAGGCTAGGGAGGACACTTTTCCCCCCTCCAATTCCTTATGAGATGCTAGCATTGAACTATGATAGGTTCAACATTATATGAGTATCCTTGCTATTGAATACCTCATTTCCCACAGTTATGCAAAGTTATTTTGATTTGTGAAAGGTAAGGTTGAACTTGGTGCTGAATACAAGTTAGATCTTTTGAAAGGTCTGTCATATTCTGCAGATACTCATTTCTTGAATATGGTTCCTGGTCCATTATCTTTGATGGAACATTTGTGTATCTAGTATCTTCTCTTGATTCACCTTTTCTGAATCCAAGGTAGAGATTTTGATCCTAGTCACATTCACTGACCTTATAAAAACAGCCACTCTAGAAGGAGAATGTAGATTGTTGGCTATCTGTACATAGGTTACAACTCAACAAGGCTAGAACGCTCCATTTACAAGATAAGTGTGAACAGAATAAGACTAGTTAGATATAAAGTAGACAGGATCTATATAGCAAATCTGAAATGGTGAGAGGAAAGAAAAACAGTGATTTGAAGGTTATATTTTCATTATTAGTGTTCTGATTTTAACTAGGCACACAAAGTGAGGTGATGCATGGTTGGACACCTAATAATAAAGGTTATATTTTCGTTTGATCCATGTAGCCAACCCCACTTAATGGGATAAGGCTTGGTTCTTGTTGGAATCTCATAACATACTCTGTTTTTGTTTTGTTAAGGTTATACATACTTGATTTAAAGAAATGGACAATAAGATATATATATACTTCGACTATTTTTAAAAAACGTAAAAGAAATGAAGAGATGGTAGAGTTTTAGCAAACAACATTCATTGCTATCAGTGTTGTTACTATGCTATTGGGTGCAACAGCTTGGTATCATGACAAATATTTTGTTAAGAAACCAGCTCAAAAAACTGATTGCATTGAAAAATTAAGAATAACACAGTTTCCATAATCGTCTATATAGGAGAACAAGAACTGATTGCATTGAAAATTAAGGACTAGGCGACTAGCAGAGATAGTAGCAGCCACAATCCCTTAGAGAAGGGTGTCAGTGAGCACTGAAGAGTTCTAGTTTGTTTTCGGAACTTTATTTTTAGAGGGCATGTAAGATGGTTTTGTATGTTGATTCTTCATTATCACTTCTATTTTGTATTTTAAACTACTGTTTTCTTTTCCATTTTTTTGGATTTGTATAGATTCCTCTTACCTCGTTAGTATGTACATAGTGTTAAATATTGGTATCCTTGTATGCAAACATGATGTTTGTGTTGATTAGGCACAAACATGTTGCCTCCTTTTATATCTAAATATATTGAGAACTTTTTGTAGTTACCCTGCCCAATGAGAAACAACCTTTTGTGATCTTTTTTGTTTTGTCAAGTGTGTTTATACTTAAACCGGGATATCAGTGATTTTCAACTTGAGGGGAAGTGGTAGAATATATTAGTTAGTGTTGTCTTGAAAATATTGTTGGGTTGGTGTAGTACCCCAATTTTGTCCTAAGCTTTTTAAAACAAAAATCAAAAAAAATCAAAGAGGGAGGAAAAAGTCAAAGTCAACAAAAGTCAACAAAAAAGTCAACATTTCAAAAATGATGACTTCGCACTGCGAAGGTCACTTCGCACTGCGAAGTCTGCGATTTTTCTGCAGATTTTTGTTTTCTTTGATTTAATTCCAGAATTTGTTGCACATCATTTCCATATTTATTTTAATCAACATTCATGGCTAATTGGGCCAAGAAAAACCAGAAATGAGAGACTTGCCATTAATGCCAAGGTTGGAAGCTTTTTCTTCCAACCTAGCATGTGACAAGCAAGTGGGCTTACCCTTGGGCAGCTCTTGTCCCTCCCAAGTGACCTGTTAACCACCCCAAGGTTGCCAGCCACCTGCTTGAAGTCTTTCTTCTTGCTTGCTTCCCCAAAACCAGTCAAACCCAGCTGGATTTTTCACTTGAAAAAGTCATGAGTGCCTACCCTGTTTTGGCAGCAACTTTTCACCCCTCACACCAGCCATATGTAGCCTTTTGCATCCCCAAATCTCTGCACATCACAGTGCACGTTTTTATTGATCAACCATTGAGATTGCAAGGATTGATCCCCAAGCTTGGCCAATTGCAATCCAGCCATGTTCATCATCATTTCTATCCTAAAACCTTTGATTTTGTGGCTGAAATCAGTCAAAGACTTAACCCTTGGCACAAGGCAGAGTTGCCTCTATCCATTAGCATTAAATGCAAAGCCAAATAGCCTGAATTTAGCCCACAAATCAGCTAGGTCCTATGGATTTTCCATCATTACTTGAGATTGCATTTTGGCCTATAAATAGAGATGCAAGGCAAGGGGAAATGTAGCATTGCAAAGCATAGCATAGCATTGCAAAGCATTGCATAGCATAAGAAAGAACAGAAAATACAGCATTCAAAGAGCAAAGAAACACTACTCAACAACCAGAAAAAAACCAATCAAACACAAAGCCTTACAAAGTTCAAAAACCATCCAATATTCAAAACCTTTGCAAGAACCTTCAACCAATTCAAATCCATTGCATCTAGAGCTTTGCTAAGGATCTCTGTAAGTTTCTAAGCCCTTGTATTGCATTTTCATTTGTGCTTGCATAGCAATTTTGGTCCAAAACCTTTTTGTTCTAAAAACCCCTTTTGAATTTCAAAAGAAATCCCAAGGTTTTCAAAACATCAAAACTGGTTTGTCCAGCTCTTTTCATTGCAAAAACTCAAAGCTTTTCACTCACCTAAAAGGTCCTGAGTGTGTTCAGAAGTTGTTTCTGAACAAAAGTTCAGAAACAGCTTCTGAACTCAAAAATTCGCATTGTTCGCAGTGCGAAGTCATGGTCGCAGAGCGACCATGACAGAACTCAGAATCTGAGTTTAGGTGCCCAAATGGGCAATTTTTGAGGTTCTAGCCCAAGAGCTCAGAACCTAAGAGGTTTAAAACTCATTTTATCCAAACCATGTCAAGGATTTTGCATAATATTGGAAAATTCGCAAGTTCGGGTAACACTTTTTGGGTAACTTGCAAAACAAGTTATGTCCCTAAACTTTCAAAACAGCTTGAACAAATAAGCTATGTTCATCATTTTAATTAAAACTTGAACAATAAACATTGTTCATGATTTTCAAAACCCAAGCGTGAACATACGCCAAATTTGTCCGCTTTTCAAAACTGTTCGCAAAACGAGCCGAACTTGTGCGTTTTCTAGCAAAATTGCTAAAATCTCTCCATTTTGGGTTTTCAAACCAAATGTTTTGATAAACTTTGGGATTTCTTAAGAAATTCTACCAAAAAATTGAATGAAAAAGGGATGGTGTGACGTATGTCTCTCCATTGCCCCGGTTGTACGAATGCGTGACGTATGTCTCGTCGTTCGGACAATCGTCATTCCTTTTTAACGTATCCGACCATACCAAACTAAATCTTGGCCCCTTGTGGTCAATCCGAACCTTTTGGTCCCCCGTGGCCATTAGATTCAATCCCCCGACTCATTGGAGTCACCCCGGTCAATGATCGACTCGATTGAGTCCATTGTACCTCTTTTGGTCCCAACGCGACCAACTCGAAACCTCTTACCCAACGGACATGTTTTACCTATTCTAAGCGCGATTCGTAAACAAACGCTTAAGCCTCCCATGCGCGAGCATACAAGCTAATACGCTTAAGTCTCCCATACGCGAGCATACAAGCTACGTTTAATCGCAAGAATACGGTCAAAATATCGTCCATTTAACCAACCTTTAAGTTCTTTACCCAAAGAACTACGTACGCTTTGAATTCTCCGACTACCGGGAGATACGTAGGAGCAAGATCGACATCTTGTCAAGCGCAATAATAAAAACTTTCTTTTTTCCCTTGCATTTTATTTTATTCTATTTTGACATAGATAAGCATGCGCGCAAAACATTTAAAAACAATTTAAGCTTTAGCCAAATAGAAGGTTCCCGTTGAGTACAACGGACGTGAGGGGTGCTAATACCTTCCCCTTGCGTAATCGACTCCCGAACCCGACAATGGTTGCGATGACCAGTCCTTTTCCTC
The DNA here is from genome assembly GCA_018208015.1 of Medicago ruthenica. NCBI lineage: Eukaryota > Viridiplantae > Streptophyta > Magnoliopsida > Fabales > Fabaceae > Medicago > Medicago ruthenica. Next base: position 43,243,110 of record CM031376.1, on the reverse strand, counting down.
ATCGTCAAGGGTTTTATTATCGTTTCCCTTTCAAATAAAAAAACTTAAGGGTTTATCAACGTTCCCTTTACACAAAAACTTTGGTGGCGACTTCACAAAGGCCCTCCGAGCGTTCGCGGACGCCCTCGGAGGATTGCGCGTTTTGTAAAAAACGAGGTGCGCACAGCTGGCGACTCCACTGGGGACCCTTTTCCCACTAGCGAGTCAAGCCTAACCTATTTGGCCTTTAAGCCGATTGTTTTTATTTTCTTTAAGCGCCATGCTTTTATTTTATTCATTTTTATGCCATATCTATGCTTTATGTTTATAATTGCTTTACTTTGCTTTATATTCATATCATATATATATCAAATGCGGGGGTTACTTGAGTGATGTTACTCCACATTGTTCGGGTTAATGCCGGACGTGTGAGGCTCTCTACCCGAGCTTGAGAAAAAAACTAAGTTAGAAGGAGGTTGTGTGCGGAAGCCCGCGTTGACGTATGTCCGTGAGGTAGGATGCCCAACCCCACTTAGAGGAGATTTTCACGTGGAATTAATTGAAGTCATGTCGACGTATGTCCATAGACAACCCTAATTCCATGTGAGATCTATGACTCTAAGGACCTCTTCTTAGGAAATTTCACCATTTAGAGCCTACATGTGAGGATGGGGGGAAGTTCCGAACCTTCATAAACCATACCCTTGCATATCATTTGCATTCATGAAAGTAATTTTCGCATCATTTTGCTTTATAGGAATTTAAAAAGAACAACCAAATATTAGCAAAAAGAAATATGGATTCCGGGAATAGGAATACGCTCGCTTTAGAGAATCAAGAGCTCCGAAGCAAAAATGGAGACTTAGAATTGAAACACCTCCAAGCTTTAGGAGAAATCACTAGGACGAAGAGAGATCGTGATGAAGTGACAAACTCTCTCCTAGTATGCCAAAAGCGGCTAAGAATCTCCGAAGGGAAGAGAGATTGGATAGGAGGCGGCTTGGTTAGTGCGGATGCCAACCTTGTGGCCAAGGACGAAGAGTTGGAAAGAATATTACATTCCAACCAAGAGCTCAAGAAGTTTGGCGAATTAGCCATCGAAGCTCAACGGAAATGGAGGTTGAAATTTCAAGAGAAAAATCAACAGCTCCAAGAAGTAGTTAAAGACTACAAAGAGCAGCTTCAAGCCGAACGCGTCCAGCGGCAAAGACATGAGAGCCTTTCTCATCAAGGGAGGCTAAAGTGCAATCGTCTCGAAGAGGACATCAAGAAATTCGAAGAGTACTTCGACAAGATTGCAAGAGCTCACGGGGACCATATTGCACAACTACATGATGAAATTAGAAGTGCAAGAGTCAAGCTAGACCAGCGCAAGGAAGTGATTGAGTGTGTATGGCAAGATGCCACCCGATTAAGTGAGGATTTCACTAAATTGGTTGCATTCTCGAACTTGGTAATCACCCAACTTCCAAAGAGGCTAGCGGAGGCCGAGATGGTCATGCCTTACTTTGTCATCGCTATGGAGATCCAGAAGTTTATGAAGTTCTGCAAGGACACCATAGATTTCTATAGGGAGGAGATGAGCAAAGCCGAGGAGCGAGCGGCTATTTGATTTGTAATAGCATTAGTTACTTTGTAAACAAATGTTATTTAATCAAATATATTTTGAAGCGTAATCAATTTCCCGGTCATTAATATTTCGAATTGCTAATAATAATTGTGCACCTTTAAATTCCTCCATAAAGCAAAATAATAAAAAAAAAAACGCATATTTTGCATACTCATCGCATACATACATCCACATGCATCTTCATGCATTTTTTCAAAAAAAAAACTCATTCATTTCCCTAAAAACAGTTCAAAGCAATCATAGCCCGAAAACCCCGAAAGCCCTCGGTCCAAGAACCAGATCTCCAACACTCGTACGGAACACGAGCTAAGAAACAAAGGATCATGGACAATTTGGAACAAACTCAAGCGGCTTTGAGAGAAGAGGTTGATGGAATGAAGGGGAAGATGGATCAGATGCTAGAGTTAATGCAAACTCTATCGGCCCGAGAAAGTAATCCTCGCCCAGTAACGGATGCATCCAATGTGCAATGGCCTCTTTACGGTTTACCTCCGAATTATACCCCACCATTCGAAAATGAGGGCCATGGACCACCTCCACCACCGTTCACAATCCCCGTAAGGAATGAAGAGCGTCGTCCTCAAGGAACTTCCACTACTCAGCATGAGGTGATTTCCCATGATCAGCCAAGACAGTCTGCTCCCGACACCACCCACCAAAACAATGATACCACCCAAATGTATCGAGTTTTGGAAGAAAGGTTGAAAGCTGTCGAGGGGTTCAGTTCATACGGTGCCCACAACGCTTTGGACATGTGCCTAGTGCCCGACGTGGTGATCCCTCCGAAGTTTAAAGCACCAGACTTCGAAAAGTACAAGGGAATTCAATGCCCTCGGAACCATCTACGGATGTTCTGTAGGAAGATGGCAGCTTACGCAATGAACGAGAAACTCATGGTGCATGTGTTTCAAGATAGTTTAAGCGGAGCGTCATTGGATTGGTACATGCAACTTGAGCGTACCCATGTCCAAACTTGGAAGGATCTAGCCGATGCTTTCCTAAAGCAATACAAATATAATTTGGACATGGCTCCGAATAGGATGCAGCTACAAAACCTCCTGCAAAGAAGCAATGAGTCCTTCAAGGAGTACGCTCAGCGCTGGAGAGAACTAGCTTCTCGTGTACAACCACCATTATTGGAAAGGGAGCTTGTTGACACCTTTATGGGCACACTTCAAGGCCCATATTATGACAAGATGATTGGAAGCACGTCTGCCGGTTTCTCCGATCTAGTCATGGTTGGTGAAAGAATAGAGGACGGAGTAAAGAGGGGAAAGATCCAAGGCCCTCTAGAAGCTCAAAGTGGAGCTAGGAGACCTCCCGACAACTTTCACAAAAAGAAGGAGGGGGAGACAAATGCTGTTCTAGTGGGACCATCTTGCCCACCACCAAATCAAATGCCTCACTACCACTATCCTTATGTGGCAGCGGCAACGGCTCAAGGGCATTACTCACCTCAAGTAATTCCCACAACTCCACCACGACAACCAGCAGTGTTGCCTCATCAACAGCAACAACAAGGCGGGTACCCACCAAGGAACCAAGCGGGCCCGAGGAACAACTACAACAATAGGCAACTTGATCCCGTACCCATGCCATATGGTCAGATTTTGCCATATTTAATTCAAAAGGGCATGGTCGAGATAAAACCACTACCAACTTTGGTGCCACCATATCCACCTTGGTATAATCCCAACGCAAGATGCGAATACCATGCGGGATCCCCGGGGCACAATATTGAAGGATGTAAAGCACTCAAATACAAGGTCCAGAACCTCATTGACAAGAAGTTGTTATCCTTCAAAGAAGAAAACCCCAATGTAAAGAATAACCCATTGCCGGGGCATGCGGGTCCCTCTGTAAATGCGGTGGAAGGACAAGAGGACTTTGGTCCAATCAAGAAGGTAGCCAATGTTAAAACCCCCCTGTCAATCATAAGGGAGCGTTTAACCGGTTTTGGTTTGTTCGAGGAAATGCACGCCAACTGTGAGGCCTGCAAAATCAACCCGGACAAGTGCGGAGAGTTGAAGAGCTGTCTTCAAGAGATAATGGACCAAGGTTGGATCCAAATGGGCTATATAAAGGATGGTACGGACGTTGCTACCTTGGAGTCTCACGACCCAAAACCTCTCGAAATCCCTTACCAAAGGAGAGAGGTACCAATGTCCATACAGCCCATAATATTCCACGTACCTGCACCCTTCTCTTTTGAAAGCACGAAGAGGGTACCATGGAATTACCAACCTGTGGCCTATGTGGAAGGAAAACCACTAGCCAAAATTGAGCCCAGCATCACTAACATCACCGGTGTTGGAGGAATAACCAGAAGTGGTAGAATCTTCGCTCCGAAAGAACTCGGAAAGACGCCAGCCGTCCTACCAGGAGAGCCGCTCAAAGAAAAGAGCGTGGAGGAAAAGGAGAACCAAGCGGGGCCCTCTCAAAAGACAACCCCACAAAAAGAGGCCGAAGAGTTCCTAAGGATAATCCAAAAGAGCGAGTATAAAATCATTGACCAGCTAGGTCAAACTCCCTCCAAGATCTCCATGCTATCCCTACTACTAAGCTCGGAAGCACACCGAGAAGCATTGCTGCGGATCCTCAGTGAGGCACATGTCACCAAGGATATTCCTGTGGACCAATTCGACGGGATAGTCGGAAATATTACCTCAAGTAGGTACTTGGGTTTCAATGGCGATGAGCTACCCGACGAGGGGCACATTCATAACCGCGCCTTACATATCTCCGTAAAATGCATGGACCACATCCTCTCTCGAGTATTAGTGGATACGGGGTCATCATTGAATGTCATGCCCAAGACTACCCTTCTCAAGCTATCATGTGAAGGAACAGTAATGAAGCCCAGCGCCTTGGTCGTAAAAGCTTTCGATGGGTCAAGAAGAGCCGTCGTAGGGGAGATCGACTTACCGGTCCAAATCGGACCTAAGGTTTTCACCATAACCTTCCAAATCATGGATATCAATCCGACTTACAGCTGTCTTCTCGGACGACCATGGATTCATGCGGCCGGAGCCATCACCTCTACTCTACACCAGAAACTGAAGTTCATCATTGATAACCAAATGATTGTAGTTTCTGGGCAAGAGGACATGATGGTAAGCCATCTCTCATCATTCCGTTATATAGAAACGGACGAAGAAGCTGTAGATGTTCCCTTCCAGTCTTTGGAAGTGGCGAATGTCGTGACTTTGAGCTCAAAGCCCAAGAAAGAGGCTAGGACAGCCATGTCATCATGGAGGGCAATAAGAGAGGCCCTAGAAGAAAGCCGACCTGCCGGATGGGGCAAATTAGTGGACATACCGGAGAAGAAGAATCGCTTCGGGTTGGGGTATCATCCATCAGCCGAAACTTTCTCAAAGCCTCCAAAGCAAGGGATCCTCCCTATTTCGGAAACATTCATCAGTGCGGGATTTATCCATGAAGATCAAGTGGCTCTACTTGAAGACGTAGATGAAGACGTGCCTGATTTAGTGTACCGTTGCGCTTCGGATGAAGCTTTAGACAATTGGAGGGCTATCGCAATTCCCGAGATCATTACCAAGATCAAGTAATAAACTATGTTTGTATTTTGCTTTTGAAAAAAAAAATCATTTAGCTCTGCCCAAGGCAAATGATTAGTCGTGTGGGGCCCCCATGTTTTAAAGTTATTTTCAATCATGAATAAAATCACTCTTTTATGTTCATTTGAAGCTTTTTCCTTTTTGCATTTGTTTTAAAAAAAAATTTTTTTACAAAAAGCCTAAAAAAAAAATCATACTCATGCAGATCTACAAATCCACCCTCCAAAAACAACACTGCCTTAATCCCTTATGACTTCGATTTCCCGATTAATCAAACGGAAGATGATGAAGAGGACGATTATGAACCGCCTGAAGAATTGTCCAGACTTGCAAATCAAGGGGATAGGGTAATACAACCTCACCAAGAATCAGTTGAAAAGGTCAACTTGGGGACCGAAGAGGATAAGAAAGAGGTCAAGATAGGAGCCTCTCTGCATGAAGATGTGAAAGGAAAGTTGATTAAGCTTCTGCAAGAGTACGTGGACGTATTCGCTTGGTCGTACCAAGACATGCCGGGTTTAGACCCTAACATCGTTGTACACAAGTTGCCACTCAAGCCGGAATACCCGCCAGTGAAGCAGAAATTGAGAAGGACTCGACCCGATATGGCTCTCAAGATTAGAGAGGAGGTCAAAAAGCAATTCGATGACGGCTTCTTAGCCGTAACCAAGTATCCGACATGGGTTGCCAACATTGTGCCAGTTCCAAAAAAGGATGGCAAAGTTAGAATGTGTGTGGATTATCGGGACTTGAATAGGGCAAGCCCAAAGGATGATTTCCCGCTGCCACATATCGACATATTGGTGGACAACACAGCCCAATTCTCAGTCTTCTCCTTTATGGACGGCTTCTCGGGGTATAACCAAATCAAGATGGCTCCAGAAGACATGGAGAAAACCACATTCATCACCCCATGGGGAACATTCTGCTATAAGGTAATGCCTTTCGGATTAACAAATGCCGGGGCAACATACCAAAGAGCGATGGTAACTCTTTTCCATGACATGATCCATAAGGAAATTGAGGCCTTTAGAAGACTTGATTCAGAAACATTTCATTAGGCCAAGTGTGTCACCTTGGGGTGCGCCAGTACTGTTGGTTAAAAAGAAGGATGGTAGCATGAGATTGTGTATCGACTATCGTCGGCTGAATAAAGTAACAATTAAGAACAAGTATCCATTACCAAGGATTGATGATCTTTTGGATCAACTTAAAGGAGCTTCAGTGTTTTCAAAGATTGATCTCCGATCAGGATACCACCAGATTCGTATCAAGTCGTCAGATGTGTCTAAGACGGCGTTCAGAACGCGTTATGGACATTATGAATTTCTGGTTATGCCGTTTGGAGTGACTAATGCTCCAGCTGTGTTTATGGACTACATGAATAGGATTTTCCAGCCTTACCTGGATCAGTTTGTTGTGATCTTCATAGATGATATTTTGATTTATTCGAAGGACTCACAGGAACATGCTCAGCATCTGAGGATTGTTTTGGACATTCTCAGAGAAAATCAGTTATATGCAAAATTCAGCAAATGTGAATTTTGGTTATCAGAAATCCAGTTTTTGGGGCATGTTATTTCTAAAGGAGGAGTGTCAGTTGACTCATCAAAGGTTGAAGCTGTCCTTAATTGGGCCAGACCAACAAATGTAACAGAGGTTCGGAGTTTCCTCGGTTTAGCAGGTTACTACCGAAGATTTATTATGAGATTTTCACAGATTGCTTTGCCATTGACACGCCTCACAAGGAAAGATGTGCCTTTCGTCTGGGACGAAGATTGTGAGAAAAGTTTCCGGACTTTGAGGAAGAAATTATCCAAGGCTCCAGTATTGGCAATACCTGACCCTGAGAAGAAATATGTGGTTTATTGTGATGCGTCCTCTAAAGGACTGGGCAGTGTGCTCATGCAAGAAGGTAATGTGATAGCTTATGCTTCTCGACAGCTTAAATCTCACGAGGAGAATTACCCCACTCATGACCTAGAGTTGGCGGCAATAGTTTTTGCTTTGAAAGTGTGGAGGCACCATTTATATGGAGCACAATTCGACTTGTTCAGTGACCACAAAAGTTTAAAGTATTTGTTCGATCAACGGGAGCTGAATATGAGACAGAGGAGATGGATGGAATATTTAAAGGATTTTGATTTTGAGTTAAAGTATCATCCGGGGAAGGCGAATGTTGTTGCTGATGCCTTAAGCCGGAAATCCTTGATTAGAGCAGAAGTGTTGATGCACACTTGTGGGTTGTATGAGAAATTTAGAGACCTTAACCTCAGTGTTACTGAGATGGATAATGGCACTTGGTTGCAAAGATTAGAGGTTACTTGTGATTTGCGGTCCCGAATCGCGCAAGCTCAAGAATTAGATATGGATCTTCAGAGGAGGATCGGACATTCAGAGTTTTCAAGGGCTTCGGATGGTATTCTGCTGTTTGAAGGTAGAGTTTGTGTTCCAAATGATGCTAGTTTAAAGAGGCTGATTTTAGAAGAGGCACACAAGAGCAGTTTCAGCATTCATCCAGGTACCACTAAAATGTACCAAGATTTAAAGAAAGAATATTGGTGGCCGGGGATGAAGACTGATATTGCGGAGTTTGTATCACGTTGTATTGTGTGTCAACAAGTGAAAATTGAACATCAGAGGCCGGCAGGGATGCTAGTACCATTGGAGATCCCTCAGTGGAAATGGGAAGAAATCTCTATGGATTTTGTGACAGGGTTACCTCGGACTCAACGGGGACATGATTCAATTTGGGTAATTGTTGACCGGTTAACTAAGTCTGCTCACTTTTTACCGGTTAGGACTACGTACAGGGCTGCTCAGTATGCAGAGTTGTTCATAGCGGAGATTGTGAAATTACATGGAGTTCCAACCAGCATTGTGTCAGATAGGGATCCTATCTTTACTTCTCATTTTTGGAAAGCTTTTCAGAAGGCTTTGGGAACAAGGTTAAAGTTGAGTACGTCTCATCATCCTCAAACAGATGGGCAATCAGAGAGAACTATACAGACATTGGAGGATATGCTACGTGCATGCATTTTGGAGGATGGGGGAAGTTGGGATAACCATCTGCCTTTGATTGAATTTTCGTATAATAATAGTTACCATTCTAGCATCGGAATGGCACCCTACGAGGCATTGTATGGCAGGAGGTGTAGAACACCGCTTTGTTGGTCAGAGGTTGGAGATAAAAGTATTTTGGGACCTGAGATTATCCAGGAAACCACCTTGAAGATTAAATCCATTCAGGATAAGATTAGAACTGCTCAAAGTCGACAGAAGAGTTATGCAGACAAGAGGCGAAGACCTCTAGAGTTCGAAGTGGGAGATCATGTTTTCCTGAGAGTTACCCCTAAGCTAGGATTACGAGGTGTTTTCAGAACAAAGAAATTGAGTCCAAGATTTATTGGGCCATTTGAGATACTTAAACGTGTCGGACCAGCAGCTTATCAATTGGCTCTGCCACCGGCGATGTCAGGATTACATGATGTTTTCCATGTTTCACAGCTAAGGAAGTTCATTCCTGATCCTCACCAACCAGGAGTTAGAGACTATCGACTTGAGATCGGATTTGACTTTTCGGCCCGAACCGGAACGGATTGTTGAGCGTGATGTTAAAGCATTGAGGAATAAAGAGATTCCAATTGTTAAAGTCATATGGAAAGGTTCTCCCTATGGTGAAGCTACATGGGAATTGGAATCAGAAATGATGGAGAGCTACCCGCATCTTTTTACAGGTAATTTCTAAATTTCGAGGACGAAATTTCTTTAAGGGGGGTAGAGTGTAATATCCTGCTTAAGCAAGGCATGTATCAGAGTTATAGGATTTAAAAGGAAGGAGTGGCAGAATTGTAATTAAGAGGAAAATGCTTAAAGGATAAATATGAAATTTATGAGGTTTCTACTCATTTTCTTGTGCACAAAATCTGAAAATCATTCTCTCTTCTTCTTTCATTTTCGCCCTCCTCATCATCATCACCCTTGAACCATCAAACTTCTTGCTTTAATCTTGTATGTTAAGAAATCAAAGACTTGGTTAAACTTGGAGCAAGAGTAGCTAGGTAAAGATCAAGAGAAGGAGAATTTCACAAGTGAAGCTTAGAGTTGGAACTTGACCAGCTTATACCAGTATAGGTGAGCTCTCTTGGGTTATTAGAACCCTCTTAGAGTGGTTTTCATGTGTTTTGCATCATGGGTAAGTTATAGAGTTTTAGAGTTTTTACCCTAATTCCATGTGTTTGCAAATTCCTTGTTCAATCACATGTTAATCATTCAATTTATAGTTGTAATTCGTTCCTTATACTGTTATGATGCTTGGGTATGCCTTATTATGTCAAAAATGGTGAAAAGAAGCAAGAATTGAACCATTCCTGTGCTGACACGTTCGCAGTGCGAACTCAGGGTTACTGTTTGGCGAGGCATCACTGCCTACCTTCGCAAAGCGAAGTAGACTTCGCAGAGCGAAGTTGAACAGACATTTCATGACTGTTCTGCTTCGTTCTGTGCACTGTTTACGTGTTAGGCAAGGCTTTTAACAACCTTTTTCAATGAAAACCTTATTTTATGAGAGAAAACACCATTGTGGGCATATCCGAGGGCATATAACGTATACGGAATAAAAAGAACACGGGATTGGTAACGCATGATGAGTATAAAAGTTAAAGGAATAGACAAGCCTAAGACGGCATATGATAATGTTACATTGAGTTCCTTAATAGGAGATGAGAGTTATAGGTTGAAGACCAATTCATAGTTTATCCACTTAAGGATATAATGTAATAGGAAACGCTTAACAGTCATAGTAGGCTTATGAGAACGATAAGCCACGTACCCCATGTCAAAGGTTAAGGATTATAGGAAATGTTTATATGATCAAAGTAACAGACAAGTATATATATTTTTATACACTCTCTTATCAAAGTCAAAGAATAATAATAATTCAAAGTCATAGGCATGTTCAGCAGACTCCGGGATACGCCGGATGGGATTTCTCCGAGAGGGTTATCCACATGCAATTTTCATAGGGAGTCCGGTGCTAGCCTGATTGTCAGGAGTTTCATCGGGTCATAGGGAGACGTATCTCGGGGTTGCTCCACCCGGGGTGCCCTCCGTAAAATGAACTCAGATTAATTGTTTGTTCAACGCTAACAGCTAACATAAAACACTTTAATTGCTTTATGTTATACAGTCATAGTTACAGTTATAGTTACAGGAAGATTATAGTTAAAGTTATAGGCAGGTTTAAAGACTTGGCGATTCTAGAATTCCCCTAAGTTGCCAAGGTAGGCATGGCGACCCTAGGTTCCCTGTGGTTGCCAAACAGTAGGTTGGGTAGAGCTCACTGAGACATTATGTCTCATCCCATTCCTTCTGGTGCAGGTTCACAGGCAGGATCGCAATCAGCACGCAATAAGGGTAAGGAGAAGGCGACGGACTGATCGTGCTGTTGTTATCTGTTTATAGTTTGGATGTATTATATGGTTATGTTTGATGTACTTGTATCAAAGAGGATTGTGTAAACTTTGGGATGTAATATTACAATGTGTTGTAATATATTTGAATGAATTTATATATTGTAAATTAATGTATCCAGTACGAAATTTTAATACTCGTATAAGATCCTAGGCAATCTTATTATGGGTGTTACAATTTGGTATCAGAGCAGGTCGATTCAGACCGTGCCTCGGGTCATTAAAATACAATACAAGTTTGTGGATCTCTTGGATCCGGGACATTATTCTAAATGTTATATCTGGTTGAAACTGATCACTTTGACTTGTGTATGACAGTTAGGATAAGATGTCTGGGAGGAGAAGAGGTCCTGGCAGGCCTAGATCGAATCAGGCTAATGCTGAGGAAGCTAGTGGAGACCCTAATATGCAATTTTGGGCTCAGATGATGCAACAGCAACAGGCGTTGCAGCAACAGTACCAAGAGCAGCAAGCTCAGGCTGCGTTACAGCATCAGCAGATGATGCTCATGATGCAGCAGCAAGCCCAACAACAGGCTCAGGCTCAACAAGAATGGATGGGGATGATGCACCATGGACAAGGTGCTCAACAGCAAACACCACCACCAGTAGTGGCTAATCCGTCCTACCGGGAGTTTAACAGAAATCACCCACCTGAGTTCAATGGGGAAGGTGAACCTCCAGAGGCCCAAAGATGGCTGAAACAGATAGAGAAAGTGTTCCGGATGGTGGATTGCCCAGAGGAAAGTAAAGTGTTGTTGGCAACCAACCAGTTCAGAGGCGCAGCAGAAGATTGGTGGGAATCTGCTCAACGCCGAATGATAGCAAATGATGTTGAGATTAACTGGGATAACTTCAAGGAAGCTATGCTAGAGAAGTATATCCCGATGTCCTATAAAGTAAAGAAAGAACAGGAGTTTCTTGAGTTGAAGCAAGGTGGCATGTCAGTCACCGAGTTTACAAAGAAGTTTGAAGAATTGTCGTATTACTCCTCTCACAACGAGTATGCCGCTAATGAAAATTGGAAGATGAATCAGTATAGGCGTGGTTTGAGGGGTGAGATTGATACAGCAGTAAGTCTTCAAAGGAATACCAGTTACGACGAGATGGTTCATGATAGTTTGGTTGCGGAAGCGGGTTTTGCTAAAACTGCAAGAGAGAAAGCTGCACTATTTGAAAAGAGAAAAGGCAAGTTTCCAGATAGGTATCAAGAGAACAAGCCTAAGGGTTCCCCTAAGAGGGGTAAGCAGACGTTTCAATACCAGGCGAGTCCAGCTTGTAAATATTGTGGGAAAATGCATCACGGTGAATGCATGAAGCAAACAGGTGTGTGTTTCGGGTGTAGGCAGCCGGGGCACTTTTTGGCAAATTGTCCAGAAAGAAGAGGTAAGAGTGGAGCTGAAGGAACTACAACGAGTAAAGGCAGGGTGTATTCCCTTGATGGTCAGAAAGCTTTGGCCAATGAAGACTTAATTGCCGGTATGTGTTACTTAGGCCAAACTCTAGTTAAAGTGCTTTTTGATTGTGGTGCAACATGTTCCTTTATTTCTTACAAGTGTGTAGAAGCGTTACAGTTGTCTGTGTCACCGTTGATACCTCCTATGACGGTATCCACCGCTACTGAAGGCGGAGTGGTAGCTAATTTTATATGTGAAAATTGCCCGATTACTGTATCTAGTAAGACATACTATATAGATTTGGTGTGTCTTCCCATGATACAACTTGATGTGATCTTATGGATGGATTGGTTATCTGCCAATCATGTGTATATTGGATGTGCGGAAAAGTGTATCTTTATGCCTACGGATGATACGACTGAAGGTGTGGCTTTATCAGAGTTGATCAACCGCACTCATCAGCTTACTCAGCTCATGTGTGCTCAAGATAGGGGTTTCTATGTAATGGTTACTGTGACTTCAGAGTCAGAACTGAGTCCCAGTGATATTCCGGTTGTCAGTGATTATTTAGATGTTTTTCCTTCTGAGATAAGTAATTTACCCCCAGAACGGGAAGTCGAGTTTTCTATTGATCTCATACCAGGATCTGAGCCAACTTCAGTGGCGCCTTACAGAATGTCACCATCAGAGTTAAAGGAATTGAAGTCTCAGTTAGAAGACTTGATTCAGAAACATTTCATTAGGCCAAGTGTGTCACCTTGGGGTGCGCCAGTACTGTTGGTTAAAAAGAAGGATGGTAGCATGAGATTGTGTATCGACTATCGTCGGCTGAATAAAGTAACAATTAAGAACAAGTATCCATTACCAAGGATTGATGATCTTTTGGATCAACTTAAAGGAGCTTCAGTGTTTTCAAAGATTGATCTCCGATCAGGATACCACCAGATTCGTATCAAGTCGTCAGATGTGTCTAAGACGGCGTTCAGAACGCGTTATGGACATTATGAATTTCTGGTTATGCCGTTTGGAGTGACTAATGCTCCAGCTGTGTTTATGGACTACATGAATAGGATTTTCCAGCCTTACCTGGATCAGTTTGTTGTGATCTTCATAGATGATATTTTGATTTATTCGAAGGACTCACAGGAACATGCTCAGCATCTGAGGATTGTTTTGGACATTCTCAGAGAAAATCAGTTATATGCAAAATTCAGCAAATGTGAATTTTGGTTATCAGAAATCCAGTTTTTGGGGCATGTTATTTCTAAAGGAGGAGTGTCAGTTGACTCATCAAAGGTTGAAGCTGTCCTTAATTGGGCCAGACCAACAAATGTAACAGAGGTTCGGAGTTTCCTCGGTTTAGCAGGTTACTACCGAAGATTTATTATGAGATTTTCACAGATTGCTTTGCCATTGACACGCCTCACAAGGAAAGATGTGCCTTTCGTCTGGGACGAAGATTGTGAGAAAAGTTTCCGGACTTTGAGGAAGAAATTATCCAAGGCTCCAGTATTGGCAATACCTGACCCTGAGAAGAAATATGTGGTTTATTGTGATGCGTCCTCTAAAGGACTGGGCAGTGTGCTCATGCAAGAAGGTAATGTGATAGCTTATGCTTCTCGACAGCTTAAATCTCACGAGGAGAATTACCCCACTCATGACCTAGAGTTGGCGGCAATAGTTTTTGCTTTGAAAGTGTGGAGGCACCATTTATATGGAGCACAATTCGACTTGTTCAGTGACCACAAAAGTTTAAAGTATTTGTTCGATCAACGGGAGCTGAATATGAGACAGAGGAGATGGATGGAATATTTAAAGGATTTTGATTTTGAGTTAAAGTATCATCCGGGGAAGGCGAATGTTGTTGCTGATGCCTTAAGCCGGAAATCCTTGATTAGAGCAGAAGTGTTGATGCACACTTGTGGGTTGTATGAGAAATTTAGAGACCTTAACCTCAGTGTTACTGAGATGGATAATGGCACTTGGTTGCAAAGATTAGAGGTTACTTGTGATTTGCGGTCCCGAATCGCGCAAGCTCAAGAATTAGATATGGATCTTCAGAGGAGGATCGGACATTCAGAGTTTTCAAGGGCTTCGGATGGTATTCTGCTGTTTGAAGGTAGAGTTTGTGTTCCAAATGATGCTAGTTTAAAGAGGCTGATTTTAGAAGAGGCACACAAGAGCAGTTTCAGCATTCATCCAGGTACCACTAAAATGTACCAAGATTTAAAGAAAGAATATTGGTGGCCGGGGATGAAGACTGATATTGCGGAGTTTGTATCACGTTGTATTGTGTGTCAACAAGTGAAAATTGAACATCAGAGGCCGGCAGGGATGCTAGTACCATTGGAGATCCCTCAGTGGAAATGGGAAGAAATCTCTATGGATTTTGTGACAGGGTTACCTCGGACTCAACGGGGACATGATTCAATTTGGGTAATTGTTGACCGGTTAACTAAGTCTGCTCACTTTTTACCGGTTAGGACTACGTACAGGGCTGCTCAGTATGCAGAGTTGTTCATAGCGGAGATTGTGAAATTACATGGAGTTCCAACCAGCATTGTGTCAGATAGGGATCCTATCTTTACTTCTCATTTTTGGAAAGCTTTTCAGAAGGCTTTGGGAACAAGGTTAAAGTTGAGTACGTCTCATCATCCTCAAACAGATGGGCAATCAGAGAGAACTATACAGACATTGGAGGATATGCTACGTGCATGCATTTTGGAGGATGGGGGAAGTTGGGATAACCATCTGCCTTTGATTGAATTTTCGTATAATAATAGTTACCATTCTAGCATCGGAATGGCACCCTACGAGGCATTGTATGGCAGGAGGTGTAGAACACCGCTTTGTTGGTCAGAGGTTGGAGATAAAAGTATTTTGGGACCTGAGATTATCCAGGAAACCACCTTGAAGATTAAATCCATTCAGGATAAGATTAGAACTGCTCAAAGTCGACAGAAGAGTTATGCAGACAAGAGGCGAAGACCTCTAGAGTTCGAAGTTGGAGATCATGTTTTCCTGAGAGTTACCCCTAAGCTAGGATTACGAGGTGTTTTCAGAACAAAGAAATTGAGTCCAAGATTTATTGGGCCATTTGAGATACTTAAACGTGTCGGACCAGCAGCTTATCAATTGGCTCTGCCACCGGCGATGTCAGGATTACATGATGTTTTCCATGTTTCACAGCTAAGGAAGTTCATTCCTGATCCTCACCAACCAGTGGAGTTAGAGACTATCGACTTGAGATCGGATTTGACTTTTCGGCCCGAACCGGAACGGATTGTTGAGCGTGATGTTAAAGCATTGAGGAATAAAGAGATTCCAATTGTTAAAGTCATATGGAAAGGTTCTCCCTATGGTGAAGCTACATGGGAATTGGAATCAGAAATGATGGAGAGCTACCCGCATCTTTTTACAGGTAATTTCTAAATTTCGAGGACGAAATTTCTTTAAGGGGGGTAGAGTGTAATATCCAGCTTAAGCAAGGCATGTATCAGAGTTATAGGATTTAAAAGGAAGGAGTGGCAGAATTGTAATTAAGAGGAAAATGCTTAAAGGATAAATATGAAATTTATGAGGTTTCTACTCATTTTCTTGTGCACAAAATCTGAAAATCATTCTCTCTTCTTCTTTCATTTTTGCCCTCCTCATCATCATCACCCTTGAACCATCAAACTTCTTGCTTTAATCTTGTATGTTAAGAAATCAAAGACTTGGTTAAACTTGGAGCAAGAGTAGCTAGGTAAAGATCAAGAGAAGGAGAATTTCACAAGTGAAGCTTAGAGTTGGAACTTGACCAGCTTATACCAGTATAGGTGAGCTCTCTTGGGTTATTAGAACCCTCTTAGAGTGGTTTTCATGTGTTTTGCATCATGGGTAAGTTATAGAGTTTTAGAGTTTTTACCCTAATTCCATGTGTTTGCAAATTCCTTGTTCAATCACATGTTAATCATTCAATTTATAGTTGTAATTCGTTCCTTATACTGTTATGATGCTTGGGTATGCCTTATTATGTCAAAAATGGTGAAAAGAAGCAAGAATTGAACCATTCCTGTGCTGACACGTTCGCAGTGCGAACTCAGGGTTACTGTTTGGCGAGGCATCACTGCCTACCTTCGCAAAGCGAAGTAGACTTCGCAGAGCGAAGTTGAACAGACATTTCATGACTGTTCTGCTTCGTTCTGTGCACTGTTTACGTGTTAGGCAAGGCTTTTAACAACCTTTTTCAATGAAAACCTTATTTTATGAGAGAAAACACCATTGTGGGCATATCCGAGGGCATATAACGTATACGGAATAAAAAGAACACGAGATTGGTAACGCATGATGAGTATAAAAGTTAAAGGAATAGACAAGCCTAAGACGGCATATGATAATGTTACATTGAGTTCCTTGATAGGAGATGAGAGTTATAGGTTGAAGACCAATTCATAGTTTATCCACTTAAGGATATAATGTAATAGGAAACGCTTAACAGTCATAGTAGGCTTATGAGAACGATAAGCCACGTACCCCATGTCAAAGGTTAAGGATTATAGGAAATGTTTATATGATCAAAGTAACAGACAAGTATATATATTTTTATACACTCTCTTATCAAAGTCAAAGAATAATAATAATTCAAAGTCATAGGCATGTTCAGCAGACTCCGGGATACGCCGGATGGGATTTCTCCGAGAGGGTTATCCACATGCAATTTTCATAGGGAGTCCGGTGCTAGCCTGATTGTCAGGAGTTTCATCGGGTCATAGGGAGACGTATCTCGGGGTTGCTCCACCCGGGGTGCCCTCCGTAAAATGAACTCAGATTAATTGTTTGTTCAACGCTAACAGCTAACATAAAACACTTTAATTGCTTTATGTTATACAGTCATAGTTACAGTTATAGTTACAGGAAGATTATAGTTAAAGTTATAGGCAGGTTTAAAGACTTGGCGATTCTAGAATTCCCCTAAGTTGCCAAGGTAGGCATGGCGACCCTAGGTTCCCTGTGGTTGCCAAACAGTAGGTTGGGTAGAGCTCACTGAGACATTATGTCTCATCCCATTCCTTCTGGTGCAGGTTCACAGGCAGGATCGCAATCAGCACGCAATAAGGGTAAGGAGAAGGCGACGGACTGATCGTGCTGTTGTTATCTGTTTATAGTTTGGATGTATTATATGGTTATGTTTGATGTACTTGTATCAAAGAGGATTGTGTAAACTTTGGGATGTAATATTACAATGTGTTGTAATATATTTGAATGAATTTATATATTGTAAATTAATGTATCCAGTACGAAATTTTAATACTCGTATAAGATCCTAGGCAATCTTATTATGGGTGTGACAGTAGCCATTGAGCAATGTATGAACAAACTTGAATGCAGTTTTATGTTTATTTAAGTTCTCGCAGCTTTAGATCTAGTATAGCCTAACATAATCTATCATTGGTGCTTTCATCCTTGATCTCAAAACCCTTAACCAATGCTGCCTAAACCGACCAATCCACCACCTCGTGACTACGATGATGCCATTCAGGCCACTCACCACCACATTGACGACGCCATCTGTGCCACCCACCAGTACATCGACGATCGCTTCCAGAACTCCAACAAACACCTTGAATCCTGTCACGACCCAAAAACACTAATCGTGACCGGCGCACAAACTAGAACATTCTAGTCCGGCAAGCCTATTGATCAAACTTGACAACTTATAATTAAAAAAAAAATCCAATTCGAATTTCACTTAAAATAAAATATTCACTGAAATTTCGACAGAGTTTCATTTGTATTTTCAACATTTCCAAGATCTGAATCCTGTTTTAAAAACTTGTTTCATCAACCAGAATCTCAAAATAACTTTTTTTTTTCATACTTGTACAACTCACAATAAAACATCCTAGACTTCCAAATAGTTGCAGATACATCAATTGACAGTAAAATATGCATATACAAAAGAGAAGCCAACCAAGGGGGCCTTCCAAAAGTGACACTACGAAAACTTTGAATCTGCTAGCAGCTTTCTACTTAACTACTTGGGAATCTGAAAAAAATAGAAAATGAAAGAGTAAGTCACAGGGACTTAGTGAGGAGACAACAACCACCACCAACTACAAGGGAAACACACAAGGGCACGATTATTTACTTTTCTCAAATCAAATTTTAATCTACAAAGTTAGTAACCCTATAAAAATATAATAAGCTCACAATCCAGTGTACCGTGAAAATTCCGAATACCTTGTAAATTTATCAAACCAAATAAGACTATATTAAAATTCCAATGTTGTAAAGAGGTGAAACCAAATCAACAACTTTAAAGGAAATATAAAAATCGGGTATAACGAAAAGGAATCAAAATAGTCAAATTCAAATAGAATATAAAAAATCAGATATATTGAAAAAGGAATCAAAATGATCAACTTCAAATAGGATATAAAATCGGATTCAATTTAATAAGACCAAAATAATCAACTTTAAAGAAAGTATAGAAATCCAACTTTAGTGAAAATAATCAAAATGGGTGAATCGAGAACTAGCTCCATCTCGTTGATAGCTCTTTCCTACTAAGAGTGGTCTTTCCCTTAGTGGTAGCTCCATCTAACGGATAGCTCTTTTCTCTCGACTCAAAACAAAATGTAAAACATTTTCAATTAGGGGGTTTGCATCTCATTGATAGCCCTCTCCTCCTAATGGTGGCCTTTCCATAGGGGCGGCTCCATCTAATGGGTAACTCTCCCTAATTGTAAACACATACTAGGTGCACATAGGTCGTCGTCATTATAATCGTGATTCTCAAAACAAAATTATCAAAACGTCTCTAAAACCATATTTCACAACGTATCGAAACATATGTCAAAATATGTACCATCAAAACTCAATTGAAAATCTACTACTTATCATCATAAATAAATCCGAATCCAAATACAATCCAAATCGAGTTCATATTAATATCAAAATCTTCGAAAAACACAACTTCAAAACCATGTTTTACAACACATCAAAACTAGTTCCAGGACCATATCAGAAATAGAAATTGTCACAACAACGTATTTCCAAGAACATATAAAAACTAGTGCACAAAATATGTGCAACCAAATCTCCATTTCAAATCCAATATTTCATAAATCATAAGTAGCCTCAAATAGAGTATATATTTATATCGATGACTTTGAAGATAAATAATGATGACAATAAAAATGTTCAAAGATTGTGTTTACCCGTTTTAATAAATACTTTGATACATAAATAAGCAAAATATTAATAATAACAATAATCAAAATATATGATAATGATCGTCATCAACTCACAGTTATGATGAATCAACTAAATTTGCTCTCTAACCACTCCTGGAGAAGCATGTGAAGCGTCCAACATCATATATGAGCATCAATAATATTTTCTCATGAATTAGAACTCATTTTGCAGCTGCTCTAACTATAGTTAACCATAAAATCCTCATATATCTATTTTAACCTCTAAAATAATTTCTAAACAAACCAATCATGTCTAAATGCGCACTAATTGAATTTGTAATATCCCGCTTAAAAGTATCAATTAAACGTGTTAGAAGCTTCATGAGCAAGCAATGGCAATGTTGTAATTAGAGGAGTGGCAAAGTTGTAAATAAGAGGAAATAGCTTAATGGATAAATATGAATTTTTGGGCTATGTTTCTACTCATTTCTTCCATTCAAAAATCTGAAATTCCTCTCCCTTTTCTCTCCCATTTTCGCCCCACTCACTCACTCATTCATAATCCATCTTTCTTCCTTAAGTCTAGTGATTCAAGCTTCCATCTAGTACTTGTGGAAGTCCTTGCTAGTAAGCCTAGCCTTGGGGAAACTTGGAATCAAGAAGAAGTTGAAGAAGCAAAGCAAGAGAGAGCTAGGGTTTGGAGTTAAAGCTTGGCAAAGGTTGGAATCATGTATAAGGTGAGCTCTTAGAGGGTTTTAGAAACCCACTTGTTAAAGCTTGAAAGTTAAGTTATTAAGAGCTATTTTGATAAATTTCATGCCTTAAATCCTTTGTTGGCTTGTGATTATATGAACTATTATGTTATATGTTGAGTAAATGTCTTGGAAATCCATTCCCATAAGCTGTTTTGATGATTGGAGGGGTTTGGATTAGCCTAGGAACCAAAATTTTGAGTGCTGCTGAAGCCAAAATCGTGCTCCGATTTCTGGGCATCGGGCTACGATTTTATGCCCTGATTTTATGAAAACTTTCGCATAAAATCGTGCTCCGATCCTGTAAAATCGTGCTCCGATTTTCTGCTTTCCCAGCTTCTTGTCCCAAATTTCTGCAGATTTA
Organism: Medicago ruthenica; assembly: GCA_018208015.1. NCBI lineage: Eukaryota > Viridiplantae > Streptophyta > Magnoliopsida > Fabales > Fabaceae > Medicago > Medicago ruthenica. The sequence continues at coordinate 43,222,762 of CM031376.1, read as the reverse complement.
CAGTTTCGGACCCCTGACTTCAAACTCGTCCCCAGACTTCAATACTTGGCCAAACTTCACGAAATTGGTACCAAAACGTAGATAATTTTGTTAGCTTTCCATAGCATCAAAAACCACTGGAATCGGAGTTACATGGAGAGAGTTCTGACCATTCCAATAGAGCCTTGTCCCAAAAACGGGTTTCTCCTACTTCCTCCATTTCAACTCCAAATCTCTACCCATAACTTCATCTTCTTCAGGAATTATCATGCAAGATAAAATAGAGGTTTAAGCTCAAATAATAGGCACGAAAATTAAGGTAAGATGGGTAATGAGTACACATTGGAAGATGAATACTCGAATTCTAAGTTATATAGAGGAGTGAAGGAGCTAGTAATGGGATTATCCCTTACTAAGCAACTCCATGTACACCCTAAGTAAGTCTAAACCAAGAATGAAACAATGTTTAAGCTTAGAACCTTTTATAGGATGAACACTTATGAATAAAGTTATAGAGGTATCCCTTTGGAATATATAGGCATGGGAATGTATAAGCAATTATAGTTACAGATATGTTTATAGCGTTGGTGCTCCAACAATTATAGGAAGCTTATGATAACGATAAGCCAAGGTTATAGATTACAGGTTATAGATTACAGGAAATGTTTATATGATCAAAGTAACAGGCATGTATATATACTTATACACTCTTTTATCAAAGTCAAAGTATAATAATAATTCAAAGTCAAAGGCATGTTCAGCAGACTCCGGGATTCGCCGGATGGGATCTCTCCGAGAGGGTTATCCACATGCAATTTCATAGGGAGTCCGGTGATAGCCTGATATGATAGGAGTTTCACCGGTTCATAGGGAGCTGTCCTCGGGGTTACTCCACCCGGGCCGCACTCCGTAAAATGAACTCAGATAAATGTTTGTTCAACGCTAACAGCTAACATAAAACTGCTATCGAACTGTTTATAAGTTTTATGTTTTACAGTTATAGTCACAGGAAACTCATAGTTATAGTTATAGACAGTTATCAGAAAGTGATCCTAGGTTTTCCCCTCGATCACTAAGTCATAGATACAGACATGATCACAGTTATGGATTTAGGCAATTATAGTTATAGTCATGGGCCGTTATGGCAATGGTTATAGACAGCTACAACAAAGGTTATAGGTAGTTTAAGTTATAGTTACAGGAGGACTTATAGTCATAGGCAGATAAAGACTTGGCGATCCTAGGAATCCCCGAGATTGCCAAGGTAGGCATGGCGACCCTAGGTTCCCTGTGGTTGCCAACAGTTGGTTGGGTAGAGCTCACTGAGACATTATGTCTCATCCCATTCCTTCTGGTGCAGGTTTACAGGTTAGTCAGAGGTTCGTGACGAAGATCTTCATAGAGGTGCTGGATGGAGTACAGTTGCTCGTTGTGTACCAGCTCAGAAGCTTTATGGACATTTGTAAAAGTATTGTAACAGTATTGGATTATTGTACAAACGAGTAAATATGTATTTATTCTGTTGTAATGTAATATTATTATTGAAATTTTTAAATGTATCCAGTATCAGTTTAACGCACATGCTAACATACTAGTTAAAGTTAGTATGGGTGTTACAATTGGTATCAGAGCAGGTCGATTCAGACCGTGCCATGGGTCGTTTAAGATTCAATAAAAGTAGTGGAATCATTGGGTTCCAGATGTTGTTCTAAAGGTCATGTCTAGTTGAGCCTGATCAACTCAGTCTAGTATATGACAGTTAGGACAAATATCCGAGAGCTGAATGTGACCAAGGAGGTATGAAGTGTTCAAAGGGTGAAGGTTAAGACGTCAGATTCTAAGACGAATTTGCAAAGTGCTTAAGGTCAAAGGATGGTTTCTAATAGTGAAGTAACTGAGCCAGTTAATGGCAAAGTCTCAGAATTATAAGAGGTATTTAAGAGTAAGGTCAAGTACCTTGGCTAGTTGGACGCATCCTTGAGCGATGCTTTCTCCGAGGAGATGTGTAGAATAAAGGATTATAGAATACTCCGAAGAATGATTTGGAATCCTAACGGGAACCGTAATTTGGAAAGTTAAAGTTAAGGGTTGATTAGAGTTTTATTTCCGGCTACAAATACAATGGATTGTGTTACCAAACTCAGCGACTTAGAACAAAGAATGACCAGTTAACGATTGGAAGTTCTGGACTTTCAGTAAGGATAAAGTGTGTAAGGATGGATGAAATAGATTACCTTCCTTTATTATGGAACACCGAGATGCTTGGTATGAAGATAGCGAGCGTAGTGATAAGTAAAAGAAACCCCCGGTAAGGGTATGGATAAAAGGTTGAATTTTATGTCATCAGATTATAGTAGACCGGTTTCGAAGATTGAACAGGAAGAACGTCACTTATATATAAGTTACAGTTAAAGTATGGTTGAAGTTAAGGAGTTCTATATTCTCTTTCGATGGGCTCCTTGCACACGTATTCGGGTAAGCCGACAAAGATTACCTTATGTTGGTAAATGTTAAAGATGGTAGGAAATACATACCTTGGATTGTTCGAAACCATGAAGAGGGCAACGGTCGAGAAGACATATGGAATGTTATTCAGATAACGAGATTAGAATGGAATTGAGAATACAGTAATAAGTTATAGGAAGAATCCAATGGAAAATGTTAAGTATTGAAGCTTACAGATTTATTAAGCGGGTATTCGAAGAGGTGTATCACATGTTTGAATTTACAGGAGAGCTGGTAAAAGTTGAGTTCTATCCAGACGGATTATTCCCGGAGCAATCCGAGAAGTAACCAAGAGTTATGTTAGAGTTATGTGGACCTATGTGTCTTGGAAAAAGGTTGTGGATGTGAAATCCCTACGGATAATTACAGGATGAGACTCGATTCATTAATCGATTAAGCTTATGAAAGACGAGAATTTCCGAAAGTCATAGAATGTTTCTAGAAGTTACCACAAGTAAATAATGTATGAACTTAAGTTGTTTTAATAGGAGCATCATTGGGCTCGAATTCATTGTTAAAGATTGTCTACAGGGTTCGGTGTATTTCGTGGAAGTAAGAATTATGTTTATGTTCGAAAGGAAACGCAAAGTCAAGCGTCGAGCAATCAGTACGTTGAACAGGTGGATTAAACCACAAGAGGGATTATAAGATAAGATGGTCATGGGTGGTGACTACAAGGTTATAAAGTTAAAAGATTGGCTAAAGAGATTTTAGATGGTAATAATGGTGTGTTACTTCCATCCCAAAGTAAATTGTTTAAATCAGAGTTGCGCAGTGGAGAAGTAATCCAATTATGAGTTAATAAACAAATCAAAGCTGAAGTTTAGAGAAAAGGATGTTTGTGAAGTCCTTGTTAGAGGAACTACAGGAAAGGTATTCAGAGATTAAATCTCAAGTTACAGAATATGTGTAAGTAATGATGACTTGAACTTATCATCAGTTCTAACAGGGAATTTTAATAGATAAGTCGAGGAATGTATCAGACCCCGAAACTCATGAGATAAGAGAATCGAAGCAGGTTGATAACTTTAAAGGATGTAATTATAGCACGCGAAGGAGGCCACGTTTCATACGGTGATTTAGCTGTTTAGCTCAGTAACTTCAAGTTAATTTGAGTAGTAAGTCTAACCAAAGAGGAATTATGCCGTGGCATACAGTTATTCCGCATCGTATCCGCGTTATGCTAGCATGTCGCATGTAGCAGGCATGTAACAGGTTATGATTAGTATTATGTATACTGATCAGGCAGAGTTTATGCTACTTAAACAGTAGTGTAACATATTTTATAGTCGTGTGACATGTATCGGTAACCGTGGTACGCAGTCGGTAATGTTTTAACAGGAAAGTCTTAAGCAGAGCAAGTTTGTTGTTATTGAACAAATTTCGGTAGAGGAGTTCAGAAATTCTGAACTTAATGTTAACAGTTAAAGGAAGGAAATGTTTTACACCGATCAGAAGAGTACTCATAGTTTACAGTAAAAGACTACGTGAATTGAAGTTATGAATTAAAGGATTCAGAGTTTAAGAGTGCTATTTTGATAGCGAACAGAATAGAGTTTTCTTTTCGAAAACGGAGAATGTCCTTGGACAAAATAAGTTATAACGCCAACGGAATATAACCATAATTTATGTTATGGGATTGTGTATGTTCAAAGAATACAAGTATGAATCAAAAGATAAGAGAGTGACCTTGGTTGACGTGGTTTTGTCTCAGGTATAAGTTGATTAAGTATGGTGTCCCATTAGTTGGACAATGACGAGGCGGCGTACTGTGTACCCGATAGGAGTGTACACGTACTCGATCGTGTATAGAAGCTATGCGCTATGGATAATTTATATGAAGAATGTTATGAGTGTAACAGTAAAAGGTCGTTTTGCGAGGCGAAAGTTATAGACAAAAGTTCTTTGAACTAAAAGTAATGTAATAGATCCCTCGGAAGGTTGGAATAATTGAGGAAAACAGAATGACTCGACGACTTCAGGTTAATATGGATATGTTGGTTCAGATAACCATACGCCTTAACAGATAATAGTTATGTAATATACGTTAGACCTTTCGGCAGGAAAGAGATTGTCTTATGTTATGATGTACAGTGATGGGAATCATGGCTAGAGAACAAGTTTTAACCAATATGGTTTAATCGAGATACGTGACTAATCTTTATGTCAGACATTAGAGTTGCCATGGAATCCCAATAAGCAAAAAGAATTGGAAACTTTCATAGTAAAGAAAGAGGTAGAAAGAATTTATCTTTACAGGATCTCATAAGGATTATCTAAATTTCGAGGACGAAATTTCTTTTAAGGGGGGTAGAGTGTAATATCCCGCTTAAAAGTATCAATTAAACGTGTTAGAAGCTTCATGAGCAAGCAATGGCAATGTTGTAATTAGAGGAGTGGCAAAGTTGTAAATAAGAGGAAATAGCTTAATGGATAAATATGAATTTTTGGGCTATGTTTCTACTCATTTCTTCCATTCAAAAATCTGAAATTCCTCTCCCTTTTCTCTCCCATTTTCGCCCCACTCACTCACTCATTCATAATCCATCTTTCTTCCTTAAGTCTAGTGATTCAAGCTTCCATCTAGTACTTGTGGAAGTCCTTGCTAGTAAGCCTAGCCTTGGGGAAACTTGGAATCAAGAAGAAGTTGAAGAAGCAAAGCAAGAGATGAGCTAGGGTTTGGAGTTAAAGCTTGGCAAAGGTTGGAATCATGTATAAGGTGAGCTCTTAGAGGGTTTTAGAAACCCACTTGTTAAAGCTTGAAAGTTAAGTTATTAAGAGCTATTTTGATAAATTTCATGCCTTAAATCCTTTGTTGGCTTGTGATTATATGAACTATTATGTTATATGTTGAGTAAATGTCTTGGAAATCCATTCCCATAAGCTGTTTTGATGATTGGAGGGGTTTGGATTAGCCTAGGAACCAAAATTTTGAGTGCTGCTGAAGCCAAAATCGTGCTCCGATTTCTGGGCATCGGGCTACGATTTTATGCCCTGATTTTATGAAAACTTTCGCATAAAATCGTGCTCCGATCCTGTAAAATCGTGCTCCGATTTTCTGCTTTCCCAGCTTCTTGTCCCAAATTTCTGCAGATTTACAGTTTCGGACCCCTGACTTCAAACTCGTCCCCAGACTTCAATACTTGGCCAAACTTCACGAAATTGGTACCAAAACGTAGATAATTTTGTTAGCTTTCCATAGCATCAAAAACCACTGGAATCGGAGTTACATGGAGAGAGTTCTGACCATTCCAATAGAGCCTTGTCCCAAAAACGGGTTTCTCCTACTTCCTCCATTTCAACTCCAAATCTCTACCCATAACTTCATCTTCTTCAGGAATTATCATGCAAGATAAAATAGAGGTTTAAGCTCAAATAATAGGCACGAAAATTAAGGTAAGATGGGTAATGAGTACACATTGGAAGATGAATACTCGAATTCTAAGTTATATAGAGGAGTGAAGGAGCTAGTAATGGGATTATCCCTTACTAAGCAACTCCATGTACACCCTAAGTAAGTCTAAACCAAGAATGAAACAATGTTTAAGCTTAGAACCTTTTATAGGATGAACACTTATGAATAAAGTTATAGAGGTATCCCTTTGGAATATATAGGCATGGGAATGTATAAGCAATTATAGTTACAGATATGTTTATAGCGTTGGTGCTCCAACAATTATAGGAAGCTTATGATAACGATAAGCCAAGGTTATAGATTACAGGTTATAGATTACAGGAAATGTTTATATGATCAAAGTAACAGGCATGTATATATACTTATACACTCTTTTATCAAAGTCAAAGTATAATAATAATTCAAAGTCAAAGGCATGTTCAGCAGACTCCGGGATTCGCCGGATGGGATCTCTCCGAGAGGGTTATCCACATGCAATTTCATAGGGAGTCCGGTGATAGCCTGATATGATAGGAGTTTCACCGGTTCATAGGGAGCTGTCCTCGGGGTTACTCCACCCGGGCCGCACTCCGTAAAATGAACTCAGATAAATGTTTGTTCAACGCTAACAGCTAACATAAAACTGCTATCGAACTGTTTATAAGTTTTATGTTTTACAGTTATAGTCACAGGAAACTCATAGTTATAGTTATAGACAGTTATCAGAAAGTGATCCTAGGTTTTCCCCTCGATCACTAAGTCATAGATACAGACATGATCACAGTTATGGATTTAGGCAATTATAGTTATAGTCATGGGCCGTTATGGCAATGGTTATAGACAGCTACAACAAAGGTTATAGGTAGTTTAAGTTATAGTTACAGGAGGACTTATAGTCATAGGCAGATAAAGACTTGGCGATCCTAGGAATCCCCGAGATTGCCAAGGTAGGCATGGCGACCCTAGGTTCCCTGTGGTTGCCAACAGTTGGTTGGGTAGAGCTCACTGAGACATTATGTCTCATCCCATTCCTTCTGGTGCAGGTTTACAGGTTAGTCAGAGGTTCGTGACGAAGATCTTCATAGAGGTGCTGGATGGAGTACAGTTGCTCGTTGTGTACCAGCTCAGAAGCTTTATGGACATTTGTAAAAGTATTGTAACAGTATTGGATTATTGTACAAACGAGTAAATATGTATTTATTCTGTTGTAATGTAATATTATTATTGAAATTTTTAAATGTATCCAGTATCAGTTTAACGCACATGCTAACATACTAGTTAAAGTTAGTATGGGTGTTACAGAATTGTAAGTTGATAAATATACCTCAAAGAGTCTCAATGGACAAGTTTTATGAGATGGGTATTCTTTCCTTCCTTGGAGCACTAACTCAAATCTCAAATTCTACCCAATAGCACTTGTGTGGTATGAGAAAGTTTTGATTTGGAATGGATAAATTTTTCTCTCAAAAGAGTAAGGTTTATGGGTGTTTAATTTCATTTTGTGAATTTATATGAGAAGAGAAAGAAAAATGGAGGAAGGTTCTCGAAACAGAGAAGAAAGGGGAATTGAGAGCTGAGATAAGTTAGAGAAAATAATTGGGTAAGGAAGGGTGGGGTTCTGTGGTTTAATTTATTATTATCATTATTTATATTTATTTATTTTTTAAGGAATCATTATTTATATATTTATTTATTTAACTAAAACGGTGTGTTTCATTCTTCCCCCCTTAAGAAATTAGTCCTCGAATTTTAACCCCCCCTTAAGAAATTGGTTTCAAATAACCATGGTTAGTTCTCACACAACACTTTTTTCGATTACCATCTTGCTTCTTCACCAGTCGTTCCTTGCCATAAAACCTTTTTTGAAACGATATCATTTGAGCATAAACAATGATGGAACAAATTTGCACATGGTCAATAATGTCCTTCAATGATCAAACTCCAATTGAATTCCACTTACAACAAGTTCTTGTAATTCTTTAATTACGAGCCTCTTCATTTCTGCTAACCGGGCAAGACTACTCATGTGCATCCTACTAAAATAATCTACAATAACATTTGCCTCTCCAAGGTGATGCAAGTATGTGCAATAAACCTTTTTTTTTTCTTCAAGAGAGCTCCATCCACCTTCTTTGTCTTAAATTTAAACCTCGTTGTTGAAAGATATACTTGCGAATCTCTTGGTCAATGTAAATTTCACAAGTCTTGTCATATAGATGATGCCTCCAAACCTTAAGAGCAAATATCATTGCTGACGCATTCAAATCATGTGTATGATAGTTTGGATCATGTCTTTCTTTACTATTGGAATAAAGAACATTTTCATCATTGAACAATATCACAAATTGATCTAAGAATGGTTTGAAACCCGACTCATCAAATCCATAAGATATTGGAGCATTAGTAAACCCAAAAAGGCACCAGAACTTCAAATGCTCTTAGTGTGTGCAAAAAGTTTTCTTTGATATATGCTCCCATTTAATCTTCAACTGATGATACCCAACCCACAAATCAATCTTGGAAAAACAGCGAGTTCCTTGAAATCGGCCAAACAACTCGTCAATGCAGGGTAAATGACATTTATTTCTAACTATCACTTTATTCACTTGTTTATGAACTACACATAATCACATGTATCTATCTTTCTTCCTTACAAACAATATCAGGGCTCCCTAACGAAAAGAATTTGGGGGAATAAATCTCTTATTGAGAAAATCATGTAGCTTTTCCCTTAACACCTAAAGTTTTGCTAACTATTTGATCAAGAGGTATGGATGTCGTTCAGTGTTGGGAACCAAGTCTATAGAGAACTTAATTTTCTTATCATGAGACAATCTAGAAAATTCTTCAGGAAAAATATTAGGATCTCACACACTTTTGAACAATTATTGTTCTTCATTACTCACTTGTATATCCATAATAAAAATCAGTTATTCTTGAGAACCTATTTCCAATAATATATTATCTCCTAAACTTAAGGTTAATATATATGGTACCCAACCACGTTTTCCTCGAAAGGATAAAAGTGATTACCCAATATCTCGACTTTCACTACCTAGTTATAATAGGTTAAGGTGGCATGCTGAAAAGACAACCAATTCACACTCAAATCCTATCAAAAATCTATACTAAAGCTATTGGTGTTCATACAAGACTAGCTAATGGTTGTGTCGTAGATGCCAAGAACGATCATTTTTTTTTTGACCTACTTGACCATATTAAAAGCACAATTTACTATCTTTGAAACAATTTCCAGAGTGGAACCAACTATTGCAGAACCAAAACTACTCTAACCGAAAGTGGATTATATATATGAACCATGATCTAATCTACGACTCTGCATAGTGCCCAATAATTTATCTACTAGATCCATCCTTTTGTGATATTACTATTTGTTGTCCCTAATGACCGAAATATAACTTCAACACAACAATTTTAATAATTACTATATGGTCATTCAACTTGTTTCTTGCAAGAATCATGTTTACTGCATCCCTTAAGGTTTTGTTGCCTAATCTGAAGTGTCAAATTTGTAACCTCCCCAAAGTAGTACAATTAGATCCAACCACAAATCCAATTAAGTATTCCCTTAATCCTATAATGAACCACTTGACATACATCTCTTCTATGTTAGGATGAGGAGCATTCCTTGGAAGCTCTATAAAACATATTTTGTACTTTGAAATTGATATATCCTCGGTTTGTTTGGATCTCTTATACTCTTGAGTGAATCCATCTCCAACACTTTCTTGAAGAAAGTGAGCCATAAACCATCATGATGTCTCACTTCAATCCAAAAGATGTGGTCACTCTTGTTTTCCACATGTAAGTGTATCAAACCAATCATATACCAAACCCTCCAATTTAAATGATGTCTACTTCACTGCCGTTACATTTGAGCATCCTAATATCCTTCATAAGCTCTCCATACCACAATAAATCTTTGTGGATCCTCATGCACATTAAACTTAGAGAAGGTAAGAGTTTAAGTTTAAAGAATTTTGCTCAGCCAGCATCAATCCCTCTAGATGGAGTTGTCGCCTGATGTTCACCATGTCTACTTCTTGTTGTCCGTTAAAATTTGTTTGTCTTACTTTATCCTACTGCTTCTCGACAGCAACCCCACCAAGTTGTCGTAGTACTTGCTAAAGTCCTCGTCTTCCTCTAGGCACTTCAACATTTTCTACTTCTATAGCCAAGCCATGTCCATCGACATGAACGCCACAGCCTCCATCATTTGCTTTATGTCGACCACGAGTTCGGACCGAACCACGACCACCTTGTCTAGGGTCTTAAGGTTGGGCAGTAGACCCAGAACAAACTAATTTCCCTTCTAGTGTTGTGTGGCATCCTCACCAAATGAAAAAAATTTGACCAAAAATAGGACGAGACTACAAACAAAGTGAGACAATTCAAAGACCCAAAAGAAACCATAAGATTGTAAAACAAACGAGACTACCATAGAGTGCTAATAGATTTTTGCAAGTAAATGGTGCCGCGGTTCACAATTTACTAGCAAAAATAAATTATTACTCTATGTCTGCAGCTATTAGGATCTACAACCGGGACTCTGATACCAACTTTGTCACGACCCAAAAACACTAATCGTGACCGCCGCACGAACTAGAACATTTTAGTAACTTGACAAATTATAATTAAAAAAAATCCAATTTGAATTTCACTTAAAATAAAATATTCACTGAAATTTTGACAGAGTTTCATTTGTATTTTCAACATTTCCAAGATCTGAATCCTGTTTTAAAAACCTGTTTCATCAACCAGAATCTCAAAATAACTTTTTTTTCATACTTGTACAACTCACAATAAAACATCCTAGACTTCCAAATAGCTGCAGATACATCAATTGACAGTAAAATACGCATATACAAAAGAGAAGCCAACCAAGGGGGCCTTCCAAAAGTGACACTGCGAAAACTTTGAATCTGCTAGCAGCTTTCTACTTAACTACTTGGGAATCTGAAAAAAAATAGAAAATGAAAGAGTAAGTTACAGGGACTTAGTGAGGAGACAACAACCACCACCAACTAGAAGGGAAACACACAAGGGCAAGATTATTTACTTTTCTCAAATCAAATTTTAATCTACAAAGTTAGTAACCGTATAAAAATATAATAAGCTCACAATCCAGTGTACCAAGAAAATTCCGAATACCTTGTAAATTTATCAAACCAAATAAGACTATATTAAAATTCCAATGTTGTAAAGAGGTGAAACCAAATCAACAACTTTAAAGGAAATATAAAAATCGGGTATAATGAAAAGGAATCAAAATAGTCAAATTCAAATAGAATATAAAAATCGGATATATTGAAAAGGAATCAAAATGATCAACTTCAAATAGGATATAAAATCGGATTCAATTTAATAAGACCAAAATAATCAACTTTAAAGAAAGTATAGAAATCCAACTTTAGTGAAAATAATCAAAATGGGTGAATCGAGAACTTCCATCTCGTTGATAGCTCTTTCCTACTAAGTGTGGTCTTTCCCTTAGTGGTAGCTCCATCTAATGGATAGCTCTTTTCTCTCGACTCAAAACAAAATGTAAAACATTTTCAATTAGGGGGTTTACATCTCATTGATAGCCCTCTCCTCCTAATGGTGGCCTTTCCATAGGGGCGGCTCCATCTAATGGGTAACTCTCCCTAATTGTAAACACATACTAGGTGCACATAGGTCGTCGTCATTATAATCGTGATTCTCAAAACAAAATTATCAAAACGTCTCTAAAACCATATTTCACAACGTATTGAAACTTATGTCAAAATATGTACCATCAAAACTCAATTGAAAATCTACTACTTATCATCATAAATAAATCCGAATCCAAATACAATCCAAATCGAGTTCATATTAATATCAAAATCTTCGAAAAACACAACTTCAAAACCATGTTTTACAACACATCAAAACTAGTTCCAGGACCATATCAGAAATAGAAATTGTCACAACAACGTATTTCCAAGAACATATAAAAACTAGTGCACAAAATATGTGCAACCAAATCTCCATTTCAAATCCAATATTTCATAAATCATAAGTAGCCTCAAATAGAGTATATATTTATATCGATGACTTTGAAGATAAATAATGATGACAAGAAAAATGTTCAAAGATTGTGTTTACCCGTTTTCATAAATACTTTGATACATAAATAAGCAAAATATTAATAATAACAATAATCAAAATATATGATAATGATCGTCATCAACTCACAGTTATGATGAATCAACTAAATTTGCTCTCTAACCACTCCTGGAAAAGCATGTGAAGCGTCCAATATCATATCTAAGCATCAATAATATTTTCTCATGAATTAGAACTCATTTTGCAACTGCTCTAACTATAGTTAACCATAAAATCCTCATATATCTATTTTAACCTCTAAAATAATTTCTAAACAAACCAATCATGTCTAAATTAGCACTAATTGAATTGTAAGTTGATAAATATACCTCAAAGAGTCTCAATGGACAAGTTTTATGAGATGGGTATTCTTTCCTTCCTTGGAGCACTAATTCAAATCTCAAATTCTACCCAATAGCACTTGTGTGCTATGAGAAAGTTTTGATTTGGAATGGATAAATTTTTCTCTCAAAAGAGTAAGGTTTATGGGTGTTTAATTTCATTTTGTGAATTGATATGAGAAGAGAAAGAAAAATGGAGGAAGGTTCTCGAAACAGAGAAGAAAGAGGAATTGAGAGCTGAGATAAGTTAGAGAAAATAATTGGGTAAGGAGGGGTGGGGTTCTGTGGTTTAATTTATTATTATCATTATTTATATTTGTTTATTTTTTAAGGAATCATTATTTATATATTTATTTATTTAACTAAAACGGTGCTTTTCAAATCCCAACTCTAGCTCATGCAAACAAAAATGGATAATCAAGATCAAATCCAAGCAGGCCGCCATGAATCCCTCAAAACCTACCTCACCAAATTCCTCCAACAAATGAAAATTTCCCAACCTTAAATACAAACAACCACCGCCGCTGCAGGCACTTCCTCTACCTCACAACTTCGCCCTCACACTATGCCTACTACCATACCTACCCTAATTCCCTACTCACCAAACCCTCAACACACTACTTCCTCCCCAATTCCCTACTCCCCCGGTTCCAACGCCGGCTACTCCTCTCCCTTCACTTCAACACCCTTACCTATCTTTACTCACGCCACCCGTTTAACCACACACCCACCACCACCATCCCCTTCGCCGCCGATACCCCCTATTTTTTCGGTTCTGACAACTACAACACCCAATAATCCTTCTTCCAACACCACAACTCCCAACCCCTACCTTTTCCCTCTTTTCCTAACAATATATCTCCTCAAAATTCCCTAATTAGCCCTACTTATAACCTTCGCAGTCCCAAGTTAAAGCTTGTTGTGTTCATTGGATCTGATCCCTTGGAATGGATTTGTCGGTTATTTTGTGTTGGCTACATTGTTTGGTAAAATCAAAGTGCTCAAGCGTTGCGTCTCTATGTGTTAAAGAAGTCTTCAGAAGCAAGAAATTGGATTTGAGGAGGTTCAGAAGCTGAAATGGACCTTCAGACGCAGTTTTGGCCTTCAGACGCAGAAATGGCTTTCAGACGATGAACAGTACTTCAGACGCACTGTTCAGACGTTGACCAGCGTTGACCTTCAGAAGCTGGATTTTTGCATTCTTTGTGAATAATCCTATGTGTATCTTTGGAAGATTTATCAAGGATTTATTCTAGCATTTGGTTTCTAGAAGGCTGATTTATTTGTTGAAGATCTTAAGAAGATTTGCTTCGTGTTTTATGATTGAATTTAATTGCTGGAGGATCTTTGCTTTATTTGATTCAGAAATATTTGTTTCCTTTTCAAGCCTTTCATAATTCAGAATCATATCAATTGAAGAAGATTGGATTCAGAGTTATGCTGCTTGCTGAAGCCTATATAAAGAGACGTGCTGCTGCTATTGAAGACTACGAATCATATATCAAAAATCAGAGTTTAAGAGTCTTTGTGTTTTTAGGCTTTATTTCTACACCACTCATATGTTTTGAGTTGGTTTAGATTGTTTGAGTTGTAAGTCATTCAAAACTTTTAAGTACGAATGATGTTGTCTTTGTTCTTTTGAAGGGTGTCTTCATAAACTGGGTTATTTCAGAAGCTGTTAGTAACTGGGTTATTACTTGAATAGGAAGTTAGTAGTGTTCTAATACTTAGGTGGTGCTCCTGAGTAGAAATCAGACTATTGGAGATTGATTGCTTAGGCTGGGAACAGGGGGGTCTGTGTCTTGAGTCTTTGGATTAATTCCTATAGTGGATTTCCTTCCTGGATTGGTATCCTCCAGATGTAGGTGGTGTTTACACCGAACTGGGTTAACAAATACTTGTGTTATTTACTTTCTGCACTTTATTTTAGCTGCTTCTGAACCTGCATCTTTGTGCTCTATTTTGCAAACCATTGTGCTCTGTTTTACTGTCTGAATCTTTAACTGCCAGAATTTCAATTGGCATCAGAGCAGGCACCCTGCCTGTTATTGGGTGAGCTCCATGGAAGACTTTTCTGGCAATTATGGACAAGGAGGGAGGATATGTCAACAGACCACCTTTGTTGGATGGCACAAATTATGAATACTGGAAATCTAGAATGTGTGCCTTTCTGAAATCCATTGACAGCAGAACCTGGAAAGCAGTGTTAAATGGTTGGGATCATCCAGTTGTGTTGGATAAAGATGGGAATAAAACTGAAGTGCTGAAACCTGAAGAAGAATGGACAAAGGCTGAAGATGATCTGGCTCTTGGAAACTCCAAAGCCTTGAATGCAGTATTCAATGGAGTGGACAAGAACATGTTCAGACTCATCAAGCAGTGTACCATAGCCAAGGATGCCTGGGAAATACTGAAGACCACTCATGAAGGAACCTCAAAGGTGAAGATGTCCAGACTCCAATTACTGACCACTAAATTTGAAAACTTGAAGATGATGGAGGATGAAAATATTCAAGATTTCTATATGGATGTCCTGGATATGGCTAATTCTTTTGAGTCTCTTGGGGAGAAGATGTCAGATGAGAATAGTGAGAAAAATACTCAGGTCACTTCCTAGAAGATTTGACATGAAGGTGACAGCTATAGAAGAAGCTCATGACATCTCTACTATGAAGGTTGAGGAGCTGATTGGATCCTTGCTGAATTTTGAAACAGCTTTCTACAAACAGACTGAGAAGAAAGGGAAAGGAATTGCTTTTGCAGTCAATTCTGAAGCTGATGATCAACAAAAGTTTGATGAGGATGATGATGACTTATCAGAAGCACTTGTGTTGGTGGGGAAACAGTTCAACAAAATTCTGAAACAAGTTGACAGGAAATCCAAATCCAAAGGTCAGAACTTCAGACTCAACAACAATAAGCAACAAAGTGATGAGAAGAGCAATCAAGCAAAGGGTGTGCAGTGCTTTGAGTGTGAAGGCTATGGACATATCAAGTCAGAATGTCCTACTTTTCTCAAGAAGCAGAAGAAAAGCCTAGCAGTTTCTTGGTCAGATGAAGACTCAGAAGGAGAGGTAGAGAGTAAGTCAGCTAAGCATGTTGCTGCTTTTATGGCTTCAGAAGGTCTATCAGAGTCTGAAACATCATCAGAGACTGAAACTTCATCAGAGTCTGAAGCCAGTGATGAAGAATTGGTTTTTGAGAAACCAGTTGTTTCTTATGAAGAATTATATCGCAGAAATCAAGAACTGTGCAAGTTATTAGAGAATCAGAAGGAGAGTGTCTTTCAACTTCAGTCTGAAAGGTGTGATCATTTAGGACAGATTTCTGATCTTAAAGATGAGGTGAGCCAACTAAATTCCCAGCTTGAGAACATGAAAAAGCAGGCCAGGATGATGAATACTGCTACTGATGTGCTGGAGGAGATTTTGGAAAATCAGAAACAAGGGAAGCAAAAGGGCTTAGGATTTGTGGATGAGAGTCTGAACTTCAAGCAGAAAAATCCAGTTAAAAAATTTGTTCCTGCTACTGATGCCTATGATCCTATGGTTGGGACATCTAAGATGAAACCTCAGAAGCAAGCTCAGAAGCAACCCCAAAAGCAACCTCAGAAGCAACCTCAGAAGTCCAACAGAAAGAAGAGAAATCATCCTTGGGTTTGCCATCATTGTGGAAAGAAGGGGCATATTAAACCATTCTGATTCAAACTGTATGGTTATCCTGAGCATTTTCAGTACAGAAGAGTGGAACCTGCTGCATCCAGAAACAATGTGAAGAAGGTTTGGAAACCCAAATGTAATAATGTTGGTCTAATGGCTCACACTTCTCAGAAAGCTTCATCTAGGAAAGACTGGTACTTTGACAGTGGCTGCTCTAGACACATGATTTGAGTTAATAAATTTCTGGAAAATATAAGACCTTACACCAGTGGATTTGTAACATTTGGTGATGGAGCTAAAGGAGAGATTCTTGGTGTCGCGTCGAATTTCGGATATCAAGCTATTGGGAAGCATTGAATCACTAATGTTAAGTCACGACTGAACTTTTAATTTTCCGGGGAGAAAAGGAAAAAAGTTCGAAATTACCCTTTGAAAAGATTTTAGGTTCGAAAGTCGATTATGCGAGGGGAAGGTATTAGCACCCCTCACATCCGTTGTACTCAACGGGAACCTCTTAGTCGGCTTAGGCTTAAAATGTTTCGAAAATTTTACTTGCGTGTTTAAGCATATAAAAAGGGAAAAGAACATATGATATAAAGGGGAAAAAAAAAGATAAAAGCAAACGAAGGGGAAAAAAAGAAAGTTTTTATTAATGGGCTTGACAAGATGTCGATCTTGCTCCTACGTATCTCCCGGTAGTCGGAGAATTCAAAGCGTACGTAGTTCTTTGGTTGAAAAAGTTTGTATGTTGGTTCGTTTTAATTAAGAAAAGATTTGACGACGCGCAGAGGCGTAAAAAGTTTAAATGATAAAGACAAACGCTAAGGCGATAAACTCGCGCAAGGCGTAAATGTTTTAAAATAAAAAGACAGACGCACAGAGGCGTAAAAGGTTTAAAATAAAAAGACAGATGCATGGAGGCGCAAAAAGTTTGAAAATAAACGACAGACGCACGGAGGCGTAAAATGTTTGAATGTAAAGACAAACGCACAGAGGCGTAAAATGTTGAAAATAAAAGACAAACGCACGGAGGCGTAAAATGTTGAAAATAAAAGACAAACGCACTGTTGAGTCTTTTGTGTTGCCTGCATGTTTTGGCAAAAACCAAAGCAGTGAATAGAAGCATCTCCTCATCTAGAACATTTCTTGAGTTGGAAGTTTTCCATTTTGAAGCCATTCAGAAGCTGAAAATGCCATCAGAAGCTGAAAGCACTGTAGCACTTCAGAAGCTGTTTTCAGGTTCTGATGCCCATGTTGACTTTTGTTGACTTCATCAGAAGCTGATGTTTTTCAAGTTATTTTTATGCAAATCTTAGCGACATTTGGCAAGGATTTGTTCCAGGATTATTGCTTCTAGATTGCTGTTGAATTGGAGAAGATTTAATGAAGATTTGGTATTAAATTATGAAGATCGTATTATTTCTGCAGAATCTTTAAAAGATACATTCCTGGTTTATTTGTTTCCTTATTGGATTATTCATAATTCAGAAACAAATCCAATTCAGAAGATTGGCTACATAATTAAGAGACTTGTTGAAGGCTATAAATAGAGGAGGGCTGCTGCTATTCAAGACTTATGAAATACAGAGCATTATTCAGAGAATAGAGTCTTTGTTTTAAACTTAGAGTTTTTGTTTGTGCACCACTCTGTTAGAGTTGGTTTAGGTTTGTTTTGAGTTGTAATCACTCTAAGCCTGTAGGTATGAGTGCTGTCTTTGTGTGTTGAAGTTGTTTTAAAAACAGGGGAGTTTTTGTGTTCTGAACTGGGTTAAGTTCAAAGGGTAGTTCAAGTAGCTGGGTTGCAGTTGCTTGAATAGGAAGTTAGAGGTCTTCTAATACTCAACGTGTTGGGTAGAATTCAAGACTAGGAGGAAGATAATTGCTTAGGCTGGGAACTGGGAGTCAGTGTCTTAAGTCACAAGGATTATTTCCTATAGTGGAATTCCTTCCTGGATTGGTATCCCCCAGAGTAGGAGGTGTTTACTCCGAACTGGGTTAACAAACCTTGTGTGTTCTTTAGCTTTCCTGCACTTTTTATTCCTGCTACTTATCTGCTTTAAATTGTGCTAAGTCATTGTTCAGAACCTGGTTTGGTTCAGAACCTGTAATCTCTTAAGTATTGCCTGGCCAGAATTTCACGCACGGAGGCGTAAAATGTTGAAAATTAAAGACAAACGCACGGAGGCGTAAAATGTTGAAAATAAACGCGCAAAGGCGCGAAAGGTTCGGATTAACCACGAGGGCCAAGAAAAGGTTAGAAATGGCCACAAGGGGGCCAAGGGAAAGTTGAGCGTGCTAGACGCGTCAAAGGTGGAATGACGATTGCACGAGCGACGAGACATACGTCACGCATTCGTGCAACCGAGGTTTGGGGAGACATACGTCAAGTCATTCCCGTTTCATTCAAGTTTGGTTTCGTTACTCGGAGAAATCTCAAAGGGAACCAAAACACTTTAAAAGGAAAGTTGTAAAAAAAGAAATCACGAACAAATTTGTTATTCGAGTTTATTAAAATCATGAACATTACTTGTTGCTTAAGCTATTGAAACTCAAGAACAAGCGTAGTTCAAGTTTGAACGATGAACAAAAATCATAAAACATACACAAATTTGGAAAGTTCACAAGTTCGGCTCAATTCGAGTTTGATTTAAAAGAGAGTGAGCAAGCTCGGCTTAAGTTCGCGTTTGGATTGAAAATCATGAACAACATGGTTGTTCAAGTTTGGTTTTGAAGATAGAGAACTTAGCCTATTGCTCAAACTTGGTTTTGAAAATTAAGGACATAACTTGTTTCACAAGTTACTCAAAATTTATCGCACGAACTTGTAAAATTTTCAAAGTTGTGCATGATTCTTGATGTGCTTGAACAAAAGTGCATTTTAACACTCTTTAGATTCTGAATCCAGGGCTGGAACCCCAAAAATTTGGCATTTGGATGCCTGATTCATGTTCTGAATTTCACATACTTCGCAGAGCAACCAGAACTTGGCTCTGCGAAGTCAGGTTCTGATGTGTTCGTAGTGCGAACAATACTTTGCTCTGCGAAGTATAAGAAATTTTGAACTCAGAAGCTGTTTCTGAACAGAAGTTCAGAAACTGCTTCTAAGCAAGTTTCAGAACCTAAAGGGGGTTAAAAAGCTTTGCAAAAATTGGAAAAAGAGTGTAAAAACTCAGTTTTAAGGCTTGGCCCCTTTGAGATCCTTTTTGAGTTTCAAAAGGGGTTTTTGTGCACAAAATGAAATTGAACAAAGCAAATGATGCAAACAGCAAACAAAATGAAAGACAAAGATTAAAGGAGACTTACAGAACTCCTAGCAATGCTTGAGCAAGAGGTTGGAAGTGGTTTGCTTGATTGATTAGAAGTTATGAACAATGAACTCTAATTGGTTTTGCTTTGTGTATGAACTGCTTTGATGCTGCAATGCAATGGATTTTTTGGTGTAAATTTCATGTGAATTGTGTGTGTGTATGGCTGTTTTTTTGGTGTAATGGCTCTCTCTAATCCTTGGGCCTTGGCATTCCTTTTATAGGCCAAAATACAATCCATGCAATGATGAACAAAATCTCTAGATCCTAGCTGATTTGTGGGCTAAATCCAGGCTAAATCACTTTGCATTTAATGCTAATGGATAGAAGTTGCTTTGCCTTGTGCCAAGGGGCAAGACCTTGACTGATCTCAGCCACAAAATGCAGCTGATTCTAGAAGGTAATGATGGAAAAAACTGAAAAACAGGGTAGCTTGAAATTGTGTGATTCTTGGGATCAATCCTTGCAATCTTGGAAGGCCAAGCAATGAAAACGTGTACTGCCATGTACAGGGAGATTGGGGGAAGCAAAATGAGCATGTGGGCTGGTGTGTGGGAGGAGAAATCCAGCTCAAAACAGGGCAGCACAAACAGCTTTTTGCAAGCAAAAACCACTTGAGTTTGACTGGTTTTGGTGAAGAAAAAGGGAAGGAAAGGGATCAAGTAGCTGGCTGGCAAGCTCAGGTTGGATGATAGGTCAATTGGGAGGGACAAGAGCTGACCAAGGGCAGCCAATTTGATTGAGCACATGTTAGGTTGGATGAAAATCCTTCTTTCCTTTTACCTTTAATGTCACACATTAACTCTTGCCTTGCTGCATTAAATCAGTCACAAATAGCAATAACAACAATAATAATACTAATAATAACAACTACAAATGAAAACAAAACAGATAAATCAAAGAAAATAAAAATTCTGCAGAAAAATCGCAGATGTCGCAGTGCGAAGTTCCCTTTTTTTGGAATTTTTGTATTTAAAATAAAAGATAAAAATGAATAAATAATAATAATAAGGACAATAAGGATAATGGTAATAATAGTAATGCAAATGATAAAAATAAATAAAAATAGCAATGATAATAATAATGAAAATGATGATAATAAAAATGATGAAAAACTTAATAATATTAATTAAAATAAAACCTTAATAATAGTAAAAGATAATAATGATATTATTAATGAAAATAGAATAACAATAATATTAATAATAATAAGGATGATGATACTATTAATAGTAATGCTAATGGTGATAAATGCAAATAAAATTCAATGACAAGAATGAAATAATAAAAGGTAATAACAAGTGATGAAATAATAAAAGATAAAACAAAGAAAAATATGAGTCAAAAAATGGGGTATGGCACTTGGTATAGGTGACTTAATCAGTGATGGTTTACCAAGACTTAATGATGTGTTACTTGTGAAAGGGTTGACTTCAAATCTGATCAGTATAAGCCAGCTATGTGATCAAGACTTAAAAGTGAATTTCAACAAGTAAGTGTGTTTGGTAACTGGTCAAGAAGGTGAGATTCTGATGAGAGGCTACAGATCAAAGGATAATTGTTATTTGTGGGTTTTTGAAGAAGAAGACAGAATTTGTCATCAGAAGCCTGAGCATTTAAACATGAAGGGTTTGAAGAAAGTCAAGTCTGTGAAACCCAAAGTTAAGGACAATGAAGACAAAGTTTACAAGGAGCTGAAGCATCTTGAACTTAAAATGAATCACTGGATGTCTATGCTAGAAGACCGCTCGGCGCCTAAAGCGTACTATGCTCCGCTTCAACAAATGAGAGTTTTCGGTGGAACCGGTGAACCACGCACCCTGCGGAGCTGGAGAGGCCTAGCCTGATCTGAGAAGTGCTAATTCGGTTCGGATAGACTTCATTCAAGAACGCCGCCGCCAGAGCCTTGATGTGAAGAGGAATGTTTCTGTTTGTAATTCTTCAAAAGTTTGTCTGCATGAAGAATTATAGCAATTACAGTTTCCTAAGGGTAAGCAAGTTGGATGTGAGGAAGATGAAGTACCTGCCAGTTTTGCAAATGCTGAGTGTGATCCTGAGTCTGAGTCTGATATTCATTCAGTTTTGAGGATCTGTGTTTCATATTTAGTTTTTTGTTCAATATATGATGGAGTTTTTGTCAAAATTTTGTGGCTAAAAAGAGGGAGAAAAACTTGTGGTTAGTTTCAGAATGTGTTTATTCAGAATGGAGCTATTCAGAGTGTGTTTTGTTCAGAATTTAGTTGTTTCATAAGTTGACTGGTTTGTTCAGAATTCAGAAGCAATACAACTGTGCAGTTTTGCTTGAGGGGGAGTTTGTGTCTCAGGGGGAGTGCATAAGAGTTATGTTCCTGAGTTGTGATGTGTTTCAGTTTCAGAAGAATTTTCTCAGAATGTATTGCAGTTCAGAATTTTCAGAATTAAGGGAGTGTTGTTATGTGCTGAGTTGCAGGGGGAGTTTCTGGAAGTTGTGAAGCTGGAGTGTTTGTGTGTTGCTGGTTTGTTTGTGAAGCTTCAGGAGGAGTGTTCATGTAAAGATCAGAACCTGTGAAGTTGTGTTGTGTGCTTCAAGAGTTCAGGATGAGTTTTGTGATTTGTCAGAAGATGATCAGAAGTTGTTTAGTTGGTTTTAACATAGCTGTATCCGCTGTTGCTATCTCTGATGCTATGTTTGAATTATGTGGAGTTCTTCATGGTTAATTTTTTTGTGCTGAAATGAAGGACTTGATTTTGTGTTGCATTTGATTTTAGCCCAAAATTTGCCAAAGGGGGAGATTGTTGGTTATTTTGTGTTGGCTACATTGTTTGGTAAAATCAAAGTGCTCAAGCGTTGCGTCTCTATGTGTTAAAGAAGTCTTCAGAAGCAAGAAATTGGAATTTGAGGAGGTTCAGAAGCTGAAATGGACCTTCAGACGCAGTTTTGGCCTTCAGACGCTGAACAGTACTTCAGACGCAGAAATGGCTTTCAGACGCTGAACAGTACTTCAGACGCACTGTTCAGACGTTGACCAGCGTTGACCTTCAGAAGCTGGATTTTTGCATTCTTTGTGAATAATCCTATGCGTATCTTTGGAAGATTTATCAAGGATTTATTCTGGCATTTGGTTTCTAGAAAGCTGATTTATTTGTTGAAGATCTTAAGAAGATTTGCTTCATGTTTTATGATTGAATTTAATTGCTGGAGGATCTTTGCTTTATTTGATTCAGAAATATTTATTTCCTTTTCAAGCCTTTCATAATTCAGAATCATATCAATTGAAGAAGATTGGATTCAGAATTATGCTGCTTGCTGAAGCCTATATAAAGAGACGTGCTGCTGCTATTGAAGACTACGAATCATATATCAAAAATCAGAGTTTAAGAGTCTTTGTGTTTTTAGGCTTTATTTGTACACCACTCATATGTTTTGAGTTGGTTTAGATTGTTTGAGTTGTAAGTCATTCAAAACTTTTAAGTACGAATGATGATGTCTTTGTTCTTTTGAAGGGTGTCTTCATAAAATGGGTTATTTCATAAGCTATTAGTAACTGGGTTGTTACTTGAATAGGAAGTTAGTAGTGTTCTGATACTTAGGTGGTGCTCCTGAGTAGAAATCAGACTAGTGGAGATTGATTGCTTAGGCTGGGAATAGGGGGTCTGTCTCTTGAGTCTTTGGATTAATTCCTATAGTGGATTTCCTTCCTGGATTGGTATCCTCCAGATGTAGGTGGTGTTTACACCGAACTGGGTTAACAAATACTTGTGTTATTTACTTTCTGCACTTTATTTTAGCTGCTTCTGAACCTGCATCTTTGTGCTCTGTTTTGCAAACCATTGTGCTCTGTTTTACTGTCTGAATCTTTAACTGCCTGAATTTCAGGATTTTCCAAGCGGAGCAATTTTTCACTTTTTATCAAATTCCCATTGAAAGTCGATTGGCTATGTCATCATTTTACATGAAAGGAGATGCACTAAGGTGGTTCAAATGGATGCATCAAAACCACCAACTCTTTGATTGGCTCTCTTTCACCAAGGCCCTTGAATTACGATTTGGACCCTCCACATATGCAAAGCACCAGGCCGAATTGTTTAAACTTAAGCAAATTGGGTCTGTTTCGAATTACCAAGCCCAGTTTGAGAAATTAGGAAACCGAGTCATTGGTCTACCTCCAAAGGCAATCCTAAATTGCTTTATCTCCGGTTTACTACCTGATATCTTCAATGAAATCGCAATACAAAGACCACAATCCATTACCCAAGATATAGGCCTTGCTAACCTCATAGAAGCCAAACTCAAAGACTCCAGTACCCATTTCTCAAAACCCTACACCCCCACCACTGCTCCTACTTCTGCCCAAAGGCCTCCTAAGCACACCACCCAAAACACCACTTCACCACCCTTACCTCCAGCTTCCAAACAACCTCATTCCTCTTACACTTCCAAATTCCCAAGTAAACGCCTCAATCAAACCCAATTGCAAGAGCGCCGTGTCGTAGGCCTTTGCTACAATTGTGACGAAAAATTTGTTGTGGGACATAAGTGTGCATCTGGTCGCTTCCTATTATTGTTTGTGGATGATGAATCTGATCCCGTTGAAGTCACCGATGACCCATCGGATAATGACACTTAGCCTGAACAAATTCCGGAACCAAGACCCCCGAACACCTACTTCCAGTTATCCACTCAAGCCCTCACCAGCCATTTTTCCCCACAAACATTGAAATTCAAAGGGTTAATTGGTAGCCTTCATGTTACGGTCTTAGTAGACACCGGCATCACACAAAATATCCTCCAACAGCGTATTGCTTCACACCTCCACCTTCCCACTCAACCAATTACCCAATTCTCTGTAATGGTTGGAAATGGCTCCCATTTGGAATGTCAAGGCATCTGTCCTAATGTTCCAATTACTCTAAAAAACCAAAAATTTCACATTCCATTTTATTTACTTCCCATTGAAGGTGTTGACGTAGTGTTAGGAATGGCTTGGCTTCGGAACCTAGGTCCCCTTGATGCTGATTTTTCGATACCTTCCATTACCTTCACCCACAATGATAACACAATCACCCTCCAAGGCGATCCAAAACAAAACCCACTTCCAGCCACATACCAACAACTATGTCACGGTGTCCAAACTCACTCGGTTGCCTCCTTACACCTTCTCACATTCTAACCCATTGAATCACACAACCCAAACCCCACCACAATCACAGACACCAAACCACCACCTATACATAATCCAGAAATCAACCTACTTCTCTCCAACTACCTAACCATTTTCATACCCCCTCACGGCCTCCCTCCTAATTGTCCCCATGATCACCACATCCCACTTCTTCCTAACACACCACCAATTAATGTTAAGCCCTATCGTTATCCTAATTCACAAAAAGAAGCCATGACAAAGCTCATTCATGAGATGTTACAAGAAGGAACCTTTACCCCAAGTACCAGCCCTTTCTCCTCCCCAGTCTTGCTTGTTCGCAAAAAAGATGGCTCATGGCGTTTTTGTGTGGATTACCGAGCTTTAAATGTTGTAACGGTTAAATATCATTTTCCCATTCCCACCATTGATGAGTTATTGGATGAATTAGGAGTTGCCTCCATATTATCCAAGATAGATTTACGCTCAGGTTATCACCAGATTAGAGTTGTGAAAGAGGATAGTCATAAAACTGCATTTCGAACCTTTGATGGGCACTACAAATTTTTTGGTAATGCCTTTTGGGTTAACCAATGCGCCCTCTACCTTCCAATCCGTTATGAATGATTTATTGTGTCCTTATTTGTGTCAATTTGTGCTGGTTTTCTTTGATGATATATTAATTTATAGTACTTGCTTATCTGACCATTTGCTTCATTTAAGATTGATTTTAGATTTACTTTCAGCCTATCAGTTTGTGGCCAAATTATCCAAATGTGTGTTTGCATGAAAACAGTCGCCTATCTAGGCCATGTTATCTCTCGTGAAGGAGTTAGACCGGACCCCGAGAAGGTGTCAACCATTTTGGACTGGCTGGAGCTCAAATCTCTGACTGCGCTGCGTGGTTTCTTATGCCTCACCGGGTTTTATCGATGATTTGTTCGTCATTATGCCATTCTCGCCACTCCTCTCACAAATTTACTACGTTCTACAAAGTTCTCATGGAATACAGACACAGGTTCAACTTTTACACAATTAAAGACACAAATGACAACAATGTATGTATTACATCTTCTGGATTTTGCTAAAGTCTTTGTAGTTGAAACGGATTCATCAGGCGTTGCCATTGGAGCAGTTCTCTCTCAAGGTGGTCCCCCGTTATCCTTTTTCAACAAGAAGTTAAATCCCGGAATGCAAGCTGCCTCAGTTTATGTCCGAGTGATGTACGTCGTCATCGAATCTGTCAAGAAGTGACATTATTATTTGATAGGGCAGAAATTCCACATATTTACAGATCAAAAGAGTCTCAAGAATTTAATACAACAGAATATCCAGACTCCTGAACAACAAAAGTGGGCTTCGAAGTTGCAAGGTTTCATTTTTGAAATATATTACAAACATGGAAAAGCCAACCAAGTCGTTGATGCCTTCAGCCGTAAGTTCTCCAATGACCAACTCTTTCTCTTGACCGTCTCCTCACCAATCCCAAACCTCATCTAGCAGCTTCAACAGTACTATTCCTTCACCCAATAAGTAAAAGAATTAGTGCAGCAATACCAGACTCATCACCAAGAGACTCCACTTTTCAAATTCACAAACGGTCTACTGTATTACAAAGATAAACTATTCATACCTGAGTTTTTGGATCTCCGACATGCCCTCCTCCAGGAATTTCACAGCACCCTAACAGCAGGACACTCCGGTGTCCAACCCACAGTGGTCAGACTCGCCGCTTCTTTTTTTTGGTCAGGTCTTTACTCCGACGTCAATGAGTTTGTGAAATGTTGCACCACTTGTCAACACAATAAAAATCAAACACAGAAAAAGATGGGCCTCTTACAACCTTTACCAGTTCCTTCCGAAGTTTGGGAGAATTATCAACATATTTTATTACTCACCTTCCTAATTCATTTGGCCACATAGTGATCTGGGTAGTCTGTGACAGATTGACCAAGTTTGCACATTGTATTGCCCTCCTAACCAACTTTTATGTCAAAGACTTAGCCACTCGTTTCTCAGTCGAAATTTGTCGTCTTCATGGAATCCCTAGCTCCATTGTTTCAGATCGTGACCCCTTGTTCTAAAGCACCTTTTGGAAAGAACTTTTCAGGTTACAAGAAACAAAGCTAAAATACAGCATTGCCTATCATCCAGAGACTGACGGCCAAACAGAAGTCGTTAATCGTACTTTAGAAGCATACCTCCGTTGTTTTGTCAGTGATCACCCTCGTCATTGGTTTCGTTTCCTTCACCTTGCCGAATCCTGGCACAATTCGACTTATCACTCCGCAATCCAAATGGCTCCCTTCAAAGCCCTTTATGGCCGAAACCCTCCCATCATCCCAGATTTTGTCAAAGGGTCCACAACAGTGAACTCCCTTGATATGTCCCTGCAACAAAGACAAGAAGTTATCAACCTTCTCAAAGTTACGCTTACCAAGACCATAAAACAAATGGAAAGCCAAGCCAATAAGAAACGACGAGATTTTACCTTTAATGTTGGAGATCTGGTCCTCCTTCGCTTGCAACCATACCGGCAGCAAACTGTCGCCCGTCGCTCATTTCAAAAGCTCGCCAAGAGATTTTTTGGCCCTTTTAAGATCCTTGGAAGGATCAAACAAGTTGCCTATGAATTGGATCTTCCACCTTCTTCCCGGATCTACCATGTGGTTCGCATCTCCTTACTCCGACCTTACCATGGAGACACACCGGAGCTGCACTTCAAAGCGTTACCACCACCGGAGAATACTCCACTTGATTCCAGCTCATATGAAGAACTCAGGCCAACAGAAGAAACTGGGTTTGATGGAACAAACAAAAGAGAGAGAGAGAGAGAGAGAGAGGCGGTACTGTTAAGTCTTTGGAACTAACCAATGTACTTCACAAAAAGGGACTTAACTCTTCTTTGGATTCTGATTCATCTTTAAACCTTTTCCTGTCACCGTTGGATCCACCTAACACCCCTACATGTAAGCAATCTGAGCCCTCTATCCCATTCACTTCCAATGCAACACAACTGGCTCACTTATCCCCACCCTCTTCCCCTCACGCTCCTGCCGCATCCACTTCCTCTCAGATCCACTCACTTGGTGACACATGCCCACCTTTTCAACACCCAACTACCCTCACGCGTGACACTCACCACAGACAACTCTCACCATATGATCTTAATTCCATTTCCAACAATTCATCTACACCACTCAATTCTCCATCCCCAGGTATTGGGCAGAGCCTTGAGGACAAGGTTCTCTTTGGGCCCGATAGTATTGTTAGCAAGCCAACTTTGGATGGATCCAGAAGCAAAAGAAACATCAAAACTCCAGGATGGCTTAAGAGTTTCTACCATTACTAAGGAGGTGTAGATAGCATTTTTAGTTAATTAGTAGTTTTGCAAGTTTGTGCAATTCTTATAAGAAGGCCCAAGTCCATTAGGGGAGGTCTGTCTGAAGGTGAGAAAAACACACAAGAAGGGGGGTTTGAATTGTGTGGGCAAATTTTCCTTTCTCAAAAACTTATGTTTAAGTTCAGAATCTGATATAGATCAGTTCTGAAACTTTTTCAGAGTTTGTTAGCAGCGGATAAATAAGTAAAGAGAGAAGGAAGGAAGAGACACAAAGTTTTTATACTAGTTCCTTCCACAAACCGGAAGTAGTCTAGTCCCCCTGTCACTTACAGGAGATTTAACTATAATCAAACTGATTACAATTGCTCAAAACACAAAGTTAAGAGACTTCAATGCTCAAACACCTAGTAAGAGACTTCTAATGCTCAAGACACAAAGTCAAGAGACTTCCAATGCTCAAGACACAAAGTCAAGAGACTTCCAATGCTCAAGACACAAAGTCAAGAGACTTCCCTGCTCAAGACACAAAGTCAAGAGACTTCCCTGCTCAAGACACAAAGTCAAGAGACTTCTAATTGCTCAATACACAAAGTAAAGAGACTTCTGGTTGCTTAGCACGCAGACTAAGACTTTGGGTATCAAACTGATTTTACAACAGAAAATAAGTTTGTGTTGAACACTTGATCAAATATCATAGGTGTTCACAAAATACAACTCAAATAAGACTCTAACACTTAAGGAATTCTAAGATAAACAAATTGTAAGAATTCCTAAGTTGTTTTGTGACAGATACGAAAAATAGAGTGTTTGCAATTCAGGTTTTGCAGGCTTGTATATCTGTACAGAGTCTTGTGTTCTTCTTCAAATCTTCACTCTTTTATAGAGGGTAATAGAGCTGTTGAGATTTGATCAGAATTGTAGCAAAGAGCCGTTGCAAAGAGAGACTAGGTCAGCTGAGTTTGTGTGCGTAAAACAGAGCACACAAAGTTTTAATTCATTCCTTAAAAGCTGGGGAATGTTTCTGTGAAGGCGGCAACAATTCCAAAGAGCTGTTCTGACATTGCAGGCTTTACTGTTGACAGAGACAGCTGCTTTTCCTTAAAGAACTCAGACTTCAGAAGCTTCTTCAGGAACAGTACTTCAGAAGCAGGTCTTCAGACTCACCCTTCAAAAGCACTGTTCATCAGACGCACTTCTTCAGACATTGACTTTTGTTGACCTTCAGACTCAGCCTTCAGACGTTGACTTCTGTTGACCTTCAGACTCAACCTTCAGACGTTGACTTCTGTTGACCTTCAGACTCAATCTTCAGAAGCACCCTTCAGACGCAGTCTTCTGACTCTGCCTTCAGAAGCACCCTTCAGACGGAGTCTTCATACTCTGCCTTCAGAAGCTGCTACAGACCCAGTTTTGCTTCAGAATTGCAACATAGGCTTCAATGCTTTCCTTCTTGCTCTTAGCTTGCTCTTCCATAACCATTATTAATTTCCAAACATTAAGGACATGGTTTTGCACACTTAGAACAAAGCATTAGCAATTCCAATTTTCTTTTTAACACTTTGTTATCATCAAAACCCAAAAGAGAGTTGTTCATACATTTTGTTCCAACACTGTCAACCCTAGTTATATAAGAACATTATAGCCATTGAGCAATGTATGAACAAACTTGAATGCAGTTTTATGTTTATTTAATTTCTTGCAGCTTTAGATCTAGTATAGCCTAGCATAATCTATCAATCGTGTACTTTTATGAATCAGAAGTATCAAAATAGAATGATAACTGGTTATTTATGTTGTAGTTATTGTCTTACCCATGTTGCTTGTTCTGCTTAGAAACACCAGCTGAAAATATACATGATGTTACTAGCCATTATTTCTGAACTAACATTATTTTAATTGTAATATTGATATTGCACTTATAACAGGTGTGTAAATTGCATGGACGATATTACATTTATGATTGATATGAAGCTTGAATTTTTGTCAAAATGAGAGAGAAAGTTGACTTGACACTTTGGTGTCGACTCTTAAAAGGAAAATATGATGGAAGCAATATAGCATTGGATATGGTAATAGCTAAACCAAGTGATTCTGGCTTATGGAAGAATTTGGTACAGCTGTGGCCTCACATGTGTTCTATGATTTGCTGGATTGTTTGAAATGGAGCTTGTGTTCGTGCATGGGATGACTGTTGGTTGGATAAATAATTTCGGATCAAAGATGGTGAAAATAGTAAACCATCAGATATGCAAGACTGCAAGCTTACTGAGTTGGTGGATATTGATGGTGAGTGGAGATTGAATGAATTGCAAAAGTTTAGAAGAACTCACAAACCACCGGACGATACAGATTTGAACGAACTCAAAACGTAACACCTTCATGATAGAATGACAGTGACAATACAGTAAAGAGAAGATGGAGGGGTTTTATGTGTGTGAATCACCGGAAACAGATCGTCTCATGTGTTTTCCACCTGCTCCTAATCCAACGGATGAGGAGTTTTAAAGGAAAAATATAAAAATTGAAAAGCTGCCTTAAACGGAGACCAACGGTTGAGATTGCAGCAGGATTGGCAACATGAGAGGATCCGGATCCGTGAATCACCTCCTAGAAGTTTGATGACGGATAAACCAAACAAATTGTTCAATTGAACATGATGATTCAAAACAAAACAAAACAAAATTGGGAAAAGGGAAAAGGATGCATGATTTACGGAAGAAAATGAGTAGAAATCTGAAGAAAGATATTATATCATTAAGTTTAAGGATAGACTTATTGTTGTTTTGTTACTGATTTGTTGTAATGTTAGAGATAGATTAGAATCTTTCATAAATTTTTGGTACTTCTTAACTCAATTTTTAGTCTCTTTTGCTCTTTAAGAAAAAGAATACATCTCCTCCTTTTTCTCTTGCAATGGATCCACTAACTTTGAACTTGAAGCACAATAGTTACCCTTAGTAATTATGTTGCACAATATTTTAGGCATCACTATGCCCTTTTTGGCTAATTTAAATCTAGCCAGGTCAATCAACAATCCCTCAAACTGAATAAATTTCTACAACAAAAACAATTGGCACCCTTTTACTATATATGCTAGAATCTAATACAATTAATTTTGTTAAAAAAATTTTGCTGCAGCATTTGCCTCCCTCCACGTGGGTGTGGCTCATTTGGATGTTCCAAGCACGAGACATTAACTCCTTGATGTTAAAATGTGTATTAAAAAGTGTGTGTTAAAATGTGTATTTTAACTACACATTCAACAGTTCATTGGTCGAAAGGAAAATGCTAACAACACACAATTTTCAACACACTCTTTGATTGGTTAAAATTCACATGAGTCCCACCAAATTATCTGACCCGCATAATTTGATGGGACTCTTGTGAATTTTAACCATCGAAGAGAGTGTATTGAAAAGTGTGCCAAAATCCTAACAACAAAACTCATTTCAAATTCAACAACTTCATTTTGGGACACATTACACAACAATGTCTCCTTCTTCTTCAATGTTATGGGGTATCCAATACCCAACCCAACCCAACCTAAACCATAAATTAGTGAGTTTGTCCAATCCAACCCAATAATGTAACGTTGTTATTTTAACTCACCCAAATCAGAGTACGCTATATGGTTCGGGTCTTGGGTTTGACGAAACCCAACCCAACCCAACTCATGTACACCCCTACTTAACTTAGCTTAAACACAGTTACCAGCTACACATTCAATAGTTCATTTGTCGAAAACCTAACTGCAAATCTCATTTCAAATTCAACAATTTCATTTTGGGACACAATACATAACAATGTCTCCTTCTTCTTCTTCAATGTTTCTGGGGTACTATGTTGTTTGTTTTTCTCTCTCTGTTCCAAAAAAGTTTCATCCTTTTCAATTCCAAAAATACCCCTTCCTCATTCCTTCTTTTTCCTTCTCCTCTTCTTCAACTTCAACCACATTCCATAGTAACAATGATGTTGTTGATGCTTCTTTTTCCATGTTCAATCGCTTGCTATCTCAGAATCCCACACCTCCGCACATCGAATTCAATAAGATTTTAGGTTCCCTTGTCAAATCCAAACATTACCACACTGTTGTTTCTCTTTCTCAAAAAATGGAATTTAAGGGAATTAAACCTAACATAGTCAATTACAACATTCTCATCAATTCTTTCTGCCAATTGGGTCTTATCCCTTTTGCTTTCTCTGTTTTCGCAAAGATTCTCAAAAACGGTTACGACCCAGATACCATAACATTGACTACACTCATCAACGGTCTCTGTCTCAAAGGTCAGATCTGTCATACCCCAATTTTTGACCTAAATTTTCTTTTTTTACTCGCGGAATTTTTCGTCGTCTCGAACAAAATTTCGGCAGAGAGGTATTTTAAAATACCTCATTTTTTAGTTTCATTCGGGTCCGTCTTTTTGTTTTTGTTTTTATTATTATTTTTATCTTTATTTTTATTCTTTTAAATATTTTTAGTGTTATTTTATTTTACATTTTTATTGTTTATTTTTTTTCTTCCTTTTTTTTACTAGATACCTTTTTTAATTTTTACAGTCTGACCTTTGTGGAGAAGACTTTTTTTCATAAACTTAATGTGTTTTAATTTGTCACTTAATTGTCTTTTATTGATTGTTATGGTCAATAATGGCAATGAGTGTATTTAGTACACTGGCAAGGCAGCACAACAGGAAAAAAAAAACGGGGAAAAACTCATCAGAAACACAAAACACAAAACACAATTCAACCATCTCAAACCCAAAAATCAAAACCGCTTCACCTCAAATCCAACAAACAAAACACGATCCAACAGCCTAATCACAACCCAAAACCATCACACCACCACCACCATACAACTCAGCCACTAACTCCCTCTAAACCACCACCTGGCCGTGCGACCATCTCCCTCAACCCACTCACGGCCACGCCACCATCTCCCTTAACCCAAACAAAACCAGCCACCAAAACCATAAACCACAACCACCACGCGCAAAGGCGCTGCCAACCACCCCTCTAACATCCCACATAGCCGCTGCCAACCACCCCTCTGACATCCCACAGAGCCGCGCTCAACCACCACAACACCATACCATTCGGCCTCCACCACCCTACACCAACACAAAAAAAAACAATAACACCAAAGCCTTACACAATCCGAATTCAAACCCAAGCCACAAAAACACAGAGGTATAATTCTTAGATCTAGGTCTCTATAATTTTTTTTTTGGTTTGTTTTGAGGGTGGATTTGAAGAGAGGGGAAAAAGGGGTTTTCAAAAAACGTTTTTTATTTAAAAAAGGGAGGTTCGCCGCTCCGGCGCGGTGGCGCTGCCCCCTGGGCCGGCCGCCGCACTGGATTTCCTTTTTTTGGCCGGGCAGAGTTCAGAGAAGAGAGAGAGGGGCGGTTGGGAAGATGAGAAGAGAGAGAAAGACTTTGAAAAAATGAGAGAAAAACCGGCTGTTTGGTATATATATGGGCACCGAACCGGTTTGGTTCTCTCAGACCGAACCGGTCCGGTTTTCTTTATTCTTCAGCCCAATGAGCACAACTTGGCCCAACTTCTTCTCTTCCACTTCTCTTTTCTGTTTTCTCTCTGCACCCCCCTTTCTGCACACAGCACCCCCTTTCCTTTCTTATTTATTTTTTTATTTCATTTTTATCATTTCTTGCATTTTATTTTTTTTAAGTCCTTATTTATTCCCATGCATTTATCTTACAGTATTTCATGCATTTTTACTTTTCCTTTTATTTCATTCATTTTTTTTACTTTTCCTTTTATTTCATGCATTTTTATTTCTTTGTTTTATTTTTAGCATACTTACTTTATTGCATTTGCAATTTTACCTTTATTTATTATTTCGTTTTTATTCTATTATAATATATTTAGGTACAATGTAAAATATAAATGAGAATATGCACCGACACCCACACTTTATTTATTCCTCTTTATGTCTTTTATTTATTTTTTTTATTTCGCTTTACAAAAAAATACAAAAATATTAGGTTAGTTTATTTTCAAAAGGATTTCGTGGTGATCCAACGTCACCACGGAAATTCCTCGTATTTAGCTTTTTGTTACGTTTTAGTCTTAGTTAGTTATTATTAAAAACAAAAAAAACAAAAAACATGCAAATAAGTCAAAACTCAAAAAAATCTTTTCTTAAACAAACCTTGATTTTCAATCAAGTGCCCCTTTTTCTTCTTTTATTTTCTTAATTAATCATTAATCCATTTTAATAACATTTAAATCATTTTCCAAAAATAAAAAATACAAACCAATCTCATTTTTGCCACTTGGCTTTATTTTTATCTTTAAAACCTTTTCAAAAAACTAAAAAATACAAAAACAAATCAATCGGCATTTTTACCCTGAACTACGAGGTTTTGATCCCTCACGGGTACGTAGGCAAAGGACCTTGTCCTTCCAAATCATAAAAATAAAAAAACAATTTTTTTCTTCACTACTCAAATTCCTTCTTTTCTTTTAAAAAAAATATAAGCAAGTTATAGCCAAAATAAATAAATAAAATCAAGAGATTCTCGTAGAGTACTACGAACGTTTAGGGTGCTAACACCTTCCCTAAACGTAACTAACCCCCGAACCCTAAATCTTTAAATTGTGGTAATTTAGAACTTTTTCCCCTTTTCTTTTGAAAAATTAAAAGTTCAGTCGTGAAATAAAATTAGTGAGTCAACGCTAATCAATAGCTTGATCTCCGAAAATCACCGCGACAGAAATGACGACTTCACTGGGGATGCCCTAAGAGGATTGAGCCTAACTTGAATTTATTTAATTATTTTGTGCAATAACTTGCTTAAAACAAAAAAAAATGTAAATATGTGCCTATGTGTTTTTTTCCTTTTACGTGAGTGGTGAGATAAGTCCTACACCCGGACTTGAGGGAAACATAAGATTGGATGGTGGTATAATAAAAGTGTCTTTCCGAGAGTGAGT
Source organism: Medicago ruthenica (assembly GCA_018208015.1). Classification (NCBI taxonomy): domain Eukaryota; kingdom Viridiplantae; phylum Streptophyta; class Magnoliopsida; order Fabales; family Fabaceae; genus Medicago; species Medicago ruthenica. The sequence continues at coordinate 43,188,015 of CM031376.1, read as the reverse complement.
TTCAGATGTGGCACATGTGATAACCCCACTCAATGGAGGAATCTTGGAAGTATTACTATGTTGGCATGAGTAGTCGTGTTCGGCATTGTTATTTTCAAGTGACCTATGAAGTTTAGGACCTTTAGAGTTCACTACAAGAAAATCTGTCATTACCCAGGGGCAAAAGCCGTCGGTAAGTGCAAAAAGCCGTGGGTAGTCAGAATTACCCACGACTTACCAAGGGCCTCGGGGCCGTGGGAAAAAGCCTCGTCGGTAACGTTACCCACGGCCAAAAAATCCCACTGTAATTACCCTCGATTATGCCATGGATAATTTGTGGGTAATCATTGTTTTAACAACAAATTATCGGTCCTATATTACCCATGGCTAAACCATCTATAAAGTTACCCACGGCCAAGCCTTGGGTAAGTTATGTGTGTTTATGGAGTAATTTTACCCACGGCTAAGCCCTCGGTAACATAATATTTAAAAAAAAATTGCATACATTTATATTGGCCCATTTCATCCGTACTACAAAATTAAGAAAACTATGTGTTGTGTTACATCTCTCAAAGGTTTAATGACACAAGAACTCAACTAAAACAAATTGTAATAAACTTTTTTATATATAATACATAAAATAGACAGTAAACTGGAAAAAAAAATACATAAGAATTGAAGCTAACATCTCTAGCTTACTGGCAGTCATTGTCCGATTTTCCTGTTCTTTATCATTTCTCTCTGTGTTTTCTAGGTTAAATTCCCATTTTCTGCTAGAGAAAAGGAGGTTCCTACCAGTCTTGGAAGTTTTTGAAGTTGGATCATCATTCTTGGACATTCTCCCAACTGAAAATGCTGGTTGATTGAGTTGTGGAAGGGCTACTGCATCACTCCCTAGCATACGAACGACGGTGGACATGGTTGGTCGATCTACTGCATCTTCTTGTACACACAATAAACCAATGTGTATACACTTTAAGACTTCACTTTCTATGTACGTCTTTTGGTGGAATGGATCGATTAATTCTAAACTTTTTCCTTCACACCAGAGTTTCCAAGTCTGCACACAAATATGGATATATAGACACTTGAGTTGAAACATTATGTTAAAAAATGTTGAAGTACATTAGTGTCATCATAGCTTTTTGGATAGTTGGCTCATAATATGCTATTAGACCCCTATGACCAAGTCATCTGAAATTTCAGACGCGCTAATCAATGTAATTTTCTAAGCATGATCAATGCAGCAAGGTTTGTTTATACATTATGAATATTTTGTATCCAGGAGCCTCTCATTACAGGGAATGTTAGAGATTTCATACAAGTATAAAACTATTTACACATTTCTGTAATATCCCGCTTAAACATGACTTTTAACAGTGTTACAGGAATTAAACGAACGCAATGGCAATGTTGTAATTTTGGAATGGCAAAGTTGTAAATTGAGAGAAAAGTGGCTAATAGGATAAATATGAAATTTTCATATTTATCACTCATTTTCTCCTCTCTCAAAATCTGATCCTCTCCCTCCCCCTCTCTTGTCTCACGCCCCCATCATCAATCATCACCACCATCTTCCTTATCTCCATCCAAACTTGAGGAATATTGGTTAGAAGCTTAGCTTAAGGAGTTGGAAACAAGAAGAAGTTAAAGGAAAAGCAAGGAAAGATCAAGTGAGCAAGTGAAGGTTAAGCTAGGGTTTTGAGGAAAGTTGGGAAGCAAGCTAACCAGCACCAAATCATGTATAAGGTGAGCTCCCTAGGAGTTTATAGAATCCACTTTGAGAGATTTTTAAGAGTATTGTGTATTTTGAGTAAAGTTTGCATTTTGAACCCTAATCCCTTTTTGCTTGCTAAATCCTTGTTCAAATCTGTTTTAATCAATCAATTCATAGTTGTAAATCATTTCTTATGATGTTATAGTGCTTGGGTATGCCTTATTATGTCAAAAATGGTGGAAAAATCATGTTTTGAACTAGTATTGAACTGTCAATTTCGCTCGGCGATCGCAGGGCGAGAATACGACGATTTTCACCAAAATTTCCCTGCCTCAAATCGCCCAGCGAAATGAATTTCGCCCAGCGAAAATGGGCAGCATGTTTATGATTTTTCTGCTTCGTTCTGTGACCTGTGCACGTGTCAGGCGAGGCTTTTGGTAACCATTTTCAAAGAAAACCTTATTTTTATAAGAAAAACACCATTGTGGGCATATCCGAGGGCATATAACGTATACGGAATAAAATGAACACGGGATTAGCAACGCATGATGAGTATAAGGGTTAATTGAATAGACAAGCCTAAGACGACATATGATAGTGTTATGTCGAGTTCCTTGATAGGAGATGAGGGTTATAGCATGAGAATCAATTGTTAGTTGTATCCACTTTAGGATACAAAGTAATAGGAAAGGTTTAGCAATCATAGTTTCACTTAAAGTTTATAGTGTTGGTTCTCCAACAATTATAGGTGGCTTATGAGAACGATAAGCCAAGTTTATAGATTACAGGTTATAGATTACAGGATTGTTATAGAATTAAAGTAACAGATTGTATGTTCATACGTTAAAGTTAAAGAATTAAAGATTAAAGATATTGGCGTGCTTGCACGTTTCACAGTCATAGGCATGTTCAGCAGACTCCGGGATTCGCCGGATGGGACTTCTCCGAGAGGGTTGTCCACATGCAATTTCATAGGGAGTCCGGTGTTAGCCTGATTGTCAGGAGTTTCATCGGGTCATAGGGAGACGTATCTCGGGGTTGCTCCACCCGGGGTGCCCTCCGTAAAATTGAACTCAGATAATTGTTTGTTCAACGCTAACAGCTAACATAAAACTGCTATCGAATTGTGTATATGTTTTATAGTTATAGTCAAAGTTATAGTTACAGTTATAGTCTCAGGAAACTCATAGTTATAGTTATAGACAGTTATCAGAAAGTGGTCCTAGGTTTCCCCTCGATCACTAAGTTAAAGTTATAGGCAGATTACAGTTATGGTTATAGACAGATACAGTAAAGGTTATAGGCAGTTCAAGTTATAATTACAGGAGGACTTATAATCATAGGCAGATAAAAGACTTGGCGATCATAGGAAATCCCCAAGATTGCCAAGGTAGGCATGGCGACCCTAGGTTCCCTGTGGTTGCCAAACAGTTGGTTGGGTAGAGCTCACTGAGACATTATGTCTCATCCCATTCCTTCTGGTGCAGGTTTACAGGTTAGTCAGAGGTTCGTGACGAAGATCTTCATGGAGGTACTGGATGGAGTGCATTTACTCGTTGTGTACCAGCTCAGAAGCTTTATGGACATTTGTAAAAGCATTGTAACAGTATTGGATTATTGTACAAACGAGTAAACATGTATTTATTCCGTTGTGATGTAATATTATTATTGAAATTTTTAAATGTATCCAGTATCAGTTTAACGCACATGCTAATATACTAGTTAAAGTTAGTATGGGTGTTACAATTGGTATCAGAGCAGGTCGATTCAGACCGTGCCATGGGTCATTTAAGATTCAATAAAAGTAGTGGAATCATTGGGTTCCAGATGTTGTTCTAAATGTCATGTCTAGTTGAGCCTGATCAACTCAGTCTAGTATATGACAGTTAGGACAAATATCCGAGAGCTGAATGTGACCAACGAGGAAAGAAGTGTTCAAAGGGTGAAGGTTAAGACGTCAGATTCTAAGACGAATTTGGCAAAGTGTTTTGTGTTAAAGGATGGTTCTCTAACAGTGAAGTAACTGAGCCAGTTAACGGCAAAGTTTCAGGAATATAAGAGGTATTAAAGAGTAAGGTCAGGTACCTTAACTAGTTGGACGCATCATTGAACGATGCCTTCTCCGAGGAGACATGAACAGTAAAGAACTATGGAAATACTTTAAGGAATGTTTTGGAATCTCAACGGGAATCACAATTTGAAAAGTTAAGGTGGAATAGAGTTTTATTCCGGATGCAGAGGTAAAGAATTATGGTACCAAACCTAGCGACTTGGACTAAGGAATGATCAATTAATTATTGGAAGCTCTGGAATTCCAGTAAGGACATAGTGTGTAAGGATGGAAGAACTTGCGCACGTGGATCGGATGAGATTTAAATATCTGATGGATAAGAGACTCGTTTATGGATTAAGCGAAATAGTGAACAGATGGAACAGGTTACCTTCTTTTTCGTGGGACACCAAGATGCTTGGTATGAAGAATGCGAGCGTAGTGATAAGTAAAGGAAACCCCCGGTAAGGGTATGGATTAAAGATTGAATCGTTTGTTGTCGGATTATAGCAGGCCGGTTTCGAGGATTAAGCAGGAGTTAGCCAAGAACTACTGAGAGGCTCTAGCAGCAGGAAAATCGTCATTAACGTACAAGTTGTAGTTAAAGCTATGGTTAATGTTAAGGAGTTCTATGTTTTCTTTTAATGGGCTCCTTACACAAGTATTCGGTAAGTCGACAAAGATTACCTTATGATGGTAGATGTTAAAGATGGTAGGAAATACATACCTTGGATTGTTCGAAACCGTGAAGAGGGCAACGGTCGAGAAGACGTTGGACTAATGTTCAGATAACAAGATTAGAATGGAATTGTGGATACAGTAATAAGTTATAGGAAGGATCCAATGGAAAATGTTAAGTATTGAAGCTTACAGATTTATTAATCGGGTACTTGAAGAGGTGTAACATGTGTTTGAATTTACAGGAGAGCCGGTAAAAGTTGGGTTTACACAGACGGAATATTTCCGGAGTGACCAAGAATTATGTTAGAGTTATGTGGACCTAAGTGTCTTGGAAAAAGGTTGTGGATGTGAAATCCCTACGGATAATTACAGGATGAGACTCGATTCATTAATCGATTAAGCATATGAAAGACGAGAATTTCTGGAAGTCATAGAATGTTTCTAGAAGTTACCACAAGTATATAATGTATGAACTTAAGTTGTTTTAATAGGAGCATCATGGGGCTCGTATTCATTGTTAAAGACTGTCTATAGGGTTCGGTGTATTTCGTGAAAGTAAGAATTTTGTTTATGTTCGAAAGGAAACATAAAGTCAAGCGTCGAGCAATCAGTAAGTTTAACAGGTGGATTAAACCACAAGAGAAATTATAAAGTAAGATAGTTATGTGTAGTAACTACAAAGTTATAAAGCCAAAGGATTGGCCAAAGAGATTTTATATGGTAATAGTGGAGTATTACTTCTATCCCAAGGTTAATTGTTTAGATCAGAGTTGCGCAGCGGAGAAGTAATCCAATCATGAGTTAACAGACAAATCAAAGCTGAAGTTTAGCGAAAAGGATGTTTGTGAAGTCCTTACCAGATGAATTACAGGAAAGGTATTCAGAGATTAATTCTCAAGTTACAGAATGATTGTAAGTATTGATGACTTGAACTTATCATCAGTTCTAACGGGAAATTTAATAGATAAGTCGAAGAATGTTCAGACCCCGAAACTCATGGAATAAGAGAATTGAAGCAATTTGATAACTTTAAAGGATGTGTTTCTAGCACAATAAGTACATTGCAAGGAAAGCCACATTTAATACGGTAATCTAGCTGTTTTAGCTCAGTAACTTAAAGTTAACTTGAGTAATAAGTTTAACCAAAGAGGAATTATGCCGTGGCATACAGTTATTCCGCATCGTACCCACGTTATACTAGCATGTCGCATGTAACAGGCATGTAACAGGTGATGATTAGTATTATGTATACTGACCAGGCAGAATTTATGCTACTTAGATAGTAGTGTAACATATTTTATAGTCGTGTGACATGTATCGGTAACCGTGGTACGCAGTCGGTAATGTTTTAGCAGGAAAGTCTCAGTTGAGAAGTTCAGAAATTCTTGAACTTAATGTTAACAGTTAAAGGAAGGAAATGTTTTACACCGATCAGAAGATTACTCATAGTTTATAGTAAAAGGCTACGTGAATTCAAGTCATGAATTAAATGATTCAGAGTTTAAGAGTGCTATTTTGAATAGCGAACAGAATAGAGTTTTCTTTTAGAAAACGGAGAATGTTCTTGAACAAAATAAGTTATAACGTCTATGGGACGTAATCATAGTTACATACGGGATTGTAGTTACTCAAAGAGTGCAAACATGAGTTAAGAGCAAGAAGAGTGACCTTAGTTGGCGTGGCTTGTCTCAAGTATATTTTGATTAAGTATGATGTCCCGTTAATTAGACAATGATGATGCGGCGTACTGTGTACCCGATAGGAGTGTACACGTGCTCGATCATGTATAGAAGCTATGTGCTATGGACTATATTATATGGTGATATGTGAGACGGTTTATGCCACACGTCACTTATACTGGATTTTCTTAAGTTTGAAAGTATTGGTAAAGAAGAAGGTTCCTAAGACCTTTGGCTACATGTTATTGTTGATTATTAATCGGAGCATAACCGACTTGTGTGATTTCTCGAGCTTTAAAGATTCCCGCAGTGGGAATGTGAGCAATGCTCATGGTTGTGATAATAGCTACACCAGGACTACAGAAAGAAAGGAACGTAAACCAGAAGTTCAGCCATTACATTGAATTTGAATTGAGAAGATAGTTGTAATAGACTTCACTTTCGTTTGAAGTTACTCAATATCAGATACCTTCCAGTGTGAGGATAAATTTATATGAAGAATGATACGAATGTAACAGTAAAAGGTCGTCTTACGAGGCGAAAGTCAAAGATAAGAATTATTTTGAATTAAAAGTAAGGTAATAGATTCATTGAAGAGTTGAAATAATTGGGGAAAACAGAATGACTCAACGTCTTCAGGGTAGTATGGAATGGTCAATTAAAGAAGAACTGATAGAGTTCGGTAAAGGAAATCCGAGATTTAATAATTTTGCTTTGGATTTACAAGGAATATGTCGGATAGAGGACATAGTCGGATAATATGGATATGTTGGTTCGGATAACCATACGTCTTAGCGAGTGATAATTATGTAACATGCACCTGATCTTTTGGCAGGAAAGAGTTTGTCATATGTGTTGGGTTGTAGAATTGGAAAATTTCATAGTAGAGAAAGAGGTAGGAAGGATTTACCTTTCAGGATCTCAGAAGGATTTTCTAAATTTCGAGGACGAAATTTCTTTTAAGGGGGGTAGAGTGTAATATCCCGCTTAAACATGACTTTTAACAGTGTTACAGGAATTAAACGAACGCAATGGCAATGTTGTAATTTTGGAATGGCAAAGTTGTAAATTGAGAGAAAAGTGGCTAATAGGATAAATATGAAATTTTCATATTTATCACTCATTTTCTCCTCTCTCAAAATCTGATCCTCTCCCTCCCCCTCTCTTGTCTCACGCCCCCATCATCAATCATCACCACCATCTTCCTTATCTCCATCCAAACTTGAGGAATATTGGTTAGAAGCTTAGCTTAAGGAGTTGGAAACAAGAAGAAGTTAAAGGAAAAGCAAGGAAAGATCAAGTGAGCAAGTGAAGGTTAAGCTAGGGTTTTGAGGAAAGTTGGGAAGCAAGCTAACCAGCACCAAATCATGTATAAGGTGAGCTCCCTAGGAGTTTATAGAACCCACTTTGAGAGATTTTTAAGAGTATTGTGTATTTTGAGTAAAGTTTGCATTTTGAACCCTAATCCCTTTTTGCTTGCTAAATCCTTGTTCAAATCTGTTTTAATCAATCAATTCATAGTTGTAAATCATTTCTTATGATGTTATAGTGCTTGGGTATGCCTTATTATGTCAAAAATGGTGGAAAAATCATGTTTTGAACTAGTATTGAACTGTCAATTTCGCTCGGCGATCGCAGGGCGAGAATACGACGATTTTCACCAAAATTTCCCTGCCTCAAATCGCCCAGCGAAATGAATTTCGCCCAGCGAAAATGGGCAGCATGTTTATGATTTTTCTGCTTCGTTCTGTGACCTGTGCACGTGTCAGGCGAGGCTTTTGGTAACCATTTTCAAAGAAAACCTTATTTTTATAAGAAAAACACCATTGTGGGCATATCCGAGGGCATATAACGTATACGGAATAAAATGAACACGGGATTAGCAACGCATGATGAGTATAAGGGTTAATTGAATAGACAAGCCTAAGACGACATATGATAGTGTTATGTCGAGTTCCTTGATAGGAGATGAGGGTTATAGCATGAGAATCAATTGTTAGTTGTATCCACTTTAGGATACAAAGTAATAGGAAAGGTTTAGCAATCATAGTTTCACTTAAAGTTTATAGTGTTGGTTCTCCAACAATTATAGGTGGCTTATGAGAACGATAAGCCAAGTTTATAGATTACAGGTTATAGATTACAGGATTGTTATAGAATTAAAGTAACAGATTGTATGTTCATACGTTAAAGTTAAAGAATTAAAGATTAAAGATATTGGCGTGCTTGCACGTTTCACAGTCATAGGCATGTTCAGCAGACTCCGGGATTCGCCGGATGGGACTTCTCCGAGAGGGTTGTCCACATGCAATTTCATAGGGAGTCCGGTGTTAGCCTGATTGTCAGGAGTTTCATCGGGTCATAGGGAGACGTATCTCGGGGTTGCTCCACCCGGGGTGCCCTCCGTAAAATTGAACTCAGATAATTGTTTGTTCAACGCTAACAGCTAACATAAAACTGCTATCGAATTGTGTATATGTTTTATAGTTATAGTCAAAGTTATAGTTACAGTTATAGTCTCAGGAAACTCATAGTTATAGTTATAGACAGTTATCAGAAAGTGGTCCTAGGTTTCCCCTCGATCACTAAGTTAAAGTTATAGGCAGATTACAGTTATGGTTATAGACAGATACAGTAAAGGTTATAGGCAGTTCAAGTTATAATTACAGGAGGACTTATAATCATAGGCAGATAAAAGACTTGGCGATCATAGGAAATCGCCAAGATTGCCAAGGTAGGCATGGCGACCCTAGGTTCCCTGTGGTTGCCAAACAGTTGGTTGGGTAGAGCTCACTGAGACATTATGTCTCATCCCATTCCTTCTGGTGCAGGTTTACAGGTTAGTCAGAGGTTCGTGACGAAGATCTTCATGGAGGTACTGGATGGAGTGCATTTACTCGTTGTGTACCAGCTCAGAAGCTTTATGGACATTTGTAAAAGCATTGTAACAGTATTGGATTATTGTACAAACGAGTAAACATGTATTTATTCCGTTGTGATGTAATATTATTATTGAAATTTTTAAATGTATCCAGTATCAGTTTAACGCACATGCTAATATACTAGTTAAAGTTAGTATGGGTGTTACAATTTCTTTCTCCAATGAATATCTATTTGTTGATAAGATGTGGGAAGGAAAACTTACATATAATAGAAGACTTTGCATATGTTCTGAAAGAAAGAATTCACCATTTCTTTTTCCATAAATTATTTCTAATATAAGAACTCCAAAGCTGAAAACATCGGATTTCACTGAAAATAACCCAGCCATAGCATATTCTGGAGCCATGTATCCGCTGTTTAAAGTCAAAAGTACACTGTCAGACTCAGTTGTGAATCATGTGAAATCTTCTGATATTTGTTTAAAAAAGGTGCAATTAACGCTTACTATGTTCCTATAACTCTTTCTGTTTTTGTCGGGCATTGATCTTTTTCAAATGTCCTTGCTAATCCAAAATCTGATATTTTTGGATTCATTTCATCATCTAAAAGAACATTGCTGGCTTTCAGGTCTCTGTGGATTACTCTAAGTCGAGAATCCTCATGAAGGTATAGCAGTCCTTTGGCAAAGAGACTATCATTCACTTTATTCTTCATAGCTGTTTTACACAAAAAATCACTGGATATACCAATATAATATTTCAATTATGCTCCACAATGCATAATATGCTCAGATACGAAAATTCTTTATGTTTCAATTTTTTCTGTAGTTACTTTTATAATAATTAGAACATACAATAACTTTTACATTTAAAACTAAATTGGTGCAAGTAAAAGAAAATAAAATCATTAAAGCAAATCTGATGAATAAGTTTTGTCAAAACATACCGAAAAGGTGAAAGTCAAGGCTTGAATTTGGCATGTATTCATATACTAATGAGTAGTAATAACACATTGTGAAATGCCGGAAGGTGGACATAACGATGTGTCGTAACCGGAATGCTATGCCATGATGGAAATGCCCTCTTTGCTGCAAATACAATAACTTTAAACTCTTCATCTATAGTCAATGGAACTTAGAAAGTTAAACGCAAAAATTGAAGCTATAAGCAAAACCATAAGCAAAATCAGAAGCTATAAGCAAAAAACATAAGCTATAAGCTAAAACAATTAGAAGCTATAAACAAAACCTATAAGTAGAAGTAGAAGCAGAAGCTATAAGCAATTAGAAAGCTAAAAGCAAAATAAGAAGCTATAAGCAAAACATGTAAGTAGAAGCAGAAGCAGAAACCATAAGCAATTAGAAAGCTAAAAGCAAAAATTGAAGCTATATGCATAACCTATAAGCAGAAATCATAAGCAAAATCAGAAGCTATATGCAAAAAACAGAAGCTATAAGCAAAACCAAAACAAGACAGAAACAAAATTATTCATAATTTAAACATATTGTTCCACTCTTCATCTTCATCCTCATCATCACCCAAATTATTAACACAAAACAATTATTAAAATGAAGCAATAACCACAATCAAAATCAAAATCGATCAAAACAAGAAGAAGAAAGCAAAATATACCAGCAAATTGATGAAGAACAGAGTGAGAAGAGAACCAAAAAACGAGTCACGAGTAGGAACGAACGAGTCACAAATTTGGAACGAGAATCAGTTTTACCTTCGATTTGAGAACGAACGAAGTGTAATGAATCATTAACAAACTCACTTAGCAAAATAGATACATAACATGCAATTCTAGAAATTAAATTTACCAAAGAAAATGGTCAAACCAATAAATTTTCATTAAAACAAAATTAAAAGAAATCTGAATAAACACCAGAAACCCCAAACGAAACCCCAAATTGAACCTTACCTCAACCTTTGCGGTTTCCGAACGAGTTAGGAATGAGGGACTTCAAACTGGATTTTGATTTCGAGCAGGGAATTGGTTTTCGATTTCAAGCTAACTAGATTTCGATTTCGAATTGGTTCAACTGTGTTTCGATTTGGTTCAATCTTTGTGTTTCTATTTGGGAACGAAGGGTTTCAATTTTGGAACGAGGGGGTTTCGATTTGGGAACAAGGAGGTTCAATTTGGGAATTGGGTGTTTTTGTCACTGAGGAATGATGAGTTTTTTATTACGGATTTGAGATTTCATCTTTGCAATTTGGAGGTGGGAAAATTTGGAACTGAGCTCTATATTTTCGATCTAGAACTTAGCGCTCTCTAGCTATGTGACATATAAGATATATTTTTTTTTGATATATTTTTGTGGAGCCAAATTTATAAACTAGTATATTCTTGCTATTATAAATATAAATTATTATAAATAAATAAATAAATGTATCATAAAGAGGGTTAGACCGTGGGTAACTATTGACGACAAAAAGCCGTCTATAATTATTGATAGCTAAGCCGTGGGTAGCAATTTCAAAAAATTCACATTGAGCTTTTAAACTTACAGATGGTTTAGCCGTGGGTAATCCGTCACTCCTCTAAAAAATTACTCACGACTTAATGGCCGTGGGTAATTGTTCGTGGGTAATGACAGATTTTCTTGTAGTGGTTACCTTTAACCCATCTTGGCGTTTTAGGACGTAGTGAGGTGGCTAATCAAGAGTAGTCTTGAATTGGTTGATACGCGATACTACACTCAAACGAGACTTTCCTACGAACGTCGTTGGACCGGGAGTAGTCCCGTAATCCGACAATATTCGGAAGTGGTCGATGACTTTGGGGACTTGGTAGAACCCGTGATACAGATACATGTGAAACCATAGTCCTTACCAAATGGCGTGTTTACCCTTGACTCCAACATTATTGGACTTAACCTCACCATGTTTTCTCCGCTTCTTTAGCATAATCATGCATACATGCATTCATTCATAAACTTTTTTTCCCATCAGTATCAGAGGATTTAGACAAGTTTTGTTGTAAACATCGTAGGTATGAACTTCATAAAAAGGAACACTCAGAAGCATAACTTTAAAAACGAGGATTTGACAAACTTAAGAAAGCTAGGATCTCTAGTGACTAGTCCGGAGGATTTTTCAAGCTCGTTATGGGAGATCACTTGGCATCTCGAGTTTGAAATATTGGGGATTTTTCAAGATTTCTATTGATAAACTTTTGAGCATATCCCTTGGCTTTGTTCCTAAAAAGGGGATCATTTGTAATATTTTATTACTAAATGAATTTGCAAACTATGATGTTTACAATTACTTCGACAAGTCCTTCGATAACAAACCCTTCTTTTTTGCATAAGCATAATCATGCATCATACTGCATTCATAGTTTCCAAATCGAGTCTCATCCTCTGTTTCATCACAAAAAGGTACATCTGCCTAGTCCAAGAAAGTGGCCCGACGTCCTCAGCAGAAACCGACTTACACGTACAACACTAGAGCATATCAGAGAAAAAGAATGGAACATTTGGAACAAGAAAATCAGGTACTCCGGGGAGAAATGACATCCATGCCGGCCAAGATCGAGGAATTAACAGAGTTAATGAAAATGCTGGCAGCTACACAGACTCAGCCACCGTCTCCTCCCCCTGGCTCTCTAGCTCAGTTGACGACTGCTACTACTCCAGCTCCGACAGCGCACCCCAGTGCTCCACAATACACCATGCCCGACGGATATCCCTGGGGCATACCTCTTAGCTCCGGTGAAGGATTCATCCCTATTCCTGCTGCAACTTCTGCTCCTCAACCCGGTGTTACTTTTCCTCAGGCTACTGTGGCTTTTTCAGCTCCAGTGATCAATACCACCCCATATGACAACAAACTTATCTACCACACAGAAAGTGTGGGTCTCAAGATCGGATGGATGGTTTCCAAGAAAAGTTTGACGAGATGCAACGGGAAATCAAGGCCCTACGAGGGAAAGATCTGTTCGGGAAAAATGCCCACGACCTTTGTTTAGTACCGAATGTCAAGATCCCGCCCAAGTTTAAGGTCCCTGAATTCGAGAAGTACAAGGGGAACACCTGTCCTCAAAGCCACCTGGTAATGTATGCTAGGAAGATGTCTACTGTAATATCCCGCCTAAGATTCGAATATTTATTAATATTGAGACGATGTATCAGAAATGTTTAAGCAAAGGACAATTTGGTAAATTGTCAGTTAATGGGTTTATTTATATGGAAAGCGTGATATCCCGCTTATGAATATCAGTTATCAGTGTTAGAAATTATTTATGAAGCAAGGCGTTTTTGTAAATAAGTGGAATGGCAATTATGTAAATAAAGGGAAATGGGAAGATTATTAAACAAGGAAGCAAGATATTTCTTGCTATCTTTCTTCACTTCCTTCACTCTCTCCAATCAGCTCTCTCCCTTCTCCCTCCTTCCCCTCACGCCATCCCCTCCCCTCCTCACTTCAATCTTCATTAATCCTCCTTCCATAAAGACATGTTTATGAGCAAGTACCAAGTTTGGGAACACATAAGCCATTGGAGGTCAAGAAAACAAGAGAAAGAAAAGGAATTGGAAGCTAGGAGTTGAGGAAAAGTTGGCAAGCAAGCAAGCAAGCATTGATTAAGATTCAGGTGAGTTCCACAGGGTTTTATAACCCGTTTGAGTAGGTTTAGTGCATTTCTACAAGTTGAGTTAAAGGTTTAGAATTTGTGCCCTAATCCTTTTGTGTACTAATTCCTTGTTAAATTGTGTTATTACCTACCAATATGTCTTGGAATTTATTCCCATAAGCTATTTTGATGATTGGATAGGGTTTGGTTTAGCCTAGGAAGCAAATTATGAATTCTGCAGAAGCCAAAATCGGACTACGATTTCTAGATATCGGACTACGATTTTGTGCCTTGTTTTTCATGAAATTTACGGCAAAAATCGGACTACGATTTTAGCAAATCGGACTACGATTTTAGCATATCGGACTCCGATTTCCCAGCCACCCAGATTCATGTTCTTAAGGAATGATATGGAATTAAGGTAAGATGGGTAATGGGTACAACATTGGGAGATGAATACATAAACCCCTAAGATATATAGAGAAGCAAAGGAGTTAGTAATAGGTTTATTCCTCATTAAACATTTTCATACACACCTTTTGGTTTGTGCAAGTTTAAGAATGAAGCATTAGCTAAGTTTTGAACCTTTATAGGTTAAAGAGATTTAGAATGAAACTCATCATGTATTAAGCACAAGAATGGAGCTATAGTCATAGTTAAGAACCTTTAATAGGTTAAGCATTCAAGAATGCATCAGATATGCAATAAACATAAGTTATATGTATAAGAAGAATAAGAACAAGAATTAATCAGATATTAAGTCATGGCCTTCGTCGTTCACGCCAGTGGGACACGAATGGTCCACGCAAAGTTAAGAATAAGATTAATACTATTAAGTCGTGACTTTCATCGTTCACGCCAGTGGGACATGAAAGGTTCATGCATAAGTTTACAGAATATTAATTCGCGTCTTCCGTCGTTCACGCCAGTGGGACACGGGAGGTATACGCGTAAGTTAAGATTATTATTAAGTCGTGTCTTCTGCTGTTCACGCCAGTGGGACACAGGAGGTTCACGCCAGTGGGACGTGTTATTCCGCAAGGATGACCGCACGACGACAAGAGGAGTCCGGTGTTAGCCTGATATGATAGGAATTTTCACCGGTTATCAGGGGAATGTGCTTCGGGGTTACTCCACCCGGGGGCATTCCGTAAAATGAACCCAGATAATAATGTTTGTTCAACGCTAACAGCTAACATTAAGACATGTAACAGTTAATATTTATTTATGTTATCAGATAGAGAATAGTTATCAGATAGGTATCAGTTATCAGGCGGTGATCCTAGGTTTCCCCTCGATCACCCAGTTATCAGGATATAATCTAGATCTCATGACTATTCAGTATCAGATTCAGACAGTGATCCTAGGTTTCCCCTTGATCACTAGTTTAGTAGGATGTAGTTCAGTTTATAACTACACAGTTTAGCAGGAGCAGTCAGGTAACCCTCTATGGGTAAGGTTAAGACTTGGCGATCATAGGTATTCCCAAGATTGCCGAGGTAGGCACAGCGACCCTAGGTTCCCTGTGGTTGCCAACAGTTGGTAGGGTAGGAGCTCACTGAGACATTATGTCTCATCCCTATCCTTCTGGTGCAGGTTTTCAGGTAGCCAAGTGGTTTTCAGATGAAGATCTTCATGAAGATGCTGGATGGAGTGCAGTTGCTCGTCAAGGACACGCTCAGGAGGCCGACAGATGGTATATATACATATATATATATATATGTATATAGAAGTGTATGTTATGATATTTGGATAATTGTATAACGAGTCAACTTGTACTCATTCAGTTGTATGTATTATTGTTATTATTATTGAAAATTTTAATGTACCCAGTATCAGATTAATACACATGCTAAATATTCTAGATAATTTAGTATGGGTGTTACAATTGGTATCAGAGCAGGTCGATTCAGACCGTGCCTTGGGTCATTAAAGATTCAATAAAAGTAGTGGGACCATAGGGTTCCGGATATTGTTCTAAAGGTCACATCTAGTTGAGCCTGATCAACTCAGTCTAGTATATGACAGTTAGGATAAATGTCCGAGAGATGAATGTGACCAAGGAGGAATGAAGTTTGTGAAGGGCGAAGACTAAAGTGGTAGAATTGTTTGACGGAGTTGGCGAAGGAGTAATCAACGCCAAATGGTGGCCATCGAACCGTAAAGTGACTAAGTTTGTTTATGGTAGAGTTTCAGGAATGCCAGAAATATTTAAGGATAAGGTGAAGAACCTTAATACAGTTGGACGCGTCATTAAGAGATGTCTCATAGGATGAGACATGAACAATAAGAAAATTATGGAATCATAATTGGAACCGTAGTTGAGAAGTGGCACGAGAACGGTAGTGGAGCACTCCTTAAGAAGAAAAGATGGTATGCAATCTAGGACCCGAAATGGATGAGTAAGTTGAAATGATGATACCTGTTGCACATCGAAGCGTGTTTCATGATATGTTCTGTTTGGCAAGCAAATTTGAAATAAGCTAAGTCCAATGAAAAGTTTTACACCAAGAGAAGAGAATTGGATTATTTTATTATGATGAACCATCAAGATGTTTTATACGAGAAACGCAAGCTCAGCAGCGAGTAATGATTTCTCAGAACAGGATATTGAACAATAAGTTGAAGTCCCTTGATTGGATGAAGAAGACGAGTGTAAGAGGACTCATGGTTATAGTAGACCAGTTTTGAAGCATAATCGGAATTTTTTTTAGCCGGGAAATTATTTTGAAACTTTATTATACGGAGGATCGTCTTGAATACGAAAGGTTAAGATTGTGGTTAATGTTAATGAGTTCTAAGTTTTCAACTGATGAATTCCTTCCACAGTTATACTAGAAGCTGAAGAGATCACCTTGTCTTGATAAGTTCCGAGGGCGGTAATAAGGTATAGATTCCGGGTTGTTTAACTATATGCAGAATTACTCAGATGTTAAGATCAAGATTTGAAATGTGAATGCCGTAACGAATTGTTGAACTAAACAAAAGGTAATGACGAAGTATTGAAGCTCAAGATCAATCAACTGGAGGGATTCGAAGGTAATTTAAGAGGTATGGTAAAACCAAAGACACCGTAGCTGTCTCGGAAAGATTATGGGTATGAGGTCCTTATGGATAGATATAGAACGATTAGTAGTGGGACTCAGATCCTCAGTGGATCCAGTGAATGAAAGACGTGAACCTTCAGAAACCATAAGTCATTTTAGAAGTTGCCACAAGTGATTTAAGTATGAAATTTAAACTACTCCAGGTGTACCTTGAGGTCGGTTTCTATAATGTTAAAACGATAATACAAGTTGGATGGACCATGATATGGTCACATGAATCAGGACATGGAGAATAAGTAAGAACCAGAGTGTAAGCCGTTGATAGGAGCATTGTTAGGCTCGTAACAGTTGCCAAAAACCGTTTACAGGTTCTGGCGTATTATCGTGAAAGTAAGTATATGGTTTATGTCCAAAAGGAAACACAGTGTCAAATGACGACCAATCAGTAAGTTCAACAGGTGGTTTAAGCCATAAGAGAATCAGCGAATGTAAGATGATTCTGCTGTGATAGCTACGGGTCATTAAGGAACAAGTCAGCCAGAGGATTTGATAATGGTGTATTACCCCTCCACCGGAGTGATTTGTTTGAATATGAGTTGCGCAACGGAAAAGTGAATTAAGGATGATTTAATGATCGATTCTAAGCTGAAGCTTAGAGAACAAGGGTGCTTGTGAAGTCCTTGTCAGACGAACCACAGGAAGGCAGTAAGCGCTCAATTATTGAACCACAGAAATATCAGTGAGCAGTGACGACTCGAATTTGTTATGAGTTCTAGGAGGAAATTTTAAAAGTTAAGTCGAGGGATAGTTCAAACCTCGAAATACAAGAGAAACGGAAATCGAAGCAGTTTAGGATTCTGTGATAAGAATGAGAAGAATATACTTTTAGCACAATGAGTCTAGAGCAAGGAAAGTCACCGCTAATATGGTAAGCTAGCTAATTTAGCCCAGTAACTTTAGGTGGACTTGAAGAGTAATGTTTAATCAACAGGATCAAGCATAAAGCAATATCAGTAAAGGTTGCACTTGCAAGATGATACTTTGAAATTGAAGCGTTGATCAGAAAAAGTCAACGCGGTGACATATGAGTTTAATCCATGTTGTATCCCGTTATGTCAACATGTCACATGTATCAGGTTATGTTAGTATTACCTATACTTATCAGGTAATACTTAAACTACTCAGATAGTAGTGTAGCAGATTTTCAACTATGGGACGTGTTTTGGCAATAGTGGTACGCAATCAGAAATGTTTAAGTATGAAGGTTTTTACCAGAACAGAATTGTTGATATCAACCATATCTTAGCAGAAGAGTTCGGAAATATTGTACTTAATGTTCACTAGTAAAGAAAGAAGGACTTTTATGAAGATTAAAAGTCACTCGTAGTCTACAGTAAAGGGCTACGTAAGTTCAGGTTTTGATTAAAGGATTAAAGAGTAAGTGTACTATTTTTGGAAGCAATCAAGTAGAACTTTCTTTCGAGAGTAAGGATTTTGGACTCGATGTTCAGAAATGAGAAATGAGTTCACTATATCGATAAGTGTAATCATGATCTATGTTATGTGTTAATGTATGTTAAGAAATAAACACGAGTAACATTGGCGGGGCAAACCTGGCAAGCCAGTTGAAAGGCAAATCCCGGATGTTACAAGATGAGTTAAGAGTAAGAAAAGATTCCTAATTGATGTGGTAGTGTCTCAAATATGTTAAGATTAAGAATGATGTCCCGTTAGTCGGACAAAGATGAGGTGATGTATTGTGTACCCGTCAGTAGAGTACAGGTACTCAGTCATGTATGAAAAATTATGTGTTATGAATTGTACTATGTGATAATATGTGAGACGACTTATACCACTCATCACTTGGACTAAACTCCTATGAGTTTTGGGATTATCGGTGTAGAAACTATTTACACTACGGCTGGAACACAAGAATAAGTGGTGACATAAATTGTGGGAGATCAACAAACTTCTAGTAAAGAAGAATGATTCCTAAGTTATTAAGATAAGTAACGTCGTGGGTCAATTGAAGCAGAACGCGAATAATCTGTAAGATTCCGCGAGCTCTTGAGAGATTCCCTAGTGGAAGCAATGATTAGGTTATGGAATCGTTTGAGGACAATAAGAACGACCCAATTTCGTTAAAGTAAGATTACACGGACTATAACGAGATTTATAAGATTCCGTACAAGTGTTAGGATTGGATAACTCTAATTTGGGTTTGCGAGAAGTGTATGAACAAGGAATATCGTAAACGAGTTGGATACGATGGTTCGAATAACCTCATATTCTACTACGCAAGAATTGTGTGATGCACATTAAGCATTCCAGTCAACGAAAAGATTGTCGAATATATTCGACATATAGAGTTGGAAATCCAAGGGATTCTGATAAGCAAGACAAACTGTAGTTTCGAGCAAGTAGAGGAAGTAGTGTGAGAGATTCATTCATGTATGATAGTGGATTCTAAATTTCGAGGACGAAATTTCTTTAAGGAGGGTAGATTGTAATATCCCGCCTAAGATTCGAATATTTATTAATATTGAGACGATGTATCAGAAATGTTTAAGCAAAGGACAATTTGGTAAATTGTCAGTTAATGGGTTTATTTATATGGAAAGCGTGATATCCCGCTTATGAGTATCAGTTATCAGTGTTAGAAATTATTTATGAAGCAAGGCGTTTTTGTAAATAAGTGGAATGGCAATTATGTAAATAAAGGGAAATGGGAAGATTATTAAACAAGGAAGCAAGATATTTCTTGCTATCTTTCTTCACTTCCTTCACTCTCTCCAATCAGCTCTCTCCCTTCTCCCTCCTTCCCCTCACGCCATCCCCTCCCCTCCTCACTTCAATCTTCATTAATCCTCCTTCCATAAAGACATGTTTATGAGCAAGTACCAAGTTTGGGAACACTTAAGCCATTGGAGGTCAAGAAAACAAGAGAAAGAAAAGGAATTGGAAGCTAGGAGTTGAGGAAAAGTTGGCAAGCAAGCAAGCAAGCATTGATTAAGATTCAGGTGAGTTCCACAGGGTTTTATAACCCGTTTGAGTAGGTTTAGTGCATTTCTACAAGTTGAGTTAAAGGTTTAGAATTTGTGCCCTAATCCTTTTGTGTACTAATTCCTTGTTAAAGTGTGTTATTACCTACCAATATGTCTTGGAATTTATTCCCATAAGCTATTTTGATGATTGGATAGGGTTTGGTTTAGCCTAGGAAGCAAATTATGAATTCTGCAGAAGCCACAATCGGACTACGATTTCTAGATATCGGACTACGATTTTGTGCCTTGTTTTTCATGAAATTTACGGCAAAAATCGGACTACGATTTTAGCAAATCGGACTACGATTTTAGCAAATCGGACTACGATTTTAGCATATCGGACTCCGATTTCCCAGCCACCCAGATTCATGTTCTTAAGGAATGGTATGGAATTAAGGTAAGATGGGTAATGGGTACAACATTGGGAGATGAATACATAAACCCCTAAGATATATAGAGAAGCAAAGGAGTTAGTAATAGGTTTATTCCTCATTAAACATTTTCATACACACCTTTTGGTTTGTGCAAGTTTAAGAATGAAGCATTTGCTAAGTTTAGAACCTTTATAGGTTAAAGAGATTTAGAATGAAACTCATCATGTATTAAGCACAAGAATGGAGCTATAGTCATAGTTAAGAACCTTTAATAGGTTAAGCATTCAAGAATGCATCAGATATGCAATAAACATAAGTTATATGTATAAGAAGAATAAGAACAAGAATTAATCAGATATTAAGTCGTGGCCTTCGTCGTTCACGCCAGTGGGACACGAATGGTCCACGCAAAGTTAAGAATAAGATTAATACTATTAAGTCGTGACTTTCATCGTTCACGCCAGTGGGACATGAAAGGTTCATGCATAAGTTTACAGAATATTAATTCGCGTCTTCCGTCGTTCACGCCAGTGGGACACGGGAGGTATACGCGTAAGTTAAGATTATTATTAAGTCGTGTCTTCTGCTGTTCACGCCAGTGGGACACAGGAGGTTCACGCCAGTGGGACGTGTTATTCCGCAAGGATGACCGCACGACGACAAGAGGAGTCCGGTGTTAGCCTGATATGATAGGAATTTTCACCGGTTATCAGGGGAATGTGCTTCGGGGTTACTCCACCCGGGGGCATTCCGTAAAATGAACCCAGATAATAATGTTTGTTCAACGCTAACAGCTAACATTAAGACATGTAACAGTTAATATTTATTTATGTTATCAGATAGAGAATAGTTATCAGACAGGTATCAGTTATCAGGCGGTGATCCTAGGTTTCCCCTCTATCACCCAGTTATCAGGATATAGTCTAGATCTCATGACTATTCAGTATCAGATTCAGACAGTGATCCTAGGTTTCCCCTTGATCACTAGTTTAGTAGGATGTAGTTCAGTTTATAACTACACAGTTTAGCAGGAGCAGTCAGGTAACCCTCTATGGGTAAGGTTAAGACTTGGCGATCATAGGTATTCCCAAGATTGCTGAGGTAGGCACGGCGACCCTAGGTTCCCTGTGGTTGCCAACAGTTGGTAGGGTAGGAGCTCACTGAGACATTATGTCTCATCCCTATCCTTCTGGTGCAGGTTTTCAGGTAGCCAAGTGGTTTTCAGATGAAGATCTTCATGAAGATGCTGGATGGAGTGCAGTTGCTCGTCAAGGACACGCTCAGGAGGCCGACAGATGGTATATATATATGTATATAGAAGTGTATGTTATGATATTTGGATAATTGTATAACGAGTTAACTTGTACTCATTCAGTTGTATGTATTATTGTTATTATTATTGAAAATTTTAATGTACCCAGTATCAGATTAATACACATGCTAAATATTCTAGATAATTTAGTATGGGTGTTACATCTACCCAGGCAGATAATCATCAACTACTCATCCACTACTTCTAGGACAGTCTGACTGGTGCCGCCTTGAAATGGTACATGAGTTTGGACAGCACCAGGATCCAAACTTTCAATGACTTGGGAGAAGCCTTTGTTCGCCAATACAAGTACAACCTGGACATGGCCCCAGACAGAGACCAACTCCGGGCCATGGCTCAAAGGGACAAGGAGACTTTCAAGGAGTATGCCCAAAGATGGAGAGAGGTTGCTGCTCAGATTAACCCACCTCTAGGGGAGAAAGTGTTGAGTATTTTGGTGTTGGCTGCATGTTTTGGCAAATCCAATGTGTTGAATAGAAGCATCTTAATGATTAGAACAAGTCTTCAGTTGCAAGTTTTTTGATTTGAAGCTGTTCAGAAGCTGAAAATTCCATCAGAAGCTGAAAGTTGCTTAAGACGCACTGTAGCACTTCAGAAGCTGAAATGTGAGTCTGATGCCCGCGTTGACTTTTGTTGACTTCATCAGAAGCTGCATATTTTCAAGTTATTTCTGTGCGAATCTTTGCAGGATTTAATAAGGATTTATCCACGCATATTGCTTCTAGATTGCTGATTGAATTGGAGAAGATTTAATGAAGATTTGGCTCTAAATTATGAAGCTCGTATTTTTCTGAAGCAATCTTTAAAAGATTCAATGCTGGTTTATTTGTTTCCTTATTGGGTCATTCATAATTCAGAAACATATCTATTTGAGAAGATTTAATTCAGATTAATGTTGATTGCTGAAGGCTATATAAAGAGTGCTTTGCTGCTATTCAAGATATACGAATTAGAGAGAAAATTCAGAAATAGAGTCTTAGTGTGTAAGCTTTTTAGCTTTGTTTTGTGCACCACTCATATGTTTTGAGTTGGTTTAGGTTTTATTGAGTTGTAATTCATTCCAAGCTTTTAAGCAAGAATGAAGTTTTTATATTGAAGAGTGTTCTTCAAAAACAGGGGAGTTTTTGTTTATAGAACTGGGTTTAGTTCAAGGGTTGTTCAAGTAACTGGGCTGTTACTTGAATAGGAAGTTAGTGGGTTCTAATACTCATGCGTGGGTAGAAGTCTGACTAGGTGGAAGTTGATTGCTTAGGATAGGAACTGGGGGGTCAGTGTCCGAGTCTTAAGGATTAATTCCAATAATGGATTTCCTTCCTGGATTGGTATCCCCCAGAGTAGGAGGTGTTTACTCCGAACTGGGTTAACAAACCTTGTGTTCTTTTATTTCTGCACTTTTTAATTCTGCTGCATAACTGTGATTTAAATTGTGCTAAGTTTCAAGTTCAGAACCTGTTAGGTTCAGAACCAGTTTTAATCAGAACCAGTTTAACCTCCTTACCAGTTGCTAAGCCAGAAATTTCAATTGGCATCAGAGCAGGCACCTTGCCTGTAATTTGGGTGAGATCCAGAGGTATTTATGTCTGGCTTTACGGAGAGAGAAGGAGGCTATGTCAATAGACCACCCCTACTAAATGGCACAAACTATGAGTATTGGAAGTCTAGGATGTGTGCTTTTCTAAAGTCTATTGACAGCAGGACTTGGAAAGCTGTGATTAAAGGCTGGGATCATCCTATGGTTATAGACAAAGATGGAAATAAAACTGCAGTTTTGAAACCTGAAGAAGAATGGACCAAAGCTGAGGATGACCTGTCTCATGGGAACTCAAAGGCCCTGAATGCAATTTTCAATGGTGTGGATCAGAACATGTTTAGACTCATCAAGCAGTGTACTGTGGCAAAAGATGCTTGGGAAATTCTGAAAACCACTCATGAAGGAACCCCTAAGGTTAAGCTATCCAGACTTCAACTTCTCACAACAAAGTTTGAGAACCTGAAGATGATGGAAGATGAATCTATTCAGGATTTCTACATGAATGTGCTGGACATGGCCAATTCCTTTGATTCTCTTGGGGAAAAGATGACAGATGAGAAATTAGTCAGAAAAATCCTCAGGTCCCTGCCCAGAAGGTTTGATATGAAGGTTACAGCAATAGAAGAAGCCCATGATATTACCACTATGAAGGTTGAGGAGCTGATTGGATCCCTTTTGAATTTTGAAAGTGCTTTTTGCAAACAGCCTGAGAAGAAAGGGAAAGGAATAGCTCTTGCTGTAAATTTTAAAGCTGATGATCAACAAGAACCAGATGAGGATGATAATGATTTATCAGAAGCACTTGGGGTGCTGGGGAAACAGTTTGATAAGATTCTGAAGCTTGTTCATAGAAAGTCAAAATCCAAGGGTCAGAACATCAGGTTTTACAATAGCAAGCCACATAATGATTTAAAAAGGGCCAAGACTGAAGAAAATTGTAAACAATCGCAAGGTGTTCAGTGCTTTGAGTGTGAGGGCTTTGGACATATCAAGACAGAATGTCCTACTTTTCTTAAGAAGCAGAAGAAGAAGAGCCTAGCTGCTTCATGGTCTGATGATGATTCTGAAGAAGATGCTGAGAGTGAATCTGCTAAGGTTAATACAGGCCTGATGGTAAGGTTAAAACAGAACTCAGGAACTGGTTCAAAGTCTGATGCATTTTCAGAGTCTGAGACATTTTCTGAGTCTGACTCAGAGTCTGTAGCCTCATCTGTGTCTGAAGTTGCAAAACTCTCATATGATGAACTGGCTGAAAATTACAAGAATCTATACATCAGAAGTTTAGAAGTTTGCAATCAAGTAGTGGATCAGAAGAAGAACATTTATCAACTGGAGGCTGAGAAAGGTGAACTTTTGGTACAAAACTCTGATTTAAAGGATGAAGTGAGCCAACTGAATTCCCAACTTGATCAGATGAAGAAGCAAGTTAGGATGATGAACTCTGCTACTGATAAGTTGGAGGAAATTATGGATGTCCAGAAGCAAGGAAAAACTGGGTTAGGTTATGTTGATCAGAGTCTGAAGCTCAAGGAGAAAAATCCTGTTAGTCAGTTTATTCCTGCTACTCAAACTCGTGATTCTATGGTTGGAACACCAAAGAGGAGACCTCAGAAACAAGCACAGATGCAAGGTCAGAAGCCAGCTCAAATGATACCTCATAAGCAAGTTCAGATGCTGCCTCAGAAGCATGCTCAGATGCATTCCCAGAAGTTTAACATAAACAAAAGAAGGAATCAACCTTGGGTCTGTCATCATTGTGGTAAAAAGGGTCACATTAAACCTTTTTGTTACAAATTGCATGGTTATCCCAAACATTTGCAACACAGAAAAGTTGAACCAGCTGTGAACAAGAGCAAAATCAAGAAAGTTTAGAGACCTAAGAGTGAAGGTATTGCTCAGAATCTGAACAAAGGAAAGGGAAAGGCTGTTGCTGATGACAGCAAGCCAATTCCTATAGCACAGAAGAATTCTGGTGCTGGACCATCCAAAGTCTGGAGCAAAGTTCATGTTCCTGCTCAGAAGGTACTATTTTCTTGTAAGTCTGAAGTTGCTAGGACTTGTGATCAGAAAAGAGTGGCTGATTTTGAGAAACAAATTGCTGGGAGGAATGGTTTTGGTTGTGGTTCTTCAAATGTTAGTCAGCATAAGGATTTATAGCAATTATTGCAAACTGGATGTGAGGAAGATAGAGTACCTGCCAGTTTTGCTAATGCTGAATGTGTGTCTGATCCTGGGTCTGAAGTTAATGCTGGGACTGATTCAGATGATGTATGTGCAGTTTTTAAACCCTATGTTAAACCTGTGGTTTGTCATAATTTTGTGGCTAAAAAGGGGGAGAAAAACTTATGTTTAAGATCAGACATGAGCTGTTTAGAGTGTGTGCTGTCAGATTGTAGTGTGGTTCAGAAGTTGCATGTTTTGCTCAGAATTCATAACCAATGCAACATGAGATGTGTTTGTGATATTGAGGGGGAGTGTGTGTCTCAGGGGGAGTACATTGGTATTAAATTCCTGAGTGATGATTTGCCTATCTCTGTAGTTCAGTAGTAAGGGGGAGTCTGTATGAGAAGCTGAGTTGCAGGGGGAGTGTTGTGAAGCTGGAGTGTTTGTTTATGTGTTTGTGAAGCTTCAGGAGTGTTTGTGATGATCAGGAGTTGATCAGTGACTGTGTTATGTGTGCTTCAGTAGTTCAGAAGCTGAAGCTGATGGTTTATCATAGCACAGAGTGTGTTTTTCCGCTGCTTAGCTCTATGTTATGTGGTTGATTTGTGGAGTTCTTCATTGCTGAGTTAATTTTATGGGAGATTGAAGAACTTGGGTGTGTGAACATTGGTTTTAGCCAAAAATTTGCCAAAGGGGGAGATTGTTGAGTATTTTGGTGTTGGCTGCATGTTTTGGCAAATCCAATGTGTTGAATAGAAGCATCTTAATGATTAGAACAAGTCTTCAGTTGCAAGTTTTTTGATTTGAAGCTGTTCAGAAGCTGAAAATTCCATCAGAAGCTGAAAGTTGCTTCAGACGCACTGTAGCACTTCAGAAGCTGAAATGTGAGTCTGATGCCCGCGTTGACTTTTGTTGACTTCATCAGAAGCTACATATTTTCAAGTTATTTCTGTGCGAATCTTTGCAAGATTTAATAAGGATTTATCCACGCATATTGCTTCTAGATTGCTGATTGAATTGGAGAAGATTTAATGAAGATTTGGCTCTAAATTATGAAGCTCGTATTTTTCTGAAGCAATCTTTAAAAGATTCAATGCTGGTTTATTTGTTTCCTTATTGGGTCATTCATAATTCAGAAACATATCTATTTGAGAAGATTTAATTCAGATTAATGTTGATTGCTGAAGGCTATATAAAGAGTGCTTTGCTGCTATTCAAGATATACGAATTAGAGAGAAAATTCAGAAATAGAGTCTTAGTGTGTAAGATTTTTAGCTTTGTTTTGTGCACCACTCATATGTTTTGAGTTGGTTTAGGTTTTATTGAGTTGTAATTCATTCCAAGCTTTTAAGCAAGAATGAAGTTTTTATATTGAAGAGTGTTCGTCAAAAACAGGGGAGTTTTTGTTTTCAGAACTGGGTTTAGTTCAAGGGTTGTTCAAGTAACTGGGCTGTTACTTGAATAGGAAGTTAGTGGATTCTAATACTCATGCGTGGGTAGAAGTCTGACTAGGTGGAAGTTGATTGCTTAGGATAGGAACTGGGGGGTCAGTGTCCGAGTCTAAAGGATTAATTCCAATAGTGGATTTCCTTCCTGGATTGGTATCCCCCAGAGTAGGAGGTGTTTACTCCGAACTGGGTTAACAAACCTTGTGTTCTTTTATTTCTGCACTTTTTAATTCTGCTGCATAACTGTGATTTAAATTGTGCTAAGTTTCAAGTTCAGAACCTGTTAGGTTCAGAACCAGTTTTAATCAGAACCAGTTTAACCTCCTTACCAGTTGCTAAGCCAGAAATTTCAGAAAGAAATGACCAAGATATTCCTAAATACTCTTGGTTCATTTTATTATGAGCGGATGATTGCAAGTGCACCCAACGATTTCACTGAAATGGTTAATATGGGAATGCGTCAGGAGGAAGGAGTCCGAGAGGGACGTTTAGTTATGGAAAGTGCCTTTGCTGCCAGCAGTACAAAGAAATTTGGGAATGGCTTCTCAGGAAAGAAAGAGCAAGAGGTGAGTATGGTGGCTCATGGACAGCATTAGCAACAGTATCAACAGCAGCCTCGACAACAGGCTCCCTAGCGGGCTCCCCAACGGTTCGCCCAACAAGATCGGGTTCAGTGGATATCCCATT
Source organism: Medicago ruthenica (assembly GCA_018208015.1). Lineage (NCBI taxonomy): Eukaryota > Viridiplantae > Streptophyta > Magnoliopsida > Fabales > Fabaceae > Medicago > Medicago ruthenica. The sequence goes on along the minus strand of CM031376.1, from coordinate 43,160,821 downwards.
TTGATCCAATCCCTATGGCATATGCAGAGTTGCTTCCCGCTTTGCTTGAGAAAAATCTTGTCCAAACTAAGGCGCCTCCTCAGGTACCTGAAAGGTTGCCACGTGGGTATAGACCTGATCTCTCTTGTGCTTTCCATCAAGGGGCACCCGGTCACGACGTTGAGCATTGTTACGCCTTAAAGGTTGAAGTCCAAAGGTTGATCCAGGCGAATATCCTGTCCTTCAAAGATTTGAACCCCAATGTGCAAGCTAATCCACTACCGGATCGTGGGACCTCATCTGTTAATATGGTGCAAGATTGTTAAGGGGCTCACCTTGTTGAAGACAATCTTAAGGAGGTGGCAGCTAGTTTTGTGACACGTGACAGAGTTTGCCGCAATTGGGTCACTGTTGACATTCTCTCAGTTGTTCATGGGTCCAAGTAATGTGTTTTGTTGTCTTGTCTTTTTTAAAGAAAATCCTTTCGTTCCGCCCGAGGCGAAATTGAACTTATTTAGGGCTTTTTGCTTCATGTATTTCCATCATCAAATAAAAAAGTCGTTTTGTCCCCGACTATGTCTTTTTATTTTTTGCTTTTTTCTGGAAAGTGGTAACATAAAAAACCCAAAAAAATATCTTATTTTATCAATTTCAAAAGGTCTGCATTTTTCAATCAATCATCAATCATATGTAGACTGAACATCAATAAACCCGTTGAACACTGTAACCCTATGCTCTCTCCCGACTTTGAGTTCCCTGTATAGGAAGCTGAAGAGAAGGAGGTTGGAGGGATTCCCGAAAAGATATCTCGGTTATTAGTGTATGAAAGGATTAACTTGGGTTCAGAAGAACTGCCATTACAATATTCCTGGTCGAATCCCAGATGAATGGTGTCATTGAAGCTGCACAAAAAAAACAACAACAACAACAAAAAAAAAACAAAAAAAGAGAAAAATACATCAAGAAGATAATGCAGAAAATGGTGGTCACCTACAAGGATTGGCATGAGATGCTCCCTTTCGTTTTGCATGAGTATCGTACTTCGGTGTGAACATCGGCAGGGGCAACCCCCTTCTCTTACAGTTATACCAAAAGAGGATGAAACAATCTTTTGACGAGAAAGTTCGTCCCCGTGAATTTCGAGAAGGAGACCTTGTGCTCAAATTTTTTTTTTATCTTTCCAACCGGACTCCAGGGGCAAATGGACGCCTAATTATGAAGGCCCGTATATCGTCAAGAGAGCGTTCTCCGGTGGCGCAATGACCCTTGCGACTATGGATGGCGATGAGCTTCCCCGTCCTGTGAACACAGATGCAGTCAAGAAATACTTTGTCTAAAAATAAAAGAACAGCTCGGTAAGTCGAAAACCCGGAAGGGCGGCTTAGGCAAAAATGAGCGTCTCGGTGGACTGAAAACCCGGAAGGGTAGTCCAGGCAAAAATTAGAGACTTAAAACAGGAAAAATAATCATCCTGATAGCTCGAAAACCCGAAAGGGCGTTCTATGCAAAAATTAAGGATCAAAAGACAAAGTAACTGCATCGGGTTGGCCATCACTCACTTGGGGCACATTAGTGGTCAAAGAGACTCTGAATCAGAAGCATCTAAACGGTGGAATTCAAAGTTGTTAGGGAGAATAACGGTTATTGTGTTCAATGTATCTTCCCCTTATATTTACCATTTTCCAAACTTTGTGAGATCCGTGGAGCCACGCCATCGGCGGGCCACCACTCTGTTAAATGAATTTGAGCATGTGCCTTTTATTTGGAATTCCCATTTATTCGGTTTATAAAATTTCTTCTAATTTTGATGATAGTACTTGAAGTAAAATATTTTTCAAAATCATAAATCTTTTTATTTTTTGGAAAGCATAAACAACAAACACATTCTCTCTGAGCTCGTGAATAAGTGAAGTGTGCGTCAACAGCTATCTTGAAAACGGATAAAATCTGCAGGTTGAACATGGTCAATTGCTTGAAAAAAAACAAAGAAGAAAAAAGAAAAGAGCTCGGTAAGTCGAAAACCTGAAAGGGCGCCTTAGGCAAAAATGAGCGTCCCGGTGGATCGAAAACCTGAAAAGGCGGTCCAGGCAAAAATTAGGGGCATACAAAAGAACACATTCCCGGTGGACTGAAAACCCGAAAGGGCGGTCCAGGCAAAAGTTAGGGATTCGAAAAAAGAAAACAAAAGATAAGCATGACCACTGAAGCACCAGTCCTTCTGCCAGGTTTTCGGATTAGCACGTCTCCCCCAGGAAGTGTTTGCTCCCCACCAGTTGTTGCATACATCGGGCTTTACCCCGTTAGTGTTTTGATATGTCCCCAATGGCATCATTCCCAATGAAGATTGCAGAGTGTTCGTACTGCATCGTCGGTCCACTTTCCATCTTACCTGTCCAGTCTTGTCTCATCAAGTTCATCGGTCATACAATCACACAAGTCAATCCTCTATACAGTCATACAAGTCGTATTGTCATACATACATTCACACATACATTCATACATTCATGCATATACACATTCATGCATATACAACATACATGCAACATCATTCAATATATGGTTGCATTAACCACCCTGAGTCTTGCTTTTCATATCAATCAATCATGAACAATTTTTAACTCTCTTTGTCCCCAAGTGTCATCCCCAGTGTGTCTGGTCCAAAGATGTCACCCTCTTTATGCCAAGTGGCAGTTCTTTAACGAACAGCTTGCGCATCCTTTATCTTGTCGTTATGCCAAGTGGCAGTTCAAACAAACAGCTTGTGCATCCTTTATCCTGCATCTTTATGCCAAGTGGCAGTTCTTTAACGAACAGCTTGTGCATCTTTATGCCAAGTGGCAGTTCTTTAACGAACAGATTGTGCATCTTTTATCTTGTTTTTACGCCAAGTGGCAGTTCTTTAACGAACAGCTTGTGCATATCATTTATTTTCATTCCTGTTGTCAGTGGCTAGTTCGGTTACAGCCCGAAAAGCTGACATTTATCTTTTTATCCTGTTGTCAGTGGCTAGTTCGGTCACATCCCGAATAGCTGACCTTTACCTTTGTTTCCTGTCGTCAGTGGCTAGTTCGGTTACAGCCCGAACAGCTGACATTTATCTTTTTATCCTGTTGTCAGTGGCTAGTTCGGTCACATCCCGAACAGCTGACCTTTACCTTTGTTTCGTGTCGCCAGTGGCTAGTTCTGTCACATCCCGAGCAGCTGACATTTATCTGTGTTTCTTGTCGTCAGTGGCTAGTTCGGCAACATCCCGAACAGCTGACATTTATCTTTGTTTCTTGTTGTCAGTGGCTAGTTCGGCAACATCCCGAACAGCTAACATTTATCTTTGTTTCTTGTCGTCAGTGGCTAGTTTGGCAACATCCCGAACAGCTGACATTTATCTTTGTTTCTTGTCGTCAGTGGCTAGTTCGGCATCATCCCGAACAGCTGACATTTATCTTTTATCATGTCGTCAGTGGCAAGTTCGGCAACATCTCGAACAACTGACATTTACCTTTGTTTCTTGTCGTCAGTGGCTAGTTCGACAACATCCCGAACAACTGACATTTATCTTTTATCATGTCGTCAGTGGCAAGTTCGGCAACATCCCGAACACCTGACATTTATCTTTTATCATGTCGTCAGTGGCAAGTTCGGCAACATCCCGAACAGCTGACATTTACCTTTGTTTTTGTCGTCAGTGGCTAGTTCGGCAACATCCCGAATAGCTGACATTTACCTTTGTTTCTTGTCGTCAGTGGCTAGTTCGGCAACATCCCGAACAGCTGACATTTACCTTTGTTTCTTGTCGTCAGTGGCTAGTTCGGCAACATCCCGAACAGCTGACATGTACCTTTGTTTCTTGTCGTCAGTGGCAGGTTACTTTTATTTCCGTCTTTACCTCAAGTGGCAAGCTCTACCAAACGGGCAGCTTGTGGTCGGTGTTTTTTCCCATATCATACTTCCTTTTTCAGCTGTCAATACGATAGTTGATCCCTTCCCCAGTGAAACTATGTTATCCCCCAGTGGAGTTGGATCCCTTGCTTTAACAAACTCGGGTATCCTTTGGTTTTGTTTTACCCCCAGTCAGATCATCTTCGACGTCTTGCATTTGCATTTGCATCACGAGCATTTCACATTTTTTTAGGTCTAAAATTGGCATACTTTGTATTTAAGTCCCTTCGACCCGCCGAATCAAAGATTTTATCTTTAAATCTCCAGACGAAGAGACTTAAATAGGGGCATCTGTCGTACCCCAATTTTTGACCTAAATTTTCTTTTTTTACTCGCGGAATTTTTCGTCGTCTCGAACAAAATTTCGGCAGAGAGGTATTTTAAAATACCTCATTTTTTGGTTTCATTCGGGTCCGTCTTTTTGTTTTTGTTTTTATTATTATTATTATCTTTATTTTTATTCTTTTAAATATTTTTAGTGTTCTTTTATTTAACATTTTTATTGTTTATTCTTTTTTTCTTCCTTTTTTTTACTAGTTACCTTTTTTAATTTTTACAGTCTGACCTTTGTGGAGAAGACTTTTTTTCATAAACTTAATGTGTTTTAATTTGTCACTTAATTGTCTTTTATTGATTGTTATGGTCAATAATGGCAATGAGTGTATTTAGTACAATGGCAAGGCAGCACAACAGGAAAAAAAAATGGGGGAAAAACTAATCAGAAACACAAAACACAAAACACAATTCAACCATCTCAAACCCAAAAATCAAAATCGCTCCACCTCAAATCCAACAAACAAAACACGATCCAACAGCCTAATCACAACCCAAAACCATCACACCACCACCACCATACAACTCAGCCACTAACTCCCTCTAAACCACCACCTGACCGCGCCACCATTTCCCTCAACCCACTCACGGCCGCGCCACCATCTCCCTTAACCCAAACAAAACCAGCCACCAAAACCATAAACCACAACCACCGCGCGCAAAGGCGCTGCCAACCACCCCTCTAACATCCCACATAGCCGCTGCTGTAACACCCATACTAACTTAAACTAGTATATTAGCATGTGCGTTAAACTGATACTGGATACATTTAAAATTTTCGATAATAATATTACATCATATCTGAATGAATACAAGTTTACTCGTTGTACAAATAATCCATTACTGTTACAATACTTATACAATGTCCAATAAGCTCCTGAGCTGGTACACGACGAGCAACTGTACTCCATCCAGTATCCCTCTGAAGAATCCCATCACGAACCTCTGACTTACCTGTAAACCTGCACCAGAAGGAATGGGATGAGACATAATGTCTCAGTGAGCTCCAGCCCAACCAACTGTTGGCAACCTCAGGGAACCTAGGGTCGCCATGCCTACCTTGGCAATCTTGGGGGTTTCCTATGATCGCCAAGTCTAATCTTTAACCTCAAAGGATATATACCTGCCCATGACTATAAGTCTGCCTGTAACTATAACTGTGATCTGTCTATAACTTTAACTGTAATCCGCCTATAACTATAACTATAACCTATCTGTAACTATAACTTAGTGATCGAGGGGAAACCTAGGACCACTTTCTGATAACTGTCTATGACTATAACTGTAACTGTCTATAATTGTAACTGTAACTGTAACTTTAACTATAACTATGAAACATAATACATATAAGGTGTTTTATGTTAGCTGTTAGTGTTGAACAAACATTATTATCTGAGTTCATTTTACAGAGTGCATCCGGGTGGAGTAACCCCGAAGTACAACATCCCTATGACCCGATGAAATTCCTGACAATCAGGCTAACACCGGACTCCACTATGAAACGTGTGGACAACCCTCTCGGAGAAGTCCCATCCGGCGAATCCCGGAGTCTGCTGAACACGCCCTATGACTGTGAAACGTGCGAACAAGCCTTTAACTTTGATATAATTATTTAACTTTAATCATATAATAATAATCATATCTGTTACTGTAATCATATAATAACTATCCTGTAACACTTAGCCTATAACACATGGTTCTTGGCTTATCGTTCTCATAAGCCACCTATTAACTGTTGGGGAACCAACACTATAACTTAACTGAAACTTTCCTATTACTCTTGTATTCTAAACCAAATACATCTATCATCTTGCTTACCTAAAGTAGGTTCTTGACTTATTAAAGTCGTATACATTCCTTAAAAGTTAACAACTCACAAGCAAGGGATCAATCCATTAAATCCTTGCACTCATACTATAATTCTTGTTTTCCTATCAAGGATTCGACATATCGTTATCATATGCCGTTCTTAGGACTTAACTATTCATTTAACCATTGTTCTTGCATTTTCCATGCCTTGCGCATTCCTTGCTCCTATAATTTCTCAACCATTGGAAGCCTTTAGGATGAGTTAAAATGGTGGTTAATGTTTCTAAAATGTATTAGGACAAATCAGTTGAAAAAAGCCATGCCCGCGCGCACCAGAACCCCCAGAACAGCTCAACTGTGTTGTGCTGTTCTGGTTTGGTCGCTACAAGCGACAGCATGCAGAACCAAAATGCGTCTGGTCGCTGCAGCGACGAACTGGTCGCTGTAGCGACCATGACAGTACAGGAAATGTTCAAAATCATGTTTTTCCACCATTATTGCTCAATCAAAGGTATCCAAGCTTCCCAAACCTGTTAGAAATGATTTTCTATTACAAAATGATAGTTTTAAACATGTATGAGCAAGGAATTAGTAAGCATAGAGAATTAGGGTAAAAACCATAAAATTGGCATATGAAGAAATTCTCAATAAATCTCTCAAAGAGGGGTTCTAAAACCCCTAGGGAGCTCACCTTAAACTTGATTTGGTGCTGACTTAACCTTTAGCTTCAAACCCTAGCTTGATCTCTTGCTCTTTTCTTGCTTTTCTTTAACTTTTCTCTTGTTCCAACTTTTCCCCAACAAAGTTTGCTTGAAATACAAGATTTTTGGATGAAGTTTGATAGATTATGGGAAGATGATGATGAGGGACGATTTTCTAGAGAGAGGGAGGAGAAAATCTGATTTCTAGAGAGAGAGAGAGAGGATGAGGATAAATGAGAAAATTTCATGTTTATCACTTTATATACCCCTTTCCTCTCATAATTACTATAATGCCATTCCATTCGTTTAATTCCTGTAATACTGTTAAAAGTCATGCTTAAGTGGGATATTACACTCTACCCCCCTTAAAAGAAATTTCGTCCTCGAAATTTAGAAAATCCTTCGGAGATCCTGAAAAGATAAATCCTTTCTACCTCTTTCTCTACTATGCAAATCTCTAATTCTTTTTGCTTATCAGGATTCCATGGCAACTCTAGAGTCTGACATGTAGATTAATTACGCACCTTGATTAAACCATACTGGTTAAAACTTGTTCTTTAGCCATGATTCCCATCTCTGTAAGTCAAAACATATGACAATCTCTTTCCAACCGAAAGGTCTGATGCATGTTACATAACTCTCACCTGTTAGGACGTATGGTTATCTGAACCAACATATCCATCTTATCTGACAATAATCTCTGTTCGACATATTCCTTATAAATCCAATTTAGAATTATTAAGTCTTGGATTTCCTTTACTGAATTCTATCCGTTCTTCTTTCATTGATCGTTCAATCTTAACCTGAAGACGTCGGGTCGATCTGGTTTTCCTCAATTATTCCAACTTTTCGAGGAATCTATTACATTACTTTTAATTCAAAAGAATTCTTGTCTTTGACTTTCGCCTCATAAGACGACATTTTACCGTTACATTCGTAACATCCTTTATATAGATTAGTCTTGCACTGAAAAACATCTGATATTGAGTATTCTCAAACGGAAGTAAAGTCTATTACAATTACCTCCACGATTCAAATTCAAGGAGGAGGCTGAACTTAAGGTACAAGTTCCTTCCTTCTGACATCCTAGTGTAACTATTATCACAACCATAAGCATTGCTCACATTCCCACTGCGGGAATCCTTAAGGGTTCGAGAAATCATATGAGCCACTCGTGCTCCGATTTAATTAATCAACGATAACGCATAGCTAAGATCTTAGGAGCTTTATTCCTTCCAGGACTCTGACAATCTTGCATCATTCAAGATATTCCTTACTCATGGGATTAATACTTTCTTTACCAATAATTTCAACCTATGAAAGTCTAGTACAAGTGACGTGTGGCATAAGCTGTCTCTCAAATCATCATATAATACAATCCATGGCACATAGCCTTCATACACAATCGAGTACGTGTACACTCCTATAGGTTACACTGTACGCCGCATCATCATTGCCCACTAATGGGACATCGTACTTAGTCAAAAAATATACTCGAGACAAAACCACGCCAACTAAGGTCACTCTTCTTGCTCTTCACTCATGCTTGTATCCTTTGAGTATCTATAGTCCCATACGTAACTATGATTACGTCCCATTGACGTTATACTTATTTCGTTCAAGAACATTCTCTGTTTTCGAAAACCAAACTCTATTCTGATCGCTATTCAAAATAGCACTCTTAAACTCTGAATCCTTTATTTCATAACTTCAATTCACGTAGCCTTTTACTGTAAACTATGAGTAATCTTCTGATCTGTGTAAAACATTTCCTACCTTTAACTGTGAACATTAAGTTCAAGAATTTCTGAATTCCACAACTAAGTTTTGTTCGGTAACAACAAACCTGTTCTCCTCAAGACTTTCCTGTTGAAACATTACTGACTGCGTACCACAGTTACCGATACATGTCACATGATTGTGAAAATATGTTACACTACTATCTAAGTAGTATAAATTCTGCCTGATCAGTATACATAATACTAATCATAACCTGTTACATGCCTGTTACATGCGACATGCTAGCATAACGTGGGTACGATGTGGAATAACTGCATGCCACGGCATAATTCCTCTTTGGTTAAACTTACTATTCAAATCAACTTAAAGTTACTGAGCTAAACAGCTAGATTACCGTATTAGATGTGGCTTTCTTCGCTATGTACTTATTGTGCTAGAACACATCCTTTGAAATTTTAAACTGCTTCAATTCTCATTTCTCATGAGTTTCGAGGTCTGAAACATTCCTCGACTTATCTCTTAAAATTTCCTGTTAGAACTGATGATGAGTTCAAGTCATCACAACTTACAAATATTCTGTAGCTTGAGAATTAATCTCTGAATACCTTTCCTGTAATTCATCTGGCAAGGACTTCACAAACATCCTTTTTCTCTAAACTTCAGCTTTGAATTGTCTGTTAACTCAATCTTGAATTACTTCTTCACTGCGCAACTCTGATTTAAACGATTCGCCTTAGGATAGAAGTAATACACCACTATTACCATATAAAATCTCCTTGGCCAATCCTTTGACTTTGCGTTTCCTTTCGGACATAAACAAAATTCTTACTTTCACGAAAATATGCCGACACCTGTAAACAGTCTTTAGCAATAATTATGAGCCCAACAATGCTCCTGCCAAAACAACTCATACACTAGTTCTAGCTTTACTCTTCATATTCTGAATCCATTAATGAATCAAGTCTCATTCTTTAATTATCTGTAAGGATTTCACATCCACAACCTTTTTCCAAGACAACTTAGGTCCACATAATTCTATCATATCTCTTGGTTACTCCTCGGGTTTCTCCGGAAATAATTCGTCTGGATAAAACTCAACTTTTACCGGCTCTCCTGTAAGCCCAAACACATGTTACACCCCTTCGAGTACCCGATTAATTAATCTTAAACTTCAACACTTATCATTTCCTATTATATCCTTCTAGTAACTTGTTACTGTATTCACAATTCCAATCTAATCTTGTTATTTGAATAATATTCCATATGTCTTCTCGACCGTTGCCCTCTTCATGGTTTCGAACAACCCAAGGTATGTATTTTCTACCATCTTGAACACATACCAACATAAGGTGATCTTTGTCGGCTTACCCGAATACTTGTGTAAGGAGCCCATCAAAAGAAAACATAGAACTCCTTAACATTAACCATAAATTTAACTGTAACTTGTACGTTAGTGACGATCTTCCTGCTTTAATCTGTCAACATACGATTCAATCTTTACTTCATACCCTTACCGGGGTTTCCTTCACTTATCGTTAAGCTTGCGTTCCTCATATCAAGCATCTTGATGACCCATAGTAAAGGAAGGTAATCTGTTTCCTCTGTCCAATATTTCGCTTAATCCATAAATAAGTCTCTTACCTGTCGGATATTAGAATCTCATCCGATCCCAGTGCGCAAGTCCTTCCATCCTTACACACTATATCCTTTTCTGGAAGTCCATAGCTTCCAATAATTAACTATTCATTCATTATTCCAAGTCGCTGGGTTTGGTACCGTAATTCTTTACCTCTGCACCCGGAGAAGGCATCGCTCACTGATGCGTCCAACTAGCTAAGGTACTTGACCTTACTCTTAGATACTCTTAAATACCTCTTATATTCCTGAGACTTTGCCATTAACTGGCTCAGTTACTTCACTGTTAGATAACCATCCTTTGGCATTAAATACCTTGCCAATTTCCGTCTAAAAATCTGACGTCTTAACCTTCACCCTTCGTACACTTCTTTCCTCCTTGGTAACATTCAGCTCTCGGATATTTGTCCTAACTGTCATATACTAGACTGAGTTGATCAGGCTCAACTAGATGTCACCTTTAGAATAACATCCGGAACCCAATGATTCCACTACTTTTATTGAATATTAAATGACCCATGGCACGGTCTAAATCAACCAGGCTCTGATACCAATTGTAACACCCATACTAACTTAAACTAGTATATTAGCATGTGCGTTAAACTGATACTGGATACATTTAAAATTTTCGATAATAATATTACATCATATCTGAATGAATACAAGTTTACTCGTTGTACAAATAATCCATTACTATTACAATACTTATACAATGTCCAATAAGCTCCTGAGCTGGTACACGACGAGCAACTGTACTCCATCCAGTATCCCTCTGAAGAATCCCATCACGAACCTCTGACTTACCTGTAAACCTGCACCAGAAGGAATGGGATGAGACATAATGTCTCAGTGAGCTCCAGCCCAACCAACTGTTGGCAACCTCAGGGAACCTAGGGTCGCCATGCCTACCTTGGCAATCTTGGGGGTTTCCTATGATCGCCAAGTCTTATCTTTAACCTCAAAGGATATATACCTGCCCATGACTATAAGTCTGCCTGTAACTATAACTGTGATCTGTCTATAACTTTAACTGTAATCCGCCTATAACTATAACTATAACCTATCTGTAACTATAACTTAGTGATCAAGGGGAAACCTAGGACCACTTTCTGATAACTGTCTATGACTATAACTGTAACTGTCTATAACTGTAACTGTAACTGTAACTGTAACTGTAACTTTGACTATAACTATGAAACATAATACATATAAGGTGTTTTATGTTAGCTGTTAGCGTTGAACAAACATTATTATCTGAGTTCATTTTACGGAGTGCATCCGGGTGGAGTAACCCCGAAGTACAATATTCCTATGACCCGATGAAATTCCTGACCATCAGGCTAACACCGGACTGCACTATGAAACGTGTGGACAACCCTCTCGGAGAAGTCCCATCCGGCGAATCCCGGAGTCTGCTGAACACGCCCTATGACTGTGAAACGTGCGAACAAGCCTTTAACTTTGATATAATTATTTAACTTTAATCATATAATAATAATCATATCTGTTACTGTAATCATATAACAACTATCCTGTAACACTTAGCCTATAACACATGGTTCTTGGCTTATCGTTCTCATAAGCCACCTATTAACTGTTGGGGAACCAACACTATAACTTAACTGAAACTTTCCTATTACTCTTGTATTCTAAACCGAATACATCTATCATCTTGCTTACCTAAAGTAGGTTCTTGACTTATTAAAGTCGTATACATTCCTTAAAAGTTAACAACTCACAAGCAAGGGATCAATCCATTAAATCCTTGCACTCATACTATAATTCTTGTTTCCTATCAAGGATTCGACATATCGTTATCATATGCCGTTCTTAGGACTTAACTATTCATTTAACCATTGTTCTTGCATTTTCCATGCCTTGCGCATTCCTTGCTCCTATAATTTCTCAACCATTGGAAGCCTTTAGGATGAGTTAAAATGGTGGTTAATGTTTCTAAAATGTATTAGGACAAATCAGTTGAAAAAAGCCATGCCCGCGCGCACCAGAACCCCCAGAACAGCTCAACTGTGTTGTGCTGTTCTGGTTTGGTCGCTACAAGCGACAGCCTGGTCGCTACAAGCGACAGCATGCAGAACCAAAATGCGTCTGGTCGCTGCAGCGACGAACTGGTCGCTGTAGCGACCATGACAGTACAGGAAATGTTCAAAATCATTTTTTTCCACCATTCTTGCTCAATCAAAGGTACCCAAGCTTCCCAAACATGTTAGAAATGATTTTCTATTACAAAATGATAGTTTTAAACATGTATGAGCAAGGAATTAGCAAGCATAGAGAATTAGGGTAAAAACCATAAAATTGGCATATGAAGAAATTCTCAATAAATCTCTCAAAGAGGGGTTTTAAAACCCCTAGGGAGCTCACCTTAAACTTGATTTGGTACTGGCTTAACCTTTAGCTTCAAACCCTAGCTTGATCTCTTGCTCTTTTCTTGCTTTTCTTTAACTTTACTCTTGTTCCAACTTTTCCCCAACAAAGTTTGCTTGAAATACAAGATTTTTGGATGAAGTTTGATGGATTATGGGAAGATGATGATGAGGGACGATTTTCTAGAGAGAGGGAGGAGAAAATCTGATTTCTAGAGAGAGAGAGGATGAGGATAAATGAGAAAATTTCATGTTTATCACTTTATATACCCCTTTCCTCTCATAATTACTATAATGCCATTCCATTCGTTTAATTCCTGTAATACTGTTAAAAGTCATGCTTAAGTGGGATATTACAGCTGCCAACCACCCCTCTGACATCCCACAGAGTTGCGCTCAACCACCGCAGCACCATACCATTCGGCCTCCACCACCCTACACCAACACAAAAAAAAAACAATAACACCAAAGCCTTACACAATCCGAATTCAAACCCAAGCCACAAAAACACAGAGGTATAATTCTTAGATCTAGGTCTCTATAAATTTTTTTTTGTTTGTTTTGAGGGTTTTGAAGAGAGGGGAAAAAGGGGTTTTCAAAAAACGTTTTTTTTTTTAAAAAGGGAGGTTCGCCGCTCCGGCGCGGTGGCGCCGCCCACTAGGCCGGCCGTCGCGCCGGATTTCCTTTTTCTGGCCGGGCAGAGTTCAGAGAAGAGAGAGAGGGGCGGTTGGGAAGAAGAGAAGAGAGAGAGAAAAACTTTGAAAAAATGAGAGAAAAACAGGCTGTTTGGTATATATATGGGCACCGAACCGGTTCGGTTCTCTCAGACCGAACCGGTCCGATTTTCTTTATTCTTCAGCCCAATGAGCACAACTCGGCCCAACTTCTTCTCTTCCTCTTCTCTTTTCTGTTTTCTCTCTACACCCCCCTTTCTGCACACAGCACCCCCTTTCCTTTCTTATTTCTTTTTTTATTTCTTTTTTATCATTTCTTGCATTTTATTTTTTTAAAGTCCTTATTTATTCCCATGCATTTATCTTACAGTATTTCATGCATTTTTACTTTTCCTTTTATTTCATGCATTTTTTTTACTTTTCCTTTTATTTCATGCATTTTTATTTCTTTGTTTTATTTTTAGCATACTTATTTTATTGCATTTGCAATTTTACCTTTATTTATTATTTCGTTTTTATTCTATTAGAATGTATTTAGGTACAATGTAAAATATAAATGAGAATATGCACTGACACCCACACTTTATTTATTCCGCTTTATGTCTTTTATTTTTTTTTTATTTTTATTTCGCTTTACAAAAAAATACAAAAATATTAGGTTAGTTTATTTTCAAAAGGATTTCGTGGTGATCCAACGTCACCACGGAAATTCCTCGTATTTAGCTTTTTGTTACGTTTTAGTCTTAGTTAGTTATTATTAAAAACAAAAAAAAACAAAAAACATGCAAATAAGTCAAAACTCAAAAAAATCTTTTCTTAAACAAACCTTGATTTTCAATCAAGTGCCCATTTTTCTTCTTTTATTTTCTTAATTAATCATTAATCCATTTTAATAACATTTAAATCATTTTCCAAAAAATAAAAAATACAAACCAATCTCATTTTTGCCACTTGGCTTTATTTTTATCTTTAAAACCTTTTCAAAAAACTAAAAATTAAAAAAACAAATCAATCGGCATTTTTACCCCGAACTACGAGGTTTTGATCCCTCACGGGTACGTAGGCAAAGGACCTTGTCCTTCCAAATCATAAAAATAAAAAAACAATTTTTTTCTTCACTACTCTAATTCCTTCTTTTCTTTTAAAAAAAATATAAGCAAGTTATAGCCAAAATAAATAAATAAAATCAAGAGGTTCTCGTAGAGTACTACGAACGTTTAGGGTGCTAACACCTTCCCTAAACGTAACTAACCCTCGAACCCTAAATCTTTAAAATTGTGGTAATTTAGAACTTTTTCCCCTTTTCTTTTGAAAAATTAAAAGTTCAGTCGTGGAATAAAATTAGTGAGTCAACGCTAATCAATAGCTTGATCTCCGAAAATCACCGCGACAAGATCCATCAAGCATTGCACTTTCATGACAAGGTGGTTGCGATGGGATTTCAATTGAACCTAATTAGCTATGGAACCTTGATTAATGGGTTGTGTAAAGTTGGTGAAACAAGAGCAGCTCTACAATTGATGAGACGATTTGATGGTAAATTGGTTCAGCCTGATGTGGTAATGTACAATACCATTATTGATGGTATGTTCAAAGGTAAACTTGTTAACAATGCTTTTGATTTATATTCTGAAATGGTTTCTAAGAGAATTTCTCCCGATGTTATTACTTACAATGCTTTAATTAGTGGCTTTTGCATTGTTGGTAAAGTGAAATATGCAATTGGTTTGTTCAATAAAATGATATTGGAAAACATCAACCCGGATGTGTATACTTTTAGTATATTGGTTGATGCATTTTGTAAGGAAGGAAAAGTAAAAGAAGCTAAAAATGTGTTTGTTGTGATGATGAAACAAGGCATTAAACCTGATGTTGTTATTTATACCTCTTTAATGGATGGATATTGCCTAGTTAAAGAAGTGAAAAAGGCTAAGAGTATATTCAACATTATGGCTCAGGGGGGGAGTGAATCCTGATATTCACAGTTACAATATCTTGATTAATGGGTTTTGTAAGATTAAAATGACGGATGAAGCCATGAATCTCTTTGAAGAAATGCATTGCAGAAAAATTATTCCTAATGTGGTAACTTATAGTTCCCTTATCGATGGATTGTGCAAATCGAGGAATATCTCTTATGCTTTGAAGCTAGTCGATGAGATGCATGATAGAGGTCAACCACCTAATATAGTTACTTACAGTTCTATATTGGATGCTTTATGCAAAAACCATCAGGTTGACAAGGCAATTGCGTTATTAACAAAATTGAAAGACCAGGGTATTCAACCAGATATGTACACATACAGTATTCTTATTTATGGTTTGTGTAAAGGTGGAAGACTAGAGGATGCACAGAATATTTTTGAGGATCTTTTGGTCAAATGCTATAATATAACTGTCAACACATATACCGTTATGATCCATGGTTTTTGTAACAAAGGCTTGTCTGATGAAGCATTGGCTTTGTTGTCAAAAATGAAAGACAATAGTTGCATTCCAAATGCCGTAACTTATGAAATAATCATCCGTTCTCTGTTTAATAACGATGAAAATGATAAGGCGGAGACACTTCTTCGTGAAATGATTACCAGTGGCCTTTTGTTAGACTAAAACTAGGTAAGATGTTTTCTATTTATCTGTTGTTATGTTGTGTTTATATTTAAGCATATAGAGTGTACTAAGTTACAAAAGTCGCATCTAATTTTGACAAATAACCATATATAATCATGGAGTGAAATGAAAAAAAAACTTATTTTGTTAGTATGAGCGTACTGAAATTTTGGAATCTGCATGATGTGTACTTTTTAGATGTTTGCCTCTAAGGAAAGGTGGAAGAGAAGTAATGAAAGGCTAATAGAGATCTGTAAAATCTAGGGAGGACTGGTTTCCCCCTCCAAATCCTTATGAGACACTAGTATTTTGGAATCAACATTATACATTGAAGAAGAGAATGTTATTTATTTTTACACAATTTTCTAGTATGTGAGTACCTAGGGAGGACTGCTTTTCCCCTCTCCAATACCTTATGAGATGCTAGTATTGAACTATGATAGGTAGTCACTAGGTATGAGTGGATGTGCATTCTTTGATTTTTGGGCACATTTTGCATTGATGGGAGAAGGTTCAACATTATTTGTGTATCATTGCTATTGAATACCTCATTTCCCATAGTTATGCAAAGTTATTTTGATTTGCGAAAGGTAAGGTTGAACATGGTGCTGAATACAAGTTAGATCTTTTGAAAGGTCTGTCATACTCTGCAGATACTCATTTCTTGAATATGGTTCCTGGTCATTATCTTTGATGAAACATTTGTGTATCTAGTAACTTCTCTTGATATACCATAAATATGATGAATGGTTTAGGATGGCAGCATAGGAGTTGCTGAGGAAGAAAGTCGATTTTTTTTTTCGGAGAAAGGACAGAAAAAGTCAAATTCTTTTCGTTTTGGTTTGGATGATTCAATAATTTTTAATCTCTTCGAATGGGCGTGGGAGTCTTGTAGTTCCAACAACACTAAAAACCAGTACTGAGTTTGGTTCGTGATGTTGGGGGAGAAATTGAAGAGGAGCCTAATACAGATGTAGTTGATAGATAATCTATGTTACTGCTTTAGAGGGGATGTAAAAGAGAGTAAATTGAATCTGATATGGGCAACAAGAACTCAGTTCATGTGCCTGCAGCAATAATCCCTTTTAAGTAGATTTGTAGCATATTTATGTAAAGAATACTATATGCTTTTCTATTTATTTGTTGCACATTTGTGCATTACTTTGTTTTTCTATATTTTCGCAGAAAGTATTTGTGTATACTACCTTTTAAGTCATCGTATTAGTTTGCCAAGCCATGAACCAACTTGTTGACTATTTGAAAGTTACTGGGACAAATGAGCCTAGGGTGAAGCTCTTATTGGAGAGAATTTATTGTGATTGTGATTTCTCAAGTGAGTTATCCATATTTTTTGTCACCTGCTTTGTGGTTTTGTCCTTTTGCATGCTTACTGTATTGATCACTTGTTGGTCCTATGAATTACACCTTCATGACAGAGTGATAAAGATAATACGGTAACGATAAATAGGAGATGGAGGGGGGTTTCTGTTTGGTAACCACCTCTTAGAAATCTGATGACAGATAAACCAAACAAATTCTTCAATTGAACAGAATGAATCAAAACCAGAAAAAAAATGGGAAAGAAAATGAGTGAGAAATCTGAAGAAAGTTACTATATTATTAAGTTTAAGTTTAGGCTTATTGTTATTACTGATTTGTTGTAATATTAGTGATTAGTAGTATCTTTCATAACTTCTGTATCATGTGTTGGCTGTTCCCATATGCACTAGAGGATGAAGAATAGTCTAACCGAATTAATTCTACAAACAAAAACAAGTGACATTCTTTACCATAGGGCCGGGCAGGTTTACCAGACCCGACCGAAACCCGATAAACCCGTTGCAAAATAAAAGGCTCAGTCGGGTGCAGGTCGGTCTACGGGTCTATAAAACCATAAAAATCAGTTTGGCATGGTTATGGATGGTCAGAATCAGATTGTAAAACCACAAATGTCGAAAACAGAGTCCGACCGACTTATAGTTATTGCAAGTAGCTTATATGAAAAATTCAGCACACATATGACAACTTCACGTGCTTGTGTATAATGCCTTAATATATTTTTCGTTTATTCCTCTTGTCAAGTCACATCATCTGTGTTCAAAGCAGCAAAAAGATAGTGCATATCATGTGCCTACTACTAATTTATTACACCTAGACTAAACTAGAGATAGCTATTAGTAATTATACTAATAAATTTGAAATGTAAATAGTAGATATCTATTATTTTCGAAAAAAATCAAATAAATAGACACCACTCTAATACTTTCTAATGCTTAATCTCTTTTCTAGTTTCACAATATGAGTAATATGTACTCTGTTCTCTTCTAGTCCTAAGCTTTGCGCCTCCCTCACTAGTTATCCTTCCTTCTCTGTTACGGCTTGCACTTCTGCACTAATGAAAATTTTCATCCTCCATCAACAACAAAGAAAATAGTCTCATACAATGCAACTTCACTTAAAAATTTCACATTCATCTGGAAATGTTTCTTCTCGCCCTACATAATGTTTACGTGTGAGCAACCTGTCCTCGCCCTCCTAAGAAAATCCTCATACTCAACTCATTAATGGAGAAGATACAAACCGAATTAACCGAATTAACCGAACCTTCCAAACCGCAGCCGGTCTCAACCGTGAATCGACCAAACCGTTGTTCTGAACGGACATAAATGGGTCTTTATATTCTCTATTCGGTTTCACTTGAGATGGGGTTTTGCGGACCGTAACCGACCGATGCTCTGCCCTACTTTACCACATGCCAGAATCTAATACAATTAAATTTGATAATAAAATACATTTAATTTTATAAAGAGAGGGTTGCTTTCACTCCCCTTAAGGCCCGTTTGGTGCACATGATAACAAGACATGATATGATAAAACTATCATATCTTATCTAAATCTGTTGTTTGGTGCACTAATATGATATGATAAATAAAACATATTATTAATCATATCTTATCTCTTCTTTGTTATTTTTATCCTTAGTTTTTGGTGGGTTATAATTATCCTATCATGATTAACACTAAAATGCTTATTTTGTCCTCTCTCTCAATTCATCGCTCATGTTCTCTATGTTTTCCATCCATCGACTGTAATATCCCGCTCAGGCATGACTTTTAACAGTATTACAGGAATTAAACGAGAGGAATGACATTATAGTAATTATGAGAGGAAGAGTTTATAAAAGGGGATAAACATGAAAATTTCCATATTTATCATTTCCTTCTCTCTCTAGGAGCTGATTTTCTCCTCCCTCTCTCTCTAGAAACTCGGCCACCATCATCATCAAGCTCTAATCCATCAATTCTCTCCCTAGATCATGTGTATTACAAGCAAGCAAGTGTGGGGGAAACTTGGAGCAAGAAGAAAGGAAGGGATTATGAGCTAGGGTTTTGAGGAAAAGTTGGAAAGTAAGCTTAACCAGCACCAAATCAGTTTAAGGTGAGCTCCCTAGGGGTTTTAGAACCCACTTTGAGAGTTTTGTGGTGTATTTCATCATATGTAAAGTTTTAGTGTTTTTACCCTAATTCTCTATGCTTTCTAATTCCTTGCTCATATATGTTTAAAACTGTCATTTTGTAATAGAAAAATCATTCCTAACATGTTTGGGAAGCTTGGGTACCTTTGATTGAGCAAAAATGGTGGAAAAACATGATTTTGGACAAGTTTTGTACTGTCATGGTCGCTACAGCGACCAGACAGCTTTTGATTTCTGCCTACGGTCGCTTCAAGCGACCAGCCGTCGCTACAAGCGAGCAGCATGTTTACAGACTTTTACCTACAGTCGCTGTAGCGACAGGCCGTGGCTATAGCTACAGCACTTGACAGCTTTGCTGTTTTGGGTGTTCTGATGCGCGTAGGCAAGGTTTTTCACTTCCGTTTTCTCCTGAAACATTTTAGAAACATTATCCACCATTTTAACCCATCCAAAAAGGCTTCCAATGGTTGAATGATTATAGGAGCAAGGAATACGCAAGGCGTGGGGAATGTAGGAACAATGGTTAAATGAATAGTTAAGTCCTAAGAACGGCATATGATAACGATATGTCGAATCCTTGATAGGAAAACAAGAATTATAGTATGCGTGTAAGGATTTAATGGATTGATCCCTTGCTTGTGAGTTGATAGCTCTTAAGGAAAAGCATACGACTTTGAAAGTCAAGAACCTACTTTAGGTAAGCTAGATTATAGATGTATTCAGTTTAGAATACAAGGGTTATAGGAATGTTTCGACAATCATAGTTTCAGTTAAGCTTATAGTGTTGGTTCTCCAACAATTAATAGGTGGCTTATGAGAACGATAAGCCAAGAACCATGGGTTATAGATTAAGTGTTACAGGATGGTTATTATATGTTTACACTAACAGATATGTATATTTATATGTAAAAGTTAAAGAATAATATATCACAGTCATAGGCATGTTCAGCAGACTCCGGGATACGCCGGATGGGACTTCACCGAGAGGGTTGTCCACATGCAAATTCATAGTGGAGTCTGGTGTTAGCCTGTTTGTCAGGAATTTCACCGGGTCATAGGGATGTTGTATTTCGGGGTTACTCCACCCGGATGCACTCCGTAAAATGAACTCAGATAATAATGTTTGTTCAACGCTAACAGCTAACATAAAACACTTTATATGTAATATGTTTCACAGTTATAGTCAAAGTTACAGTTACAGGAATTTACAGTTATAGTCATAGACAGTTACAGTTATAGATACCGGAACTTATAGTTAAAGTTATAGACAGTTATCAGAAAGTGGTCCTAGGTTTCCCCTTGATCACTAAGTTATAATTACAGGCAGAATTATAGATATAGTCAGAGTTATAGTTACAGGCAAACTTATAGTCATAGGCAGGTTTATACCCCTTTGTGGATAAAAGGTAAGACTTGGCGATCATAGGAATCCCCAAGATTGCCAAGGTAGGCATGGCGACCCTAGGTTCCCTGAGGTTGCCAACAGTTGGTTGGGCTGGAGCTCACTGAGACATTATGTCTCATCCCATTCCTTCTGGTGCAGGTTTACAGGTAATTCAGAGGTTCGTGATGGAGATCTTCATAGAGATACTAGATGGAGTACAGTTGCTCGTCGTGTACCAGCTCAGGAGCTTATTGGATATTTGTATGAGTATAGTAACAGTAATGGATTATTTGTACAAACGAGTAAACATGTATTCATTCAGATGTGATGTAATATTATTATTGAAAATTTTAAATGTATCCAGTATCAGTTTAACGCACATGCTAATATACTAGTTTAAGTTAGTATGGGTGTTACATCGACCTCTACCTCTTCCTCCATAACTCTTCAACTTCATCTCTTCTATTTGTTACAGATTTGACCCGAATTCCACCATACAATCATTTTTTCCTCAATCTGCTTAATTGTTTGTTTGTTTCTTTCTTGATTGTCTATTTTTGTATTCAAGTCAAATTTAAAAAGAGATGAAACAGAGAGTTTTGGAATTTCGTATTATTTTCAACAGATACAACAATTAGTTTGGTTAAGAGCTTGGATTATAATTGTAAATTTTTTATAGGTTGTTGTTGGTGTATGGTTTTTTTTACAGGTTGAAGTTACACAAACGGGTTTTGATAGAACTTTGTAATTGAAGAAGGAAGAAGTCAGTAAACAATTTTTTTAATTGAAGAAGTCATGATTTTTTTTAATTGAACTTTAAGAATGAAGATTATGGCACCCCTAAAAAAAGGAAGAAGACGATTGACAATAATATTTTTGTATCTAATTAATAATGGCTTAATTATATTTAATTATAATTAATTACAAGGTTAATTATGTCATTTAATTGTGATATATATGATATTATGTTTGTTATCATGTGTGCAAAAAACATGTGATAGGATAAATGTTTATCATGTCCATATCATTTCCTATCCTTATCCAGTTTCATATCATATCATATATCTATCATATCATATGCAACAAACATACTCTTATAGAATAGACACTAACAGCCCGTTTGGTGCACGTGATATGATAGAGATATGATATGATATGAAACTGGATAAGGATAGGAAATGATATGGACATGATAAACATTTATCCTATCACATGTTTGTTGCACACATGATAACAAACATAATATCATATATCCTTAAAAAACACATCATATCATATATATCATAATTAAATGACATAATTAACCTTGTAATTAATTATAATTAAATATAATTAAGATATTATTAATTAGATACAAAGCTATTATTGTCAATCGTCTTCTTCCTTTTTTTTAGGGGTGCCATAATCTTCATTCTTAAAGTTCAATTAAAACAAATCATGACTTCTTCAATTAAAAAAATTGTTTACTGTCTTCTTACTTCTTCAATTCAAAGTTCTATCAAAAATCTTGTGTAATTACTTCAACCTATAAAAAAAATTCATGCACCAACATCAACCTATAAAAAATTTACAAAAAAGTTAAATTCTATATCTATAATTAATGATATTTTTCTTATTAAAAAAAGTTTTGCTTCACTAGTTTCTGGTTTATGTAGACTAAAAAGCCAATTTTTGGAGCAAAATTCAGCATGATAAGGATTATGAATGTGGAAATCAGTTCCTTGATGAGTAATATATTGTCATCTCCAAGAGGAACATTTATTCCAAACCTAGTCTAACGTGTTTAAAACTCATATAGACTCTTGATACAAAATTTGGAAAGAAATGACAAAGATGTTCTCAAAGTAGCTAACCTCCACCAAGTTGAAAACTTAATTTAGAAAACTAAAGGTTAGTCTTGCACCAACACTGTAACAATATTTTTTTTTTTAATATTGGACTCATAAATATGCCTACATGCCTAATTTGAGTGAATTTGGACTTGAATAACTCAGTTTATGGACAAGTTAGTTAATCTAAATTTAGTAACAATGACAATAGTGAACTCGACTACACAACTTTTAATACCGGTAAGGTTCTGAACTCTAGTGAAGTACATCAAGTTTCAATCATAAGAGGGAATCTAAGTTTGTATGTTCAGGTGGGGCAAACTGAGGCTGATTTGCACAGTTAAAACTTGGAGTGCACTTTATGAGTTTCTATAAGTTTTGACAAGTTACACGTGTTCAATAATTTCTAAATTTTGAATTTGAAAGCTAGCCTCCTTTATAATACTCAATTTATGCAGCTTGTGCACAAATATAAGCCAAAAAATGGTTAAAAGAGTGGTTTAGGAGGAAACTTTGGGTTCTGACATTATTGCATCAATCAATTAAATAAGAATTCATGTGTTTTATCAAAATTAAATAAGAATTTGTCTACCAATTTGAGCATCAATCAATAAATGTGAAATGAGATTGATCATATTTTTACATGTGAACTCAATCGCATGTAATGCGTTCTTTGTGCATAAAATTGATGAACTTAAGGCTTAATGTTAATGTCCAGTTAAGTGAAATTGAACCAAGCAGCAACAGCTTATGTTTGTTCTATAAAAACTGGATAGATGTGGCTGTAATATCCCGCTTAAAAGTATCAATTAAACGTGTTAGAAGCTTCATGAGCAAGCAATGGCAATGTTGTAATTATAGGAGTGGCAAGGTGGTAAATAAGAGGAAATGGCTTAAAGGATAAATATTAATTTTGGGCTATGTTCTACTCATTTTTCTTCCATTCAAAAATGAGAAATTTCTCTCCCTTTTCTCTTCCATTTTCGCCCCATCCTCCCCTCTACCTTCATCATCAAATCATCATCTTTTGAGCTAGCAACTTCTCCCAAAATCTTTGTGTGATAAGCAAGCTTGTGTTGGAAGAATTTTGGAGCAAGAAGAAGAAGCAAAGCAAGAAAAGGACAAGTGAGGAGCTAGGGTTTTGAAGAAATGCTTGGCAAAGGATTGGAATCAAGTTAAAGGTGAGCTCTTAGAGGGTTTTAGAACCCTAATTTGTTAAGCTTTAAGTCTTAGTATTAAGAGTTAATTTGTTAGTTTCATGCCTTGATCCCTTAATGGTTTGTGGATACATGGATTAATATGTGATAACTTGTTCATATGTCATAGAAATCCTTTCCCTTAAGTTGTTTGATGATTGGACATGTTTTGGTTAGCCTAGGAAGTGAAATTTTGAGTGCTGCTGAAGCCAAAATCGTGCTCCGATTTATGGGCATCGTGCTACGATTTTATACCCTGTTTTTCATGAAACTTTCGCAGAAAATCGTGCTACGATATTACCATATCGTGCTACGATATTGGACTCATCAGCATCATTTTTTTTGTGTGTTCTGGCTTTGAGATGGGAAAGGATTAGGGATAGGCATGGCATTAGGAGATGTTTACATGTACTCCTAGGTTATATAGATGTGTACAGGGCTTGGTAATGGGATTAATTCTTGAAGTGAGATCCCTACATTCAATTAAGAATGTGCAAGCTTAAGAGCATGAGAGTTGGTATGTTTTATTGATCATAGTTATAGACGAGTTACGAGAGTTGGATCTCCAACAATCATAGGAGGCTTATGAGAACGATAAGCCAGGTCATAGATTACAGGTTATAGATTACAGGTTATAGATTACGGGTTATGGTTTACAGTATTGTTATAGAATCAAAGTAACAGATTATACGCTCATATGTTAAAGTTAAAGAATTAAAGATCAAAGTTATTGGCGTGCTTGCACGTTTCACAGTCATAGGCATGTTCAGCAGACTCCGGGATACGCCGGATGGGACTTCTCCGAGAGGGTTGTCCACATGCAATTTCATAGGGAGTCCGGTGCTAGCCTGATTGTCAGGAGTTTCATCGGGTCATAGGGAGACGTATCTCGGGGTTGCTCCACCCGGGGTGCCCTCCGTAAAATTGAACTCAGATAATTGTTTGTTCAACGCTAACAGCTAACATAAAACTGCTATCGAACTGTTTATAAGTTTTATGTTTTACAGTTATAGTTAAAGTTACAGTTACAGTCACAGTTACAGGAAACATACAGTTATAGTTATAGACAGTTATGAGAAAGTGATCTTAGGTCTTCCCCTCGATCACTAAGTCATAGATACAGGCATGATCACAGTTAAGGATTTAGGCAATTATAGTTATAGTCATAGGCCGTCATGGCAATGGTTATAGACAGCTACATCAAAGGTCATAGGCAGTTTAAGTTTAAAGTCATAGGCAGGTCAAAGACTTGGCGATCCTAGAATTCCCCGAGATTGCCAAGGTAGGCATGGCGACCCTAGGTTCCCTGTGGTTGCCAACAGTAGGTTGGGTAGAGCTCACTGAGACATTATGTCTCATCCCATTCCTTCTGGTGCAGGTTCACAGGTTAGTCAGAGGTTCGTGACGAAGATCTTCATGGAGGTACTGGAGGGAGTGCGATTACTCGTTGTGTACCAGCTCAGAAGCTTAGTGGACATTTGTATAAGCATTGTATAAATATTGGATTATTTGTACAACGAGTAATATGTATTCTTTCATTATTTATGTATGAGTTTAATTATTGAAATTTTTAAATGTATCCAGTATCAGTTTAACGCACATGCTAATATACTAGTTAAAATTAGTATGGGTGTTACAATTGGTATCAGAGCAGGTCGATTCAGACCGTGCCATGGGTCGTTTAAGATTCAATAAAAGTAGTGGAATCATTGGGTTCCAGATGTTGTTCTAAATGTCATGTCTAGTTGAGCCTGATCAACTCAGTCTAGTATATGACAGTTAGGACAAATATCCGAGAGCTGAATGTGACCAAGGAGGAAAGAAGTGTTCAAAGGGTGAAGGTTAAGACGTCAGATTCTAAGACGGAATTTTGCAAAGTGTTTAATGTCAAAGGATGGTTCTCTAGCAGTGAAGGGACTGAGCCTGTTAATGGCATAGTTTCAGGATTATAAGAGGTATTTAAGAGAAGGGTCAAGTACCTTAACTAGTTGGACGCATCATTGAGCGATGCTTTCTCCGAGGAGATGTGTAGAGTAAAGGATTATAGAATACTTAGAAGAATGATTTGGAATCCTAACGGGAACCGTAATTCGGAAAGTTAAAGTTAAGAGTTGATTAGAGTTTTAATTCCGGCTGCAGATGCAATGGATTGTGTTACCAAACCCAGCGACTTGGAATAAGGAATGGACAGTTAATTATTGAAAACTCTGGGCTTCCAGTAAGGACATAGTGTGTAAGGACGGAAGGACTTGCGCACGCGGATCGGATGAGATTTAGATCTCTGATGGATAAGAGACTCGTTTAGGGATTATGAATACAGTAATAAGTTATAGGAAGGATTCAATGGAAAATGTTAAGTATTGAAGCTTACAGATTTATTAATCGGGTACTCGAAGAGGTGTATCATATGTTTGAATTTACAGGAGAGCCGGAGAAAGTTGAGTTATATCCAGACGGATTATTTTCGGAGAAACCCGAGAAGTAACCAAGAGTTATGTTAGAGTCATGTGGACCTAAGTGTCTTGGAAAAGGTTGTGGATGAGAAATCCCTACGGATAATTACAGGATGAGATTCGATTCATTAATCGATTAAGTACGTGAAAGATGAGGATTTCCGGAAGTCATAGAATGTTTCTAGAAGTTGCCACCAGTAATTAATGTATGAACTTAAGTTGTTTTAATAGGAGCATGATTGGGCTCGTATTCATTGTTAAAGACTGTCTACAGAGTTCGGTGTTTTCATAAAAGTAAGAATTTTGTTTATGTTCGAAAGGAAAAGCAAAGTCAAGCGTCGAGCAATCAGTAAGTTTAACAGGTGGTTTAAACCATAAGAGAAATTATAATGCAAGACGGTTATGTAGGGTAACTACAAAGTTATAAAGTCAAAGGATTGGCCAAAGAGATTTTATATGGTAATAGGGGAGTATTACTTTTATCCCAAGGTTAATTGTTTAAATCAGAGTTGCGCAGCGGAGAAGTAATTCAATTATGAGTTAACAGACAAATCAAAGCTGAAGTTTAGAGAAAAGGATGTTTGTGAAGTCCTTGTCAGAGGAATTACAGGAAAAGCATTCAGAGATTAATTCTCAATTTACAGAATATGTGTAAGTAGTGATGACTTGAACTTATCATCAGTTCTAACAGGAAATTTTAATAGATAAGTCGAAGGATGTTTCAGATCTCGAAACTCGTGGGATAAGAGAATCGAAGCAGTTGATAACTTAAAAGAATGTGTTTACAGCAAAATGAGTTCATAGTGAAGGAAGCCACAATTCATACGATGATCCAGCTGTTTAGCTCAGTAACTTAAAGTTAACTTGAATAGTAAGTTTAACCAAAGAGGAATTATGTCGTGGCATACAGTTATCCCGCATCGTATCCGCGTTATGTTAGCATGTCGCATATAACAGGCAAGTAACAGATTATGATTGGTATTATGTATACTGATCAGGCAGAGTTTATGCTACTTAGATAGTAGTGTAACATATTTTATAGTCGTGTGACATGTATCGGTAACAGTGGTACGTAATCGGAAATGTTATAGCAGGAAAATCTCAGTTGAAGAGTTCAGAAATTTTTGGACTTAATGTTAACAGTTAAAGGAAGGAAATGTTTTACGCAGACCAGAAGAATACTCATAGTTTACAGTAAAAGACTACGTGAATTGGAGTTATGAATTAAATGATTCAGAGTTTAAGAGTGCTATTTTGATAGCGAACAGAATGGAGTTTTCTTTTCGAAAACGGAGAATGTCCTTGGACAAAATAAATTATAACGCCAACGGAATATAACCATAATTTATGTTATGGGATTGTGAATGTTCAAAGAATACAAAGATGAATTAAGAGTTAAGAGAGTGACCTTGGTTGACGTGGTTTTGTCTCAAGTATAAGTTGATTATGTATGGTGTCCCATTAGTTGGACAATGACGGGGCGGCGTACTGTGTACACGATAGGAGTGTGCACGTACTCGATCATGTATAGAAGCTATGTGCCATGGATAATAGTATATGATGGTATGTGAGACGACTTATGTTATACGTCACTGGTACTAAACTTTCATAAGTTGAAATTATTGGAAAAGCAAGTATTAATTTCCATGAGTAAAGAATATCGTAATTGAAGTAAGATTGTCAGAATCATAGAAAGAAGAAAACCCTAAGACCTTTAGCTACGTGTTATGGTGGATTAGTTAAATTAGAGCACGAGTGGCTCATAAGTTTTCTAGAGCTTTAAGGAGTACTACAATGGAAAGGTGAACAATGGTCATGGTTGTGATAATAGTTACATCAGGATGTCAGATAGAAAGGAATTTGTACCAAAAGTACGGCCACCTTCTTGTATTTGAATCGTGAAAGTACTTGCTGTGGACTTCAATTTCCCGTTTGAGAATGTTGGATATCAGATGCTAAGCAGTGTAAGACTAGTCTATGTGAAGAATGATACGAATGTAACAGTAACAGGTCGTCTTGCGAGGCGAAAGTTAAAGACAAAAGTTCTTTTGAATTAAAAGTAAAGTAATAGATTCCTCGGAAAGTTAGAATAATTGAGGAAAATCAGAATGACTCGACGTCTTCAGGGTAATATAGAATGATCAATTAAAGAAGAACTGATAGAATTCGGTAAGTGAAATCCAAAACTTAATAATTCTAAATTGGATTTGAAAAGGAATATGTTGAACAGAGATCATAGTCATATGAGATGGAAAAGTTGGTTCAGATAACCATGCGTCTTTACAGGTAATAGTTATGCAAGATGCACCAAATCTTTCGGCGGAAAGGAGATTGTCATATGTTATAGTTTATAGAAATGAAAATCATGGCTAAAGAACAAGTTTTAACCAATATGGTTTAATGGAGACGCGTGACTAATCTATATGTCAGACATTAGAATTGCCATGGAATCCCAATAAGCAAAAAGAATTGGAAACTTTAATAGTAAAGAAAGAGGTAAAAGAATTTATCTTTACAGGATCTCATAAGGATTATCTAAATTTCGAGGACGAAATTTCTTTTAAGGGGGGTAGAGTGTAATATCCCGCTTAAAAGTATCAATTAAACGTGTTAGAAGCTTCATGAGCAAGCAATGGCAATGTTGTAATTATAGGAGTGGCAAGGTGGTAAATAAGAGGAAATGGCTTAAAGGATAAATATTAATTTTGGGCTATGTTCTACTCATTTTTCTTCCATTCAAAAATGAGAAATTTCTCTCCCTTTTCTCTTCCATTTTCGCCCCATCCTCCCCTCTACCTTCATCATCAAATCATCATCTTTTGAGCTAGCAACTTCTCCCAAAATCTTTGTGTGATAAGCAAGCTTGTGTTGGAAGAATTTTGGAGCAAGAAGAAGAAGCAAAGCAAGAAAAGGACAAGTGAGGAGCTAGGGTTTTGAAGAAATGCTTGGCAAAGGATTGGAATCAAGTTAAAGGTGAGCTCTTAGAGGGTTTTAGAACCCTAATTTGTTAAGCTTTAAGTCTTAGTATTAAGAGTTAATTTGTTAGTTTCATGCCTTGATCCCTTAATGGTTTGTGGATACATGGATTAATATGTGATAACTTGTTCATATGTCATAGAAATCCTTTCCCTTAAGTTGTTTGATGATTGGACATGTTTTGGTTAGCCTAGGAAGTGAAATTTTGAGTGCTGCTGAAGCCAAAATCGTGCTCCGATTTATGGGCATCGTGCTACGATTTTATACCCTGTTTTTCATGAAACTTTCGCAGAAAATCGTGCTACGATATTACCATATCGTGCTACGATATTGGACTCATCAGCATCATTTTTTTTGTGTGTTCTGGCTTTGAGATGGGAAAGGATTAGGGATAGGCATGGCATTAGGAGATGTTTACATGTACTCCTAGGTTATATAGATGTGTACAGGGCTTGGTAATGGGATTAATTCTTGAAGTGAGATCCCTACATTCAATTAAGAATGTGCAAGCTTAAGAGCATGAGAGTTGGTATGTTTTATTGATCATAGTTATAGACGAGTTACGAGAGTTGGATCTCCAACAATCATAGGAGGCTTATGAGAACGATAAGCCAGGTCATAGATTACAGGTTATAGATTACAGGTTATAGATTACGGGTTATGGTTTACAGTATTGTTATAGAATCAAAGTAACAGATTATACGCTCATATGTTAAAGTTAAAGAATTAAAGATCAAAGTTATTGGCGTGCTTGCACGTTTCACAGTCATAGGCATGTTCAGCAGACTCCGGGATACGCCGGATGGGACTTCTCCGAGAGGGTTGTCCACATGCAATTTCATAGGGAGTCCGGTGCTAGCCTGATTGTCAGGAGTTTCATCGGGTCATAGGGAGACGTATCTCGGGGTTGCTCCACCCGGGGTGCCCTCCGTAAAATTGAACTCAGATAATTGTTTGTTCAACGCTAACAGCTAACATAAAACTGCTATCGAACTGTTTATAAGTTTTATGTTTTACAGTTATAGTTAAAGTTACAGTTACAGTCACAGTTACAGGAAACATACAGTTATAGTTATAGACAGTTATGAGAAAGTGATCTTAGGTCTTCCCCTCGATCACTAAGTCATAGATACAGGCATGATCACAGTTAAGGATTTAGGCAATTATAGTTATAGTCATAGGCCGTCATGGCAATGGTTATAGACAGCTACATCAAAGGTCATAGGCAGTTTAAGTTTAAAGTCATAGGCAGGTCAAAGACTTGGCGATCCTAGAATTCCCCGAGATTGCCAAGGTAGGCATGGCGACCCTAGGTTCCCTGTGGTTGCCAACAGTAGGTTGGGTAGAGCTCACTGAGACATTATGTCTCATCCCATTCCTTCTGGTGCAGGTTCACAGGTTAGTCAGAGGTTCGTGACGAAGATCTTCATGGAGGTACTGGAGGGAGTGCGATTACTCGTTGTGTACCAGCTCAGAAGCTTAGTGGACATTTGTATAAGCATTGTATAAATATTGGATTATTTGTACAACGAGTAATATGTATTCTTTCATTATTTATGTATGAGTTTAATTATTGAAATTTTTAAATGTATCCAGTATCAGTTTAACGCACATGCTAATATACTAGTTAAAATTAGTATGGGTGTTACAGTGGCAGTCCAATCAGGCATAAGGGAATTATACCAATGCATTTTAACAATTTTTTACTTCTAGACATAATATATTAATGAAAGATGTACTTGATGTATTATACGTTTTAATCTAGAAGTTGTAGTAGAGACAGCTGGCCATTATTGCATAATTTTCTTTTTTATTTAATTCGAACATAGCGGGGTTTATAATTTCTTGAAAAGTGTTATAAAACAAACATGCATATTCATTTTAACATGCAAAAAAGGTTAAAATGGATTAATAAATGCATAAGATATGCCTGCGAAAGATGGTATTATAAAAAGAAAGGTATTGCTGACAAATGTTATAAGGGCATTGGTTAAAGAATCCCTTAACAAAAACTTTGTTTTGAAAATACGAGTTTTTACTTTTGTCTTAGCAATAATTACACAATTTTTTGATCTAAACTTACCTATTTTAAAACTTTAACCAATGCCTCAAAGTCATTCGTTAGCATTCTCCTAAAAAGAATCTACATAAAACTAATTGTGAATAAAACAAAAACTCCTACACCACCAAACACCAATACAATAAGGCATCACAATCTCAGATCCGAAAAATTGTAGGAGAGATATCACACGATATTGTCTAACCGTCCGTCACTTTTTTTTGTTTTATCTCTCATTAACTGAACTTTTTTATTTTTTAATTTTATTTTAAAATGAAATTGCTACATGTCACATTACGATTGGTCACTTAAATGTAATGTCTGACAAGTGGGGTCCCAAACTGAGATGAAGAACTAGCAATGTTTCTTTCTTGTTCGTAAATTCAACGTCATTCTAGGACACAACAATATTTCCTACTTCTTCTTCTTCAATGTTTCTGAGGTATTATGTTGTTCCTGTTTCTCTTTTTGTTCCAAAAAAGTTTCATCCTTTTCAATTTTCGAGAAACACCCATTTCTATTTCATTCCTTATTCAACCTCAACCACATTCCATAATAACAATGATGTTGTTGACGCTGTTTCACTGTTCAATCGCTTGCTCCATATGAATCCCACTCCACCCGCCTTCGAATTCGGTAAGATTTTAGGTTCCCTTGTCAAATGCAAAAATTACCGCACTGTTGTTTCACTTTCTCAAAAAATGGAATTTGAGGGAATTAAACCTAACTTAGTCAATTGCAGCATTCTCATCAATTCTTTCTGCCAAATGGGTCTTATCCCTTTTGCTTTCTCTGTTTTGGCAAAGATTCTCAAAAACGGTTACGAGCCAAATACCATAACATTGACTACACTCATCAAGGGTCTCTGTCTCAAAGGTCAGGTTCATCAAGCATTGCACTTTCATGACAAGGTGGTTGCGATGGGATTTCAATTGGACCAAGTTAGTTATGGAACCTTGATTAATGGGTTGTGTAAAGTTGGTGAAACAAGAGCAGCCCTTGAATTGCTCCGACGAGTTGATGGAAAATTGGTTCAGCCTAATGTGGTAATGTATAGTCCGATTATTGATGGTATGTGTAAAGATAAACATGTTAATGATGCTTTTGATTTATATTCTGAAATGGTTTCTAAGAGAATTTCTCCAGATGTTGTCACTTATACTACTTTAATCTCTGGCTTCTGCATTATGGGTCAACTGAAAGATGCAATTGGTTTGTTTCATAAAATGGTATCAGAAAACATCAACCCAGATGTGTATACCTTTAATATATTGGTTGATGCATTTTGTAAGGAAGGAAAAGTAAAAGAGGCTAAAAATGTGTTTGCTGTGATGATGAAACAAGGCATCAACCCAAATGTTGTTTGTTATAACACTTTAATGGATGGATATTGCCTAGTTAAAGAAGTGAATAAGGCTAAGAGTATGTTCAACACTATGGCTCAGGGGGGAGTGAATCCTGATATTCACAGTTACAGTATCTTGATTAATGGGTTTTGTAAGATTAAAATGATGGATGAAGCCATGAATCTCTTTGAAGAAATGCATTGCAGAAATATTATTCCTAATGTGGTAACTTACAGTTCCCTTATTGATGGTTTGTGTAAATCAGGAAAAATCTCTTATGCTTTGAAACTAGTCGATGAGATGCATGATAGAGGTCAACCACCAGATATAATTACTTACAGTTCTATATTGGATGCTTTATGCAAAAACAATCAGGTTGACAAGGCAATTGCGTTATTAACAAAATTGAAAGACCAGGGTATTCAACCAGATATGTACACATACACTATTCTTATTGATGGATTGTGTAAAGGTGAAAGACTAGAGGATGCACAGAATGTTTTTGAGGATCTTTTGGTCAAAGGCTATAATCTAACTGTCAACACATACACCGTTATGATCCATGGGTTTTGTAACAAGGGCTTGTTTGATGACGCATTGGCTATGTTGTCAAAAATGAAAGAAAATGGTTGCATTCCAGACACCGTTACTTATGAAATAATCATCTGTTCTCTGTTTGATAAAGATGAAAATGATAAAGCGGAGAAACTTCTTCGTGAAATGATTACGAGAGGCCTATTGTAAGACTGAGACTAGGTAAGATGTTTTCTATTTAACTATTGTTATATTGTATTTATAGTTAAGAATAATTGCATCATTTCATTTTATGTACTTGCCTCCCTAATGGGAAAAAGACTTTTATTATTGTTGTTTCTTTTGTTAAGTGTGTTTACCAAACCCCTTATAGGTCATGTGTATCTTTCATTTGTCTTTCTCTAGATGATTTTAAATTACCTCATTGACAGTGCATTCTCTCAACTTGATGTCGTTTAGAACTTTTTATCCATAATGCTGGCAGGTACAAATAATTATCATGGTGCATTATTCGAGATTGTGAAAACTTGTGGAAATCAGTTCCTTGATGAGTAATATATTGTCATCTCCAAGAGGAACATTGATTCCAATACCTAGTCTAACGTGTTTAAAACTCATATAGACTCTTGATACAAAATTTGGAAAGAAATGACAAAGATATTCTCAAAGTAGCTAACCTGCAACAGTAATTTTTTTTTTTTTAATATTGGACTCATAAATATGCCTACATGCCTAATTTGAGTGAATTTGGACTTGAATAACTCAGTTTATGGACAAGTTAGTTAATCTAAATTTAGTAACAATGACAATAGCGAACTTGACTACACAACTTTTAATACCGGTAAGGTTCTGAACTCTTGTGAAATACATCAAGTTTCAATCATAAGAGGGAATCTAAGTTTGTATGTTCAGATTGGGCAAACTGAGGCTGATTTGCACAGTTAAAACTTGGAGTGCACTTTCTGAGT
The DNA here is from genome assembly GCA_018208015.1 of Medicago ruthenica. Taxonomy (NCBI): domain Eukaryota; kingdom Viridiplantae; phylum Streptophyta; class Magnoliopsida; order Fabales; family Fabaceae; genus Medicago; species Medicago ruthenica. Next base: position 43,126,800 of record CM031376.1, on the reverse strand, counting down.
TTCTATAAGTTTTGACAAGTTTCACGTGTTCAATAATTTCTAAATTTTGAATTTGAAAGCTAGCCTCCTTTATAATACTCAATTTATGCAGCTTGTGCACAAATATAAGCCAAAAAATGGTTAAAAGAGTGGTATAATTATATCTTATACCAATGCCCTTATAATGAAAGATGTACTTGATGTATTATACGTTTTAATCTAGAAATTGTAGTAGAGACAGCTGGCCATTATTGCATAATTTTCTTTTTTATTTAATTCGAACATATGGGGGTTTATAATTTCTTGAAAAGTGTTATAAAACAAACATGCATATTCATTTTAACTTGCAAAATAGGTTAAAATGGATTAATAAATGCATAAGATATGCCTGTGAAAGATGGTATTATAAAAAGAAAGGCATTGCTGACAAATGTTATAAGGGCATTGGTTAAAGAATCCCTTAACAAAAACTTTGTCTTGGAAATACAAGTTTTGACTTTTGTCTTAGCAATAATTACATCACTTTTTAATCCAAACTTATCTATTTTAAAATTTTAACCAATGCCTCAAAGTCATTCATTAGCATTCTCCTAAAAAGAATCTACATAAAACTAATTATGAATAAAACAAAAACTCCCACACCACCAAACACCAATACAACAAGGCATCACAATCTCAGATCCGAGAAATTGTAGGAGAGATATCACACGATATTGTCTAACCATACCTGACTTTTTTTTGTTTTATCTCTCTTTCACTAAACTTTTTTATTTTTTTATTTTATTTTAAATTGAAATTGCTACATTACGATTGGTCACTTAAATGTAGTGTCTGACAAGTGGGGTCCCAAACTGAGATGAAGAACTAGCAATGTTACTTTCTTGTTCGTAAATTCAAGGGACACAACAATATTTCCTACTTCTTCTTCTTCAATGTTTTTGAGGTACTATGTTGTTCCTGTTTCTCTTTTTGTTCCAAAAAAGTTTCATCCTTTTCAATTTTCGAGAAACACCCATTTCTATTTCATTCCTTATTCAACTTCAACCACATTCCATAATAACAATGATGTTGTTGACGCTGTTTCACTGTTCAATCGCTTGCTCCATAAGAATCCCACTCCACCCGCCTTCGAATTCGGTAAGATTTTAGGTTCCCTTGTCAAATGCAAAAATTATCACACCGTTGTTTTTTTCTCAAAAAATGGAATTTGAGGGAATTAAATTTAACCTAGTCAATTGCAACATTCTCATCAATTCTTTCTGCCAATTGGGTCTTATCCCTTTTGCTTTCTCTGTTTTGGCAAAGATTCTCAAAAACGGTTACGAGCCAAATACCATAACATTGACTACACTCATCAAGGGTCTCTGTCTCAAAGGTCAGGTTCATCAAGCATTGCACTTTCATGACAAGGTGGTTGCGATGGGATTTCAATTGGACCAAGTTAGTTATGGAACCTTGATTAATGGGTTGTGTAAAGTTGGTGAAACAAGAGCAGCCCTTGAATTGCTCCGACGAGTTGATGGAAAATTGGTTCAGCCTAATGTGGTAATGTATAGTCCGATTATTGATGGTATGTGTAAAGATAAACATGTTAATGATGCTTTTGATTTATATTCTGAAATGGTTTCTAAGAGAATTTCTCCTGATGTTGTCACTTATACTACTTTAATCTCTGGCTTCTGCATTATTGGTCAACTGAAAGATGTAATTGGTTTGTTTCATAAAATGGTTTCCTTGACCATTCCTTTTACTTTATCACTTTGTAGTTATCGTAACAAAACCATCTGACGTCATTGTTTCTCTTGTGGCTTAAACCATCTACTTAACTTACGGATTGGTCATCACCCGACTTCGTGTTTCCTTTCGGACATAAACCATATACTTACTTTCACGATAATACGCCAGAACCTGTAAACGGTTTTCAGCAACTGTTACGAGCCTAACGATGCTCCTGTCAACGGCTCATACTCTAGTTCTAACTTTACTCTCCATATTCTGAATTCTGTAACCATCTCTTGGTCAGCTCATTAAATATAATCATTAAAACATTGCAGAAACCCGACTGAAAGCATATCTGAGGCAACTTAAGTTCACGCACAATCACTTGTGGCAACTCCTGAAAACATTCTATAACTTTTGGAAATTCACATCTTTTATATATTGAATTCACTAAGGGTTTGAGTCCCGTTACTAGTCGTTCCATCTTTATCTGTAAGGATTTCATACCCATAATCTTTTCCGAGACAACTCAAGTCCCCCTATCTTTACCATATCTCTCAGGTTACCCCTCGAGTTTCTCCGGAAACAATCCGTCTTGAAATAAATTCAAACTCTTACCGACTCTCCTGTACGCCCAAATATAGATTACGTCTCTTCGAGCACCCAATTAATTGATCTTGACTTCAGCACTTATCATTATCCATTGGATTCCCCCAGTAACTTGTTATTGTATTCTCAATTAAAATCTTGATCTTATTAGCCGAGTGATTCTTCATATAGTTTGAACAACCCCAAAGTCTGTACATTCTACCACCTTTGAAAGCATACTAGCATAAGGTGATCATTTCCGGCTTTCAGAATAATTGTGCAGGGAAAATCCATCAGTGCACTAAATTCCAACAACTTATTATTTATTATCCAACCTTCATTAAGTAAAATTCCAGTCTAGCTTAGCTTGTTTCCAATCTTCTTACTAATAAGACACATCTGAACATCTGATTCACGCTCCGTTATGCAACAGGTCCTATTATCACCACTTATTCATCTATCTTAGTTCTTAGGTTGCATACCATCTTCTCTTCTTAATTCCCAAATCTAGCATTTATGGTTTGGGAGGTGCGACTGATCTGATGGGGTTAAACTTACCTGCGATTCATGCTCAACGACCACACTTGAGTGGTTAGTTTCATCTGTCCAGATGATTCGCTTAATCCATAATTAATTCTCTTAACTGTTTAGAGTTCTATTCTTCAGCACCCTATCTTTGCTGGGAGCCTAGAGGTTTTAAAACCGACTGATAATTCCTCATTTCAAGTCTCTAGGTTTGGTACTGAAATTCCTTAACTCTGTACTCAGAATTGTTACTTAGTCCACACTTCACTTTAACTTCTCAAACTACGGTTCCCGTTAAGGTTCCACGTCATTCCTTAGAGTATCCCATGATTCCTTAATCCTTATGTCTTCAGCAGACGAAGCATCGTCCAACGACGCGTCCAACTGGGTTGAGGTGCTTCACCTTGCTTTCTAAATATCTCTTATGTTTCTGAAACCTTGCCACTAACATGCTTCATTACTTTACAGTTTGATGGCCACCATTTGGCATGAATACTTCTTCGCCAATTCCGTCTTAAAATTCTGCCACCTTTAATCTTCGCCCTTCATAAACTTCATTCCTCCTTGGTCACATTCAGCTCTCGGACATTTATCCTAACTGTCATATACTAGATTGAGTTGATCAGGCTCAACTAGATGTGACATTTAGAACAATATCTGGAACCCAATGGTCCCACTACTTTATTGAATTTTTTAATGACCCAAGGCACTGTCTGAATCGACCTGCTCTGATACCAATTGTAACACCCATACTAAATTATCTAGAATATTTAGCATGTGTATTATTCTGATACCGGATACATTAAAATTTTCAATAATAATATTAATACATACAACTGAATGAGTACAAGTTGGCTCGTTTTTACAAATATCCAAATATCATTTACAAATACTTAAACATATACTGATAAACTTCTGAGCTTGACCCTGACGAGCAACTGCACTCCATCCAGCATCTCCCTGAAGATCTTCATCTGAGAACCTCTTGCTTACCTATAAACCTGCACCAGAAGGATTGGGATGAGACATAATGTCTCAGTGAGCTCCAGCCCAACCTACTGTTGGCAACCACAGGGGAAACCTAGGGTCGCCGTGCCTACTCTTGGCAATCTTGGGGATACCTACGATCGCCGTCATTCTCTACATATTACGCGATCAAGGGAAAATCTAGGATCGCTACATGTCTTAATCTTATGCTTATCATAATCTAACCTTAAACTTAAACTTATACTTAGTGATTTGGGGACATCATATGATCACTTTCTTTCTCTGCTGACTACTCAACATTTTCTCATAATAATTTCATAAGTATTAATATACATCATTCTTAATTATAAAGTTAGTAAGTCAGCGTTGAACAAACAATAATTATCTGGGTTCATTTTACGGAGTGCATCCGGGTGGAGTAACCCCGAAGTACATCTCCCTTCTTATCGGTGAAATTCCTATCATATCAGGCTAACACCGGACTCCTCTTTTCTTTTGTGTGGCTGTCCTCACGGATGGTTACTTCACCGTTCTAGCTGCCATTTAAGGCGGTACTTCACAGGAACCCCCTGTATTCTAACTAGCGAGACTACAGGAGACACATTAACTTTCTTGACTTGGATGTGTAGCTGCCCTCACGAGCGGTAACTTCACCGTTCCAGCTGCCATTTAAGGCGGTAACTTCACTGGAACCCCCTGTATACTAACTAACGAGCCTACAGGAGACACATCTAGTCATTTTATTACTTTGTTCTTATTCTTTATATATATACATATAACTTATAACTTATAACTTATGCATATCTGATGCATTCTTTGAGTAATTCATTCTTAAAAACTTAACCTATAAAAAGGTTCTTAACTTTGATCATTGGATCATTCTTGTGCTTACGCACACTTAATTGAGTGCATTCTCATTCTCATTAATTCTTATCTTAAGTACTTGTAAGTACGTCTCATAATTTACCATAAGCTTTTGCATATTTAATGCATTCCTTGAGGGAACTAATCTCCCAATACCTAACATATGAGTATAGGGTCATAGGCTTATCGTTTTCATAAGCCACTACTTGATTGTTGGAAATGTTCCCAATCCCGTCTAGATTTTGCCCTCTCAATTCTAACAATTCTAAGTTAATGTACCATCCTTGATCCTTATAATTACCTCCTTTTGGAAGCTTCTTGGATGAGTTAAAATGGTGGTTATTGTTTCTAAAATGTTTTTGGAGAAAACGGATGCGAAAAGTCACGCCTACGCGCACCAGAACACCCAAAACAGCTAAGCTGTCATAAGCTGTTCTGATATGGTCGCTAAAGCCACGGGCTGGTCGCTATAGCGACCGTAGGCAGAACCCAAAAATGTGTCTGCTCGCTACAGCGAGCTGGAGTTCCAGAAAAGTTCAGAAATCTCATTTTTCACCATTTCAAACCATTACAACTTACCCAAGCTTCCCAAAGGTATTAAAAAGGATTTTCTTTAGCATTTAAACAATTTAAACATAATAGAACAAGGAATTGACACAACAAAGAATTAGGGTATATTTTCTAAACTTTACTCAAATTATAATTAACTTTCAAACTTACTCAAAACAGGTTCTAAAACCCTGTGGAGCTCACCTTAAACATAATTAATGCTTGATTGCTTGCTTGCCCACTTTTCCTCAAAACCCTAGCTTCCAATTCCTTTTCCTTTTCTTGTTTTCTTGCCCTCCAATGACCCAAGAATCACAACTTGAACTTGCTTGCTTGTGTTCCAAGAATTGATGAAGTGAAATGATGGATTAATGACAAAGGAGGGGATGGTCGTGAGTTACAGGGAGAGAGGAGAGGAAAGGAAAGGTTTAGGAAGAGAATGGAAGGAATGGAATTCATGAAAATATCTTGCTTTTCCCCCTTATAAAATCCTCCCTTTCAAAAATATTACAACTTTGCCATTGCTTCCATTTTAATCCTCAATCACCGATAAAAGTTACGTCTAAGCGGGATATTTACACTTGCCATATAAATAAATCCATTAACTGACAATTTACCAAATTGCCCTTTGCTTAAAACATTTCTGATACATCGTCTCGACACTAATAAATATTCTAGTCTTAAGCGGGTTGTTACAATCTACCCCCTTTAAGAAATTTCGTCCTCGAAATTTAGATTCCTCTTGAAATCACATATTAAAAGATCATTTATACTTCTTTCCCCATAGTCAAATCTCCACTTACTCGCTTATCAATATTCCAATTTTATAAGTCGAAATAATCGACAATCTTTTCTTGAACTGGAATGCCTGATGTGCATTACACAACTCTTGCGTAGTAGGATGTGAGGTCATCCGATCCACCGTATCCAATTCGCTGACTATGTTCCTTGTTCATACACTTCTTGCAAACCCAATCTGGAGTTATCCAGTCCTAACACTTGTATTGAATCTTACAAATCCCTTCATAGTCCATGCATTCTTATTCTGACGACATTGGGTCGACCTTATTTCCTCAATTATTTCCCTCCCTTCGAGAGGTCTATTGCACTACAACTAATACCAATGAATTATTATCTTTATCTTTCGTCTTATCCGACGACATCTTACTTATAGACCTATGTCATACATTTCCATATAGAATCATCCTTACACTGAAACATCTGATATTGCGTACGCACATGCAAATGCAAGGATTATTCCAAGTATAAGTAGGAGGTTTCACCTCTAGCACCTGCTCCTTTCTTTCTGGACAACTGGTGTTCTACTTATAACAAATATAACCATTACTTCCACTATGCAATTCTCAAAAGCTCGCGGAACTTTACAGATTACTTGTGCTTCGCTTCAATAAGTATTTGATGTCATTTATCTTGATAAATTAGAAGTCATTCTTCATTACCAGGTGTCTGATAATCTTTTATCATTCCTGCCACTACTTATCTTGAATCCTTATCGTGTCGTTAATATTTTCTATACCGATATATCCAAAGCTTATAAAGCGTAGTCCAAGTGATGAGTGGTATAAATCATCTCACATATCATCATGTAGTACAATTCATAGCATATAATTTACATACATAAACGAGAACGTGTACACTACTGATGAGTACACTGTACGTCGCATCATCCTTGTCCGACTAACGGGACATCATTCTGATCTTAACATATTTGAAACACTACCACATCAATTGGGAATCTTTTCTTACTCTTGACTCACTTTGTAACATCCGGGATTTGCCTTTCAACTGGCTTGCCAGGTTTGCCCCGCCAATGTTACTCATGTTTATTTCTTGAGTATACAACAACCCATAACATAAATTATAGTTATATTCTATTGGCGTTAAAAACTTATTTCGTTCAAAGACATCCTTTGTTTTCGAAAAGAAAACTCTATTCTGGCCGCTACTCAAACTACACACTTAATCCCATCAATCCTTTAACCCTTCATTTACATTCTAGACATGCGTAGAAATATTCTTCTTCCTTTATCTACGAACACTAAGTTCAAGAATTTCCTAACTCCTTAGCTACGATACGTTTGTTATCAACATACCTGTCCTGATTAGCATCTTCTCACTTTAAACATTACTAGGTGCGTACCTTAGTTACTTATACATGTCATATAACTGAAAGAGAATGCATTACTCTACTATCTGAGTAGCATAAACACCGTCCAATAAGTACCCATTACTACACATAACCTGGTACATGCGACATGTTAACATAGCGTGGGTACAATGTGGAATAAACTTACATGCCACTGCATTGTCGTTTCTGATCAATGCCTCAATTTCAAATATATTAACTTGCAAGCGCAACCTGTGCCGTTGTTGGCTCATGCTTAATTCTCTTTAGACTAACTTACTATTCAAGTCTACTTGAAACTATGGAGCTAAAATAGCTGCGTTACCCTACTAGAGGTGACTTCATTCACTTAAGACTTAACCTAGTAGGAACACATCCTTCTTATATCTTACCACATACTCTTAAACTATTTCGATATTCCTTTTCTCACGGGTTTCGAGGTTTGAAGTATTCCTCAACTTAACTTCCAAAATTTTCCTTTAGAACTTGTGATATATTCAGGTCGTCTCTACTTACTGCTATTCCGTATTATAAGAATTAAGCACTTAACATCTTCTCGTTCTCTAAGCTTCAGCTTAGCATTGTTCATTAATTCATTCTTGGATTGCTACTCCGCTGCGCAACGCTGATTCTTAACATTTCTAGTTAGGATTGGAGCAATACACAACTATTGCCAAATAAAATTTCCTTGACCATTCCTTTTACTTTATCACTTTGTAGTTATCGTAACAAAACCATCTGACGTCATTGTTTCTCTTGTGGCTTAAACCATCTACTTAACCTACGGATTGGTCATCACCCGACTTCGTGTTTCCTTTCGGACATAAACCATATACTTACTTTCACGATAATACGCCAGAACCTGTAAACGGTTTTCAGCAACTGTTACGAGTGTAACACCCATATAGAGATTGCCTAGGATCTCTTACGAGTATTAAAATTTCGTACTGGATACATTAAATACAATACAGAAAAGTTGTTTATTAAATACACAATATATAAGTTAATGATATAACTCAAGATCCGATACATAACATTCTTTATAATACATATACATCATGATACATTATCAAGGAAACATAAGCAGCACGATCAATCCATAGCCTTCTCTTTACCTTTACGTCGTGCTACCTGCGAAGAACCTGCACCAGAAGGAAAGGGATGAGACATAATGTCTCAGTGAGCTCCTACCCTACCTACTGTTTGGCAACCTCAGGGAACCTAGGGTCGCCGTGCCTACGTCGGCGATCTTGGGGATACCTATGATCGCCAAGTCTTAACTTTACCCATAGAGGGTCATCTGACTGATCCTGCTAAACTGGTGATCAAGGGAAGACCTAGGATCACCGTCTGATAACTGCTAACTGATATCTAATAATTGTCTGAATAAATATTTCCTGACTGATAATGTAATAGTATAATAACTGATACTTTATGTTAGCTGTTAGCGTTGAACAAACATTATTATCTGGGTTCATTTTACGGAATGCCCCCGGGTGGAGTAACCCCGAAGCACATTCCCCTGTAACTGGAACCCCCCGTCCTCTCTAACTGGTCGAGAGCACAGGAGACACACTATAACTCTGTGTGGTTATCCTCACGGAAAGTTCCTGCCCGTTTCAGCAATGCTGAAACCCCCTGTTCTCTCTAACTGGTCGAGAGAGCAGAGGACACAAAGTTTGTCCTGATTATTAATTTATTCCTGGTATATATATATACATATCCTGATAAAATATAATTAAGCCTGAACTGAGGAACTAGATACCTTCGACTGAGGTATCCTATAATCTGTCTGATTAAGGGAATCCTGATAAACTACCCTTAACATACCTGAATGTAATTCTATTCCTGTTAACCTATTCAAGGTTCTGGACATATCGTTCTCATATGTCACTCTTAGGGCTTACTTAAACATTTAACTTTAATTCATGAATTTCCAAGCTTTGCAAAATCTTTGCTCATGTAATTTCTCAACCATTGGAAACCTTTAGAATGAACTAAAATGGTGGTTTATGTTTCTAAAATATGTTAGGAGAAAACATTTTCAAAAAGCCATGCCCGCGCGCTCCAGGACCCCCAGAACAGCCCAACTGAGTGGTGCTGTTCTGGCTTGGTCACTACAAGCGCCAAGCCGTCGCTACAAGCGCCAGCAATCAGAGCTTGGTCGCTACAAGCGCCAAGTTGGTCGCTTCTAGCGACAGTAGGCAGGGAAAAACCCTGTCTGGTCGCTACAAGCGACGGCTGGTCGCTGTAGCGACCATGACAGTACAGTCATGTGTAAAAATGCGTTTTTTCACCAATTTTGCTCATTCAAGGATACCCAAGCTTCCTAAACATGATAAAAATGATTTTCTTTCATAAATTAACAATTATAAACACATATGAGCAAAGATCTAGCAAACAAGGAAATTAGGGTAAACTCTAAAACTTCCTATAACTTGCAAAACTTATCAAAACACTCTAGATGGGTTCTAGAATCTGAAATGAGCTCACCTAAACCTTGATTGGTGCTGGTTATGCTTGTTCTCAGAAACCCTAGCTTGCTCCTTCACTTGTTTCTTTCTCTATTTGTTCTAATCTCCTCAAAACCTACTTGCTAGCAACTTCACAAGGATTTTGGGTGGAAGCTTGAAGGATTGGAGTGAGAGGGAGTGGCGTGAGAGTGAGAGAAATGAGGGGAAGAGACTGATTTTTGAGTGAGTGGAAGAGAAGAAAAACATTATGCAAAATATCTTCTTTTTCCTATTTCTTATAATCCCCCTTTTTGAAATATTCACAATATTGCCATTGCCACTTATTACTAAATTGCCACGGTTATAATTTACTTCTAACACTGATAACTGATACTCACAAGCGTGATATTACAATCTACCCCCCTTAAAGAAATTTCGTCATCGAAATTTAGAATTTACCTGAAAACAAATGCAGGTAGTTCTCTTGCATCTCTGATTCTAGCTCCCACGTCGCTTCGCCGTCGGGAGAACCTTTCCATACCACTTTAACAATAGGGATCTCTTTGTTTCGCAAAGTCTTAACATCGCGATCAATTATCTGGTCTGGCTCAGGTTAAAAAGTCAAGTCTGATCTCAAATCAATACTGTCCAATTCCACTGGTTGAAAAGGATCAGGGATGAACTTCCTCAGCTGGGAGACGTGGAATACATCATGCAATCCTGACATGGCTGGTGGCAGCGCTAACTGATAAGCTGCCGGACCAACACGGCGAAGTATCTGAAATGGTCCAACATATCGTGGACAAAGTTTCTTGGTCCTAAAAGATCCTCTTAACCCCAACTTAGGTGTAACCTTAAGAAATACATGATCTCCTTCCTCAAACTCTAAGGGTCTTCGCCTCCTATCAGCATAACTTTTCTGGCGACTCTGTGCTGTTCTCATTTTATCCTGAATGGATTTAATCTTTAGAGTCGTCTCCTGAATAATTTCTGGTCCCAAAATGCTCTTATCTCCAACCTCAGCCCAACAAAGCGGGGTTCTATATTTCCTACCATACAGGGCTTCATAAGGTGCCATTCCAATACTAGAATGGTAACTGTTGTTGTAAGAAAATTCAATCAATGGTAGGTGATCGCTCCAACTTCCTCCATCTTCTAGGATACACGCACGTAACATATCCTCTAACGTCTTAATAGTCCTTTCTGATTGTCCGTCTGTTTGAGGATGATGGGACGTGCTCATCTTTAATCTTGTTCCTAAAGCTTTTTGAAAAGCTTTCCAAAAGTGAGATGTGAAGATCGGATCTCTGTCAGATACTATACTAGCAGGTACACCATGGAGTTTCACTATCTCCGAAATAAACAATTCGGCATACTGAGAGGCTCGGTAAGTAGTCTTAACCGGTAAGAAATGAGCTGACTTGGTTAACCGGTCCACTATTACCCAAATGGAGTCATGTCCTCGCTGTGTTCGAGGTAAACCACTCAGAAAATCCATGGTTATATCTTCCCATTTCCATTGTGGAATTTCCAAAGGTACTAACATTCCTGCAGGCCTTTGATGTTCAATCTTCACCTGCTGACACACAATGCATCGCGACACAAATTCCGCAATATCTCTTTTCATGCTAGGCCACCAATAATCTCTTTTCAAATCTTGATACATCTTGGTGGTACCTGGATGAATACTAAAACTGCTCTTGTGCGCCTCTTCTAAAATCAACCTTTTCAACTCCTCATCGTTCGGAACATAAATTCTTCCTTCAAACAGTAGTGTTCCATCATGTGCAAAAGAAAACTCTGGTTGGCCAATTTTCCTTTGAAGATCCATATCCATGCTTTGCGCTTGTGCAATCCTAGATCGTAAGTCGCACGAAATCTCTAACTTGTTTAACAAGATGCCACCATCCAAATCGGTAACATGGAGGTTAAGGTCTCTAAACTTTTCATACAACCCACACGTGTGCATCATCACCTCAGCTTTAACCAAAGCCTTTCGACTCAAAGCATCTGCTACCACATTTGCCTTTCCTGGATGGTATTTCAATTCAAAATCAAAGTCTTTAAGGTATTCCATCCATCGCCTCTGCCTCATATTAAGATCTCGTTGATCAAACAAATATTTCAAACTCTTATGGTCACTGAACAAATCGAACTGTGCACCATACAAATGATGTCTCCATATTTTCAATGCAAAAACTATTGCTGCTAACTCAAGGTCATGGGTGGGGTAATTTTCTTCATGAGTCTTGAGCTGTCTGGATGCATATGCTATCACATTTTCTCCTTGCATAAGAACACTACCCAGTCCTTTAGAGGATGCATCGCAGAAAATGGTGTATCTCCTTTCGGGATCTGGTATTGCCAAATGGCGCTTTAGTCAACTTTCTTTTCAAAACTCTGAAACTTTCTTCACATTCTTCGTCCCAAATGAAAGGCACATCCTTCCTGGTGAGGCGTGACAGGGGTAAGGCAATCTGAGAAAACTTCATAATAAATCTTCGATAATAACCTGCCAAGCCTAGAAAGCTCCTGACTTCAGCTACATTCTTGGGTCTTTCCCAATTGAGTACGGCTTCAACTTTGGATGGATCGACGACTACTCCTCCTTGAGAAATAACATGACCCAAAAACTTAATCTCGGATAACCAGAACTCACACTTGCTAAACTTAGCATACAGCTGTTTGTCTCTAAGGACATCCATTACAATTCTCAAATGTTGAGCATGCTCCTGAGGATCCTTAGAATAGATCAAGATGTCATCAATGAAAATCACCACAAATTGATCGAGATAGGGCTGAAATATCCTGCTCATGTAATCCATAAATACTGATGGGGCATTAGTTACACCGAAAGGCATAACTAGAAATTCATAGTTCCCATAACGCGTTTGAAACGCCGTTTTAGACACATCTGAAGATTTAATACGAATCTGATGATAACCCGATCGAAGATCAATCTTGGAAAATACTGTTGCTCCCTTGAGCTGATCTAGGAGATCATCAATCCTTGGAAGAGGATACTTGTTCTTGATGGTCACTTTGTTCAATTGACGGTAGTCTATACACAGTCTCATGCTTCCATCTTTTTTCTTGACTAACAAAACAGGTGCACCCCAAGGTGAAACACTGGGTCTAATAAAATGCTTCTGGATTAAATCCTCGAGTTGAGATTTCAGCTCTTTCAACTCTGTTGGTGACATTCTGTACGGTGCCACAGACACTGGCTCCGCTCCTGGAATCAAATCAATTGAAAACTCCACCTCACGCTCTGGAGGTAAACTAGTTACTTCTGAAGGAAAAACATCTAAATACTCATTCACAATTGGAATATCACTGGGACTTAATTCTGATTCCGAAGCCACAGTGAGCATAACATAGAATCCCTTATCCTGAGCACAGATAAACTGGATTAACTGATGGGTGCGGTTAATCAATTCAGACAGAGCCACACCTTCTGTCGTATCACTGGTAGGCATATAAATACTCTTCTCTGAACATCCTATATACACATGGTTAGCGGAGAGCCAATCCATGCCTAAGATCACATCAAGTTGCTCCATCGGGAGGCATACTAAATCAACATAATAGGTCTTACTAGACACAGTGATAGGACAGTTTTCACAAACGTAGCTTGCTTCAATTCCGCCCTCAGTAGCGGTAGATACTAACATCGGAGGATTCAAGGGAGACAAAGGTAGTTGCAGCGTCTCTACACATTTATATGAAATAAAAGAACAAGTAGCGCCGCAATCAAAAAGAACTTTTACTGGGTATGAACCAAGGTAACACATACCGGCAATCAAATCTTCGTTGGCAAGGGCCTTTACGCCATCTAAGGAGTACACCCTGCCCTTACTGGTTGTAGTTCCTTCAGCTACTCCTTTTCCTCGCTTATAGGGGCATTCTCGCAAGAAGTGTCCGGGCTGCTTACATCCAAAGCATACATTAGCACCTTCCATACATTCTCCTTGATGCATTCTCCCACACGTCTTACAAGTAGGATTAGTCCGTGAAGGATTAGATCGTGGAGAGTATGTCTGCTTCCCTCTCTGAGGGGATCCTTTTGGCTTGAGCTTGTCATGATACTTATCTGACATTCTACTCTTCTTCTTTTCAAAAGCTGCCGCTCTTTCCTTCGAAGCCTTAGCAAGTCCTGCTTCAACCACCAAACTGTCATGCACCAGTTCATCGTAACTTGTAGTTCTCTGAAGACTCACTGTTGTGTCGATCTCGCCTCTTAAACCTCTTTTATACTGGTTCATCTTCCATACTTCATTCTCAGCATACTCATTGTGTGTAGAATAGTAGGACAACTCCTCAAACTTCTTTGTGAACTCAGCAACCGACATACTACCTTGTTTCAACTCCAGGAACTCTTGCTCCTTCTTTACCTTGTAAGACAAAGGTAAATATTTTTCCAACATCACTTCTTTAAAGTTCAACCAATTCACTTCTACACCATTGGCTTCCATCCTGCGCTGAGCAGATTCCCACCAGTCTTCTGCTGCGCCTCTGAGTTGATTTGTGGCGTAGACCACTTTGTCCTCTTCTGAACATTCAGCCATTCTAAAGATCTTCTCCATCTGTTTAATCCACTTCCTAGCTTCTTGAGGCTCACCTTCTCCATTAAACTCCGGAGGGTGATGCCTGTTATATTCCTGGAACACGGGGTTACCAATTGCAGGAGGAGGTGGTGGCTGTGGATGGAAACCCTGCCCTTGTTGCATCATTTCCATCCATTGCTGTTGAGCCTGAGCCTGTTGCTGAGCTTGCTGTTGCATCATCAGCATCATTTGTTGATACTGTAATGCGTTTTGAGCTTGTTGCTCTTGATATTGCTGCTGCCAGGCCTGCTGTTGCTGAATCATTTGTTCCCAAGAATTCATGATGGGTCCTCCACTTTCGTCACTGGCTTGATTAGCACGAGGTCTACCTCTTCTTCTCCCAGACATCTTATCCTAGCTGTCATATACAAGTCAAAGTGATCAGTTTTAACTGAATATAACATTTAGAATAATGTCCTGGATCCAAGAGGTCCACAAACTTGGATTGTACTTTAATGACCCAAGGCACAGTCTGAATCGACCTGCTCTGATACCAAATTGTAACACCCATATAGAGATTGCCTAGGATCTCTTACGAGTATTAAAATTTCGTACTGGATACATTAAATACAATACAGAAAAGTTGTTTATGAAATACACAATATATAAGTTAATGATATAACTCAAGATCCGATACATAACATTCTTTATAATACATATACATCATGATACATTATTAAGGAAACATAAGCAGCACGATCAATCCATAGCCTTCTCTTTACCTTTACGCCGTGCTACCTGCGAAGAACCTGCACCAGAAGGAAAGGGATGAGACATAATGTCTCAGTGAGCTCCTACCCTACCTACTGTTTGGCAACCTCAGGGAACCTAGGGTCGCCGTGCCTACCTCGGCGATCTTGGGGATACCGATGATCGCCAAGTCTTAACTTTACCCATAGAGGGTCATCTGACTGATCCTGCTAAACTGGTGATCAAGGGAAGACCTAGGATCACCGTCTGATAACTGCTAACTGATATCTAATAATTTTCTGAATAAATATTTCCTGACTGATAATGTAATAGTATAATAACTGATACTTTATGTTAGCTGTTAGCGTTGAACAAACATTATTATCTGGGTTCATTTTACGGAATGCCCCCGGGTGGAGTAACCCCGAAGCACATTCCCCTGATAACCGGTGAAAATTCCTATTATTTCTGGCTAACACCGGACTCCTCTTGCCTAAGTGTGTGGTTATCCTCGCGGAAGATTCCTGCCCGTTCCAACTGTAACTGGAACCCCCCGTCCTCTCTAACTGGTCGAGAGCACAGGAGACACACTATAACTCTGTGTGGTTATCCTCACGGAAAGTTCCTGCCCGTTTCAGCAATGCTGAAACCCCCTGTTCTCTCTAACTGGTCGAGAGAGCAGAGGACACAAAGTTTGTCCTGATTATTAATTTATTCCTGGTATATATATATATATATATATATATATATATATATACATATCCTGATAAAATATAATTAAGCCTGAACTGAGGAACTAGATACCTTCGACTGAGGTATCCTATAATCTGTCTGATTAAGGGAATCCTGATAAACTACCCTTAACATACCTGAATGTAATTCTATTCCTGTTAACCTATTCAAGGTTCTGGACATATCGTTCTCATATGTCACTCTTAGGGCTTACTTAAACATTTAACTTTAATTCATGAATTTCCAAGCTTTGCATAATCTTTGCTCATGTAATTTCTCAACCATTGGAAGCCTTTAGAATGAACTAAAATGGTGGTTTATGTTTCTAAAATGTGTTAGGAGAAAACATTTTCAAAAAGCCATGCCCGCGCGCTCCAGGACCCCCAGAACAGCCCAACTGAGTGGTGCTGTTCTGGCTTGGTCGCTACAAGCGCCAAGCCGTTGCTACAAGCGCCAGCAATCAGAGCTTGGTCGCTACAAGCGCCAAGTTGGTCGCTTCTAGCGACAGTAGGCAGGGAAAAACCCTGTCTGGTCGCTACAAGCGACGGCTGGTCGCTGTAGCGACCATGACAGTACAGTCATGTGTAAAAATGCGTTTTTTCACCAATTTTGCTCATTCAAGGATACCCAAGCTTCCTAAACATGATAAAAATGATTTGTTGAGTCTTTTGTGTTGGCTGCATGTTTTGGCAAAACCAATGTATTGAATAGAAGCATCTCCATATTTGAAACATTTCTTCAGTTGCAAGTTTTGTGTTTTGAAGCCATTCAGAAGCTGAAAATGTCATCAGAAGCTGAATGCACTGTAGCACTTCAGAAGCTGAATTCAGGTTCTGATGCCAGCGTTGACTTATGTTGACTTCATCAGAAGCTGGTTATTTTCAAGGTTTTTCTATGCGAATCTTTGCAAGATTTATTGAAGATTTATCCACGCATATGGCTTCTAGAATGTTGATTTATTTGGAGAAGATTTTATTGAAGATTTGGTTCAAAGATATGAAATTCATATTTTCCTGTTATAATCTTTAAAAGATTCAGTACAGTTTTATTTGTTACATTATTGGACCAATCTTATTTCAGTAACAAATCAAATCAGAAAGATTAGTTTGTTATTTTATTCTGCAAGACTGAAGGCTATAAATAGAGGAGGGCTGCTGCTATTCAAGACACGATTTAGAGAGTTAGAAAATCAAAAAATTGAGTCTGTGTTTTAACTTAGAGTTTATTGTGCACCACTCATATGTTTTGAGTTGGTTTAGAGTTTTATAGAGTTGTAATTCATTCTAAGCCTTTAGGTACGAATGAAGTCTTTGTGTTTTTGAAGTTTTCTGAAAAACAGAGTGTCTTTGATTAAGGGTTTCAGTAACTGGGTTTAGTTACTTGAATAGGAAGATAGTGGATTCTATTACTCAGAGTTGGGTAGAAGTCTTACTAGGTGGAGGTTAATTGCTTGGGATAAGAACTGGGAGTCAGTGTCTGAGTCTTAAGGATTAAATCCAATAGTGGATTTCCTTCCTGGATTGGTATCCCCCAGAGTAGGAGGTGTTTACTCCGAACTGGGTTAACAAACCTCTGTGTTTTTAGCTTTCCTGCACTTTACATTTCTGCTATTTATCTGCTTTTATATTGTGCTAAGTTCTGTTCAGAACCTGTTGGTTCAGAACCTGCGTTTATCTCTTAAGTACTGCCTGGCCAGAATTTCAATTGGCATCAGAGCAGGCACCCTGCCTGTAATTTGGGTGAGATCCAGAGGACTTAATATCTGGCAAGCATGGATAGAGAAGGAGGCTATGTTAATAGACCACCCCTACTAGATGGCACAAACTATGAGTATTGGAAGTCAAGGATGTGTGCTTTTCTAAAGTCTATTGACAGCAGGACTTGGAAAGCTGTGATTAAAGGCTGGGATCATCCTGTGTATACAGACAAAGATGGTAACAAGACTGAGGTTCTGAAGCCTGAGGAGGAATGGACCAAAGCTGAAGATGATCTGTCACTAGGAAATTCAAAAGCTTTGAATGCTATCTTTAATGGTGTTGATCAGAACATGTTCAGACTTATCAAACAATGTACTGTGGCTAAGGATGCTTGGGAAATTCTGAAGACCACTCATGAAGGAACTTCTAAGGTAAAGATGTCCAGATTGCAACTGCTGACCACCAAATTTGAGAACCTGAAGATGAAGGAAGATGAATCCATTCAGGATTTTTACATGAATGTGCTGGATATGGCAAATTCATTTGACTCTCTTGGTGAAAAGATGTCTGATGAGAAGTTAGTCAGAAAAATCCTCAGGTCCTTGCCCAGAAGGTTTGATATGAAGGTAACAGCAATTGAAGAGGCCCATGATATTTCAACTATGAAGCTTGAGGAGCTGATTGGGTCATTGCTCAACTTTGAAACTGCCTTTTGTAAACAGACTGAGAAGAAAGGAAAAGGTGTAGCTTTTAGTGTGAATTCTGAAGCTGATGATCAACAAGAGTCTGAAGAGGATGACTTATCAGAAGCTCTTGTGTTGCTGGGAAAACAATTCAACAAGATTCTGAAGAATGTTAACAGAAAAGCCAAAGCCAAAGGTCAGAACTTCAGATTCAATAACAAGAAGCAACAAACTGATGAGAAAAAGACCAAGTCTGAGGAGAAAAGTAATCAAGCCAAAGGTGTGCAGTGCTATGAGTGTGAAGGTTATGGACATATCAAAACTGAGTGTCCTACTTTTCTTAAGAAGCAGAAGAAAAGCCTAGCTGTTGCATGGTCTGATGATGGTTCTGAAGAAGATGATGATAGTGAATCTGGTATGTGTGATACTGGTCTGGTAGTGAGGTCAGGAGCTATCTTGAAGAAGGAACCTGCTTTAGAGTCTGAGACTTTCTCAGAGTCTGACTCAGAGTCTGAAGGTTCATCTGTGTCTGAAGCTGTTAAAACTTCATATGATGAACTAGCTGGCAACTACAGGAAGCTGTATACCAGAAGTGCTGAGGTTTGCAAACAAGTGCTGGATCAGAAGGAAACTATTTTTCAACTGGAGGCTGAAAAAGGAGAACTTCTTGTGCAGAATTCAGATTTGAAAGAAGAAGTGAACCAGTTAAATTCCCAACTTGAACATATGAAAAAGCAGGTTAGAATGATGAATACTGCTACTAATGTGTTGGATGAAATTTTGGGTGCTCAGCAACAAGGAAAAACTGGATTAGGCTTTGATGATCAGACTCAGAACTCCAAACAGAAGATTCTTGTTAAAAAGTTTGTTCCTGCCACTAAAACTGATAATCCTATGATTGGAGCATCTCAGATGAGACCTCAGAAACAATCCCAGATGCGAGCTCAGAAGCAAGATCAGAAAAGACCTCAGATGGAAGGTCAGAAGCTAGTTCAGATGCTACCTCAGAAGCAACCCCAGAAACTTTTCAGAAACAGAAGGAGGAGAAATCATCCATGGATTTGTCATCATTGTGGAAAGAAAGGGCATATCAAACCATTCTGCTTCAAACTTTATGGCTATCCTGAGCATTTTCAGTATAGAAGAGTGCAACCAGCTGCCCCCAGACACAATGTTCAGAAGGTGTGGAAGCCCAAAGTTCAGAATGTAGGCCTGATTGCTCATACTTCTCTGAGAGCCACCTCAAAAGAAGACTGGTACTTTGATAGTGGGTGTTCAAGGCACATGACTGGTGTGAAGAAGCTGCTGAACAATATCAGATCATACTCCAGAAGTTATGTGACATTTGGAGATGGTGTAAAAGGTCAGATTCTGGGTATTGGTGATTTGATCAGAGAAGGGTTGCCCAAACTTAATGATGTGCTACTGGTGGAAGGATTAACTTCTAATCTGATCAGTATTAGCCAGCTGTGTGATCAGGATTTAAAAGTGAATTTCAACAAGCAGGAGTGTATTGTTACTGATCAGGATGGTAAAACTCAGATGAGGGGCTGCAGATCCAAAGACAACTGTTATTTGTGGGTTTCTGAAGAAGAAAGAAGTCTGACTTCTTGTCTTATGAGCTCAGAAGAGGAAGTCAAACTCTGGCACCAGAAACTGGGACATTTGCACTTGAAAGGCATGAAGAAAATCCTAAGTACTGAAGCTATCAGAGGTGTGCCTAATCTGAAGATCAATGAGGACAATGTTTGTGGTGATTGTCAAATTGGAAAACAAACAAGAAAGTCTCATCCCAGATTAGTTCACCAGGTAACTACTAAAGTACTAGAACTTGTTCATATGGATTTAATGGGGCCTATGCAAGTAGAAAGTATTGGAGGAAAGAGGTATGCTTTTGTAATGGTAGATGACTACTCAAGATTCACATGGATCAGTTTTGTTAGAGAAAAATCTGATACTTTTGAAGTATTTAAAGACTTGTGCATTCAACTGCAAAGAGAAAAAGACTGTGGCATAGTCAGAATCAGAAGTGACCATGGCAAAGAATTTGAAAACAAGAGTTTTTCAGAATTCTGTGCTTCTGAAGGTATAAAGCATGAGTTTTCTGCACCTATCACACCTCAGCAAAATGGTGTAGTTGAGAGGAAAAATAGGACATTAGCAGAATGTGCAAGGGTTATGCTGCATGCTAAGAAGCTGCCATATATGTTCTGGGCTGAAGCAATGAACACTGCATGTTACATACACAACAGAGTCACTTTAAAGAAGGGTACTGCATCAACTCTGTATGAATTATGGAAAGGGAGGAAGCCAACTGTGAAATATTTCCATGTTTTTGGGAGCAGATGCTATATCTTGGCTGACAGAGAGAATAGAAGAAAACTGGATCCTAAGTCTGATGAGGGCATATTCCTGGGTTATTCAGTGAACAGCAGAGCTTACAGGGTGTTTAATTCCAGAACCAAGGTTGTGATGGAGTCCATAAATGTGGTTATTGATGATTTGTCTGCTGGGAATGAAAAGAATGAGCCTGAAGTTTTTCCAGAATCTGAAGCCTCAGAAGAACAAACTTCAGAAGCAGAAAAGCATTCAGAGTCTGAAGAAGTAGAAGATCAACCAGATCAAGTTCAAAATGGTAAAGGGCCATCAATTAGAGTTCAGAAGGATCATCCTAAAGACTTAATCATTGGAAGCTTAGATCAAGGTGTCAGAACCAGGAGATCAGATGCTGCTGCTACTGATTCATGTTTTGTGTCAAAGGTTGAGCCTAAAAATGTGAAAGAAGCCCTAACTGATGAATTTTGGATTGAAGCAATGCAAGATGAGTTGAATCAATTCAAAAGGAGTGAAGTGTGGGATCTGGTACCAAGACCTGAAGAGCTGAATGTGATTGGCACTAAGTGGATATTCAAGAATAAAACAGATGAAAATGGTACTGTGGTCAGAAACAAGGCAAGGTTGGTTGCTCAAGGTTATACTCAAGTTGAGGGACTTGATTTTGATGAGACCTTTGCACCTGTGGCCAGACTAGAGTCCATAAGACTGCTGTTGGGTGTTTCCTGCATTCTCAAGTTCAAATTGTTTCAGATGGATGTGAAGAGTGCATTTTTGAATGGATATCTGCAAGAAGAAGTTTATGTAGAACAGCCTAAAGGTTTTGTGGATCATCAGTTTCCTAATCATGTTTACAAACTGAAGAAGGCCTTATATGGATTGAAGCAAGCACCAAGAGCATGGTATGACAGACTGACTCAATTTCTTGTGGCTCAAGGTTACAGAAAAGGAGGTTCTGATAAGACTTTGTTTGTGAAAAATGAAAATGGGAGTCTGATGATTGCTCAGATTTATGTAGATGATATTGTGTTTGGTGGGATGTCTCAGAAGATGGTCAAATTGTTTGTTCAGCAGATGCAGTCAGAATTTGAAATGAGCCTAGTTGGTGAGCTGACATACTTTCTTGGGTTACAAGTCAAACAAATGGAAGATACAATCTTCATTTCTCAAAGTAAGTATGCCAAGAACATAGTGAAGAAGTTTGGTATGGAATCTGCTGCTCACAAGAAGACACCAGCTGCTACTCACCTGAAGTTGACTAAGGATGAACATGGAATATCAGTAGATCAAAGTCAATATAGAAGCATGATTGGGAGCTTATTGTATTTAACTGCAAGCAGACCTGATATCACTTATGCTGTTGGAGTATGTGCAAGATATCAAGCTGATCCTAAGATGAGTCATCTGACACAAGTTAAAAGGATCCTAAAGTATGTGAATAGCACAAGTGACTATGGAATCATGTATTCACATAGTTCAAGTTCTGAACTGGTGGGATTTTGTGATGCTGACTGGGCTGGAAGTGCTGATGACAGGAAGAGCACTTCAGGAGGTTGTTTCTTCTTAGGGAATAACTTGATTTCATGGTTCAGCAAGAAACAAAACTGTGTGTCATTATCAACTGCTGAGGCTGAGTATATTGCTGCTGGGAGTAGTTGCTCACAATTGGTGTGGATGAAGCAGATGCTGGAGGAGTACAACATTGAACAAGGAACTATGACATTGTTTTGTGACAATTTGAGTGCTATCAACATCTCTAAGAATCCAATTCAGCACAGCAGAACCAAACACATAGACATCAGACATCATTTTATCAGAAGCCTTGTGGAGGACAAGATTATTCAACTGGAACATGTGGACACTGAAGAGCAAATTGCTGACATATTCACAAAGGCCTTGGATGCTAAACAGTTTGAAAACTTGAGGAGCAAGTTAGGTGTATGTTTATTTGAAGAATTCTAGCAATTAAAGCAAACTGGATGTGAGGAAGATAGAGTACCTGCCAGCTTTGTTAGTGCTAAGTGTGATCCTGTCTTTGTGTGTGCAGTTTTCCTTCCCTATTTGAAGACTATGATTTGTCAGAATTTTATGGCTAAAAAGGGGGAGAAAATCTTATGCAATGAGTTGGCTTTGTTGGCTCTGATACCAAGAATTAGAAGATGTATTGCTGCATTTCAGATATGTGTGAAGGTGACTAGTTTTGCTCTGATACCATGTTTCTCTGTAGTTCAGTAGTGAGGGGGAGTTTGTGTGAGAAGCTGAGTTGCAGGGGGAGTGTTGTGGAGATTCAGAAGTAAGGGGGAGTGTTTGTGATGATCAGAAGTTGATCAGTAGCTCTGATACCATGGTTGTGATCAGAAGTTGATCAGTACTTGGTGGCTGTGTGCTTCAGTAGCTGTGATGTTTTGTAGAACTGAAGCTGGTTTGTGTTATTCATAGTTGTGTCCGCTGCTTATGTTTATGCTATGATATGTTATTGTGGAGTTCTTCATTGCTGAGTTGTTTATAAGGGAGATTGAAGGACTTGGATGGTTTTAGCCAAAAATTTGCCAAAGGGGGAGATTGTTGAGTCTTTTGTGTTGGCTGCATGTTTTGGCAAAACCAATGTATTGAATAGAAGCATCTCCATATTTGAAACATTTCTTCAGTTGCAAGTTTTGTGTTTTGAAGCCATTCAGAAGCTGAAAATGTCATCAGAAGCTGAATGCACTGTAGCACTTCAGAAGCTGAATTCAGGTTCTGATGCCAGCGTTGACTTATGTTGACTTCATCAGAAGCTGGTTATTTTCAAGGTTTTTCTATGCGAATCTTTGCAAGATTTATTGAATATTTATCCACGCATATGGCTTCTAGAATGTTGATTTATTTGGAGAAGATTTTATTGAAGATTTGGTTCAAAGATATGAAATTCATATTTTCCTGTTATAATCTTTAAAAGATTCAGTACAGTTTTATTTGTTACATTATTGGACCAATCTTATTTCAGTAACAAATCAAATCAGAAAGATTAGTTTGTTATTTTATTCTGCAAGACTGAAGGCTATAAATAGAGGAGGGCTGCTGCTATTCAAGACACGATTTAGAGAGTTAGAAAATCAAAAAATTGAGTCTGTGTTTTAACTTAGAGTTTATTGTGCACCACTCATATGTTTTGAGTTGGTTTAGAGTTTTATAGAGTTGTAATTCATTCTAAGCCTTTAGGTACGAATGAAGTCTTTGTGTTTTTGAAGTTTTCTGAAAAACAGAGTGTCTTTGATTAAGGGTTTCAGTAACTGGGTTTAGTTACTTGAATAGGAAGATAGTGGATTCTATTACTCAGAGTTGGGTAGAAGTCTTACTAGGTGGAGGTTAATTGCTTGGGATAAGAACTGGGAGTCAGTGTCTGAGTCTTAAGGATTAAATCCAATAGTGGATTTCCTTCCTGGATTGGTATCCCCCAGAGTAGGAGGTGTTTACTCCGAACTGGGTTAACAAACCTCTGTGTTTTTAGCTTTCCTGCACTTTACATTTCTGCTATTTATCTACTTTTATATTGTGCTAAGTTCTGTTCAGAACCTGTTGGTTCAGAACCTGCGTTTATCTCTTAAGTATTGCCTGGCCAGAATTTCATGATTTTCTTTCATAAATTAACAATTATAAACACATATGAGCAAAGATCTAGCAAACAAGGAAATTAGGGTAAACTCTAAAACTTCCTATAACTTGCAAAACTTATCAAAACACTCTAGATGGGTTCTAGAATCTGAAATGAGCTCACCTAAACCTTGATTGGTGCTGGTTATGCTTGTTCTCAGAAACCCTAGCTTGCTCCTTCACTTGTTTCTTTCTCTATTTGTTCTAATCTCCTCAAAACCTACTTGCTAGCAACTTCACAAGGATTTTGGGTGGAAGCTTGAAGGATTGGAGTGAGAGGGAGTGGCGTGAGAGTGAGAGAAATGAGGGGAAGAGACTGATTTTTGAGTGAGTGGAAGAGAAGAAAAACATTATGCAAAATATCTTCCTTTTCCTATTTCTTATAATCCCCCTTTTTGAAATATTCACAATATTGCCATTGCCACTTATTACTAAATTGCCACGGTTATAATTTACTTCTAACACTGATAACTGATACTCACAAGCGGGATATTACAACGAGCCTAACAATGCTCCTGTCAACGGCTCATACTCTAGTTCTAACTTTACTCTCCATATTCTGAATTCTGTAACCATCTCTTGGTCAGCTCATTAAATATAATCATAAAAACATTGCAGAAACCCGACTGAAAGCATATCTGAGGCAACTTAAGTTCACGCACAATCACTTGTGGCAACTCCTGAAAACATTCTATAACTTTTGGAAATTCACATCTTTTATATATTGAATTCACTAGGGGTTTGAGACCCGTTACTAGTCGTTCCATCTTTATCTGTAAGGATTTCATACCCATAATCTTTTCCGAGACAACTCAAGCCCCCCTTTCTTTACCATATCTCTCAGGTTACCCCTCGAGTTTCTCCGGAAACAATCCGTCTTGAAATAAATTCAAACTCTTACTGGCTCTCATGTACGCCCAAATATAGATTAAGTCTCTTCGAGCACCCAATTAATTGATCTTGACTTCAGCACTTATCATTATCCATTGGATTCCCCCAGTAACTTGTTATTGTATTCTCAATTCAAATCTTGATCTTATTAGCCGAATGATTCTTCATATAGTTTGAACAACCCCAAAGTCTGTACATTCTACCACCTTTGAAAGCATACTAACATAAGGTGATCATTTCCGGCTTTCAGAATAATTGTGCAGGGAAAATCCATCAGTGCACTAAATTCCAACAACTTATTATTTATTATCCAACCTTCATTAAGTAAAATTCCAGTCTAGCTTAGCTTGTTTCCAATCTTCTTACTAATAAGACACATCTGAACATCTGATTCAAGCTCCGTTATGCAACAGGTCCTATTATCACCACTTATTCATCTATCTCAGTTCTTAGGTTGCATACCATCTTCTTTTCTTAATTCCCAAATCTAGCATTTATGGTTCGAGAGGTGCGACTGATCTGATGGGGTTAAACATACCTGTGATTCATGCTCAATGACCACACTTGAGTGGTTGGTTTCATTTGTCCAGATGATTCGCTTAATCCATAATTAATTCTCTTAACTGTTTGGAGTTCGATTCTTCAGCACCCTATCTTTGCTGGGAGCCTAGAGGTTTCAAAACCGACCGATAATTCCTCATTTCAAGTCTCTAGGTTTGGTACTGAAATTCCTTAACTCTGTACTCAGAATTGTTACTTAGTCCATGAAATTCTGGCCAGGCAATACTTAAGAGAAACTAACAGGTTCTGAACCAGCAGGTTCTGAACTATACGCAGGGCACAATAGTTTGCTTAAAACAGAGCACACACAAACACAATGCAAAGCAAGAAAATAAAGTGCAGGAAAGTAAAAGGCACACAAGGTTTGTTAACCCAGTTCGGAGTAAACACCTACTCTGGGGGATACCAATCCAGGAAGGAAATCCACTATAGGATTTAACCCAAAGACTCAAGACACTGACTCCCAATTCCCAGCCTTAGCAATTAAACTCCTCCTAGTCAGACTTCTACCCAACTCTGAGTATTAGAATCCTCTAACTTCCTATTCAAGCAACTAAACCCAGCTACTTGAACAACCCTTAACAATACCCTGTTTTTGAACACAATTTCAATGACAACACTTCATTCGTACCTAAAGGCTTAGAATGAATTACAACTTAATGAAAACACTAAACCAACTCAAAACATATGAGTGGTGTACAAAGAAACTCTAAGTTAAAAACACAGACTCAATTTTCTGAAAATATAACTCTCTAAAACTCGTATATTGAATAGCAGCAGCCCTCCTCCTTATATAGCCTTCAGTCTTGCAGCAAGTCTCTTAATTATGCTCCAAATCTTCTGAATTGATTTGTTACTGGAATAAGATTGAACCAATAGAGTAACAAATAAAACTGCATAGAATCTTTGAAAGATTAAAACAGAAAATACGAATTTTCATAACTTTGAACCAAATCTTCAAAGATATCTTCTCCAATTAAACCAGCCTTCTAGAAGCAATTATACAAAGATAATTCCTTGCTAAATGTCCCAAGATACGCGCAAAAACAATCCAGCAAACCCAGCTTCTGATGTGGTCAACAGAAGTCAACGCTGGCTTCAGAACCTGAAACTGCTACTGAAGTGCTACAGTGCTTCTGATGAGCATTTCAGCTTCTGATGTAGATTTCAGCTTCTGAATGGCTTCAAATGAGAAAACTTGTAACTGAAGAAATGTTCAACATAAGGAAATGCTTCTATTCCATACTTTGGTTTTGCCAAACAATGCAGCCAACACCAAAAGACTCAACAATCTCCCCCTTTGGCAAATTTTTGGCTAAAACCATCCAAGTTCTTCAATCTCCCATATAATCAACTCAGCAATGAAGAACTCCACAATAATACATCATAGCAATTTGTTTAGGCAGCGGATTCAGCTATGTTAAACAACAGCTTCAGCTTCTGACACCTGAAGCACACATAATCCAAGTACTGATCAACTCCTGATCATCACAACCATGGTATCAGAGCTACAGAGCTTACTGATCAATTCTTGATCATCACAAACACTCCTCCTGCAACTCAGCATACACTCAGCATACATCAAACTCCCCCTTACTTCTGAATTTATGGTATCAGAGCATATCAGAAGCACACTTCAGGAGCTCTGAACACAATTGTTCTTCAGGACCACTACACTTCAGGACCACATCATCACTCAGGTATATAACAAACTTGTACTCCCCCTGAGACACATACTCCCCCTCAATAACATCTTGACAGCTCTTGTTATATTGGTTCTGAACTCTGAGCTTCACAAGTAACTTCTGAACAACACTGAAAGCTGAATTTGAACTAATTCTCTGAGCAGCAACACTTGGTATCAGAGCCAACACATTACATAAGATTTTCTCCCCCTTTTTAGCCACAAAATTCTGACAAATCTCAGACATCAAATAGGGAACCAAAACTACATATCCAAAAGTAGTCTCAGACTCTGACTTAGGTTCAGGATCACACTTAGCAAAGGCACAACTGGCAGGTACTCTAGCTTCCTCACATCCAGTTTGCAGTAATTGCTATAACTCTTCATGCAAACACACACCTAACTTGCTCCTTAAGTTTTCAAACTGCTTAGCATCCAAGGCCTTTGTGAAAATGTCTGCAACTTGTTCTTCAGTAGCTACATGTTCCAGCTGAATAACTTTATCCTGCACAAGGTTTTTGATAAAATGATGTCTGATGTCTATGTGTTTGGTTCTGCTGTGCTGAATTGGATTCTTAGAGATGTTGATGGCACTCAAATTGTCACAAAACAATGTCATAGTTCCTTGTTCAATGTTGTACTCCTCTAGCATCTGCTTCATCCACACCAATTGTGAGCAACTACTTCTAGCAGCAATATACTCAGCCTCAGCAGTTGACAATGACACACAGTTTTGTTTCTTGCTGAACCACGAAATCAATTTATTTCCTAAGAAGAAACAACCTCCTGAGGTGCTCTTCCTGTCATCAGCACTTCCAGTCCAGTCAGCATCACAAAATCCCATCAATTCAGAACTTGAACTATGAGAATACATGATTCCATAGTCACTTGTGCTATTCACATACTTCAAGATCCTTTTAACTTGTGTCAGATGACTCATCTTAGGATCAGCTTGGTATCTTGCACATACTCCAACAGCATAAGTGATATCAGGTTTGCTTGCAGTGAAATACAATAAGCTCCCTATCATGCTTCTGTACTGACTTTGATCAACTGATACTCCTTGTTCATCTTTGGTTAGCTTCAGATGAGTAGCAGCTGGTGTCTTTTTATGAGCAGCAGATTCCATACCAAACTTCTTCACTATGTTCTTGGCATATTTACTCTGAGAGATAAAGATTGTATCTTCCATTTGCTTGACTTGCAATCCAAGAAAATATGTCAGCTCACCAACCAAACTCATTTCAAATTCTGATTGCATTTGCTGAACAAACAGTTTGACCATCTTCTGAGACATTCCTCCAAACACTATATCATCCACATAAATCTGAGCAATCATCAGACTCCCATTTTCATCTTTCACAAACAAGGTCTTATCAGAACCTCCTTTTCTGTAACCTTGAGCCACAAGAAACTGAGTCAGCCTGTCATACCATGCTCTTGGTGCTTGCTTCAATCCATATAAGGCCTTCTTCAGTTTGTAAACATGATTAGGAAAATTATGATCCACAAATCCTTTAGGCTGTTCAACATACACTTCTTCTTGCAGATATCCATTCAGAAATGCACTCTTCACATCCATCTGAAATAGCTTGAACTTGAGAATGCAGGAGACACCCAACAGTAGTCTTATGGACTCTAGTCTGGCCACAGGTGCAAAGATTTCATCAAAATCCAATCCCTCCACTTGAGTATAGCCTTGAGCAACCAACCTTGCTTTGTTTCTGACCACAGTACCATTTTCATCTGTTTTGTTCTTGTATATCAATTTAGTACCAATCACAGTCAACCCTTCAGGTCTTGGAACTAGATCCCACACTTCACTCCTTTTGAATTGATTCAACTCATCTTGCATTGCTTCAATCCAAAATTCATCAGTTAGGGCTTCTTTCACATTTTTAGGCTCAACCTTTGACACAAAACATGAATCAGTAGCAGCAGCATCTGATCTCCTGGTTCTGACACCTTGTTCTAAGCTTCCAATGATTAAGTCTTTAGGATGATCCTTCTGAACTCTAATTGATGCCCCTTTACCATTTGGAACTTGATCTGGTTGATCTTCTGCTTCTTCAGACTCTGAGTGCTTTTCTGCTTCTGAAGTTTGTTCTTCTGAGGCTTCAGGCTCTGGAACAACTTCAGGCTCATTCTTTTCATTCTCAGCAGACAAATCATCAATAACCACATTTATGGACTCCATCACAACCTTGGTTCTGGAATTAAACACCCTGTAAGCTCTGCTGTTCACTGAATAACCCAGGAATATGCCCTCATCAGACTTAGGATCCAGTTTTCTTCTATTCTCTCTGTCAGCCAAGATATAACATCTGCTCCCAAAAACATGGAAATATTTCACAGTTGGCTTCCTCCCTTTCCACAATTCATACAGAGTAGATGTTGTTCCCTTTTTCAAAGTGACTCTATTGTGTATGTAACATGCTGTGTTCATAGCTTCAGTCCAAAACATATATGGCAGCTTCTTAGCATGCAGCATAACCCTTGCACATTCTGCTAATGTTCTATTCTTCCTCTCAACTACACCATTTTGCTGAGGTGTGATAGGTGCAGAAAACTCGTGTTTTATACCTTCAGAAGCACAGAATTCTGAAAAACTTTTGTTTTCAAATTCTTTGCCATGATCACTCCTGATTCTGACAATACCACTGTCCTTCTCTCTTTGAAGTTGAATGCACAAGTCTCTAAAAACTTCAAAAGTGTCAGACTTTTCTCTAACAAAGCTGACCCATGTATATCTTGAGTAGTCATCTACCATTACAAAGGCATATCTCTTTCCTCCAATACTTTCTACTTATAGGCCCCATTAAATCCATATGAACAAGTTCTAGTACTTTGGTAGTTACCTGGTGAACTAATCTGGGATGAGACTTTCTTGTTTGTTTACCAATCTGACAATCACCACAAACACTGTCCTCATTGATCTTCAGATTAGGCACACCTCTGATAGCTTCAGTACTTAGGATTTTCTTCATGCCTTTCAAATGCAAATGTCCTAGTTTCTGGTGCCAGAGTTTGACTTCCTCTTCTGAGCTCATAAGACAAGAAGTCAGACTTCTTTCTTCTTCAGAAACCCACAAATAATAATTGTCTTTGGATCTGCAGCCCCTCATCTGAGTTTTTCCATCCTGATCAGTAACAATACACTCCTGCTTGTTGAAATTAACTTTCAAATCCTGATCACACAGCTGGCTAATACTGATCAGATTAGAGGTTAATCCTTCCACAAGTAGCACATCATTAAGTCTGGGCAACCCTTCTCTGATCAAATCACCTATACCCAGAATCTGACCTTTTACACCATCTCCAAATGTCACATAACTTCTGGAGTATGATCTGATATTGCTCAGTAGCTTCTTCACACCAGTCATGTGCCTTGAACACCCACTATCAAAATACCAGTCTTCCTTTGAAGTTGCTCTCAAAGAAGTGTGAGCTATAAGGCCTACATTCTGAACTTTGGGCTTCCACACCTTCTGAACATTGTGTCTGGGTGCAGCTGGTTCAACTCTTCTATACTGAAAATGTTCAGGATAGCCGTAAAGTTTGAAGCAGAATGGTTTGATATGCCCTTTCTTTCCACAATGATGACAGATCCATGTTTGATTCCTGCTCCTTCTGTTTCTGAAAAATTTATGGGGTTGCTCCTGAGGTAGCATCTGATCATGCTTCTGACCTTGCATCTGAGGTCTCTTCTGAGCTTGCTTCTGAGGTCTCAACTGAATATGCTTCTGACCTTGCATCTGGGCTCGTTTCTGAGGTCTCTTCTTTGATGTTCCAACCATGGAATCATGAGTTTGAGTAGCAGGAACAAAATTCATCTGTTTAGGAATCCGAGTCTGATCAACACAACCTAAACCAGTTTTTCCTTGTTGCTGATTCTCCAAAATGTCCTCCAATTTATCAGTAGCTGAGTTCAACATCCTCACTTGCTTCTTCGTTTGATCAAGTTGGGAGTTCAGTTGGTTCACTTCTTCTTTTAAATTTGAATTTTGCACTACCAGTTCACCTTTTTCAGCCTCCAGTTGAAGAATAGTCTCCTTCTGATCCAAAACTTGTTTGCAAACCTCAGCACTTCTGGTATACAACTTCTTGTAGTTATCAGCTAGTTCATCATATGAGGTTTTAGCAGCTTCAGACGCAGATGAGGCTTCAGACTCTGAGTCAGACTCTGAAAAGGTCTCAGACTCTAAAACAGCTTCTTTCTTCAAGATAGCTCCTGACCTTACAACCAGACCAGTATCACACATCCCAGATTCACTTCCATCATCTTCTTCAGAATCATCATCAGACCATGCAACTGCTAGGCTTTTTTTCTACTTCTTAAGAAAAGTAGGACATTCAGACTTGATATGTCCATACCCCTCACACTCATAGCATTGCACACCTTTGGCTTGGTTACTTTTCTCCTAAGACTTGGTCTTCTTCTCATCAGTTTGTTGCTTTTTGTTATTGAATCTGAAGTTCTGACCTTTGGTTTTGGCTTTTCTGTTAACATTCTTCAGAATCTTGTTGAATTGTTTTCCTAGCAACACTAGAGCTTCTGATAAGTCATCCTCATCACACTCTTGTTGATCATCAGCTTCAGAATTCACACTAAAAGCTACACCTTTTCCTTTCTTCTCAGTCTGTTTGCAAAAGGTTGTTTCGAAATTGAGCAATGACCCAATCAGCTCCTCAAGCTTCATAGTGGTAATATCATGAGCCTCTTCAATTGCTGTCACTTTCATATCAAATCTTCTGGGCAGGGATCTGAGAATTTTTCTTACCAACTTCTCATCAGACATCTTTTCACCAAGAGAATCAAAAGAATTTTCCATGTCCAGCACATTCATGTAAAAATCCTGAATAGATTCATCTTCCTTCATCTTCAGGTTTTCAAATTTTGTGGTCAGCAGCTGCAGTCTGGACATCTTTACTTTAGAAGTTCCTTCATGAGTTGTCTTTAAAATTTCCCAGGCCTCCTTTGCAACAGTACACTGTTTGATAAGTCTGAACATGTTCTGATCAACACCATTAAAGATAGCATTCAAAGCTTTTGAATTTCCCAGTGACAGATCATCTTCGGCTTTGGTCCATTCCTCCTCAGGCTTCAGAACCTCAGTCTTGTTACCATCTTTGTCTGTATACACAGGATGATCCCAGCCTTTTATCACAGCTTTCCAAGTCCTGCTGTCAATAGACTTTAGAAAAGCACACATCCTTGACTTCCAATACTCATAGTTTGTGCCATCTAGTAGGGGTGGTCTATTGACATAGCCTCCTTCTCTATCCATGCTTGCCAGATATTAACTCCTCTGGATCTTACCCAATTTACAGGCAGGGTGCCTGCTCTGATACCAATTGAAATTCTGGCCAGGCAATACTTAAGAGAAACTAACAGGTTCTGAACCAGCAGGTTCTGAACTATACGCAGGGCACAATAGTTTGCTTAAAACAGAGCACACACAAACACAATGCAAAGCAAGAAAATAAAGTGCAGGAAAGTAAAAGGCACACAAGGTTTGTTAACCCAGTTCGGAGTAAACACCTCCTACTCTGGGGGATACCAATCCAGGAAGGAAATCCACTATAGGATTTAACCCAAAGACTCAAGACACTGACTCCCAGTTCCCAGCCTTAGCAATTAAACTCCTCCTAGTCAGACTTCTACCCAACTCTGAGTATTAGAATCCTCTAACTTCCTATTCAAGCAACTAAACCCAGCTACTTGAACAACCCTTAACAATACCCTGTTTTTGAACACAATTTCAATGACAACACTTCATTCGTACCTAAAGGCTTAGAATGAATTACAACTTAATGAAAACACTAAACCAACTCAAAACATATGAGTGGTGTACAAAGAAAACTCTAAGTTAAAAACACAGACTCAATTTTCTGAAAATATAACTCTCTAAAACTCGTATATTGAATAGCAGCAGCCCTCCTCCTTATATAGCCTTCAATCTTGCAGCATGTCTCTTAATTATGCTCCAAATCTTCTGAATTGATTTGTTACTGGAATAAGATTGAACCAATAGAGTAACAAATAAAACTGCATAGAATCTTTGAAAGATTAAAACAGAAAATACGAATTTTCATAACTTTGAACCAAATCTTCAAAGATATCTTCTCCAATTAAACCAGCCTTCTAGAAGCAATTATACAAAGATAATTCCTTGCTAAATGTCCCAAGATACGCGCAAAAACAATCCAGCAAACCCAGCTTCTGATGTGGTCAACAGAAGTCAACGCTGGCTTCAGAACCTGAAACTGCTACTGAAGTGCTACAGTGCTTCTGATGAGCATTTCAGCTTCTGATGTAGATTTCAGCTTCTGAATGGCTTCAAATGAGAAAACTTGTAATTGAAGAAATGTTCAACATAAGGAAATGCTTCTATTCCATACTTTGTTTTTGCCAAACAATGTAGCCAACACCAAAAGACTCAAGAGTCCACACTTCACTTTAACTTCTCAAACTGCGGTTCCCGTTAAGGTTCCACGTCATTCCTTAGAGTATCCCATGATTCCTTAATCCTTATGTCTTCGGCAGACGAAGCATCGTCCAACGACGCGTTCAACTGGGTTGAGGTCCTTCACTTTGCTTTCTAAATATCTCTTATGTTTCTGAAACCTTGCCACTAACAGGCTTCATTACTTTACAATTTGATGGCCACCATTTGGCATGAATACTTCTTCGCCAATTCTGTAACACCCATACTAAATTATCTAGAATATTTAGCATGTGTATTAATCTGATACTGGGTACATTAAAATTTTCAATAATAATAACAATAATACATACAACTGAATGAGTACAAGTTGGCTCGTTATACAATTATCCAAATTCATAACATACACTTCTATATACATATATACCATCTGTCAGCCTCTTGAGCGTGTCCTTGACGAGCAACTGCACTCCATCCAGCATCTTCATGAAGATCTTCATCTGAAAACCTGCACCAGAAGGATAGGGATGAGACATAATGTCTCGGTGAGCTCCTACCCTACCTACTATTGGCAACCACAGGGAACCTAGGGTCGCCGTGCCTACCTCGGCAATCTTGGGGATACCTATGATCACCAAGTCTTAACCTTACCCATAGAGGGTTACCTGACTGTTCCTGCTAAACTGTGTAGTCATAAACTGGACTACTTCCTACTAAACTAGTGATCAAGGGGAAACCTAGGATCACTGTCTGAATCTGATACTGAATAGTCCTGAGATCTAGACTATATCCTGATAACTGGGTGATCGAGGGGAAACCTAGGATCACCGCCTGATAACTGATACCTGTCTGATAATTATTCTCTGTCTGATAACATGAATAAATATTAACTGTTACATGTCTTTATGTTAGCTGTTAGCGTTGAACAAGCAATATTATCTGGGTTCATTTTACGGAATGCCCCCGGGTGGAGTAACCCCGAAGCACATTCCCCTGATAACCGGTGAAAATTCCTATCATATCAGGCTAACACCGGACTCCTCTTGTCGTCGTGCGGTTATCCTTGCGGAATAACACGTCCCACTGGCGTGAACCTCCTGTGTCCCACTGGCGTGAACAACAGAAGACACGACTTAACATTAATAGTCTTAACTTACGCGTATACCCCCCGTGTCCCACTGGCGTGAACGACGGAAGACGCGAATTAATAATCTTTAACTTATGCATGAACCTTTCCTGTCCCACTGGCGTGAACAACGAAGGCCACGGCTTAATGTCTTAATAATTCTTTGAAATGAGTCTTGAATACATAACCTAAAAAAGGTTCTCAACTTAGAACATTAAATCATTCCCATCTTAGGTACCTATGAGTACTTCTATCACTTCACTATAAATTGGCATAATCAATGCATTCTTAAGGAGGATAACCTCCCAATACTTAACTTAGAAACTTACAGTCTTAGGCTCATCGTTCTCATAAGCCATTGCTTGGTTATTTGAAACATTCCATAACTTAAATAACCTTATTCTTACATTTCTAATGCTTTGTCCAATCCTTAAATCATCCATTCCTTAAATGTTGAAATCACCTTCCGGATATGTCAAGAATGGTGTTTTTCTTAGAAATTTAAGTTCTCTTTGAAAACGGTTATTAAAAGCCTCGCCGAACGCGTTTACAGCACCCAGAACGAACCAGAACAAACCTGAGCAGGCTGCCTGATTTCGCTGAGCGACCCTGTGGCGAGAGGTTGGCGAAACAAGGCAGGGAAAAATGCTGGAATCGCCGTTTTCTCGCCCCGAGTTCGCCGGGCGAAATTGACAGTTCAAAACATGTTAAAAATGTGATTTTTCCACCATTTTGACACAACTAATCATACCCAGGCATCCCAACAATATAAGGAATGAATTTCTGATACAAAATGATAGCTTTAAACATGAATCATCAAGGAATTGGCAAGCATATGAGATTTAGGTAAAATTTCTAAACTTAGCTCAAATTGTAAAATACTCTCAAACTTACTCAAGCGGGTTCTAAAACCCTGTGGAGCTCACCTTGATCTCTTATTATGATTCTTGATAGCTTCCTTGCCAACTTATGTCCAAACCCTAGCTTGAATCCTTAATCTCCCCTTGTTTCTTCTTAACTTCCTCTTGTTCCATTCTCTCCATAATTGAGTTTGCTTTTGCTCCAAGAAGCTTGGAAGGAAGGAAATTGATGGAGGGTGGTTTAATGGAGGAGGGCGCAAGCTTAGAGGGAGGGAGAGGGAGAGAATTTCTGGTTATGAGAGAGAGAAGGGAGAGATGAGAATGAAGAGAAAATATCTTCCCCCTCTTTTTAAATAAACTCCTCCTTCCCTATAATTACGAAAATGCCATTGCTTGCATAATAAGCTTCTAACACTGATAACTGATACTTATAAGCGGGATATTACCCTTGCCATATAAATAAACCCATTAACTGATATTTTACCAAATTTTCCTTTGCTCAAAACATCTTTGATACTTCGTCTCAATATTAATAAATATTCGAGTCTTAGGCGGGATATTACAATCTACCCCCCTTAAAGAAATTTCGTCCTCAAAATTTAGAATCCACTCATTCTCATGTGTGCATGAATCCCTCGTACTACTTTCCCCATTAGCCAAAACTCCAGTTCGTCTTACTTATCGGAATTCCTTGGATTTCCAGCTCTATATATCAAATATAGTCGACAACTTTTTCCTTTAACTGAAATGCCCATGTTGAATTTCATAACTCTTACGTAGTGGGATGTGAGGTTATCTGAACCAATTTACCCGACTCACTTGACTTTTCCTCTTGTTCATGCACTTCTGCAAATTCAATTCGAAGTTATTAAGTCTTAAACACTCGTACTGATTAATCTTATAATTCTCGCCATAGTCCGCGTAATCTTACTTTGACGACATTGGGTCGTTCTTATTATTCTCAAATGACTCCATCGAATTCTTGTATTCAACCTTTGCCTTGTATGACGGCATTCTACATATAGTGATACCATTTCATATAGAATTTTCCTTACTCTGAAACATCTGATATTGAGTATCCTCTAATGGGAGTAAAATTACTGCACTACCTTCATTATACAAACACACGGAGGAGGCATCATTATGGTACCTACTCTTTTCTTTCTGGCATCCTGGTGTGCTACTTTCCATAATCCTATTCATTACTTCCACTATGGAATTTCAAGAACTCGCGGAATTTTACAGATTACTTATGCTTCGCTTCAATAAGTTTTTAACGTCATTTATCTGAATAACTTAGAAGGCATTCTTCATTACTTGGAGCTTGATGTTCTTCCATCATTTATGTCACGTCCTGTTCTTGTGTTCTAGCCGAGGCGTAAATATTTTCTACACCGATAATCTCAAACTCATAGGGGTTTAATTCAAGTGATGAGTGATATAAGTCGTCTCACATATTATCATATAGTACAATTCATAGTACATCTCATCATCCTTGTCCGACTAACGGGACATCATTCTTGATTTAAACATATTTGAGACGCTACCACATCATTTGGGAATCTTTTCTTACTTTTAACTCATTTTGTAATATCCGGGATTTGCCTTTCAACTGGCTTGCCAGGTTTGCCCCGCCAATGTTACCCATGTTTATTTCTTAAGTGTACAACAACTTATAACACGAATTATGGTTACATTCTCTCGGCATCGTAAACTTATTTTCTCATTCTGGACGCTGAATTTCAAGATCCTTGTTTTCAAAAGAAAACTCCACTTGAGTACTACCAAAATAGCACACTTTAAATCCTTTAATCAAAACCTGAACTTACGTAGCCCCTTTACTGTAGACTACGAGTGACTTTTAATCTGCATAAAAGTTCTTCTTCTTTTACTAGTGAACATTAAGTACATTCATTTCTGAACTCTTCTGCTAAGCTATGGTGATATCAACAATTCTGTTCTGGTAAAAACCTTCATACTTAAACATTCCTGATTGCGTACCACTATTGCCAAAACACGTCACATAGTTGAAAATCTGCTACGCTACTATCTGAGTAGTTTAAGCACTGCCTGATAAGTATATATAATACTAAACATAACCTGATACATGTGACATGTTGACAGATTGTAGGTACAACATGGATTAAACTCATATGTCACTGCATCGTTGTTTCTGATCAATGCTTCAATTTCGAAAATTTACCGTCTTGCAAGTGCATCTTTTACGGATGTTGCCTCATGCTTAACCCTCTTGACTAAACTTACTCTTCAAGTCCACTTGAAGTTACTGAGTCAAATTAGCTAATTTACCGTATTAGCGGTGACTTTCCTTGCTCTAGACTCATTGTGCTAAAAGTATATTCTTCTCATTCTTATCACAGAATCCTAAACTGCTTCGATTTCCGTTTCTCTTGTATTTCGAGGTTTGAAATATCCCTCGGCTTAACGTTTAAAATTTCCTTCTAGAACTTATAACAAGTTCGAGTCGTTACTGCTCACTGATATTCTGTGATTCAATAATTGGGCGCTTATTGCCTTCCTGTGGTTCATCTGAAAAGAACTACACAAGCATCCTTGAATTACTTTTTCGCTGTGCAACTCTGATCTAAACAAAACACTTTGGGGTAGGAATAATACACCCTTATCAAATCCTCTGGCTGACTTGTTCCTTAATGACTTATAGCTATCACAGCAAAATCATCTTACATTCGCTGACTCTTTTATGGCTTAAACCACCTGTTGAACTTACTGATTGGTCGTCATTTGACACTGTGTTTCCTTTTGGACATAAACCATATACTTACCTTCACGATAATACGCCAAAACTTGTAAACGGTTTTCGGCAACTGTTACGAGCCTAACAAAGCTCCTATCAACGGCTCATACTCTGATTCTTACTTATTCTCCATGTCCTGATTCCTGTGACCATCTCATGGTCCATCCAACTTGTATTATCGTTTTAACATTATAGAAACCGACCACAAGGTACACCTGGAGTAGTTTAAATTTCAAACTTAAATCACTTGTGGCAACTTCTAAAATGACTTATGGTTTCGGAAGGTTCACGTCTTTCATTCACTGAATCCACTGAGGATCTGAGTCCCATTACTAATCGTTCTATATCTATCCATAAGGATTTCATACCCATAATCTTTCCGAGACAGCTACGGTCTCTATGGTTTTACCATACCTCTTAAATTACCTTCGAATCCCTCCGATTAATTGATCTTGAGCTTCAAAACCTCATCATTATCTTTCAAAACTGGTCTACTATAACCATGAGTCCTCGTACACTCGTCTTCTTCATCCAATAAAGGGACTTCAACTTATTATTCAATATCCTCTTCAGAGAACTCATTACTTACTACTGAGCTTGCGTTTCTCGTAGGAAACATCTTAATGGTTCATCATAATAAAATAATCCAATTCTCTTCTCTTGGTATAAAACTTTTCATTGGACTTAGCTTATTTCAAATCTGCTTGTCAACAGAACATATCCTGAAACACGCTTCGATGTGCAACAGGTATCATCATTTCAACTTACTCATCCATTTCGGGTCCTAGATTGCATACCATCTTCTCTTCTTAAGGAGTGCTCCACTGCCATCCTCATGCCACTTCTCAACAACGGTTCCAATTATGGTTTCATAATTTTCTTACCGTCCATGTCTCTTCCTATGAGACATCTCTCAATGACGCGTCCAACTGTATTGAGGTTCTTCACCTTATCCTTAAATATCTCTAGCATTCCTGAAACTCTGCCATAGACAAGCTTAGTCACTTTACAGTTCGATGGCCACTATTTGGCGTTGATTACTCCTTCTCCAACTCCGTCAAACAATTCTACCACCTTAGTCTTCGCCCTTCACAAACTTCATCCCTCCTTGGTCACATTCAGCCCTCGGACATTTATCCTAACTGTCATATACTAGACTGAGTTGATCAGGCTCAGCTAGATGTGACCTTTAGAATAATATCCGGAACCCAATGGTCCCACTACTTTTTATTGAATCTTTAATGACCCAAGGCACGGTCTGAATCGACCTGCTCTGATACCAATTGTAACACCCATACTAAATTATCTAGAATATTTAGCATGTGTATTAATCTGATACTGGGTACATTAAAATTTTCAATAATAATAACAATAATACATACAGCTGAATGAGTACAAGTTGGCTCGTTATACAATTATCCAAATTCATAACATACACTTCTATATACATATATACCATCTGTCAGCCTCCTGAGCGTGTCCTTGACGAACAACTGCACTCCATCCAGCATCTTCATGAAGATCTTCATCTGAAAACCTGCACCAGAAGGATAGGGATGAGACATAATGTCTCAGTGAGCTCCTACCCTACCTACTATTGGCAACCACAGGGAACCTAGGGTCGCCGTGCCTACCTCGGCAATCTTGGGGATACCTATGATCGCCAAGTCTTAACCTTACCCATAGAGGGTTACCTGACTGTTCCTGCTAAACTGTGTAGTCATAAACTGGACTACTTCCTACTAAACTAGTGATCAAGGGGAAACCTAGGATCACTGTCTGAATCTGATACTGAATAGTCCTGAGATCTAGACTATATCCTGATAACTGGGTGATCGAGGGGAAACCTAGGATCACCGCCTAATAACTGATACCTGAATCTGATACCTGTCTGATAATTATTCTCTGTCTGATAACATGAATAAATATTAACTGTTACATGTCTTTATGTTAGCTGTTAGCGTTGAACAAGCAATATTATCTGGGTTCATTTTACGGAATGCCCCCGGGTGGAGTAACCCCGAAGCACATTCCCCTGATAACCGGTGAAAATTCCTATCATATCAGGCTAACACCGGACTCCTCTTGTCGTCGTGCGGTTATCCTTGCGGAATAACACGTCCCACTGGCGTGAACCTCCTGTGTCCCACTGGCGTGAACAACAGAAGACACGACTTAACATTAATAGTCTTAACTTACGCGTATACCCCCCGTGTCCCACTGGCGTGAACGACGGAAGACGCGAATTAATAATCTTTAACTTATGCATGAACCTTTCATGTCCCACTGGCGTGAACAACGAAGGCCACGGCTTAATGTCTTAATAATTCTTTGAAATGAGTCTTGAATACATAACCTAAAAAAGGTTCTCAACTTAGAACATTAAATCATTCCCATCTTAGGTACCTATGAGTACTTCTATCACTTCACTATAAATTGGCATAATCAATGCATTCTTAAGGAGGATAACCTCCCAATACTTAACTTAGAAACTTACAGTCTTAGGCTCATCGTTCTCATAAGCCATTGCTTGGTTATTAGAAACATTCCAGAACTTAAATAACCTTATTCTTACATTTCTAATGCTTTGTCCAATCCTTAAATCATCCATTCCTTAAATGTTGAAATCACCTTCCGGATATGTCAAGAATGGTGTTTTTCTTAGAAATTTAAGTTCTCTTTGAAAACGGTTATTAAAAGCCTCGCCGAACGCGTTTACAGCACCCAGAACGAACCAGAACAAACCTGAGCAGGCTGCCTGATTTCGCTGAGAGACCCTGTGGCGAGAGGTTGGCGAAACAAGGCAGGGAAAAATGCTGGAATCGCCGTTTTCTCGCCCCGAGTTCGCCGGGCGAAATTGACAGTTCAAAACATGTTAAAAATGTGATTTTTCCACCATTTTGACACAACTAATCATACCCAGGCATCCCAACAATATAAGGAATGAATTTCTGATACAAAATGATAGCTTTAAACATGAATCATCAAGGAATTGGCAAGCATATGAGATTTAGGTAAAATTTCTAAACTTAACTCAAATTGTAAAATACTCTCAAACTTACTCAAGCGGGTTCTAAAACCCTGTGGAGCTCACCTTGATCTCTTATTATGATTCTTGATAGCTTCCTTGCCAACTTATGTCCAAACCCTAGCTTGAATCCTTAATCTCCCCTTGTTTCTTCTTAACTTCCTCTTGTTCCATTCTCTCCATAATTGAGTTTGCTTTTGCTCCAAGAAGCTTGGAAGGAAGGAAATTGATGGAGGGTGGTTTAATGGAGGAGGGCGCAAGCTTAGAGGGAGGGAGAGGGAGAGAATTTCTGGTTATGAGAGAGAGAAGGGAGAGACGAGAATGAAGAGAAAATATCTTCCCCCTCTTTTTAAATAAACTCCTCCTTCCCTATAATTACGAAAATGCCATTGCTTGCATAATAAGCTTCTAACACTGATAACTGATACTTATAAGCGGGATATTACCCTTGCCATATAAATAAACCCATTAACTGACATTTTACCAAATTGTCCTTTGCTCAAAACATCTTTGATACTTCGTCTCAATATTAATAAATATTCGAGTCTTACGCGGGATATTACAAATTCCGTCTTAAAATTCTGCCACCTTTAATCTTCGCCTTTCATAAACTTCATTCCTCCTTGGTCACATTCAGCTCTCGGACATTTATCCTAACTGTCATATACTAGATTGAGTTGATCAGGCTCAACTAGATGTGACATTTAGAACAATATGCGGAACCCAATGGTCCCACTACTTTATTGAATTTTTTAATGACCCAAGGCACGGTCTGAATCGACCTGCTCTGATACCAATTGTAACACCCATACTAAATTATCTAGAATATTTAGCATGTGTATTATTCTGATACCGGATACATTAAAATTTTCAATAATAATATTAATACATACAACTGAATGAGTACAAGTTGGCTCGTTTGTACAAATATCCAAATATCATTTACAAATACTTAAACATATACTGATAAACATCTGAGCTTGACCCTGACGAGCAACTGCACTCCATCCAGCGTCTCCCAGAAGATCTTCATCTGAGAACCTCTTGCTTACCTATAAACCTGCACCAGAAGGATTGGGATGAGACATAATGTCTCAGTGAGCTCCAGCCCAATCTACTGTTGGCAACCACGGGGGAAACCTAGGGTCGTCGTGCCTACTCTTGGCAATCTTGGGGATACCTACGATCGCCGTCATTCTCTACATATTTCGCGATCAAGGGAAAACCTAGGATCGCTACATGTCTTAATCTTATGCTTATCATAATCTAACCTTAAACTTAAACTTATACTTAGTGATCTGGGGACATCCTATGATCACTTTCTTTCTCTGCTGACTACTCAACATTTTCTCATAATAATTTCATAAGTATTAATATACATCATTCTTAATTGTAAAGTTAGTAAGTCAGCGTTGAACAAACAATAATTATCTGGGTTCATTTTACGGAGTGCATCCGGGTGGAGTAACCCCGAAGTACATCTCCCTTCTTACCGGTGAAATTCCTATCATATCAGGCTAACACCGGACTCCTCTTTTCTTTTGTGTGGCTGTCCTCACGGATGGTTACTTCACCGTTCCAGCTGCCATTTAAGGCGGTACTTCACAGGAACCCCCTGTATTCTAACTAGCGAGACTACAGGAGACACATTAACTTTCTTGACTTGGATGTGTAGCTGCCCTCACGAGCGGTAACTTCACAGTTCCAGCTGCCATTTAAGGCGGTAACTTCACTGGAACCCCCTGTATACTAACTAACGAGCCTACAGGAGACACATCTAGTCATTTTATTACTTTGTTCTTATGCTTTATATATATACATATAACTTATAACTTATAACTTATGCATATCTGATGCATTCTTTGAGTAATTCATTCTTAAAAACTTAACCTATAAAAAGGTTCTTAACTTTAATCATTGGATCATTCTTGTGCTTACGCACACTTAATTGAGTGCATTCTCATTCTCATTAATTCTTATCTTAAGTACTTGTAAGTACGTCTCATAATTTACCATAAGCTTTTGCATATTTAATGCATTCCTTGAGGGAACTAATCTCCCAATACCTAACATATGAGTATAGGTTCATAGGCTTATCGTTTTCATAAACCACTACTTGATTGTTGGAAATGTTCCCAATCCCGTCTAGATTTTTCCCTCTCAATTCTAACAATTCTAAGTTAATGTACCATCCCTGTTCCTTATAATTACATCCTTTTGGAAGCTTCTTGGATGAGTTAAAATTGTGGTTATTGTTTCTAAAATGTTTTTGGAGAAAACGGATGCGAAAAGTCACGCCTACGCGCACCAGAACACCCAAAACAGCTAAGCTGTCATGAGCTGTTCTGATGTGGTCGCTATAGCCACGGGCTGGTCGCTATAGCGACCGTAGGCAGAACCCAAAAATGTGTCTGCTCGCTACAGCGAGCTCCAGCTCGCTGTAGCGACCATGACAGTTCCAGAAAAGTTCAGAAATCTCATTTTTCACCATTTCAAACCATTACAACTTACCCAAGCTTCCCAAAGGTATTAAAAAGGATTTTCTTTAGCATTTAAACAATTTAAACACAATAGAACAAGGAATTGACACAACAAAGAATTAGGGTATATTTTCTAAACTTTACTCAAATTATAATTAACTTTCAAACTTACTCAAAATGGGTTCAAA
The DNA here is from genome assembly GCA_018208015.1 of Medicago ruthenica. Taxonomy (NCBI): domain Eukaryota; kingdom Viridiplantae; phylum Streptophyta; class Magnoliopsida; order Fabales; family Fabaceae; genus Medicago; species Medicago ruthenica. Next base: position 43,082,574 of record CM031376.1, on the reverse strand, counting down.
AACCCTGTGGAGCTCACCTTAAACTTAATTAATGCTTGATTGCTTGCTTGCCCACTTTTCCTCAAAACCCTAGCTTCCAATTCCTTTTCCTTTTCTTGTTTTCTTGCCCTCCAATGACCCAAGAATCACAACTTGAACTTGCTTGCTTGTGTTCCAAGAATTGATGAAGTGAAATGATGGATTAGTGACAAAGGAGGGGATGGCCGTGAGTTAGAGGGAGAGAGGAGAGGAAAGGAAAGGTTTAGGAAGAGAATGGAAGGAATGGAATGAATGAAAATATCTTGCTTTCCCCCCTTATAAAATCCTCCCTTTCAAAAATACTACAACTTTGCCATTGCTTCCATTTTAATCCTCAATCACCGATAAAAGTTACATCTAAGCGGGATATTTACACTTGCCATATAAATAAATCCATTAACTGACAATTTACCAAATTGCCCTTTGCTTAAAACATTTCTGATACATCGTCTCGACACTGATAAATATTCGAGTCTTAAGCGGGTTGTTACAAAGACAATAGTTGCATTCCAAATGCCGTAACTTATGAAATAATCATCCGTTCTCTGTTTGATAACGATGAAAAGGATAAGGCGGAGAAACTTCTTCGTGAAATGATTACGAGTGGCCTTTTGTAAGACTGAAACTAGGTAAGATGTTTTCTATTTATCTGTTGTTATGTTGTGTTTATATTTAAGCATATAGAGTGTACTAAGTTACAAAAGTCGCACCTAATTTTGACAAATGACGTATATAATCATGGAGTGAAATGAAAAAAAAAACTTATTTTGTTAGTATGAGCGTACTGAAATTTTGGAATCTGCATGATGTGTACTTTTTAGATGTTTGCCTCTAAGGAAAGGTGGAAGAGAAGTAATGAAAGGCTAATAGAGATCTGTAAAGTCTAGGGAGGACTGGTTTCCCCCTCCAAATCCTTATCAGACACTAGTATTTTGGAATCAACATTATACATTGAAGAAGAGAATGTTATTTATTTTTACACAATTTTCTAGTATGTGAGTACCTAGGGAGGACTTCTTTTCCCCTCTCCAATACCTTATGAGATGCTAGTATTGAACTATGATAGGTAGTCACTAGGTATGAGTGGATGTGCATTCTTTGATTTTTGGGCACATTTTGCATTGATGGGAGAAGGTTCAACATTATCTGTGTATCATTGCTATTGAATACCTCATTTCCCATAGTTATGCAAAGTTATTTTGATTTGCGAAAGATAAGTGTCGCGTCGAATTTCGGATATCAAGCTATTGACAAGCGTTGAATCACTAATTTTAAATCACGACTAAACTTTTAATTTTTCGGGGAAAAAAGGAAAAAAGTTCGAAATTACCTTAATGTTAGAGATTTTGGGTTCGGGAGTCGATTATGCAAGGGGAAGGTATTAGCACCCCTCACATCTGTTGTACTCAACGGGAACCTCCTAGTTAGCTAAGGCTAGAATGTTTTTAACGTTTTGCTTGCATGCTTGAATATATTAAAAGGAAAAAAGAAAAAAAATATGATGAAGGGGAAAAAGAAAGTTTTTCATTAATGGGCTTGACAAGATGTGAATCCTGCTCCTACGTATCTCCCGGTGCGATGGAGAATTCAAAGCTTACGTAGTTCTTTGGTAGAAAAAATTTGTGTGTTGTTTGATTTTAATTATAAAAAAAAAGATTTGATCGCGCTCGGGCGAAAAAGTTTGATTGAAAAGGAAACATGGTCTACTATCATTGTATGGATAGCTTAATGAAGACCGATAAAAAGCTTTTTACCTACTACCGTTATGAGGGTAGCTTAATGAAGGTAAAAAGGATTTGAAAAAAAAGAGACGGACTCGCACTCGGGCGATGGTATCCGTTTGAAAACGCGCATGGGCGTGAAAAGGTTTAAATGGAAAAAGACGGACTCGCACTAAGGCGATGGTATCCGTTTGAAAACGCGCAAAGGCGTAAAAAGGTTTGAATTGAAAAAGGACGGACTCGCACTAGGGCGATGGTATCCGTTTGAAAACGCGTAAAGGCGTAAAAAGGTTATGTAACACCCATACTAAATTATCTAGAATATTTAGCATGTGTATTAATCTGATACTGGGTACATTAAAATTTTCAATAATAATAACAATTATACATACAACTGAATGAGTACAAGTTGGCTAGTTATACAATTATCCAAATATCATATCATACACTCCTCTATACATATATACAATCTGTCAGCCTCCTGAGCATGTCCATGACGAGCAACTGCACTCCATCCAGCGTCTTCCTGAAGATCTTCATCTGAAAACCACTTGCTTACCTGTAAACCTGCACCAGAAGGATTGGGATGAGACATAATGTCTCAGTGAGCTCCAGCCCAACCTACTGTTGGCAACCACGGGGGAAACCTAGGGTCGCCGTGCCTACTCTCGACAATCTTGGGGATACCTATGATCGCCAGGTCTTATCCTTACCCATAGAGGGCTACCTGATTGTTCCTGCTAAACTGGGTAGTCATGACTAGACTACATCCTACTAATCCAGTGATCAAGGGGGAACCTAGGATCATTGCCTGAACCTGATACTGAATATTCATGAGTTCTAGACTATAACCTGATAATTGGGTGATCGAGGGGAAACCTAGGATCACCGCCTGATAACTGATACCTGCCTGATAACTATTCTCTGCCTGATAACATAATAAAATACTAACTGATACATGTCTTATGTTAGCTGTTAGCGTTGAACAAACATTATTATCTGAGTTCATTTTCCGGAATGCCCCCGGGTGGAGTAACCCCGAAGCACATTCCCCTGATAACCGGTGAAAATTCCTATCATATCAGGCTAACACCGGACTTCTCTTGTCGTCGTGCGGTCATCCTTGCGGAATAACGCGTCCCACAGGCGTGAACCTCCCGTGTCCCACTGGCGTGAACAACAGAAGACACGACTTAATAATAATCTTAACTTACGCGTATACCTCCTGTGTCCCACTGGCGTGAACGACGGAAGACGCGAATTAATATACTTTCATTATTAGTCTTAACTTATGCATGAACCTTTCGTGTCCCACTAGCGTGAACAACGAAAGTCACAGCTTAATGTTTAAATTAAACTCTTATGTGCGGCTATCCTCGCGGATGGTAACTACACCGTTCCAACTGGCGGGAACCCCCGTGTTCTAACTGGTGAGAACACTGGAGACACATAAGGTTGTTATATAACTCTTGTTCTTATTCTTATATATATATATATAACTTATAACTTACGTCTATTGCATATCTGATGCATGCTTGAATGCTTAACCTATTAAAGGTTCTTAACTATGAACATAGTATCATTCTTGTACTTAGTACATGATAAGTACCATTCTAAATCTCTTTAACCTATAATAGGTTCTTGACTTATCGTTCTCATCGATTCGCATCTTATGCTCTTGTAAGTGTTTCTTCCTCTACTATGCCTTGTGCATAAAATGCATCTCTTAGGGAGAACATTCTCCCAATACTTAACATATGAGCCTAATCCTCATGCTATACAATTATACATTCTCTAAGGATAGGTCTTAGAATGCTTATTAGCGACTCTTAATCATTACATGTTGTTCCTTGTGTCTGAAGCAGTATTGGACAGCCAGAACGGTGCAAGATTTGATGAAAAAACAACATGGTTCTGCCCACAACAAAATCGTGACACGATTTGGAAATCGTGTCACGATTTCCTACCCAGAAATCGTGTTGGTTCCTGCCTATAAAATCGTGACACGGTTGTAAAATCGTGACACGATTTTACCTGCAGTTGGACAGCAAAGGGCAAGTTTAAAATGTGATTTCCACCATGTTGGCTTATCCAATCATGCCCAAACATCACAACAACTTAAATGGTAAATTCAAAGGCATATTAACAGATTACAACATGTATAATCAAGAAATCACAAGCATAATGGATTTAGAGCATTAAAGTTGCAAACTTGCTTAAGTACTAAATACTCATGAAACTCAACAAGGTGGGTTCCATAACCCCTAGGGAGCTCACCTTGATTACTAGCTTTGATCCTTGCCAAGTTTCTAATCACCAACACAAGCTTGAATCTACCTCTTCTCTTGATTCTTCCTTGTTTCTCCTTTTCTTTCTCTTGTTCTAACTTCCAAGCCAAGCTTGCTAGCATGGACTTTCTCATAAGAATTGGGATGAAGTTTGATGGGTTGATGGAGAGGGGGAGGAGGGCATGAGAGTAAAGGGAAAGAGGGAGAGGAGATAATTTTGGAAGAGTGTAGAAAATGGAAAGAAATGGTAAGAAAAATATCTTACCTCCATTTCTTATAATTCCTCCCTTTTAAAAATATTACCACTTTGCCATTACCGCTTAATTACAAAATCGCCATGCTTGCTTCATAAGTTTCTAACACTAATAACTGATACTTATAAGCGGGATATTACAGGTTAAATTGACCACGGGGGTCAAAAGGTTCGCATTGGTCACGAAGGACCGATAAGAGGTTAAAGCGCGTTGGACGCGTTGAAAATAGAATGACGATTGCCCGAACAACGAGACATACGTCAAGCATTCGTGCAACCGGGGAATGGAGAGACATACGTCAAACCACTCCTTTTTCATTCAAGTTTGTGAAACTCAAAGAAATCTCAAAAAGGAACAAAACACTTGGTTAAAAAACCTAAGGAAAATTTTATTGCTCAAATTAGTTGTTGCAATCTTGAGCAAATGTTGTTCAAATTTTGAAAGGATGAGCAAGTTTGTTTCAAATTTTGATGCAAACGGGCTTTTAGTGTCTATTCTATATAAGAGTCTGTTTGGTGCATATGATATGACAGAGATATGATATGATATGAAACTGGATAATGATAGGAAATGATATGGACATGATAAACATTTATCCTATCACATGTTTGTTGCACACATGATAACAAACATAATATCATATATTTCATAATTAAATGACATAATTAACCTTGTAATTAATTATAATTAAATATAACTAAGCTATTATTAATTAGATACAAAGTTATTATTGTCAATCGTCTTCTTCCTTTTTTTTAGGGGTGCCATAATCTTCATTCTTAAAGTTCAATTAAAACAAATCATGACTTCTTCAATTAAAAAAATTGTTTACTGTCTTCTTCCTTCTTCAATTACAAAGTTCTATCAAAACTCCTTTGTGTAACTTCAACCTATAAAAAAAATTCATGCACCAACATCAACCTATAAAAAAATTACAATTACAATCCAAACTCTTAACCAAACTAATTGTTGTCTCTGTTGAAAATAATACGAAATTCCAAAATTCTCTATTTCATCTCTTTTTTAAATTTGACTTGAATACAAAATAGACAATCAAGAAAGAAACAAACAAACAATTAAGCAGATTGAGGAAAACATGATTGTAGGGTGAAATTGGGGTCAGATCTGTAACAAATAGAATAGATGAAGTTGAAGAGTTATGGAGGAAGAGGTAGAGGTCGATGGATGGAGAACATGAGCGTTGAATTGAGAGAGGGCAAAATAAGCATTTTAGTGTTAATCATGATAGGATAATTCTAACCCACCAAAAACTAAGGATAAAAATAACAAAGGGTGAGTATGAGAGGATTAGAAATGGGTTTAAGTTATCTTTTCCTATTGACGTACCAAACAACAAATTGAACCAGGATATGATAGTTTTATTATGTACTATCTTCCTATCATGAGCACCAAACAAACCCTAATATTATATAAATGTTTAATCAATAATATTTTGAGCAGGTGTGAGTGACTCAACGATTTAGCAATTTTGAACATGATCATACTACCGTGTTCATCCTTGATTTTTAAGGAGACAGGAACATGAATGTGAGAAAAATACAAGAAAGGGATAAGTTAAACTTTTTAAAATAAGTTAAGAGATAAAAATGGTCATTTAAAAAAAAAGAGATAAAAATGGTATTAAAGTCATTGATTTTTTTTTAGAGGATTTTAGTCATTGATTTATAAGTTTATTTTGTCAGTGTACAATTATTATACACATACATATAATGATGTTGCCACATCAATTTATTTATGAAGAATGTTATTTGAACAACATTTTATATGACAACTTATGAGACAACCAAAATATATAACGAATTCTGGTAACTTACAATTCCCTTATTGATGGTTTGTGTAAGTCAGGTAAAATCTCTTATGCTTTGAAACTCGTCGATGAGATGCATGATAGAAGTGTACCACCTGATATAATTACTTACAATTCTATATTGGATGCTTTATGCAAAAACAATCAGGTTGACAAGGCAAATGCATTATTAACAAAATTGAAAGACCATGGTATTTGACCAAATATGTACACATACACTATTCTTATTGATGGATTGTGTAAAAGTGGAAGACTAGAGGATGCACAAATAGTTTTTGAAGATCTTTTGGTCAAAGGCTACATTCTAGATGTCAATACATATACCGCTATGATTCAAGGGTTTTGTAGACATGCTTTGTGTCATACCCCATTTTTTGACTCATATTTTTCTTTGTTTTATCTTTTATTATTTCATCCCTTGTTATTACCTTTTATTATTTCATTCTTGTCATTAAATTTTATTTGCATTTATCACCATTAGCATTACTATTAATAGTATCATCATCCTTATTATTATTAATATTATTGTTATTCTATTTTCATTAATAATATCATTATTATCTTTTACTATTATTAAGGTTTTATTTTAATTAATATTATTAAGTTTTTCATCATTTTTATCATCATTTTCATTATTATTCTCATTACTATTTTTATTTATTTTCATTATCATTTGCATTACTATTATTACCATTATCCTTATTGTCCTTATTATTATTATTATTTATTCATTTTTATCTTTTATTTTAAATACAAAAATTCCAAAAAACGGGAAGTTCGCAGTGCGAAGTGACCTTCGCACTGCGACATCTGCGATTTTTCTGCAGAATTTTTATTTTCTTTGATTTATCTGTTTTGTTTTCATTTGTAGTTATTATTATTAGTATTATTATTATTGTTATTGCTATTTGTGACTGATTTAATGCAGCAAGGCAAGAGTTAATGTGTGACATTAAAGGTAAAAGGAAAGAAGGATTTTCATCCAACCTAACATGTGCTCAATCAAATTGGTTGCCCTTGGTCAGCTCTTGTCCCTCCCAATTGACCCATCATCCAACCTGAGCTTGCCAGCCTGTAACACCCATATAGAGATTGCCTAGGATCTCTTACGAGTATTAAAATTTCGTACCGGATACATTAAATACAATACAGAAAGATTGATAATAATTATACAATGCATAAGTTTGTCATACAATTCATTATCCGATACCAACATACTCCATAATATACATCATAATACATCATCCATATACAATTGTCCATACAATAAAACATAAGCAGCACGATCAGTCCGTAGCTTTCTCTTTACCTTTTCGCCGTGCTACCTGCGAAGAACCTGCACCAGAAGGAAAGGGATGAGACATAACGTCTCAGTGAGCTCCTACCCTACCAACTGTTGGCAACCGCGGGGGAAACCTAGGGTCGCCGTGCCTACTCTTGGCAATCCTGGGGATACCTATGATCGCCGTCATTCTTTACTTAATTCGCGATCGAGGGGAAAACCTAAGATCGCTTCTTGTCTTATCTCATACATATCATGTTCCATTCTTAATCTTAGACTTATACGGAGTGATCTTGGGGACATCCTATGATCACATCTCGTTCACTAGGAACTAATCATCATATTGCATATAAACATATACGTATTCGTCGTTCATATCATTAAGTTAGCAGTTAGGGTTGAACAAACATAACATTATCTTGGTTCGTTTTACGGAGTGCATCCGGGTGGAGTAACCCCGAAGTACATCTCCCATCATACCGGTGAAATTCCTATCATATCAGGCTAACACCGGACTCCTCTTATCTTTGTGTAGGCAACCCTCTCGGTGAAGCCCCATCCGGCATAATCCGGAGCCTGCTGGACACATCTTACTTTACATGTGGACAACCCTCTCGGAGAAGTCCCATCCGGCATAATCCGGAGCCTGATGGACATGCTTAAATCTTTTAACTTACGTGTGGATAGCCCTTTCGGAGAAATCCCATCCGGCGTATCCCGGAGTCTGATGAACACGTGATCATATCGTATAACATATTCGTATCGTATTCTTATATCTTAAGTGATCATTCATAAGTGCTCAACCTATAAAGGTTCTAATCTTAATCATTGTATCATTCTTGATGTCGTATGAACTGAATCATGTTCCTATCATTGTTTCATAAGGGATAAACCCTAAACTAGAATCTTGACATCACTATGACTTCTTATGGATTAGTATAATCCTCTCTCATCTTAGTACCTTTCCTCATCTATAAATCATCCATACATTCCCCAAAGATTGGGTCTTTCTATGCCTACTAGCAACACTTAGTCACCACATATCGTTATGAAGTCCGAGGTAGCGTTGGAAAGCCGGAACGGTGCGAAAAGTGATGAAAAAACATAACATATACTGTCCTGTCACATCGTGTCACGATTTGGAAATCGTGACACGATTTCCTACCCAGAAAATCAGTTTGTTCCTGCCTGTGAAATCGTGACACGATTTTACCTGCAGTTAGACAGCATTTGGCAAGTTATAAACGTGATTTTTCACCATTTCAGCTTATCCAACATACCCAGACATCATAACATGTTTAAGGATCATTTTCTAAGGCATATAGCTAGTTTATATCATCAATAATCAAGGATTAACATGGAAAGGCAATTGGGTACTAAAAACCCTAAACTAGGTAATTAAGCTGTAAACTTACAAACTTACTTAAACGGGTTCTAAAACCCTGTGGAGCTCACCTTAACCTCAAATGGTGCTGATTAAGTCCTGAAACCAAAACCCTAGCTTGCTCCAAACTACTTCTTCCCTTGGTTCTTCCTTGTTCTCCTTTTCTTTCTCTTATACTAGCTTCCAACTCAAGCTTTCTTGCAAGTGTTTACTCACTAGGGTTTAGTTTGAAAGTTGGATGAAGGATGGTAAGTGAGGGAGGGCGTGAGAGTATGAGGGAAGGAGAAGGAAAAATCTGAATTTGGAATAGAAATGAAGGAATGGAAATGAACATGAATAAATATCTTGTCCCATATTTCAAATTAATCTCCCCCTTAGCCTTATTTACAAAATTGCCATTTCCCTTAATTTCTTATTTTCTTGCTTGCTTCTCAAGTTTCTAACATTGATAACTGAGACTTATGAGCGGGATATTACAATCTACCCCCCTTAAAGAAATTTTGTCCTCGAAATTTAGAATTTACCTGAAAATAGATGTGAATAGTGCTCTTGCATTTCTGACTCTAACTCCCACGTCGCTTCGCCGTCGGGAGAACCTTTCCAAACAACTTTGACAATAGGAATTTCTTTGTTCCGCAAGGTCTTAACATCACGATCAATTATTTGATCCGGTTCAGGTTGAAAAGTCAAGTCTGATCTTAAATCAATACTGTCCAGTTCCACTGGTTGGAAAGGATCGGGAATGAACTTCCTCAATTGTGAAACATGAAATACATCGTGTAAACCTGACATAGCCGGTGGCAGCGCTAACTGATAAGCTGCTGGTCCGACACGTCGAAGTATCTGGAATGGTCCCACATACCTTGGACAAAGTTTCTTAGTCCTGAATGCTCCTCTTAACCCCAACTTGGGTGTAACTTTAAGGAATACATGATCTCCTTCTTCAAATTCTAAGGGTCTTCGTCGCTTATCAGCATAACTTTTCTGACGACTTTGAGCTGTTCTCATTTTATCCTGAATGGATTTGATCTTTAAGGTTGTCTCCTGTATTATCTCAGGTCCCAATATACTCTTATCTCCAACCTCAGCCCAGCAAAGTGGGGTTCTACATTTCCTACCGTACAAAGCTTCATATGGTGCCATTCCAATGCTAGAATGGTAACTGTTACTGTAAGAGAATTCAATCAATGGTAGGTGGTCGTTCCAACTTCCTCCATCTTCAAGAATACATGCACGTAACATGTCCTCTAACGTCTGAATGGTCCTCTCGGATTGTCCGTCTGTTTGAGGATGATGGGACGTGCTCATCTTTAATCTTGTCCCCAAAGCCTTCTGAAAAGCTTTCCAAAAGTGGGATGTGAAAATGGGATCTCTATCAGACACAATACTAGCTGGCACACCATGGAGTTTCACAATCTCCGAAATGAATAACTCGGCATACTGAGAGGCTCGGTAAGTAGTCTTAACCGGCAAGAAATGAGCTGACTTGGTTAACCGGTCCACTATTACCCAAATGGAGTCATGTCCTCGCTGAGTTCGAGGTAATCCACTCACAAAATCCATGGTTATATCTTCCCATTTCCACACTGGAATTTCCAAAGGTACTAACATTCCCGCAGGCCTTTGATGCTCAATCTTCACCTGCTGACATACAATGCATCGCGACACAAATTCCGCAACGTCTCTTTTCATACTAGGCCACCAATAATCTCTCCTCAAATCTTGATACATCTTGGTGGTACCGGGATGAATACTAAAACTGCTCTTGTGCGCTTCTTCTAAAATCAACCTTTTTAATTCCATGTCATTCGGAACATAAACCCTTCTTTCAAACAAAACTACACCATCTAGTGCCCATGAAAACCCTGTTTGGCCAACTTTCCTCTGAAGGTCCATATCCACAGATTGAGCTTGTGCAATCCTAAACCGTAGGTCGCTCGAAATATCTATCTTGTTCAGCAAGATACCACCTTCTAACTCTGTAACATGAAGGTTAAGATCTCTGAATTTCTCATATAACCCACATGTGTGCATCATTACTTCAGCTTTACTTAAAGCTTTTCGACTCAAGGCATCTGCTACCACATTTGCTTTTCCTGGATGATATTTCAGATCAAAATCAAAATCTTTCAAGTACTCCATCCATCGTCTTTGTCTCATGTTGAGGTCTCGCTGATCAAACAAGTATTTCAAACTCTTATGATCGCTGAACAAATCAAATTGTGCACCATACAAATGATGTCTCCATATCTTCAATGCAAAAATTATGGCTGCTAACTCAAGATCATGAGTGGGGTAATTCTCCTCGTGAATCTTGAGCTGTCTAGAGGCATAAGCTATCACGTTCTCTCCTTGCATAAGTACACTTCCCAGTCCCTTGGAGGATGCATCGCAGAAAACGGTGTATCTCCTTTCAGGATCTGGTATTGCCAACACTGGCGCTTTAGTCAACTTTCTTTTCAGAACTCTGAAGCTCTCTTCACATTCTTCGTCCCAAATAAAGGGTACATCTTTTCTGGTAAGGCGTGACAAAGGTAATGCAATCTGGGAAAATTTCATAATAAACCTTCGGTAATAACCTGCCAAGCCTAGGAGGCTCCTGACCTCTGCTACATTCTTGGGTCTTTCCCAACTTAGTACAGCTTCAACTTTGGATGGATCGACGGCTACTCCTCCTTGAGAAATAACGTGACCCAAAAACTTAATCTCAGATAGCCAGAACTCACACTTGCTAAATTTAGCATATAACTGCTTGTCTCTGAGGACATCCAAAACAATTCTCAAGTGTTGAGCATGTTCCTGAGGATCTTTAGAATAAATCAAGATGTCATCTATAAAAATCACCACAAACTGATCAAGGTAAGGCTGAAAAATTCTGTTCATATAATCCATAAAGACTGCTGGAGCATTAGTTACACCGAAAGGCATAACCAGAAATTCATAGTGCCCGTAACGCGTTCGAAACGCTGTCTTAGACACATCTGAAGATTTGATACGGATTTGATGGTAACCTAACCGAAGATCAATTTTGGAAAACACAGTTGCTCCCTTGAGCTGATCTAAGAGATCATCAATCCTTGGAAGAGGATATTTGTTCTTGATAGTCACTTTATTAAGTTGGCGGTAGTCTATACACAGTCTCATGCTTCCATCTTTCTTCTTGACTAACAGAACTGGAGCACCCCAAGGTGACACACTAGGTCTGATAAAATGCTTCTGAATCAATTCTTCTAGTTGAGATTTCAGTTCTTTAAGTTCCGTAGGTGACATTCTGTACGGTGCCACAGATACCGGCTCCGCTCCTGGAATTAAATCAATTGAGAACTCCACCTCACGCTCTGGAGGCAAACTATTTACTTCTGAAGGGAAAACATCTAAATACTCATTTACAATAGGAATATCACTGGGACTTAACTCTGACTCTGAAGCCACAGTGAGCATGACATAAAATCCTTTATCTTGTGCACAAATAAATTGAATTAACTGATGGGTGCGGTTAATCAATTCAGATAAAGCCACACCTTCCGTCGTATCACTGGTCGGCATATAAATACTCTTTTCAGAACATCCAATATACACATGGTTAGCAGAGAGCCAATCCATGCCTAAAATCACGTCAAGTTGCTCCATCGGGAGACATACTAAATCAACATAATAAGTCTTACTAGACACAGTGATAGGACAGTTCTCACAAACATAATTCGCCTCAATTCCGCCTTCAGTAGCGGTGGATACTAACATTGGAGGATTCAACGGAGACAAAGATAATTGAAGCGTCTCCACACATTTATATGAAATAAAAGAGCATGAAGCGCCACAATCAAAAAGAACTTTTACTGGGCATGAGCCAAGATAACACATACCGGCAATCAGATCTTCATTTTCCAAGGCCTTTGCACCATCAAGGGAGTACACCCTTCCTTTGCTCGTGGTAGTTCCTTCAATTCCACTTCTGTTCCTCCGTTCTGGACAATTTGCAATAATATGCCCCGGCTTCTTACATCCATAACAAATACCTGTACCCTTCATGCATTCGCCATAATGTGACTTCCCACAATTGTTGCAAATAGCACCAGCCTTCGGTGAATACGTCTGTTTACCCCTTTGAGGAGATCCCTTCGGTTTCAACTTGTCATGATACTTATCCTGCATCCTGCTCTTCCTTCTTTCAAAAGCCACTGATCTTTCCTTTGAGGTCTTTGCAAGTCCTGCTTCGACCACCAAGCTATCATGTACCAATTCATCGTAACTTGCAGTTCTTTGGAGACTTACTGCAGTGTCAATCTCACCTCTCAAACCTCGTTTATACTGATTCATTTTCCACACTTCATTGTCAGCATACTCGTTGTGTGTAGAATAATAGGACAGCTCCTCAAATTTCTTAGTAAATTCTGCAACTGACATACCTCCCTGCTTCAACTCTAAGAATTCTTGCTCCTTCTTTACCTTGTAAGACAAAGGTAAATACTTTTCCAGCATCACTCCTTTAAAGTTCTCCCAATTCACTTCTACACCATTGGCTTCCATCCTGCGCTGAGCAGATTCCCACCAGTCTTCTGCTGCGCCTCTGAGTTGATTCGTGGCATATACCACTTTATCTTCTTCCGAACAATCAGCCATTCTAAAGATCTTCTCCATCTGTTTAATCCACTTCCTTGCTTCTTGAGGTTCACCTTCTCCATTGAACTCCGGAGGGTGATGCCTATTATACTCCCGGAACACGGGATTACCAATTACTGGAGGAGGTGGTGGCTGTGGATGGAAACCCTGTCCTTGCTGCATCATTTCCATCCATTGCTGTTGAGATTGGGCCTGTTGCTGAGATTGCTGTTGCATCATCAGCATCATTTGCTGATACTGTAACGCATTCTGAGCTTGTTGCTCTTGGTACTGCTGCTGCCAGTCCTGTTGTTGTTGCATCATCTGTTCCCATGAATTCAAACTGGGTCCTCCACTTTCATCGCTAGCTTGATTGGCACGAGGTCTACCTCTTCTTCTCCCAGACATCCTAGCTGTCATATACAAGTCAAAGTGATCAGTTTTAACTGAACATAACATCTAGAATAATGTCCTGGATCCAAGAGGTCCACAAACTTGGATTGTACTTTAATGACCCAAGGCACGGTCTGAATCGACCTGCTCTGATACCAAATTGTAACACCCATATAGAGATTGCCTAGGATCTCTTACGAGTATTAAAATTTCGTACCGGATACATTAAATACAATACAGAAAGATTGATAATAATTATACAATGCATAAGTTTGTCATACAATTCATTATCCGATACAAACATACTCCATAATATACATCATAATACATCATCCATATACAATTGTCCATACAATAAAACATAAGCAGCACGATCAGTCCGTAGCTTTCTCTTTACCTTTTCGCCGTGCTACCTGCGAAGAACCTGCACCAGAAGGAAAGGGATGAGACATAACGTCTCAGTGAGCTCCTACCCTACCAACTGTTGGCAACCGCGGGGGAAACCTAGGGTCGCCGTGCCTACTCTTGGCAATCCTGGGGATACCTATGATCGCCATCATTCTTTACTTAATTCGCGATCGAGGGGAAAACCTAAGATCGCTTCTTGTCTTATCTCATACATATCATGTTCCATTCTTAATCTTAGACTTATACGGAGTGATCTTGGGGACATCCTATGATCACATCTCGTTCACTAGGAACTAATCATCATATTGCATATAAACATATACGTATTCGTCGTTCATATCATTAAGTTAGCAGTTAGGGTTGAACAAACATAACATTATCTTGGTTCGTTTTACGGAGTGCATCCGGGTGGAGTAACCCCGAAGTACATCTCCCATCATACCGGTGAAATTCCTATCATATCAGGCTAACACCGGACTCCTCTTATCTTTGTGTAGGCAACCCTCTCGGTGAAGCCCCATCCGGCATAATCCGGAGCCTGCTGGACACATCTTACTTTACATGTGGACAACCCTCTCGGAGAAGTCCCATCCGGCATAATCCGGAGCCTGATGGACATGCTTAAATCTTTTAACTTACGTGTGGATAACCCTTTCGGAGAAATCCCATCCGGCGTATCCCGGAGTCTGATGAACACGTGATCATATCGTATAACATATTCGTATCGTATTCTTATATCTTAAGTGATCATTCATAAGTGCTCAACCTATAAAGGTTCTAATTTTAATCATTGTATCATTCTTGATGTCGTATGAACTGAATCATGTTCCTATCATTGTTTCATAAGGGATAAACCCTAAACTAGAATCTTGACATCACTATGACTTCTTATGGATTAGTATAATCCTCTCTCATCTTAGTACCTTTCCTCATCTATAAATCATCCATACATTCCCCAAAGATTGGGTCTTTCTATGCCTACTAGCAACACTTAGTCACCACATATCGTTATGAAGTCCGAGGTAGCGTTGGAAAGCCGGAACGGTGCGAAAAGTGATGAAAAAACATAACATATACTGTCCTGTCACATCGTGTCACGATTTGGAAATCGTGACACGATTTCCTACCCAGAAAATCAGTTTGTTCCTGCCTGTGAAATCGTGACACGATTGGAAAATCGTGACACGATTGGAAAATCGTGACACGATTTTACCTGCAGTTAGACAGCATTTGGCAAGTTTTAAACGTGATTTTTCACCATTTCAGCTTATCCAACATACCCAGACATCATAACATGTTTAAGGATCATTTTCTAAGGCATATAGCTAGTTTATATCATCAATAATCAAGGATTAACATGGAAAGGCAATTGGGTACTAAAAACCCTAAACTAGGTAATTAAGCTGTAAACTTAGAAACTTACTTAAACGGGTTCTAAAACCCTGTGGAGCTCACCTTAACCTCAAATGGTGCTGATTAAGTCCTGAAACCAAAACCCTAGCTTGCTCCAAACTACTTCTTCCCTTGGTTCTTCCTTGTTCTCCTTTTCTTTCTCTTATACTAGCTTCCAACTCAAGCTTTCTTGCAAGTGTTTACTCACTAGGGTTTAGTTTGAAAGTTGGATGAAGGATGGTAAGTGAGGGAGGGCGTGAGAGTATGAGGGAAGGAGAAGGAAAAATCTGAATTTGGAATAGAAATGAAGGAATGGAAATGAACATGAATAAATATCTTGTCCCATATTTCAAATTAATCTCCCCCTTAGCCTTATTTACAAAATTGCCATTTCCCTTAATTTCTTATTTTCTTGCTTGCTTCTCAAGTTTCTAACATTGATAACTGAGACTTATGAGCGGGATATTACACAGCCAGCTACTTGATCCTTTTCCTTCCCTTTTTCTTCACCAAAACCAGTCAAACTCAAGTGGTTTTTGCTTGCAAAAAGCTGTTGGTGCTGCCCTGTTTTGAGCTGGATTTCTCCTCCCACACACCAGCCCACATGCTCATTTTGCTTCCCCCAATCTCCCTGTACATGGCAGTACACGTTTTCATTGCTTGGCCTTCCAAGATTTCAAGGATTGATCCCAAGAACCACACAATCTCAAGCTGCCCTGTTTTTCAGCTTTTTCTCATCATTACCTTCTAGAATCAGCTGCATTTGTGGCTGAGATCAGTCAAGGTCTTGCCCCTTGGCACAAGGCAAAGCAACTTCTATCCTTTGGCATTAAATGCAAAGTGATTTAGCCCAAAACCAGCTAGGTTCTAGGATTTTGTTCATCATTGCATGGATTTGCATTTTGGCCTATAAAAGGAATGCCAAGGCCCAAGGATTTAACACAATCAATAGACCAGAAAAACAGCCATACACACACACAATACACATGAAATCCACACCAAAATCCATCACATTGCAGCATCAAAACAGTTCATACACAAACCAAAGCAAGTTGGAGTTCATTGTTCATAACCTCTAACCAATCAAGCAAGCCACTTCCAACCTATTGCACAAGCATAGCCAGGAGTTCTGTAAGTCTCCTATAATCTTTATCTTTCATTTTCATTGCTGTTTGCATCTCTTGCTTTGTTCAATTTCATTTTGTACACAAAAACCCCTTTTGAAACTGAAAAGGAATCTCAAAGGGGCCAAGCCTTAAAACTGAGTTCTCACACTCCTTTTTCCCAATTTTTGTAAAGCTTTTTAACCCCCTTTAGGTTCTGAAGCTTGTTTAGAAGCAGTTTCTGAACTTCTGTTCAGAAACAGCTTCTGAGTTCAAAATTTCGTATACTTCGCAGAGCAAAGTATTGTTCGCAGTGCGAACACATCAGAACCTGACTTCGCAGAGCCAAGTTCTGGTTGCTCTGCGAAGTATGTGAAATTCAGAGCATGAATCAGGCATCCAAATGCCAAATTTTTGGGTTCCAGCCCTTGGTTCAGAACCTAAAGAGTGTTAAAAATCATTTTTGTTCAAACCCTATTCATAATCATGCACAACTTTGAAAATTTTACAAGTTCGTGCGATAAATTTTGAGTATCTTGTGAAACAAGTTATGTCCTTAATTTTCAAAACCAAGTTTGAGCAATAGGCTAAGTTCTCTATTTTCAAAACCAAACTTGAACAACCATGTTGTTCATGATTTTCAACCCAAACGTGAACTTAAGCCGAACTTGCTCAAACCAAGCTCGAATTAAGCCGAACTTGTGAGCTTTCCAAATTTGTGTATGTTTTTATGATTTTTGTTCATCTTTCAAACTTGAACAAACACTTGTTCTTGAGTTTCAATAACTTAAGCAACAAGCAATGTTCATGATTTTAATAAACTCGAACAACAAATTTGTTCGTGATTTCCCTTTTACAACTTTCCTTTTAAAGTGCTTTGGTTCTCTTTGAGATTTCTCCGAGTAACAAAACCAACTTGAATGAAACGGGAATGGCTTGACGTATGTCTCCCCAAACCTCGGTTGCACGAATGCGTGACGTATGTCTCGTTGCTCGGGCAATCGTCATTCCACCTTTGACGCGTCTAGCACGCTCAACTTTCCCTTGGCCCCCTTGTGGCCATTTTTAACCTTTTCTTGGCCCGCGTGGTCAATCCGAACCCTTCGCGCCTTTGCGCGTTTATTTTCAACATTTTACGCCTCCGTACGTCTGTCCGTTTATTTTCAACATTTTTACGCCTCCGTGCGTTTGTCTTTTATTTTCAACATTTTACGCCTCCGTGCGTTTGTCTTTTATTTTCAACATTTTACGCCTCCGTGAGTCTGTCTTTTATTTTTCAAACCTTTTACGCCTCTGTGCGTCAGTCTTTATCTTTTAAAACATTTACGCCTTGCGCGAGTTTATCGCCTTAGCGTTCGTTGTCTTTATCATTTAAACATTTTACGCCTCTGTGCGTCGTCAAATCTTTTCTTAATTAAAACGAACCAACATACAAATTTTTTCTACCAAAGAACTACGTACGCTTTGAATTCTCCGACTACCGGGAGATACGTAGGAGCAAGATCGACATCTTGTCAAGCCCATTAATAAAAACTTTCTTTTCCCTTTCGTTTGTTTTTATCTCTTTTTCCCTTTATATCATATTTTCTTTTTCCTCTTATATGTTCAAACACGCAAGTAAAATTTTCGAAACATTTTAAGCCTAAGCCGACTAAGAGGTTCCCGTTGAGTACAACGGATGTGAGGGGTGCTAATACCTTCCCCTCGCATAATCGACTTTCGAACCTAAAATCTTTTCAAAGGGTAATTTCGAACTTTTTTCCTTTTCTCCCCGAAAAATTAAAAGTTCAGTCGTGACTTAACATTAGTGATTCAACGCTTCCCAATAGCTTGATATCCGAAATTCGACGCGACAAAAATGGCGACTTCACTGGGGATGTCGTGCATAAAACACTTTGTTTTTGTATGACGAGTCAAGCCTATCTTAGTCGGCTTTTAGGCTAAATTGTTTCATTTTACTTGTGTGTTTATATCTTCTTATCATTATTTGTTTTTATTCTTTTGCTCTATATTTACATATATCATTTTGCTTCATATTTATATATATCAATTGTGGGGTTACTTGAGCGATGTTACTCCACATTGTTCGGGTTAATGCCGGACGTGTGAGGCTCTCTACCCGAGCTCGAGAGAAAACTAAGTTAGAATGGTGGTTGTGAGCGGAAGCCCGTGTTGACGTATGTCCGTGAGGTAGGATGCCAAACCCCGCTTAGAGGAGATTTTCACGTGGAATGAATTGAAGTTACGTGACGTATGTCCGTCGACAACCTTAATTCCATGTGAGATCTATCACTTTAGGGACCTTTTTTAGGAAATCTCACCTTTAGAGCCTACATGTGAGGATGGGAGGAAGTTTTGAACCTTCATATACCACACCTATGCATACCATACACTTGCATTCATGAAAAATGATTTTTCGCATATGCGTTTTCAATAAAAAGGAGGGGCATGTTCTTTCATATACATTGCATACATGCATTAACATCATGCACAACATGCATACATTCATTTTCGAGTCCAAAACTCGTTTCCCTTCTCATCACAAGGATTTCTTACAATCCGAATTGAGTCATCAATGTTCGCATTTCTCCGCAACACTACGTGTCAACCCTTCAAGGAAAGTGGCTCGTCGTCCCAAAACAACCCACACATATAACACTACCCCCCGGTTGTACATGGGGCATGCCATTCGACTTTGGTGAGGAATTCATCCATATTCCCACTACTCTTCAAGAGATTCTGGTACCTCAAACCGAGGTTACCTTCCCCCAGGCTACTGCGGCCTTTTTCCCCAATTAACAAAAGCCCAATCATCATTGGCACTTACCCACATTTCCATCCAAAGCCCGACCTTGCTCGGCATTCAATCACAAAGCCCAATTCTCATTGGCACCCACATGTACTTAATACAAAAGTTATGTCATACAGTTTGTGTTTTTAATATGTTTATCCTGTGAACCATTTAGAACTAGCCAAAATGTGAGGAAGCCTCAAAATCGTTATACATATGCAGGAGACCGGTATTTTTGTTAACTCGTTCTTTTTATGTTAAATCTAAACGTTGTTTTAAATTGTATGAAAGCATTGGCATGATCGAGGCATTTCTTGAATATGAGTGAAAACACTTGACCACAAATAGCCCACCCTGTGAGAAGTGAGTATTTGTTAACCCTTTTGAGCCCAACGAATCAGAATTATTAACTATGAACTGCCAACTTTCATAAGCTCAATTGCTTAATGAAATTGCCGGAGTTTGTAAAAAAATTCGGTTCATAGTTAAACCATCATTGAATTCTGATAATTTTCTTTCATTTTTGAACCCCTAACCATCATGATTATTTGTCCCTTGCCAAAAGAAGAAGGAACATTCAATTAGGGTATCATCTTGAACTAAGAAAAGGGAGGTTGTGAAAGTCAAGTAACGGTGATTTTCTTAATTGATCTTGACAAAAAAAAAAAGAAAAAATGAAAAAAAGAAAGAAAAACAAATCAAGAAATCTCAAAGAGAAGAGAAAAAAAAATCAATAAATCAAAGGTTGTCAAGATCAAAAGAAAAACATTTGTAAATCACCAAAAGTTGTGAGGAAGTGTGTGAATTAGAAAGAATGTTCCCTTTGCTTGGCCATTTGAATTCAATTTCCCCACATATGACATTTCTTTTGTACCCAGGCCAAATTACAACCCTCAAAAGACCTTGTGATCAATGCTTTTGTGCTTTTAGAAATGATGATTAGATGGACACATAACTCGATCGGAATGTTAGCAAACTTGCCGGATGAGTGTTCAATACCCTCGCATTTAATTTTCAATTTATTCATTTACTTAACAAAAATGTGTGTTAGGTTGGTTCATTGATAAACATGTTTTTAACTTAAGCTGTATGATATAAATTTTGTGTTTAGTGCAACCTTGGAACATCAAAATTGCCAACTCAAAACAAAGCCCGACCTCGCTCGGCAACCACTCAAAAAGCCCAATATTCATTGGCAAACCCAAGCCCAATATTCATTGGCAAACCCAATCCCAATTCTCATTGGCACCCACAATTTCAAACAAGACCCAACCACGTTTGGCATTTCCCCCACAATTCACAAAAAGCCCAGTCGTCATTGGCATTCCTCACAATTTCCTACAAAAGCCCAATTGTCATTGGCACTCCCAAAAGCAATCACCAAAGCCCAATATTCATTGGCAAACCCAAAGCCCAATATTCATTGGCAACCCAAAAGCCCAATATTCATTGGCAAACCCAAAGCCCAATATTCATTGGCAACCCAAAAACCCAATTTGCATTGGCGATCACAACTACAATTTCCTACAAAAGGCCCAGTCGTCATTTGCATTCCTCACATTTCCAACAAAAGCCCAATTTTCATTGGCACCTAAACCAACCAAAGCCGAATTACCATTGGCACATACAAATACGGTTTCCAACCAAAGCCCGACCTCGCTCGGCATCCAAACATAACCAAAGCCCGACCTCGCTCGGCATCCAAACATAACCAAAGCCCGACCTCGCTCGGCATCCAATCACAAAAAGGCTGACCTCGCTCGGCAACCAATCAACAAAAAGCCCGACCTCGCTCGGCATCCAATAACCAAAGCCCGACCTCGCTCGGCAACCAATCACAAAAAGCCTGACCTCGCTCGGCAACCAATCACAAAAAGCCCGACCTCGCTCGGCAACCAATCAAACAAAAAGCCCGACCTCGCTCGGCATCCAAACAACAAAAAGCCCGACTTTGCTCGGCAACCAATCACAAAAAGCCCGACCTCGCTCGGCATCCAAACAACAAAAGCCCGACCTCGCTCGGCACCCAAACCAAAAGCCCAATATTCATTGGCACACCATAAAGCCCAATATTCATTGGCACACCACAAAAGCCCAATCATCATTGGCGCACCCAAAGCCCAATTTTCATTGGCATCCCAAACACAAATTCCAAAACAAAGCCCAACCATTGTTTGGCACCAACTCACAAAAAGCCCAATTGTCATTGGCACCAACTCACAAAAAGCCCAATTGTCATTTGCACCAACTCACAAAAAGCCCAATTGTCATTGGTGAAATTCTGGCCAGGCAAAACTAAGAGAATACCAGGTTCTGAACCAGACAGGTTCTGAACAATATGCAGAGCACAATAGATCGCAAAACAGAGCACAAGTAAACACAATACAAGAGCAGCAAAATAAAGTGCAGGAAAGTAAAAGGCACAGAGGTTTGTTAACCCAGTTCGGAGTAAACACCTCCTACTCTGGGGGATACCAATCCAGGAAGGAATTCCACTATTGGAATTAATCCTTAAGACTCAGACACTGACTCCCAGTTCCTATCCCAAGCAATTAATCTCCACCTAGTCTTGAATTCTACCCAACACGTTGAGTATTAGAAAATCCTCTAACTTCCTATTCAAGCAACTAAACCCAGCTACTTGAAACCCTTAATCAAACGCACTCTGTTTTTCAGAAAACTTCAAAAACACAAAGACTTCATTCGTACCTAAAGGCTTAGAATGAATTACAACTCTATAAAACTCTAAACCAACTCAAACTGAGTGGTGCACAATAAAGCTAAAAGCTTAAAATACTGAGACTCAATTTTCTGATCTTTTTCTCTATAAATCGTAAGTCTTCAATAGCAAAGCTCATCCTTTTATAATCTCCAGCAAGCCTCTTAATTATGCTCCAAATCTTCTGAATTGATTTGTTACTGGAATAAGATTGTTCCAATAAAGTAACAAATAAAACTGCATTCAATCTTTGAAAGATTTAAAACAGAAAATACGAATTTTCATAATTTTGAACCAAATCTTCAAAGATATCTTCTCCAATTAACCCAGCATTCTAGAAGCAATCATACAACCATAATTCCTTGCTAAATCTCCCAAGATACGTGCAAAAACAATCCAGCAAACCCAGCTTCTGATGTGGTCAACAGAAGTCAATGCTGGCTTCAGAACCTGAAACTGCTTCTGAAGTGCTACAGTGCTCCTGATGAGCATTTCAGCTTCTGATGTAGATTTTAGCTTCTGAATGGCTTCAAATGAGAAAACTTGTAACTGAAGAAACGTTCAACACAAGGAAAAGCTTCTATTCCATACTTTGGTTTTGCCAAACAATGCAGCCAACACTTAAAGACTCAACAATTGGCACCTACTCACAAAAGCCTGACCACCATTGGCATCTAAGGTTGGATATCGATTATGCTTCCAAAATGATCCTTATATCCCCAGCGAAGTCACAAACAAAGCCCAATCTTATTGGCATCCCCCAGTGGAGTCTCAACCCCCAAAGCCCGACCTCGCTCGGCATCTTACCAAAGCCCGACCTCGCTCGGCATCTTACCAAAGCCCGACCTCGCTCGGTATCTCATCCAAAGCCCGACTTTGCTCGGCACCCAAATCATAACCCCCGGCGTCCAACGTGACGTCTGTCATCCCGCATGTCAGCATAATTCATGCATCATATCAAAATCATTCATTAACATGCATCTCACATTCATATCATGCATCCCCCACAATCTTATTTTTTCCAACCACAGTCGAGTGTCATCCCCAGTCTGTCTGGTCTAGGGATTTCAATCTCCTTTTCGCCAAGTGGTAGTTCTTTAACGAACAGCTTGTGCAATCTTTCATTGTATTCTTATGTATCAAGGGGCAATTCCTTAACAAACGTTTTGGGTATCCCCAGTACAAGTCAATCTCTCACACGACGTCCCCAGTGACAGTCATGCATTCATACATATGTACATTTATGCATGCAACATACTACATATCATACACGGTTGCTCTAACTATCATGAGTCTCACCAATCAATCACGAACAATTCGTGAATTCTTTTTTCCCCAAGTGTCATCCCCAGTCTGTCTGGTCCAGAGATGTCACCCTTTTACGCCAAGTGGCAGTTCAAACGAACAGCTTGCGCGTCTTTTTATCATGTCTTTATGCCAAGTGGCAGTTCTTTAATGAACAGCTTGTGCGTATTCCCCAGTGTTGTGCCAAGTGACAAGTTCTTTAATGAACAGCTTGTGCATCCCTTCTCCCCAATTGAAGGGGCAGTTCTGTAAGGAACGGCTTGTCAGCCGCATCCCCAGTGTCGTCAATGGCAAGTTCGGCAACAACCCGAACAGTTGACATTCTTTTTATTTCCTGTCGTCAATGGCAAGTTCGGCAACAACCCGAACAGTTGACATTCATTTTTATTTCCTGTCGTCAATGGCAAGTTCGGAAACAACCCGAACAATTGACATTCATTTTTATTTCCTGTCGTCAATGGCAAGTTCGGCAACAACCCGAACAGTTGACATTCTTTTTATTTCCTGTCGTCAATGGCAAGTTCGACAACAACCCGAACAGTTGACATTCATTTTTATTTCCTGTCGTCAATGGCAAGTTCGGCAACAACCCGAACAGTTGACATTCTTTTTATTTCCTGTCGTCAATGGCAAGTTCGGCAACAACCCGAACAGTTGACATTCATTTTTCCTTTTTCTGTCGTCAGTGGCCAGTTCGGCAACAACCCGAACAGCTGACATTTACCTTTTATTTCATGTCGTCAGTGGCCAGTTCGGCAACAACCCGAACGGCTGACACTTATCCCCAGTGGAACCATGTTCCCCAATAGAGTCGGATCCCATTTCTTTAACGAGCCCGGGTATCCCTTTGTCTTTTTATCCCCAGAGTGGTCATTTTTATCGTCTTTGCATTCATATTTACATTACAAGCATTCATAACATTCGCATACATGCATTCATAGCATTTACAATTCGAAAAAAAATATTTAGTCAAAAAATGGTGTACTCTATATTTAAGTCTCTTCGACCCGTCCATTTCAAAATTTCACTTTCAATCTCCGGGGCGAAGAAACTTAAATAGGGGCATCTGTCATACCCCATTTTTTGACTCATATTTTTCTTTGTTTTATCTTTTATTATTTCATCCCTTGTTATTACCTTTTATTATTTCATTCTTGTCATTAAATTTTATTTGCATTTATCACCATTAGCATTACTATTAATAGTATCATCATCCTTATTATTATTAATATTATTGTTATTCTATTTTCATTAATAATATCATTATTATCTTTTACTATTATTAAGGTTTTATTTTAATTAATATTATTAAGTTTTTCATCATTTTTATCATCATTTTCATTATTATTCTCATTACTATTTTTATTTATTTTCATTATCATTTGCATTACTATTATTACCATTATCCTTATTGTCCTTATTATTATTATTATTTATTCATTTTTATCTTTTATTTTAAATACAATAATTCCAAAAAAAGGGAAGTTCGCAGTGCGAAGTGACCTTCGCACTGCGACATCTGCGATTTTTCTGCAGAATTTTTATTTTCTTTGATTTATTTGTTTTGTTTTCATTTGTAGTTATTATTATTAGTATTATTATTATTATTGTTATTGCTATTTGTGACAGATTTAATGCAGCAAGGCAAGAGTTAATGTGTGACATTAAAGGTAAAAGGAAAGAAGGATTTTCATCCAACCTAACATGTGCTCAATCAAATTGGCTGCCCTTGGTCAGCTCTTGTCCCTCCCAATTGACCCATCATCCAACCTGAGCTTGCCAGCCAGCTACTTGATCCCTTTCCTTCCCTTTTTCTTCACCAAAACCAGTCAAACTCAAGTGGTTTTTGCTTGCAAAAAGCTGTTGGTGCTGCCCTGTTTTGAGCTGGATTTCTCCTCCCACACACCAGCCCACATGCTCATTTTGCTTCCCCCAATCTCCCTGTACATGGCAGTACACGTTTTCATTGCTTGGCCTTCCAAGATTGCAAGGATTGATCCCAAGAATCACACAATCTCAAGCTGCCCTGTTTTTCAGCTTTTTCTCATCATTACCTTCTAGAATCAGCTGCATTTGTGGCTGAGATCAGTCAAGGTCTTGCCCCTTGGCACAAGGCAAAGCAACTTCTATCCTTTGGCATTAAATGCAAAGTGATTTAGCCTGGATTTAGCCCCAAACCAGCTAGGTTCTAGGATTTTGTTCATCATTGCATGGATTTGCATTTTGGCCTATAAAAGGAATGCCAAGGCCCAAGGATTTAACACAATCAATAGACCAGAAAAACAGCCATACACACACACAATACACACGAAATCCACACCAAAATCCATCACATTGCAGCATCAAAACAGTTCATACACAAACCAAAGCAAGTTGGAGTTCATTGTTCATAACCTCTAACCAATCAAGCAAGCCACTTCCAACCTATTGCGCAAGCATAGCCAGGAGTTCTGTAAGTCTCCTATAATCTTTATCTTTCATTTTGATTGCTGTTTGCATCTCTTGCTTTGTTCAATTTCATTTTGTACACAAAAACCCCTTTTGAAACTCAAAAGGAATCTCAAAGGGGCCAAGCCTTAAAACTGAGTTCTCACACTCCTTTTTCCCAATTTTTGTAAAGCTTTTTAACCCCCTTTAGGTTCTGAAGCTTGCTTAGAAGCAGTTTCTGAACTTCTGTTCAGAAACAGCTTCTGAGTTCAAAATTTCGTATACTTCGCAGAGCAAAGTATTGTTCGCAGTGCGAACACATCAGAACCTGACTTCGCAGAGCCAAGTTCTGGTTGCTCTGCGAAGTATGTGAAATTCAGAGCATGAATCAGACATCCAAATGCCAAATTTTTGGGTTCCAGCCCTTGGTTCAGAACCTAAAGAGTGTTAAAAATCATTTTTGTTCAAACCCTATTCATAATCATGCACAACTTTGAAAATTTTACAAGTTCGTGCGATAAATTTTGAGTAACTTGTGAAACAAGTTATGTCCTTAATTTTCAAAACCAAGTTTGAGCAATAGGCTAAGTTCTCTATTTTCAAAACCAAACTTGAACAACCATGTTGTTCATGATTTTCAACCCAAACGCGAACTTAAGCCGAACTTGCTCAAACCAAGCTCGAATTAAGCCGAACTTGTGAGCTTTCCAAATTTGTGTATGTTTTTATGATTTTTGTTCATCTTTCAAACTTGAACAAACACTTGTTCTTGAGTTTCAATAACTTAAGCAACAAGCAATGTTCATGATTTTAATAAACTCGAACAACAAATTTGTTCGTGATTTCCCTTTTACAACTTTCCTTTTAAAGTGCTTTGGTTCTCTTTGAGATTTCTCCGAGTAACAAAACCAACTTGAATGAAACGGGAATGGCTTGACGTATGTCTCCCCAAACCTCGGTTGCACGAATGCGTGACGTATGTCTCGTCGCTCGGGCAATCGTCATTCCACCTTTGACGAGTCTAGCACACTCAACTTTCCCTTGGCCCCTTGTGGCCATTTTTAACCTTTTCTTGGCCCGCGTGGTCAATCCGAACCCTTCGCGCCTTTGCGCGTTTATTTTCAACATTTTACGCCTTCGTGCGTCTGTCCGTTTATTTTCAACATTTTTACGCCTCCGTGCGTTTGTCTTTTATTTTCAACATTTTACGCCTCCGTGCGTTTGTCTTTTATTTTCAACATTTTACGCCTCCGTGCGTCTGTCTTTTATTTTTCAAACCTTTTACGCCTTTGTGCGTCAGTCTTTATCTTTTAAAACATTTACGCCTTGCGCGAGTTTATCGCCGTAGCGTTCGTTGTCTTTATCATTTAAACATTTTACGCCTCTGTGCGTCGTCAAATCTTTTCTTAATTAAAACGAACCAACATACAAATTTTTTCTACCAAAGAACTACGTACGCTTTGAATTCTCCGACTACCGGGAGATACGTAGGAGCAAGATCGACATCTTGTCAAGCCCATTAATAAAAACTTTCTTTTCCCTTTCGTTTGTTTTTATCTCTTTTTCCCTTTATATCATATTTTCTTTTTCCTTTTATATGTTCAAACACGCAAGTAAAATTTTCGAAACATTTTAAGCCTAAGCCGACTAACAGGTTCCCGTTGAGTACAACGGATGTGAGGGGTGCTAATACCTTCCCCTCGCATAATCGACTTTCGAACCTAAAATCTTTTCAAAGGGTAATTTCTAACTTTTTTCCTTTTCTCCCCGAAAAATTAAAAGTTCAATCGTGACTTAACATTAGTGATTCAACGCTTCCCAATAGCTTGATATCCGAAATTCGACGCGACACTTTGTTTGATGAATCATTGGATTTGCTGTCAAAAATGGAAGAAAATGGTTGCATTCCAAACGCCATTACTTATGAAATAATCATCTATTATCTGTTTGATAAAGATGAAAATGATAAGGCGGAGAAACTACTTTGTGAAATGATTACGAGAAGCCTATTGTAAGACTGAAACTAGGTAAGATGTTTTCTATTTATCTGTTGTTATATCGTATTTATATTTAAGCATATAGAGTGTACTAAGTTATGAAAGTCGCATCTAATTTTGACAAATGACTGTATATAATCATGGAGTGAATTTAAAAAAAACTTATTTTGTTAGTACGAGGTTGCCGAAATTTTGGAATCTGCATGATGTGTACTTTTTAGATGCTTGCCTCTAAGGAAAGGCGAAGAGAAGTAATGAAAGGCTAATAGTGATCTGTAAAGTCTAGTGAGGACTGGTTTTCCGCCTCCAATTCCTTATGAGATGCTAGTATTTTGGAATTAACATTGCAGAAGAAATTGTTATTTATTTTTACACAATTTTCTAGTATGTGAGTACCTAGGGAGGACTGCTTTTCCCCCTCCAATACCTTATGAGATGCTATTATTGAACTAGGATAGGTAGTCACTAGGTTTGAGTGGATGTGCATTCTTTGATAGATTGGGCATAGAAATCACTAGCAACTTTTTTTGGGGCTGACTAAAACCATGCTCATTTTGCATTGATGGGAGAATGTTCAACATTATCTGAGTATCTTTGCTATTGAATACCTCATTTTGCAAAGTTATTTTGATTTGTGAAAGGTAAGGTTGAATATGGTGTTGAATCCAAGTCTGAGCTTTTGAAAGGTCTGTCATATTCTGCAGATACTCATTTCCTGAATATGGTTTCTGGTCTTTATCTTTGATGGAACATTTGTGTATCTAGTATCTTCTCTTGATATACCATAAATATGATGAATGGTTTAGGATGGCAGCTCCTGCACACTTTTTTAACAAAGACAGCATATCATATTCATGAGTATGGTTCATGATTCACCTTTTAAAAATACATGTGCTATCATTTTTTTAAATATCTATTTTAGTTGATGGCCTCAGCTGCACACTTAGACTTCTAGGCCAGCAACAATTGTGATTTGATATGCGTTTTGGTGAGGTTTGCAATGTGCATCAAGCATGAAGTGTGACCATGAGAAGTTATTAAATCTTGCTTAGGCTTTCTTCTTATTCAAGCAAACTAATTCCTAGAATTAGAGAAATCTATCAGCACACAAAAGACGAAAATAGTGTACAAATTTCCACAGGGTGTGTTGATCAAGTGGCATGGCACCTATTCAAGACATTTTAGCATTTTTCAGTTTCTGTTCACTGTTTCTTTCTTTCACTGCCTAAAACTAAAATCCTATTATTTGGGGGCCTTTGTAGAAACTCGTATCACCTCTGTGGCTCAGTTATATCTCCAACGATTTTCTATAACCATTTGATGGGCAGTGATAGTAGCAGTAGTCCGAGCCACAATCCTTTAGATAAGGATGTCAGCGATTTGATCTTGTTTGGTTAAGAAACTTCATTTTTAGAGGGCATGAAAGTTTTAACCGTTAACCATAATTGTTAAATTCTATATCTATAATTAATGATATTTTTCTAATTAAAACAAGTTTTGCTTCACTAGTTTCTGGTTTATGTAGACTAAAAAGCCAATTCTTGGAGCAAAATTCAGCATGATAAGGATTATGAATGTGGAAATCAGTTCCTTGATGAGTAATATATTGTCATCTCCAAGAGGAACATTGGTTCCAAACCTAGTCTAACGTGTTTAAAACTCATATAGACTCTTGATACAAAATTTGGAAAGAAATGACAAAGATGTTCTCAAAGTAGCTAACCTCCACCAAGTTGAAAGCTTAATTTAGAAAACTAAAGGTTAGTCTTGCACCAACACTGCAACATTATTATTTTTTTTTAATATTGGACTCATAAATATGCCTACATGCCTAATTTGAGTGAATTTGGACTTGAATAACTCAGTTTATGGACAAGTTAGTTAATCTAAATTTAGTAACAATGACAATAGCGAACTCGACTACACAACTTTTAATACCGGTAAGGTTCTGAACTCTAGTGAAGTACATCAAGTTTCAATCATAAGAGGGAATCTAAGTTTGTATGTTCAGGTGGGGCAAACTGAGGCTGATTTGCACAGTTAAAACTTGGAGTGCACTTTCTGAGTTTCTATAAGTTTTGACAAGTTTCACGTGTTCAATAATTTCTAAATTTTGAATTTGAAAGCTAGCCTCCTTTATAATACTCAATTTATGCAGCTTGTGCACAAATATAAGCCAAAAAAATGGTTAAAAGAGTGGTTTAGGGGGAAACTTTGGGTTCTGACATTATTGCATCAATCAATTAAATAAGAATTCATGTGTTTTATCAAAATTAAATAAGAATTTGTCTACCAATTTGAGCATCAATCAATAAATGTGAAATGAGAATGATCATATTTTTACATGTGAACTCAATCGCATGTAATGCGTTCTTTGTGCTTAAAATTGATGAACTTAAGGCTTAATGTTACTCTCCAGTTAAGTGAAATTGAACCAAGCAGCAACAGCTTATGTTTGTTCTATAAAAACTGGATAGATGTGGCAGTCCAATCAGGCATAAGGGAATTATACCAATGCATTTTAACAATGTTTTACTTCTAGACATAATATCTATATTTATATATAAAACAAACTTGTCTATGTGGCACCCCCATGTAACAATCTCCTCTTTGCTTAAAACCTCTTCTTAAGCTAGGATTTTGCATACATGGCAGCTCTCTATAGTTTTCCAATAATTGAAATTAGTGCTACATAATCAACTAATAAAAAACAATTCATTTGTGCAAAGCAAAAACCGTTCCATTCAGAAGAGAGAAAAACTACAACAAAAAAAAAACGGTTATTGAGCAATTAATTGGAATTTTTATACAATTTGAGCTTCCCACTCACTCTGTGAATGCCGTACTGTAGACCAAGTGGTGTGTTACAGTTACTATATATCTAATGCTCTCATTTAATTGTATAAAAGCATATTTTCAAAAGACAAAATTTGGTATGCTATAATTGATTGAATTCATATGTCCACATAAGTTCAACGTACATCTACTCAAAAAATAATAACTCAAAAAATAATAAAAATCACGTAAGTAGCGCATGCACTAATAGGACATCATGAAAAAAGCCTTAAAAAAAATCAGTCCTAACATTATTATAGAAACGTTAAAAATGATTATACTGCCTGAATAAATTCTTATTGTAGTTTTATTTAGGAGGTTTTTCTTATTGTCTATTTTTTTCTTTTATTGGACTTATTATAGTCTATGTTTGGGAGTTGAGTTATGAAATAATTTGATAGAGAAGGTTTAGGCGGCTAAGTTTATATGTGCACACATTTGAGATTTTAAAAAGTAAGAATTTTTAAGTATAAACCTATATTTACATATAATTAAAATAAATTATAAAGGATAGTAGTCACATGGAGTTTTTTTTTTAAATAAAAATTGTGTATTTATGTGTGTTGGTCAAATGGCATGTAAAAGTAACATAACCTCAATAATTATAATAAAAATATCAATTGAAAAAAAAATAGATAACCACTTTATAATATTCTCAAATTAAGGTAATTATTCATCATGTTCTATATTCCCCGTTTATGATTTTGCTCATGTGACATCTATATATACCCTTTTAAGAGTTATTTAAATAGTGGAAGGTTCAGTCTGAATTCATGATTGAAAAGAAAGAAAAAAAAAGATCAACATGATTTAATTTCAACTCACTCGCGATTGCCACCATCATGAATGTTGTACTAATATAATTTGTAGACCAAGAGGTGTGTTTTTTTAACAAGAGACCAAGAGGTGTGTCAGCAGCTACTATCTAATGCTATCATATGTATATAAAATTTTAGTTGCTCTGATTGTGCTGATCTGTCATCTCTAACAACAAATATTTCACTATATTGAAACTTTGTCACTCTCTTAATCTATATCATCATTATTATTTATTGATAGATATTTGGCAAGTGTACCAAATTCAATCGAAGTAATAATAAAATTCGTATCCACGAGGACCGTTGTTAATTTCGACTAAGCATTATTGTTATCAATCAGGATGTACTAAATTCAGGGTTGCCCTAGGCAGTTTAATTGAGTTTGTAAAATAAATTTGATTAAAAAGCGATAAAGATTGGTTTTAAGAAAATAGAGAGAAACATGGCTAAGACTTTCGACTCCTCTGAAGCTCTCCTATGGTAATTTGCACTCCTAATTCAATCAATGTCCATCTAGTTCAACGACAGATTAACAAAGTAATTCTACCCAATCTCTTGACCTAGAATTCTCCCCTCAAGTTACAACACCTCAATCTCTTAAGCGAGTTCGAAACCGTTGGAGGTTTTAATAGTCCGTTAATCCCTATGTCATAACCTAATAATTGTCTATCTCTAGCTTAATTACTTAGGTTAAACTTATTACCTAGATTCGAGTCAAGAGCCAGGGTTAGTGGTCACTCAATCTCTCCGATCAATTTGCATATCCATGAGGCTAGGGTTAGTAGTCAATGATGAACATACAAAAAGCATTAAACACAAGATAATATGAATAAAAACTAGACTTTCATTGATATTCAAAGGAGTTCAACAAATTAGGGTTCCCATAGGATTACATCAAATTCATCTAAGTCTCAACCACAAAGAGATTAGTTACTCATAGCTAAAGTACAAGATAACTAACAAGAATTAAAGGATTCATACATGTATTGATAACTGGCTATGAGTTTTCAAAGCTGCAGCTCCAAAATATGCCTCTAGGTCTCCAAAATCGTGAACCCTTGATCCAGAAAATGCAAGTTTCTTAAATAAGCCTGTCAAAATCGGTGGCCGAATCCCTCAATTCGGTGGCCGAACTGCCTGAACATCGGTGGCCGAATTTTCCAATTCGGTGGCCGATTTTTGACGTGAATCGGTGGTGCCTTGGGCAGCAAATTCGGTGGCCGAATCCAAGCATTCGGTGGCCGAATTCCCAATCTTCAAACTCCATTTTCTGTCCTTTTTGTGGCTTGCAACTCCAAGAATTACAATGCATAACACTAAAATTACATGAAAAATGCCTACTAAAAGAGTAATGACAGGATGTCATCACAACCCCAAACTTGCATCGTTACTTGTCCTCAAGGAACCAACTTAAAATGAAAAATACCAGTAAAGTAACACTTACCCCACCAATGATCGTGTCAAAAGTTCATCTCCCTTGTTAGCAATTGATGAGCTAACATGCTTGGTAACACATCCATTCCACAACTTCTCGCAACAATATTGAATATGACAGGGTTCACTCAGTCGACATGAAGGACTACTATATTACCAAAACTTGAAAAATTTCTAAGAATCAATCAAAGTCATTATCATGTACACACATTTAAGGACTTTTCAGGTTGTAACGGGGCTTAGGTTAGAGGTGGGATCATTTGGAAAGTAGGTTTAAGAAAAACAAAGGAGTTAGACATCATCCTACGGATCTAAAATACACACGCACCATAACATCATATCACAATTAAATCCGGGGCTAGAGATAACATTTACTGAATGAAACAACTGATCACTTTTTTTTTGAGCTGCAAATATAACAATTCAGCTTATTATTTTTTTTTTTTGTTGTTCATGCATTTTCATCATTTTTTTTTTTTTTAGCACAAAGTGATTTTCTTTTCTTTCTCTAGTACCCCTACCCCAAACTTAGAGTGTTGCTAGTTCCAAAAGCAACCCCAAACTTGAACTTTTCAATTATCGCACACATAAACATGCCTAACTCCATCAAAATTTGGTGCACATTCCTAAGGTCTCTAGGCTTGTAATGTGGTTAGTCACCGAAACAAGGGGTCTAAATCCTAGCGGCTC
Source organism: Medicago ruthenica (assembly GCA_018208015.1). Lineage (NCBI taxonomy): Eukaryota > Viridiplantae > Streptophyta > Magnoliopsida > Fabales > Fabaceae > Medicago > Medicago ruthenica. The sequence continues at coordinate 43,048,888 of CM031376.1, read as the reverse complement.
AACTGGGTTTAAACAAAGGATAATTCAATATAAACAAAGGTGGGTCGCAAAGGCTCAAGGTACAAGCAATTTGCCTTAGTGTGTACAAAATGTGACCAATCAATTACAAAGAAAAATCGCAAATCTCAGAAATAGCATCCACATGGAAACACTCATATTTGTAAAAAATTGAAAAATAAATTTAGGCCATAACCTTACAAGCTGAGGTTTCTGGAAGTTGTGGCTACCTAAGCATCTTTCCTGCCGTACACTTCCCATATAGAATCATGCAAGCACTACCTCCTCTGAACCTTTGACAAATCATTGGCGAAATCTTTGTTACTGAACTGGTAAGTTTCAAGAAAAGTCAATTCATTAATAATAAACAAGTGCAGATGCATTACAAACCGGGGAATCAAAATTCAAACACCAGACACTTTTCAAGTTGACTCCATACAAAAGGAAATAACATAAACAAATAATAGAAGCAAAAACTGACAGCGATAAAAAAGAAAAACAATAAATGCTTGGGCTAGACAAGGTGCCCAAATCAGAGTTGTGCTCCTGACGACCCTCCTGGTCCTGAAGGTGGAAACGGGTACATCTGAGGATAATCGTCAACATTAAGCTGCTGCTCAGCCTGAATCCTATAGTACTCTGCTCTGATGCGCTCCTCCCTGTCAGCTCCTCTCTGCCTCTCCTCCGCAAAATAGTTCTCCATGTCATGCGGGCTAGCAAATCTCTCATAAGCATTAGTCCTGGTATAAGGACTCTGACGATAGAGCTCAGCTGCTTCATAGAAAGGTTGAGGGAAAGACGGTGGTGGCATCCGATCCCTAGACGAGATATCCTGGGCCCAATTTGCCATAGCATACGTATACTCAGCGAAATAGGGTGGAAGGCCCTGTGGCTGCACCTGTGGTGGCTGATCCTGCTCCATCATCTGAGGTGGCTGTTGCTGTCTCTCCCTTGCTTCCCGAAGATCCCGGTCATACTTCTCCTGTTCCTTCTCAAACCCTTCTATTACCGAATCAGATATGAATCTCAAAGATCTCACAAAAATGTCAGTAGGTTCAACAGGAACTTGAGCTTCCTGACACAACTTGTTTATCAAACAGCAATGTCCCAAAGTGTTCTTTTCCGTCCTAACCAGCTTATGCAGACTAATAGCCATCAACTTTCCCACATCTATTTCCTCATCAGAAATCACAGACAGCAAAATAAACACTCTTTCCCTTATCATTTCAGCTGTAGCAGACGTTTGATCAATAACCGTCTGAATAAACGAAGCCCACGCTTTGTATTCTGGCAGCAAATCAACAGTGTTAATTCTCTGAGGTCTCTGAACAGTTCCTATCCACCCCTTTCCTTCTCTCATCAATCCTTCAAGTAATGCATCCCATCCGCTTCTACTCCTGATCCCATCATGTGTCGCCTTACGATACTCCACATCACAATTGTCTACATCCCTCAAACCAAGTGCTCGATTAATATCTTGCCTGGAGTAATCAACTCTCTTTCCCCTCACATAGGAGTGATAATCTGAGTCCTTCTGAGCAAAAGCATTAGCCAAAAATTCCAAAGCAATGCTTGCGTTACTTTCTTCAGTTACCATATTCACAAGCCCCTCCCAGCCCTTTGCTTGTATTGCCCACAAAAAGCTAGGATGCTTCTCCAATTTGTCAACATTAATTCCCCTTTCTTTGTTGAAGACACGCCTCTTAATCACCTCATATCGCTCCTTAGCTTCTTCGGATACAAATCTTTGGTATGATGGTGGTTGAGTGTGTGGTGGACTAGGTGGTGGTTGAGAAGAGGTACCGGTGGATTCCTTCCCTCTTCTTCTCTTTGTGGTAGGCTCTTGGGTTTGGTTCCTAGTTTTGGGGGCCATGATTGTTGAGTTTTTGTGAAGGGTTATGGAGAAATCAAGTGAGAAGTTGAATTTTTGTGAAGGGTTATGGATACCAAGGGTACAAATCAAGTGAGAAGTTGGTGTTAGGGAGTGTTAAGAATGGAGAAGAGAGGTGTGAAGGTAGATTTGCGGTTCCTACAATAATTTTGGCAGGGTGACACTACTTTTGGAAGTTGAGGATTGAGAAAAAGGGAGGTTCAATATATAGAGGATGAAAATTCGGCCACCGAGTAACTGAAATCGGCCACCGAATTGCGCTCCAACGGTCAAAACATTTCAAAAATTACGCAAATTCGGCCACCGAACGGCAGCATCGGCCACCGAATCTTCACAACGGTCAGAACATAGATCATTTCGCAAAAATTCGGCCACCGAATGTGGAACATCGGCCACCGAATTTTTACACCTTTTTTTTTTTTAAATGAAAATGAAAAAGAAAAATATACCTGCCTCAGACAGTGGGTTGCCTCCCACTCAGCGCTTCTTTATCGTCACTAGCTTGACCGTAGACAACCTTTAGAGGTCTGTCAGCACAAGTCCTACCCTTTCAGTAGGTAGGTCACCACCCAGGTACGGCTTAAGCCTCTGAGCATTTACCTTGAAGGTGTTTGCCTCGTTAGCTTTTGCCAACTCCACTGCTCCATGTGGAGAAATACTTCTTATCACGAAAGGTCCTGACCACTTTGATCTGAGCTTGCCAGGAAACAGCTTCAACCTGGAATTGAAAAGCAAAACTTGTTGCCCAATGTTAAACTCTCTCCTCACCAGACCTTTATCATGATATTTTTTTGTTCGCTCTTTGTAAATAGCAGCATTTTCATAAGCGCTCAATCTCATTTCCTCAAGCTCATTGAGCTTCAATAGCCTCTTCCTACCTGCTGAGGCTTGGTCAAAATTGAGGGCCTTAATTGCCCAATACGCTTTGTGTTCTAACTCCACAGGGAGATGGCAGGCTTTACCATAAACTAACTGATAGGGTGACAACCCTAAATGCGTCTTAAACGCAGTTCTATACGCCCACAAAGCATCATCTAACTTCCTAGACCAATCCTTCCTAGAAGCAGCAACAGTTTTTTCAAGAATTTGTTTCAACTGCCTATTCGACACCTCTACTTGCCCACTAGTTTGAGGGTGATAGGGAGTAGCAACCTTATGCTTCACATTGTATTTAACAAGCACATTTTCTAAATATTTATTGCAGAAGTGCTTACCCCCATCACTGATCAAAACTCTAGGGGTTCCAAACCTAGGGAAAATGTTCTTTTTCAAAAAATTTACCACAGTGTGTGAGTCATTAGCGACACAAGCAATCGCTTCAACCCACTTGGTGACATAATCGACACAAACAAGGATATACAAGTTAGAGTAGGAAGAGGGGAATGGTCCCATGAAATCGATGCCCCAACAGTCAAACGGTTCAATTTCTAAAATACCATTGAGGGGCATCTCATTCCTCTTCGAGATATTACCTGTTCGTTGACACTTGTCACAGTGTCGGACGAATTCAGCGCAGTCTTTAAAAAGTGTGGGCCACCAGAACCCACTCTGGAGAATTTTTGCAGCTGTTCTTTCCCCACTATGGTGGCCCCCATAAGCTGAGTTATGGCAATGCCACATTATGCTCCTTGCTTCCTCACCTGCAACACAACGTCTGATCAAACCGTCAGTGCTTACCTTAAACAAATAAGGATCATCCCACAAGTAGTGGTTTGCATCCTTGAAGAATTTCTTCTTTTCTTGCCACTCAAATCATCAGGCAGCAAGTTCCCAGCCTTAAAATTTGCCATGTCAGCAAACCATGGCCTTTCTTTGATGCTGAACAGTTGTTCATCCGGGAACTCAGCTGCTATGGCCTTTTCTTTTTCAGTAACCTCTCTGTTGTCCAGCCTAGAAAGGTGGTCGGCTACCACATTTTCAACTCCTTTTTTGTCTCGGATCTCCAGATCAAACTCTTGCAAAAGCAAAATCCACCTCAACAAGCGGGGTTTGGAATCCCCTTTTGTCAACAGGTACTTTAAAGCTGCGTGATCTGTAAAAACAATAACTTTGGAGCCAATTAGATAGGACCGAAATTTTTCCAACGCGAATATTACCGCTAGTAGTTCTTTTTCAGTTGTGGAATAATTAACTTGGTTATCATTCAGAACTTTACTCGCGTAATAAATTGCGTGGAAAAATTTCTCACGACGTTGGCCTAACACTGCTCCAACTGCGTAGTCACTCGCATCACACATTAGCTCAAAATGAGCATCCCAATCGGGGGCGATGATTACAGGTGCAGTGACCAGCTTGTTTTTAATCAATGTAAAGGCAGTAAGACATTCGGAATCAAATTTAAACTCAGTTTCCTTGACTAAGAGGTTACAGAGGGGCTTTGCAATTTTTGAAAAATCTTTAATAAACCTCCGGTAAAAACCAGCATGCCCCAAGAAACTTCTCACCCCCTTCACATTGACAGGCGGTGGTAGTTTCTCTATAACCTCTATCTTTGCTTGGTCCACCTGGATGCCCTTCCCACTTATTTTGTGTCCCAACACTATCCCTTCAGTTACCATGAAATGGCATTTTTCCCAATTTAAAATCAGGTTAGTGTCGGTACACCTTTTTAGGGCAACATCTAGGTGTAACAAGCAGTTATCATAAGACTTACCAAAAACAGAAAAGTCATCCATAAATACCTCAATGTTCTTCTCGATCATGTCAGAGAAGATGGAGAGCATACACCTTTGGAAGGTAGCCGGCGCATTACATAGCCCGAAAGGCATCCTCCTATATGCAAACACCCCAAATGGACAAGTAAAAGCAGTCTTCTCCTGATCTTCCGGAGCCACCGCAATCTGATTATACCCTGAGTACCCATCCAAGAAATAGTAAAATGCCTGGCCCGCCAACCTTTCCAACATTTGGTCCATGAAAGGTAACGGGAAGTGGTCCTTCCTTGTTGCTTGATTTTACCTTCTGTAATCTATGCACATTCTCCACCCAGTAACTGTCCTAGTCGGGATCAACTCATTCTTGTCATTTGCAACCACCGTCATACCTCCCTTTTTAGGGACTACATGCACCGGGCTAACCCTTGAGCTATCAGAAATAGGGTAAATCATGCCAGCATCCAAGAGTTTCAACACCTCTTTCTTGACCACCTCTTTCATAGTTGGGTTGAGTCTGCGTTGTGGTTGCACTACTGGTTTAAATTCAGCCTCCAAGTGTATTTTGTGCATGCAATACGCTGGACTTATACCTTTCAGATCATAAATTTGCCAACCCAAAGCCCCTTGATTTTCCCTCAACACCCTCATTAATTTTTCTTCTTCAAGGGTTGTCAAAGTACTACTGATGATGACTGGTTTCGAGGCATCCTTGCTTAGAAAAACATACTTCAAGTGAGAAGGTAGCTCTTTTAATTTTGGAATTTTTGCAAGGTCCCCTTCCTCTTTGTTTTCCTTGGGCGCCCCCTCTTCATTCTGTGGGTGCAAACTTTCAACCTTTGCGCACAATGATTCTTGTTTACCTGCTGCAAGTTGCTGGATACACTCATTTATCGCTTCACTCGTGTCTTTATCACTACATGCGATAGAATTTACAATTACCCTTTCTAAAGGTGGGGCAGGAGACTCATCCAAGATAATTTCTTCAACAATATCATCTACCACATCAACCCGGTAACATTGTGGATTTTCATTCCTGTGCTTCATCAATATTGAACACCACTTGCTCATCTTGAAACCGAAGCATCAACTCGCCCATCTCCACATCAATAAGGGCTCTACCAGTAGCTAGAAAAGGTCTCCCCAGTAACAAAGGAAGCTCTTCATCCTCCTCCATGTCAAGAATAACAAAATCAGCTGGGAAAAGTAGATCATTCACTTTCACTAAAACATCTTCCAAAATTCCATACGGATAGGAAATAGAGCGATCAGCCAGAGTAAGAGTCATCTTTGTAGGCTTAGGCTCCCCACATCCTAGCTTCTTCATCATTGATAAGGGCATAAGATTAATGCTAGCCCCCAAATCACATAAAGCTCTTCCCACATCTACTTTCCCAATTGTGCACGGTATAGTAAATGCTCCTGGATCCTTCAGCTTTAGAGGTAGTTTCCTTTGAAGAATAGCACTACAATTTTCGGACAAAGCAATATTCTCATCATCTCTTGGCTTCCTCCGTCCGGTTAGAAGATCTTTCATGAATTTTGCATACACCGGCATTTGATCAAGCGCCTCACTAAAAGGAATATTTACTTGCAATTGGGTGAATAGCTCCATGAATTTCTTGAATTGGCTCTCCTGCTTCTCTTTCTTCTTTGACAAGTGTGGATATGGCAGTTTCACATAAGAGGGAATAACTTGTTTCTTCCCACTTTCTTCAAGAAGTTGGCTTTTGGTTTTTCTCAGAATGGAATCAACATCAATCAATTTCTTACTTTTTTCTCCCTCTTTATTTTTTTCTTCCTCTTCATTTTCAACTACTCCTTCATCTTTTTTTTCGACTACTTCTTGTTCATCACCCTCCACTACTTCTTCACTATTTTTCGTGACTTTAGGAACTAGGGGTGTTAAAACCTTTTTACTCCTCAACTCAATGGCTTTGCAGCTCTCATTCTTAGGATTGTCTTGAGTGTTGCCTGAGAATCCTCCTTTCGCCTGATCAGCCAACTGTTTAGCTATCTGCCCAATTTGAGTCTCCAGTAGTTTCCTCGACGCCTCATTGTTTCTCCTTTCAGCTTCCTGGCTTGCTTTGAGTTCTTCAAAGTTGGTCTGAGTCATCTTCACAAAGCTAGTCATGGCTTCTTCAAAAGCTGAAGGCTTTCTTTGTTGTTGTTGCTGAGGGTTAGGTAGCAGTGGATTCAGAGTATTGTTGCTGGTATACTTCAAATTAGGATGATTTGCCCAACCTGGGTTGAACGTGTTAGAATAGGGGTTTCCCTTTTGATGGTTTCCCATGTAATTGGCTTCTTCACTAGCTCCTTCCGGCACACACTCACCATTTGCATGCCCCTCACCACAGAAATCACATTTTATAGCTGCTACCTGCTGAGCTTTCCCCATGGTTAGTCCATGCACATGCTTAGTCAAAGCTTCTAACTGCTTGTTCATGGCTGCTTGATTTGCTAAGATGGTAGTATTGTCGCTCACCCCAAAAACACCCCTTTTCTTTTTATCAGCATCAGCACGGTACTCATTTTGGGCCATGTTTTCTATTAAGGTTTGGACTTCATGGTCAGTCTTAACCCTCATACTTCCACCTGCTGAAGCATCTAGAAACATCCTATTGCTGTGTGTCAACCCTTCGGTGAAGACTTGGAGGTACGCCTTTTCAGAAAAATCATGGGCAGGACACCTTTTAAGCAGAAGTTTAAATCGCTCCCAAGCATCATATAGTGACTCATTCTCCCCTTGTCTAAAATTGGAGATCTCATGTTTTTTCTCCCAATATTTGGACATTGGAAAAAATCTCTCTAAGAACTTCAGCTCTAGCTCATCCCAAGTTTGAATAGTCCCACTAGGTAAGGTTAACAACCAATCCTTAGCTCTCCCGGTTAGGGTGAATGCGAACAACCTGAGTTTCTTTTGGTCCTCCGTTACGTTGGCTGGAGGTACGCAGAACTCACAAGTTTCATAGAAGCGGCTCAAGTGTTCATGAGGACTCATACTGTCTGACCCATCATATTGTTTTTCTTTCAACCCACTCTGAACGGATGTTTTGATATCAAAAGCGACTGGGTTTGCTGGTTGAAAGACATGAGTTAGATGCCCTCGGTGAGCAGCCAACCCATAATCTCCCATCATAGGTCTCAGAGGTGGTGGTGGATCTTCTCCAGTAGGCTCTGGTTCAGTGTATTGTGTTCTGGGACTAGGATCAGCTGATCGAGCCAATCGGACAGCTCTCCGATTGGCCTTTGCAGTCTTCTCGATCTCCGGATCGTGCAACAGATCACCCGGTTGCACTCTACCTCGCATAAACAGCAAACGAATACCTTAGTAGCACTGCACAATACAAAATAGATATGAACTCAATTTAATGGAAATTTTTTTTTTTATATACAAAAAAAAAAATGAAAAATTAAATGACACAAATTAAATTGCAGAAATCCTAAATAATAACTATATTGCCTTGTTGAAATAATTCAACAGTCCCCGGCAACGGCGCCAAAAACTTGATAGATATTTGGCAAGTGTACCAAATTCAATCGAAGTAATAATAAAATTCGTATCCACGAGGACCGTTGTTAATTTCGACTAAGCATTATTGTTATCAATCAGGATGTACTAAATTCAGGGTTGCCCTAGGCAGTTTAATTGAGTTTGTAAAATAAATTTGATTAAAAAGCGATAAAGATTGGTTTTAAGAAAATAGAGAGAAACATGGCTAAGACTTTCGACTCCTCTGAAGCTCTCCTATGGTAATTTTCACTCCTAATTCAATCAATGTCCATCTAGTTCAACGACAGATTAACAAAGTAATTCTACCCAATCTCTTGACCTAGAATTCTCCCCTCAAGTTACAACACCTCAATCTCTTAAGCGAGTTCGAAACCGTTGGAGGTTTTAATAGTCCGTTAATCCCTATGTCATAACCTAATAATTGTCTATCTCTAGCTTAATTACTTAGGTTAAACTTATTACCTAGATTCGAGTCAAGAGCCAGGGTTAGTGGTCACTCAATCTCTCCGATCAATTTGCATATCCATGAGGCTAGGGTTAGTAGTCAATGATGAACATACAAAAAGCATTAAACACAAGATAATATGAATAAAAACTAGACTTTCATTGATATTCAAAGGAGTTCAACAAATTAGGGTTCCCATAGGATTACATCAAATTCATCTAAGTCTCAACCACAAAGAGATTAGTTACTCATAGCTAAAGTACAAGATAACTAACAAGAATTAAAGGATTCATACATGTATTGATAACTGGCTATGAGTTTTCAAAGCTGCAGCTCCAAAATATGCCTCTAGGTCTCCAAAATCGTGAACCCTTGATCCAGAAAATGCAAGTTTCTTAAATAAGCCTGTCAAAATCGGTGGCCGAATCCCTCAATTCGGTGGCCGAACTGCCTGAACATCGGTGGCCGAATTTTCCAATTCGGTGGCCGATTTTTGACGTGAATCGGTGGTGCCTTGGGCAGCAAATTCGGTGGCCGAATCCAAGCATTCGGTGGCCGAATTCCCAATCTTCAAACTCCATTTTCTGTCCTTTTTGTGGCTTGCAACTCCAAGAATTACAATGCATAACACTAAAATTACATGAAAAATGCCTACTAAAAGAGTAATGACAGGATGTCATCATTTATCCTCCACTAAATGAATTTAATGTCTACAAAAATGTAAACTAAAGAAATGTAGGGTTAAATATGTTTTGAATGGGTTTTTGCAAGAATCTTTAGAATATTATAAGAATCTCTCCAAAAAAAATAATAACATTTTTTTAACAAAATATGAATTAAATATGAGTAATAATTCTTTTTGTTACAGTTTCTTTGTAACTGATGGAAATAAAATTAAGAAGAATAGCATCTACTTGATACATGAATTAAGCTCATTTGTATGTCATTTTTTTTTTTGCTATATGTTGTGGTCTATGAGAACTGAAAATTAATTGTGTTCTAATTGAGATCAAATGCGGACAAAACTACAAAGAGAAGTGGGAAGATATATGTGTTTATTAGCTGCTTCAATTGTGAGTTGTGGTCTAGAAAAGGACTACTTAAGGACGACGTATCAACATGATTGGTCAATTCTACCACTTCTCCTATATTTAGGTTCATGAGACAAATAGTTCTTATTATTCATAAAGCCAATATTGTGTTATCTTTGACTGTATTTGTAACGACCCTATTTTCGTATATTATATTTTTTTATATATTTTATTTTATGGATTTGCGTTTAAAAATATTTTTTTAGTAATCGAGGAATAATTATTTAGCGCGAAGATAAGTTCGTAATCGAGTTTTTAAGGTTTCGGGCCAAGAGGGTGAATAGTGTTGGGCTTTAGTTTATGAGTATTAGTAATGATCAAGTGGATATGATAGTAGTAAGCTTGGATTGGATTGAAAGGCTAGGATGAGTCCTTGAGAGTTAGTAAGGAATGGATGGCCAAGATTAATTGGATTGGATTATAAGAGATTAACACAAGACTTTTTGAAACACTATTCATTGTCTTTTGGGAGAGGAAGAAAACGTGGAAGAGGAGAAGAGAAGGAGAAAAACAAGAAAACCTAGGGCAAGTGATTTGAAGCTTGAGTTGCTAGAGAACTTTGATTTCAAGGTAAGAGAGTTAGTATTACTTGATCATAAGTGATTAAGAGAAGGGGAGAATGTCTATTTCTCCATCCCAAACTTCTCCTTCACTTTGTCTAGGTTTTGATAGAAGTTTTTATGGTTTAAAGATGTTAAAAGATCATGTTTTGCTTGCTTAATGCTAAGTGATGTTGCTGGTATGTTTATTTGATGTTGCTAGTGTTTTGAATGCAAAGGAAAAGTTATGGAAGATTAGTGTTTTAAACCCTAATTTCTTTGTTAGATGTAATCCTTGCTTGTGATGGGTTTTAAATGATGTTTTATGAAGGAAAATTGTTTTTAACATGTTCTGGAACTTTGGGTAATCTTGAATGGGCTAAAATGGTGGAAAATCACATTTTTTACATGACTGTGTACTGATACGGTCGCTTGTAGCGACCAGGCTCGCTTGTAGCGACCAGACAGGATAATTCCCTGCCTATCTGCGCTTGTAGCGACCACACTGGCGCTTGTAGCGACCAGGCTCGCTTGTAGCGACCATGGGCTCGCTTGTAGCGACCAGCCCTGTACATGCCAACTTCGTTGAGCTGCTTTGAGGGTCCTGGTACGCGCGGGGATGGCTTTTTGCTACTGTATTCTCAAAATATGTTTTGGAAACCTTGCCCACCATTTTAATTCATTCTTAATGCTTCCTAAAGATTATTTGTTTCAAGAAAAGCTTGAGTAAAACCCTAGCATGTGTGTGGGATTATCAAAGTGTGTGGGTCTTTATTTGAAAACCCTTATGGGTGAGATTTTGATATGATTTGATTGGTTTATTTGAGATTGTGAACATGGTTGAGTATATACATGTTTGTATTATGATTGGCCATGAGTGCCTACTTGTTGAAGTTAGCATGAGTATTGGTAGTGTACACACATATTTGAGCATATGTAGGTGTAAATATCAATAATTGCTAAGTGAACATACATGCATTTCATGATGGTATGTATGCTCTTTATGAGTAAGGTGAAATCCAATTATTATTGGTCATATGCACGACCGTCCTTTTATGGCGAATGAGAGGTGCAGTCGATGAAAGAATGAAATCCAATTATTATTGGTCATATGCACGACCGTCCTTTTATGGCGAATGAGAGGTGCAGTCGATGAAAGAAGGGATATAAGTTTATCCAACAGTCCGCCATGACTCTAAAGCTGAGCAAGAATTGGTACCACATGCATTAGTGTATGCATTTTGAGGCATGCATCCTTTGTGACATTAGTGTTCATTTAGGAATTATGTGTGCATAATGGTTGTTAAGTGGTAAATGTTATTGATGAGCTTTGTGCATTATGTGTGCATAATGGTTGTTTAAGTGGTAATTGTTATTGATGAGTTTGTGCTTTGGCAATTATGCGTTGTGGATTGGTTATGTATAATTATGTGTTATTTATACATGTTTATTGGTTGTGATGCTAACACTCTCTGTTATGTGTTATTTGCTGGATCTTTGGGGATCCAGATTATCAGGTTGGCGAGGCTATCGTTGAGGAATAGCCCTTTGCTGTCTAGGAGCTTTTGTAGTGGTGAGGGCATAGCTTAGCTATCCTTACATTTTTGGTACTAGGTGTTGTATCCTAGTTAGAGTCTAGGGCTCTGATATTTGTAACACTATTTTGGGTATCTGAACGCGTATGTATGAATTTGGCAATGGTCTCTGTTGTAGAATTGCCTATTTTGAAAATGTTTATGTATATATTTTTGTGTAATATATGCATGCTTGATTATAAGCTGATTTTAAGCTGTTTGTTATTTTCCGCTGCTGTTTGTGAATCAAATATATTTTGATCTGTGGATGTTTTATGAAAATGCGTTTTCATTATGTTGTAACTTCCTATGTCCTTAACGTTTTGTTTTTATTAAAGTTAATAATCGGCGGTTAAGGGTTAGGGTGTTACAATAGTTGGTATCAGAGCAGGTCGATCCATTGGATCAATTAGGTTTAGTATACCCTTTGTGTAACATGTGTTTTCTTAAACACTTTGTTCTCACTTGTGTTATGTGGTGTTTGGTAGTGTGTGTGTGGATATGGCGCAACGAGCACTTGCTGATGCGATGGAGCGGATGGCGGATGCCATGGCTCAGGATGCTGCTAGTAGGACTGCGGATAGAGCCGCACAACAAGCTAGAGGAGGCGGAGAAGATGAGTTGAGACTCGAGAGGTTTATGAACAACAAACCGCCTATCTTCAAGGGAGGATACGATCCAGATGGAGCTCAGACTTGGTTGGAAGGGATTGAGAGAATTTTTGGGGCTATGCGTTGTCTGGATGCGCATAAGGTATTGCTAGGAGCGTATGTTCTCCATGATGAGGCCGATCATTGGTGGGGAAATGCTAGTCAGAGGTTGGGAGCTGATGGAGCTTTAGTTACTTGGGCTCGTTTCCGAAGAGAGTTTTTAACCAAGTATTTTCCGGCAGACGAGAGGAACCGTAAGGTGATTGAGTTCATGGAGCTCAAGCAGGGGAATTTATCTGTTTCTGAATATGCGGCCAAGTTTGAAGATTTGTGTCGTTTTGCTCCTCATTACAACACGGTGGAAGCTGAGGAAGACAAGTGTGTAAAGTTTGAAAATGGGCTGAGGCCAGATATCAAGCAGTTGATTGGGTTTAGCGAGATCAGGAATTTTCCGATGTTGGTGAATAAGAGCCGAATATGTGATAAGGATGGTAAAGCTAAAGCTAATTACTACAAAGCCGCGAATGAGAAGAAGGGAAAGGACATGGCTAGAGGTAAACCATATGGCAGAGGTGGGAAGAAAACTGATGAAGGTGGGAGTAGTGGTGGTAAGTTTGGAGGTAATAGGAATTGTTTTAAGTGTGGACAACCGGGACATCGTTTCTTTGAATGCCCGAAGTATGATGGGAAATGTTTCAAGTGTGGTGATCCTAACCACAAAGCTGATCAGTGCAAGAAGGGTATTGTGTGCTTCAACTGCAAGGAAGCGGGTCATAAGAGCAACGTGTGTAAGAAGCCTAGAGCGGCTGGAGGAAAAGTGTTTGCTTTAGATGGTGGTGATGCGAAGGCGGACAACTTGATCAGAGGTACATGCTTTATCAATAATACTCCTTTGTCTGCTATTATTGATACGGGTGCTACCCATTCGTTTATTTCTATGGATTGTGTTAAGAGGTTGGGTCTTAAAGTAGAGAATATGATGGGACGCATGGTTATTGAAACGCCTGCGAGTGGTTCAGTATCTACTACGCTAGTCTGTGTTGATTGTTCAGTCATTATGTATGGTCGACACTTTGGTATGGATTTAGTCTGCATTCCGTTGAGCGGAATAGATGTTATTTTTGGTATGAACTGGTTAGAATTTAATCGGGTTCATATCAACTGTGGTAAGAAGACGGTTAAGTTTCCAAAACCGGAGCCAGAGTTGTGTTCGAAGCTCATGTGTTGTCGAGAAGTAGTAAGATCAGTGAAGGCTCAAGAGGACGTGTTTGCTATGTTTGCTTCGTTGAGAGTGGAAGAGAAGATTGAGGTTGATGCGTTGCCGGTGGTGCGTGATTTCACAGATGTTTTTCCAGATGACATTTTGGATTTACCACCCGAGAGAGAGGTTGAATTCGCAATTGACATAGTACCTGGTACTAGTCCAATTTCGATGGCACCGTATCGTATGTCAGCTGCTGAACTAGAGAAGTTGAAGGAACAATTGGAGGAATTGTTAGAGAAAAAGTTTGTAAGACCGAGTGTATCGCCGTGGGGTGCGCCGGTTCTGTTGGTAAAGAAGAAAGATGGTAGTATGCGTTTGTGCATCGATTATCGTCAGTTGAATAAAGCAACTATCAAGAACAAGTATCCACTTCCGAGAATAGATGATTTGATGGATCAGTTAGTGGGAGCCTGTGTGTTCAGCAAGATTGATTTGAGATCGGGATATCACCAGATAAGAGTTAAGGCGGAGGATATACCGAAGACTGCTTTCCGGACAAGGTATGGTCACTACGAGTACGCTGTTATGCCTTTTGGAGTTACTAATGCACCTGGAGTGTTTATGGAATATATGAATCGTATATTTCATTCCTTTTTGGATCGATTCGTGGTGGTCTTCATAGACGATATTTTGGTATACTCGAAGACGGAAGAGGAACATGCCGAGCATTTGAGGATTGTGTTAGAGGTGTTGCGTGAGAAGAAGCTTTATGCAAAATTTTCTAAGTGTGAATTTTGGTTGCATGAAGTTAGCTTTTTGGGTCACGTCATTTCAAGTGGTGGTATAGCAGTGGATCCTGCTAAGGTAGAAGCCGTGCAAGATTGGGGAACGCCGGAGTCTGTTACTGAGATCCGAAGTTTTCTTGGTTTGGCCGGTTACTATCGGAGGTTCATCGAAGGATTTTCAAAGTTGGCGTTGCCGTTGACACAGTTGACTAGGAAGGGTCAAGCTTTCATTTGGGATGACAAGTGTGAACAGAGTTTCCAAGAGTTGAAGAGGAGGTTGACATCTGCACCTGTGTTAATTCTGCCGAATCCGAAGGAACCGTTCGTGGTTTATTGTGATGCGTCGAAGATGGGTCTAGGTGGTGTGTTGATGCAGAGGGGACAAGTTGTTGCTTATGCATCAAGACAGCTGAAAATTCATGAAAGGAACTATCCTACGCATGATTTGGAGCTAGCTGCTGTTGTGTTTGTTCTCAAGATTTGGAGGCATTACTTGTATGGGTCAAGATTCGAGGTTTTCAGCGATCACAAGAGTCTGAAGTACTTGTTTAATCAGAAGGAGCTCAATATGAGGCAAAGAAGATGGTTAGAGTTTCTTAAGGATTATGATTTCGAGTTGAGTTATCACCCGGGTAAGGCTAATGTGGTAGCCGATGCGTTGAGTAGAAAGTCTTTGCATATGTCTTCTTTGATGGCGAAGGAACTAAGATTGATTGAAGAGTTTAGAGACCTCAGTTTGGTTTGTGAAAGGACAACCAGAAGCGTGAAGCTAGGGATGTTGAGATTGACAAATGATTTTCTTGAAGAGGTTGTGGAAAAGCAAAAGTCTGATGTGAGATTGATGAAGCTTAAGACGCTCATCGAGCAAGGAAAAAAGGTAAATGTTGAGATCGATGAGAAAGGCGTGATGAGGTGTCAAGGAAGGTTATGTGTACCTGATGTGCCTGAGCTGAAGCGGATGATCTTGGAGGAAGGTCACAGAAGCAACTTAAGTATTCATCCTGGTGTTACTAAGATGTATCAAGATCTGAGGAAAATGTTTTGGTGGCAAGGGATGAAGAAAGAGATCGCCGAGTTTGTTTTCGCGTGTTTGACTTGTCAGAAGTCCAAGGTGGAGCATCAGAAGCCGTCGGGGCTATTGCAACCTATGTTTATTCCAGAGTGGAAATGGGATAGTATTGCGATGGATTTTGTAAGCGGTTTGCCGAAGACGTCGAAAGGTAACAATATGATTTGGGTAGTTGTCGACAGGTTAACAAAGTCTGCTCATTTCATAGCTATCAAGACCGGTATGCTAGTACCGAAGTTGGCTGAGATTTATGTTGAGCAAATCGTGAGATTGCATGGAATTCCGTCGAGTATTGTATCAGATCGAGATCCCCGTTTTACTTCAAGGTTTTGGGAGAGTTTGCAAGAGGCGTTGGGGACTAAGTTGCGGATGAGTTCTGCTTATCACCCGCAGACGGATGGTCAGTCGGAGAGGACGATTCAATCATTGGAGGATTTATTAAGATCGTGCATTTTGGAACAAGGAGTGAGTTGGGAAGCTTGCTTACCATTGATTGAGTTTACGTATAACAACAGTTTTCATTCGAGCATTGGTATGGCACCTTTTGAAGCGTTGTATGGGAGAAGATGTAGAACACCTTTGTGTTGGTTTGAATCGGGAGAAAGTGTGGTGCTTGGACCTGAGATTGTGCAACAAACGACCGAGAAGATCAAGATGATCCAAGAGAAAATGAGAGCGTCGCAGAGTCGCCAGAAAAGCTATGCCGACAAGAGAAGAAAGGATATAGAATTTCAAGAAGGAGATCATGTGTTTCTAAGAGTTACATCGACTACGGGTATTGGAAGAGCTTTGAAATCGAAGAAGTTAGCATCGAGGTTCATTGGTCCGTATCAAATTTTGAAGAGGATTGGGAAGGTGGCGTATAGGATTGCGTTACCGCCGTCGTTGTCGAATCTACATGATGTTTTTCACGTGTCTCAATTAAGGAAATACGTATCGGATCCGTCACATGTGATTGAGTCGGACGAGATACAAGTGAGAGAGAATTTAACGGTTACAACGGTACCCTTAAGGATTGAAGGACAAGAGATGAAGAAGCTTAGGAACAAAGAGATTTCATCGGTGAAAGTCGTTTGGGGAGGCCCAGCCGGTGAATATGCGACGTGGGAGCTCGAGAGCAAGATGTGGGATTCCTATCCAGAGTTGTTTTCAGGTATTTTCGAGGGCGAAAATTCTTTTTAGGGGGGTAGAGTTGTAACGACCCTATTTTCGTATATTATATTTTTTTATATATTTTATTTTATGGATTTGCGTTTAAAAATATTTTTTTAGTAATCGAGGAATAATTATTTAGCGCGAAGATAAGTTCGTAATCGAGTTTTTAAGGTTTCGGGCCAAGAGGGTGAATAGTGTTGGGCTTTAGTTTATGAGTATTAGTAATGATCAAGTGGATATGATAGTAGTAAGCTTGGATTGGATTGAAAGGCTAGGATGAGTCCTTGAGAGTTAGTAAGGAATGGATGGCCAAGATTAATTGGATTGGATTATAAGAGATTAACACAAGACTTTTTGAAACACTATTCATTGTCTTTTGGGAGAGGAAGAAAACGTGGAAGAGGAGAAGAGAAGGAGAAAAACAAGAAAACCTAGGGCAAGTGATTTGAAGCTTGAGTTGCTAGAGAACTTTGATTTCAAGGTAAGAGAGTTAGTATTACTTGATCATAAGTGATTAAGAGAAGGGGAGAATGTCTATTTCTCCATCCCAAACTTCTCCTTCACTTTGTCTAGGTTTTGATAGAAGTTTTTATGGTTTAAAGATGTTAAAAGATCATGTTTTGCTTGCTTAATGCTAAGTGATGTTGCTGGTATGTTTATTTGATGTTGCTAGTGTTTTGAATGCAAAGGAAAAGTTATGGAAGATTAGTGTTTTAAACCCTAATTTCTTTGTTAGATGTAATCCTTGCTTGTGATGGGTTTTAAATGATGTTTTATGAAGGAAAATTGTTTTTAACATGTTCTGGAACTTTGGGTAATCTTGAATGGGCTAAAATGGTGGAAAATCACATTTTTTACATGACTGTGTACTGATACGGTCGCTTGTAGCGACCAGGCTCGCTTGTAGCGACCAGACAGGATAATTCCCTGCCTATCTGCGCTTGTAGCGACCACACTGGCGCTTGTAGCGACCAGGCTCGCTTGTAGCGACCATGGGCTCGCTTGTAGCGACCAGCCCTGTACATGCCAACTTCGTTGAGCTGCTTTGAGGGTCCTGGTACGCGCGGGGATGGCTTTTTGCTACTGTATTCTCAAAATATGTTTTGGAAACCTTGCCCACCATTTTAATTCATTCTTAATGCTTCCTAAAGATTATTTGTTTCAAGAAAAGCTTGAGTAAAACCCTAGCATGTGTGTGGGATTATCAAAGTGTGTGGGTCTTTATTTGAAAACCCTTATGGGTGAGATTTTGATATGATTTGATTGGTTTATTTGAGATTGTGAACATGGTTGAGTATATACATGTTTGTATTATGATTGGCCATGAGTGCCTACTTGTTGAAGTTAGCATGAGTATTGGTAGTGTACACACATATTTGAGCATATGTAGGTGTAAATATCAATAATTGCTAAGTGAACATACATGCATTTCATGATGGTATGTATGCTCTTTATGAGTAAGGTGAAATCCAATTATTATTGGTCATATGCACGACCGTCCTTTTATGGCGAATGAGAGGTGCAGTCGATGAAAGAATGAAATCCAATTATTATTGGTCATATGCACGACCGTCCTTTTATGGCGAATGAGAGGTGCAGTCGATGAAAGAAGGGATATAAGTTTATCCAACAGTCCGCCATGACTCTAAAGCTGAGCAAGAATTGGTACCACATGCATTAGTGTATGCATTTTGAGGCATGCATCCTTTGTGACATTAGTGTTCATTTAGGAATTATGTGTGCATAATGGTTGTTAAGTGGTAAATGTTATTGATGAGCTTTGTGCATTATGTGTGCATAATGGTTGTTTAAGTGGTAATTGTTATTGATGAGTTTGTGCTTTGGCAATTATGCGTTGTGGATTGGTTATGTATAATTATGTGTTATTTATACATGTTTATTGGTTGTGATGCTAACACTCTCTGTTATGTGTTATTTGCTGGATCTTTGGGGATCCAGATTATCAGGTTGGCGAGGCTTAGCTATCCTTACATTTTTGGTACTAGGTGTTGTATCCTAGTTAGAGTCTAGGGCTCTGATATTTGTAACACTATTTTGGGTATCTGAACGCGTATGTATGAATTTGGCAATGGTCTCTGTTGTAGAATTGCCTATTTTGAAAATGTTTATGTATATATTTTTGTGTAATATATGCATGCTTGATTATAAGCTGATTTTAAGCTGTTTGTTATTTTCCGCTGCTGTTTGTGAATCAAATATATTTTGATCTGTGGATGTTTTATGAAAATGCGTTTTCATTATGTTGTAACTTCCTATGTCCTTAACGTTTTGTTTTTATTAAAGTTAATAATCGGCGGTTAAGGGTTAGGGTGTTACAGTATTTAATTTGAGCTATTTGATGACAATATTGTATTTTAGAAGCTCAAATTGTATCTAAAAATTAACTAACAAACTGTGCTACACTTCTTTCAATACATAGCAGTATGCGAGAGCCTTTAGAGTTCATACAAATACTACTCATTGAGATTTACAGTTCAAGCTATACAATTTTTTTTATTGTACGACTTTCAAATACAAATATAGAATTCATGATTTGCAATAACTTTTATCCTTCATACTTATTTTGCATTTGATTTGTCTACTACTCTTAATATGCAATATTAGTATTTTTATGCACAAGACAGGTGCTCTTAATCTGCAATATTGGTATTTGAAACTTCGTAAGTAATTGTGCAGAATCTTGCTGTGATCCGAACCAGTGGTTTAGCTTCCAGTTTTGTGGTCTTTCAGTGAAGGCTCTTTCCCGTGAGAGTTCATTCTTATTTGAAATTCAAAGTTTTGTTGTTTCTTTGAAATAAACTAATGTAAAAGGTATTTGAGAGTTACAATGTGAAGGAAACATAGAAGTGTATAATTCAAGAATGGCAATGGATTTAATGGAAAAAGTTGGGCACATTCAAATGCACATCTAAACATTCAAGCATAAGGTTAACACAAACTTACTTTATATTAACAAGATATGACAAATGTTCATGGCACAATTGATAAGGTGATACTTGAATTAAAGCTATGATTGAAAAAATATTGTGTGTCATGGAAAATGAAGAATCTTGAGGAAAGCTTATGTAATATCCCGCTTAAACGTGATTTTTAACAGTATCACAGGAATTAAACGAATGGAATGGCAGAATTGTAATTATGGAAGAGGAGGATTTAAATAAGTGGGATATGAGATATTTCTCATTTATCCTCATCCTCTCTCTCTCTAAAATATGAGTTTCTTCCTCCCTCTCTCTCTAATTTTCGTGCACCATCATCATCATCACTACCAACCTCCTAATCATCATTCAATCTTGTGGATTAATGGCTAGAAAGCTTGGTTTAAGGAGTTGGAACAAGAAGAAGTTAAAGAAAAGCAAGAAAAGAGCAAGATATCAAGCTAGGGTTTTGAGGAAAGTTGGAAAGCAAGCTAAACCAGCACCAAATCAGTTTGAGGTGAGCTCCCTAGGGGTTTTATAACCCCTCTTTGAGAGATTTATGGTAAATTTCATCATATGCAAGTTTTATAGTTTTTACCCTAATTCTCTATACTTGCTAATTCCTTGCTCATATGTGTTTTAAACTACCAATTTATAATAGAAAATCATTCCTAACATGTTTGGGATGTTTGGGCAACTTGGATTGAGCAAAAATGGTGGAAAAACATGATTTTTAACAAGTTTTGACCTGTCATGGTCGCTACAGCGACCAGCCGTCGCTACAGCGACCAAACAGCTTGGATTTCTGCCTATGGTCGCTTCAAGCGACCAGCCGTCGCTACAAGCGAGCAGTGCATTTTTCAGACTTTTACCTACAGTCGCTGTAGCGACAGGCCGTGGCTATAGCGACAGCAACAGGACAGCACTTGACAGCTTTACTGTTTTGGGCATTCTAGTGCGCGTGGGCATGGTTTTTCACTCCCGTTTTCTCCAGAAACATTTTAGAAACATTATCCACCATTTTAACCCATCCAAAAAGGCTTCCAATGGTTGAAAGATTATAGGAGCAAGGAATATGCAAGGCATAGAAAATGCAAGAACAATGGTTATGAGAATAGGAAAGTCCTAAGAACGGCATATGATAACGATGTGTCGAATCCTTTGATAGGAAAACATGGATCATAGTATGAGTGCAAGGATTTAATGGATTGATCCCTTGCTTGCGAGTTGATAACTTTTAAGGAAAAGCATACGACTTTGAAAGTCAAGAACCTATTATAGGAAAAACAAGGTTATAGATGTATTCGGATTAGAATACCAGAGTAATAGGAATGCTTCGGCATTTGAAGTTACAGATAAGATTATAGTGTTGGTTCTCCAACAATTATAGGTGGCTTATGAGAACAATAAGCCAAGAATTCATAAGTTACAGGATTGCTATTATATGTTTAAAGTAACAGTTATGTATATTCATATGATCAAAGTTAAAGAGTAATAATATTTCAAAGTCAAAGGCATGTTCAGCAGACTCCGGGATTCGCCGGATGGGACTTCTCCGAGAGGGTTGTCCACGTGCAATTTCATAGGGAGTCCGGTGTTAGCCTGATTGTCAGGAGTTTCATCGGGTCATAGGGAGATGTCCTCGGGGTTACTCCACCCGGGCCGCACTCCGTAAAATGAACTCAGATAATAATGTTTGTTCAACGCTAACAGCTAACATAAAACTGCTATAGAACTGTTTATATGTTTTATGCTTCACAGTTATAGTCAAAGTTACAGTTACAGTCACAGTTATAGTTATAGTTATAGACAGTTAATAGAAAGTGGTCCTAGATTTCCCCTTGATCACTGAGTTATAGTTACAGATAGGTTACAGTTACAGTTATAGGCGGTTTACAGTTATAGTCATAGTTAGAGATATAATTACAGACAGATTCAAAGTCATAGGCAGATGAATACCCTTTGAGGATAAAGTAAAGACTTGGCGATCATAGGAAATCCACAAGATTGCCAAAGTAGGCATGGCGACCCTAGGTTCCCTGTGGTTGCCAACGGTTGGTTGGGCTGGAGCTCACTGAGACATTATGTCTCATCCCATTCCTTCTGGTGCAGGTTTACAGGTAAGTCAGAGGTTCATGATGGAGATCTTCATAGAGATACTGGATGGAGTACAGTTGCTCGTCGTGTACCCGCTCAGGAGCGTTTTGGACATTTGTTTAAGTATTGTAATAGTAATGGATTATTTGTACATACGAGTAAACTTGTATTCATTCATTTGTGATGTATTATTATTATTGAAATTTTTAAATGTATCCAGTATCAGTTTAACGCACATGCTAATATACTAGTTAAAGTTAGTATGGGTGTTACAATTGGTATCAGAGCAGGTCGATTCAGACCGTGCCATGGGTCATTTAAGATTCAATAAAAGTAGTGGAATCATTGGGTTCCGGATGTTGTTCTAAATGTCACATCTAGTTGAGCCTGATCAACTCAGTCTAGTATATGACAGTTAGGATAAATGCCCGAGAGCTGAATGTGACCAAGGAGGAAAGAAGTGTACGAAGGGCGAAGGTTTAAAGCGTCAGATTTTAAGACGGAATTGGCAAGGTATTTAATGCCAAAGGATGATTCTCTAACCGTGAAGTAACTGAGCCAGTTAATGGCAAAGTCTCAGGAATATAAGAGGTATTAAAGAGTAAGGTCAGGTACCTTAACTAGTTGGACGCATCTTTGAGCGATGCCTTCTCCGAGGAGATGTGTAGAGTAAAGAATTTTGGAATACTCTGATGAGTGATTTGGAACCTTAACGGGAACCGTAATTTGGAAAGTTAAAGTGAATGGTAGAATAAAGTTTTGATTCCGGGAACAGAGGAAACATATTATCTTCCTTTATTATGGGTCATCAAGATGCTTGGTATGAGGAACGCAAGCTTAGCAATAAGTGAAGAGGAAACCCCGGTAAGGGTATGAAGTAAAGATTGAATCGTATGTTGTCGGATTATAGCAGACCGGTTTCGAGGATTAAGCAGGGAGATCGTCACTAACATACAAGTTACAGTTAAAGTTATGGTTAAGGTTAAGGAGTTCTATGTTTACTTTTGATGGGCTCCTTACACAAGTATTCGGGTAAGCCGACAAAGATTACCTTATGATGGTGTGTGTTAAAGATGGTGGAACTCCAGACCTTGGGTCGTACGAAACCATGAAGAGGGCAACAGTCGAGAAGACATATGGAATTACTCAGGTATCAAGATTAGATTGGAATTGTGAGTACAGTAACAAGTTACAGGAAGGATCCAATAGGAAATAATAAGAGTTGAAGTTTAGAGATTAATTAATCGGGTACTTGAAGTGGCGTAATATGTGTTTGGACTTACAGGAGAGCCGGTATAAGTTGAGTCTGATCCAGACGGATTATTTCCGGAGAAACCCGAGGAGTAACCAAGAGACACGATAGAGTTATGTGGACCTTAGTTGTATTGGAAAAAGGTCGTGGATGTGAAATCCTTACGGATAATTATAGAACGGAACTCGTTTCAGAATATAAAGAGTAAAGCTAGAACTAATGTATAAGTTGTTTTGAAAGGAGCATTGTTGGGCTCGTAATTATTGCTAAAGACTGTTTACAGGTTTCGGCGTAGTATCGTGAAGGTAAGTATATTGCTTATGTCCGAAGGGAAACACGAAGTCAGATGACGATCAATCAGTAAGTTAAACAGGTGGATTAAACCACGAGAGAAATTATATGTAAGATGGTCATGTATGGTAACTACAAAGTTATAAAGTCAAAGGATTGGCCAAGGAGATTTTATATAGTAATAGTGGTGTATTACTTCTATCCCAAGGTAAATTGTTTAAATCAGAGTTGCGCAACGGAGAAGTAATCGAAAGATGAGTTAACGAACAATTCAAAGCTGAAGTTTAGAGAAAAAGGATGTTTGTGAAGTCCTTGCCAGATTAATTACAGGAAAGGTATTCAGAGATTAATTCTCAAGTTACAAAATATTTGTAAGTAGTGATGACTTGAACTTATCATTAGTTCTAACAGGAAATTTTAAGAGAATCGAAGCTGTATGAGAAATTTAAAGGATGTGTTTCTAGCACAATAAGTACATAGCGAGGAAACCCACATCTAATACGGTGATCTAGCTGTTTAGCTCAGTAACTTCAAGTTGACTTGAACAATAAGTTTAACCAAAGAGGAATTATACAGTGGCATGCAGACATTTCACATCGTACCCACGTTATGCTAGCATGTCGCATGTAACAGGTTACGATTAGTATTATGTATACTGATCAGGCAGAGTTTATACTACTTAGACAGTAGTGTAACATATTTATAGTCATGAGACATGTATTAGTAATCGTGGTACACAGTCGGTAATGTTTTAACAGGAAAGTCTTAAGCAGAACAGGTTTGTTGTTACCGAACAAATCTCAGTAGAGGAGTTCAGAAATTCTTGAACTTAATGTTAACAGTTAAAGGAAGGAAATGTATTACACAGATCAGAGGATTTCTCATAGTTTACAGTAAAAGGCTACGTGAATTAAAGTTATGAAATAAAGGATTAAGAGTTTAAGAGTGCTATTTTGATAGCGAACAGAATAGAGTTTTCTTTTCGAAAACAGAGAATGTCCTTGGACAAAATAAGTTTATAACACCAACGGAATGTAGCCATAATTTACGTTATGGGATTGTGGATACTTAAAGAATACAAGCATGAGTTAAGAGCTAAAAGAGTGACCTTGGTTGATATGGCATTATCTCAAGTATATGTTGACTAAGTATGGTGTCCCATTAGTTGGACAATAATGATAGGTGAGACGGTTTATGCCACACGTCATTTGTACTAGACTTCCATAAGTTTGAAGTTATGGGTAAAGAAAATATTAATTTCCATGAGTAAGGAATATCTTGATTGATGCAAGATTGTCAGAGTCCTAGAAGGAATAAGGCTCCTAAGACCTTTGTCTACGCGTTATCGTTAATTAATTAATCGGAGCAAGAGTGGCTCATATGATTTCTAGAGCCTTAAGGATTCCCGCAGTGGGAATGTGAGTAATGCTCATGATTGTGATAATAGTTACATCAGAATGTCAGAAAGAAAGGAACTTGTACCATAAGTTCAGCCACCTCCTTGTATTTGAATCGTGAAAGTAATTGCAATGGACTTTATTTCCGTTTGAGAATACATCAACATCAGATGCTTTTCAGTGCAAGAATAAATCTATGTAAGAATGCTACGAATGTAACAGTAAAAGGTCGTCATACGAGGCGAAAGTCAAAGACAAGAATTCTTTTGAATTAAAAGTAATGTAATAGATTCCTCGAAGAGTTGGAATAATTGAGGAAAATCGTATCGACCCGACGTCTACATGTTAATGATTGAACGGTCAATGAAAAAAGAACGGATAGAATTCAGTGAAGGAAATCCAAGACTTAATAATTTTAAATTGGATTTGTAAGAAATATGTCGAACAGAGATCATAGTCAGATAAGATGGAAATGTTGGTTCAGATAACCATACGTCCTAACAGGTAATAGTTATGTATTATACGTCAGACCTTTCGGTTGGAAAGAGATTGTCACATGTTTTGATTTACAGAGATGGAAATCATGGCTAAAGAACAAGTTTTAACTAGTATGGTTTAATCGGGGTGCGTGATTAATCTACATGTCAGACCCTAGAGTTGACATGGAATCCCAATAAGCAAAAAGGAATCGGAGATTTTCATAGTAGAGAAAGAGGTAGGAAGGATTTATCTTTTCAGGATCTCATAAGGATTATCTAAATTTCGAGGACGAAATTTCTTTTAAGGGGGCTAGAGTGTAATATCCCGCTTAAACGTGATTTTTAACAGTATCACAGGAGTTAAACGAATGGAATGGCAGAATTGTAATTATGGAAGAGGAGGATTTAAATAAGTGGGATATGAGATATTTCTCATTTATCCTCATCCTCTCTCTCTAAAATATGAGTTTCTTCCTCCCTCTCTCTCTAATTTTCGTGCACCATCATCATCATCACTACCAACCTCCTAATTATCATTCAATCTTGTGGATTAATGGCTAGAAAGCTTGGTTTAAGGAGTTGGAACAAGAAGAAGTTAAAGAAAAGCAAGAAAAGAGCAAGATATCAAGCTAGGGTTTTGAGGAAAGTTGGAAAGCAAGCTAAACCAGCACCAAATCAGTTTGAGGTGAGCTCCCTAGGGGTTTTAGAACCCCTCTTTGAGAGATTTATGGTAAATTTCATCATATGCAAGTTTTATAGTTTTTACCCTAATTCTCTATACTTGCTAATTCCTTGCTCATATGTGTTTTAAACTACCAATTTATAATAGAAAATCATTCCTAACATGTTTTGGATGTTTGGTGTAACACCCATACTAACTTTAACTAGTATATTAGCATGTGCGTTAAACTGATACTGGATACATTTAAATTTTCAATAATAATATTACAAACAACATAACTGAATGAGTACGAGTTTGCTCGATTATACATTTATCCAATACATCATATACAAATACTTAACATATACTGATAAACTTCTGAGCTTGTCCATGGCGAGCAACTGCACTCCATCCAGCGTCTCCGCGTAGAACAGCTTCATGTACCACTTGCTAACCTGTAGAACCTGCACCAGAAGGATTGGGGTGAGACATTACGTCTCAGTGAGCTCCAACCCAACCTACTGTTGGCAACCACGGGGGAAACCTAGGGTCGCCGTGCCTACTCTTAGCGATCTTGGGGATACCTACGATCGCTGTCATTCTTTACATTTATCGCGATCAAGGGGAACCTAGGATCGCTTCATGTCTTTATCTTTCTTATACTTGTCATTTACATAATCTTATGCATTTCATACTCTAATTCTTATCTTAGTCTTATACGTAGTGATCTTGGGGACATCCTATGATCACATCTCGTTCACTAGGAACTAATCATCATGTCTCGTATTACATATAAAAAAATATACATATACGTTTCATATTCGTATTCATCTTTCGTATAACGTTAAGTTAGAAGTTAGGGTTGAACAAACAATCATTATCTTGGTTCGTTTTACGGAGTGCATCCGGGTGGAGTAACCCCGAAGTACATCTCCCATCATACCGGTGAAATTCCTATCATATCAGGCTAACACCGGACTCCTCTTATTTTTGTGTAGGCAACCCTCTCGGTGAAGCCCCATCCGGCATAATCCGGAGCCTGCTGGACACAACTTGCATGTAGACAACCCTCTCGGAGAAGTCCCATCCGGCGAATCCCGGAGTCTGCTGAACATGCTTAATCTTTTAACATACGTGTGGACAATCCTCTCGGAAGAGTCCCATCCGGCGGAACCCGGAGTCTGATGAACACGTTTAGCATCGTCTTATAAATTACGTGTGGATAGCCCTTTCGGAGAAATCCCATCCGGCATAATCCGGAGTCTGATGAACACGTTATCATATTCTTTATCATTAAATTCTTAACTTAAGTTCATAAACATATCTATTACGTTTCATATTTCTTGTGCATATCTAATGCATTCTTTAAATATTCATTCTTAAAACTTAACCTATAAATAGGCTCTTAACTTTGATCATTAAATCTTTCCTTGTGCATACGCACACTTAATCGAGTGCATCTTAAGCTTGTTATCCTATGAGCATTCTCATCTTAAGCACTTGTAAGTGCTTCTATTCTCTACTATAATTGACACATAAAATGCATCACTTAGGGAGAACAATCTCCCAAGCATAACTTATAAACTTGTAATCTTAGGCTTATTGTTCTCTTATTCCTTTGCTTGATTATTTGGAAACATTCCATGGCTTAATAACCTTTCTATATCATCTTATGGATGAAGGTATCCATCTCTCAATTATTGTACCTTTCCTCATCCTACATTGGTCTATACATCCTCTAAAATAGCCTGCAATTCGGTGGCCGATTTGGCCAATTCGGTGGCCGATTTTCTGCGAACCAAAAAATGAAGTTTATGCTGTCAAATTCGGTGGCCGAATTGGAGCATTCGGTGGCCGAATTGCTACTGTTCCAAAACGTGATTTTCACAATTCTAGGCTATTCCAGGCATAATCAAACATCATAACAGCTTAAGGGATGTGTTTCTAAGGCATATTGACAGCTTATAACAAGATTAACCAAGGAATTGGCAAGCATAATGATTTAGGACACTAATTATAAACTTTGCTCATAATACTAAATATGCTCAAACTTACACAATCGGGTTATAAAACCCTAGGGAGCTCACCTTGATTGCTAGCTCTGATCCTTGCCAAGGTTCCAATCATCAACCCTAGCTTGATTCCTCATCACTCCTTCCTTGTTCTTCTTTCTTGCTCTTCCTAATTTCCTCTTGTTCTAAATTCTCCAAAGTTAGTGATTGCTTGCTTGGGAGCTAAGAAATTGGAGTAGAGGTTGAAGGCTAATGGAGGGGAGAAGGAGGGCGTGTGGGTGAGAAGAAGGGGAAAGAAAATCTCATCTTGGGAGAGTGAGGGGAGAGAAGAATATGTAAGAAAAATATCTTGCCTCCCCTTTTTAAAATAATCCTCCCTTCCCTAAATATTACCAAATTGCCATGCTAACCATTTTAATCCCCAATCACCGATAAAAGTTACGTCTAAGCGAGATATATACACTTGCCATATAAATAAACCCATTAACTGACAATTTACCAAATTGTCCCTTGCTTAAAACATTTCCGATACATCGCCTCAATATTAATAAATATTCGAGTCTTAGGCGGGATGTTACATTTGGGCAACTTGGATTGAGCAAAAATGGTGGAAAAACATGATTTTTAACAAGTTTTGACCTGTCATGGTCGCTACAGCGACCAGCCGTCGCTACAGCGACCAAACAGCTTGGATTTCTGCCTACGGTCGCTTCAAGCGACCAGCCGTCGCTACAAGCGAGCAGTGCATTTTTCAGACTTTTACCTACAGTCGCTGTAGCGACAGGCCGTGGCTATAGCGACAGCAACAGGACAGCACTTGACAGCTTTACTGTTTTGGGCATTCTGGTGCGCGTGGGCATGGTTTTTCACTCCCGTTTTCTCCAGAAACATTTTAGAAACATTATCCACCATTTTAACCCATCCAAAAAGGCTTCCAATGGTTGAAAGATTATAGGAGCAAGGAATACGCAAGGCATAGAAAATGCAAGAACAATGGTTATGTGAATAGGAAAGTCCTAAGAACGGCATATGATAACGATGTGTCGAATCCTTTGATAGGAAAACATGGATCATAGTATGAGTGCAAGGATTTAATGGATTGATCCCTTGCTTGCGAGTTGATAACTTTTAAGGAAAAGCATACGACTTTGAAAGTCAAGAACCTATTATAGGAAAAACAAGGTTATAGATGTATTCGGATTAGAATACCAGAGTAATAGGAATGCTTCGGCATTTGAAGTTACAGATAAGATTATAGTGTTGGTTCTCCAACAATTATAGGTGGCTTATGAGAATGATAAGCCAAGAATTCATAAGTTACAGGATTGCTATTATATGTTTAAAGTAACAGTTATGTATATTCATATGATCAAAGTTAAAGAATAATAATATTTCAAAGTCAAAGGCATGTTCAGCAGACTCCGGGATTCGCCGGATGGGACTTCTCCGAGAGGGTTGTCCACATGCAATTTCATAGGGAGTCCGGTGTTAGCCTGATTGTCAGGAGTTTCATCGGGTCATAGGGAGATGTCCTCGGGGTTACTCCACCCGGGCCGCACTCTGTAAAATGAACTCAGATAATAATGTTTGTTCAACGCTAACAGCTAACATAAAACTGCTATAGAACTGTTTATATGTTTTATGCTTCACAGTTATAGTCAAAGTTACAGTTACAGTCACAGTTATAGTTATAGTTATAGACAGTTAATAGAAAGTGGTCCTAGGTTTCCCCTTGATCACTGAGTTATAGTTACAGATAGGTTACAGTTACAGTTATAGGCGGTTTACAGTTATAGTCATAGTTAGAGATATAATTACAGACAGATTCATAGTCATAGGCAGATGAATACCCTTTGAGGATAAAGTAAAGACTTGGCGATCATAGGAAATCCCCACGATTGCCAAAGTAGGCATGGCGACCCTAGGTTCCCTGTGGTTGCCAACGGTTGGTTGGGCTGGAGCTCACTGAGACATTATGTCTCATCCCATTCCTTCTGGTGCAGGTTTACAGGTAAGTCAGAGGTTCGTGATGGAGATCTTCATAGAGATACTGGATGGAGTACAGTTGCTCGTCGTGTACCCGCTCAGGAGCGTTTTGGACATTTGTTTAAGTATTGTAATAGTAATGGATTATTTGTACATACGAGTAAACTTGTATTCATTCATTTGTGATGTATTATTATTATTGAAATTTTTAAATGTATCCAGTATCAGTTTAACGCACATGCTAATATACTAGTTAAAGTTAGTATGGGTGTTACAGCTTATTTCGATTACAACTTTCTCTCCATTAATTAAAAGTCAATTTTTTGCACTCTAAGTGTTACAAAAATTTACAACGCTAAGGATTATAACAAATTTTGTGTTACACGAGGGATTGTACGTTTCACAAGGGAAAGGGAGATTGAATTATGTGGTGGTCTATGGATATAGATCCTCTATGGTTTTTTTGGTTCAGTCATCTCTTCTTTTTCGATTCAACTGTTGATTGATACAGTTTCAAAACAAAATTTGTTGATTGATACATAAAGGAAATAATAATATTAAAGAAGAGAGGGAAAAAAGTGAGTGAATGGATAAGATTATGACATGATGGACAACATGAGAGAATGAGCATTAGAGGATCCAAATTCCATGGTTTATTATTATTTAGTTATCTTTATTTTTATTATTATTTTTATTATTACTTTTATTATTATTGTTTTATGTTTATTTCAAAAAAAGCAAAAAAAGAAGAAGAAAAGAAGAAGAAGCAGAGCACGTGCCAGACACATTGTACTGGCAGTGAGTACAATACTTCTAGAAACTAGGGTTTATGTGCTATGTTTAGGTCATGCCTCGGGAATGATCCCAAGGTTACTATTTGTAGCCTTTCTTGGGCCTACCCGGTCATGGTTTTGGGCCTAAATCGTAAAAGGGCCAAAACCATGACTTGGGCGCCCTCGCAAGCTGCTGAGGGCGCCCCCAAAGGGCTATTTGTGATTGTCAAGTGGGCCCACTGCCCTCTTGGAGGACGTCCAACCTTATTCCAAGGGTTCACACCCTTGGCTTTGGGGTCTCAAGTCCTAGATAGTGAGATCTACGGTCCACAGCCCAACAAGCACGAGTCTTGGTACAAGGCGAAGTGATTAAACTGTTTACAGGGGGTTTGTCTATGACCTTTTGCCCGGCAAGTGGGGCTTACTAGTCACGAAGCCATGTGGAAAAATTTTATGAGTATTAGCCCGACGTGGCTGTTTAAACCCTGCGTGGGTACTAGCCCAACACGGATACTAGCCCAACATGGGTACTAGCTCCATGTTTTGTTTTGGGTACCTTAGTGGGCGGCACTAGCCCTACGATAGTGTGGGCGCCAGCCCAACAGGAATATTTATGCTAGCCCAACAAGCACAAGTCTTGGTACAAGGCGAAGTGATGAAACTGCGTGTAGCTCGCCGCGTCCTTTGGACCACGTGTTGAGGACGCCTCTTACTGGGATCCGACGACTGGCGTGAGGCGACCGTTCGCTCTTGCTGACGTGTCCGAATCGTAGCGGTTCTCGGAAATCGTGCCAACTTAAGTGACGTCATCTGCGCGTTTCCCCAGGCTTTTTCGCTTTAAACTGAAACAGATCTACTTTATCCTTGTACTTTCAGATTCTCCTTATCCTTTTCTCCTCCTTTGTCTCCGTCTTTTCCTTCCTACTCGTTCTCTTTTTTCTCGTTAAAGCGGTTGCGGTGTTCGTGGAGGAGTTGCAGCTTACTGTTTTACGGATCGTCCGGAGTACTCGTTCGCTTCTCAAGCCCTCCATTTGTCTAGATCCAGGTACCCTTACTTGATCTCGTTCTTTTTACTTTAACATCCGTAGTATGGTGAGGATTAGAGAGTGCGATGCGGCGGGTAGGGAGTTATCCCCAGCTAATTCGGAGGAGAGGTGTAGGTTTTGGGGGGAGAGCGTTAGGCATGTGAGACGCTCTGATGGAACCATGGATTGGGTGGTGTTCGATAAGGCCTACTATGGCCACTCCCTTGTGACGGAGTCTTCGAGTGGTTTGGACAGGGGTGAAGTGGGAAGTATTAGTGGGGATTCATCTGACTCTATTGTTCGTTCTGTTCGCCCAGGTCCGTTCTGTAGGAAGGGAATTTGTTACATGGCGTCTTCTAGTGATTCAGAACAAGAGAGTTTTGCCGACGAGGTGCTTCGTTCTGAGTCTGTGTATTTGGACTCGCAACGGGTGGCGTTTTTCCGGAGTAAGCTGCACGTGTCTTCTACGGGATTTGAGGAGGACGTGGTTTTGGAACCTTGTCGCCCGGGCGAGAAAGTGTGCGCACAGAGGCCGAAGAGTTTGAAGAGTGAGATGTTCCATATGTACACCGCCGTTTTTGAAGATCTGGGTGTGAAGTATCCCTTCACGCCTTTTGAAGTTGACATACTAAACTGTCTCAATGTCGCGCCTTCTCAGCTGCAGCCGAATAGCTGGGCTTTTATCCGCGCTTTTGAGATTATTTGTGAAGGATTGGGCTTCCAGCCCTCGGTTGGATCCTTTTTTACTTTCTATGGCATGAAGGGGGTGGATAAGCAGTCTTGGGTGTCTGTCAGCGCGCACCCTGGTAAGAGGCTGTTCCCGCCCTACGCCTCTCATTACAAAAATTGGAGACAAACATTCCTTCGGGTTCGGGGGCGAAATGGTTGTGAGGCAGCCGCGGTATGGGTGGATGGTAAGCTGAGGTTTCCCACATGTTGGACGGGTGCTCCGGCGTCCATCATGGGTTTTGAATATGAGAAGCTGGACGCGTACGACCAGGGCGTCGTCTGTTTTTTGGACAAGATGTTGCCTATGAACATCCGGGAGTTATTGAACAGGGAAGGGGACGTAGATAGCCTAGACGAGTATTAACGTGAGTCACATTCACTTACTCAAGACTATGTTTTGTATTTATACTGTCTTGTCCCTTGACTTTTTGCTTTATTTTCTGTAGAGGATATGGCGCCCATGACTGCGGCAGAGAGGAAAAGATATCTCGAAGAGATGAAGGCAAAGAAGGCTGCTGAGGGGACGGCGACTACTGATCCCGCGGGGCTTATTACTCGTAAACCAAAGAGGAAAGCTGATCACCCGCTCGAAGTTCCAGTTGAGAGCCTTCCGGCGGTTCCGCGCGATAGGAGGTCGCCCGGGAAAGACAATAAAGGGAAGGCGGTATCAGAGAAAAAAGGGAAGAAGACGCCCTCTCCTTCCCTGATCGGCGCCGTCAAAACCAGCAGCTCGGTGCCGTCTTTCTGGGACAAAGGTTTTGACTACGGTGCCTACGTGAAGGAGAGGCTGGTATTTAATCCTGAGGATGCAGAGTCGGGAAGTCAGGGTGCTGTGCCTTTTATGATGAAGGATATGGGGATCCATTGTCTGCGGACTATGTTGCTTATAGACTCGGTTGATCGCAAGTATGAGGAAGTGGTGCAGAATGAGGAGGCCCTTCAAGCTATGGTGAGGGCGTTGGAGAAAGAGTTGGAGGAGGCCGGGAATGCTAGGGAGAAAGAGGTGCGGGAGGCTAGGGAGGCGGTGACGCTTGAGTTTGAGAAACGCATCTCCGATCTGAAGATTGGTTATGCGGCAGATCTTGCTGGAAAGGACGGTTTCATCGCCAAGCTACAAAACGATGTCGCGGCTGGAGCAGAAAGGGAGGCTCAACTCAAGGCTGAAGTTTCTGAAGCGAAGGGCGAGCTGGCTCTGAACTTTGATGCTGGCTTTGAAAGAGCCAAGGAACAATTCGCCCTCCTCCATCCTGGCGCCGATACTTCCGCCTTTGATCCTTTTAAAATTAT
This sequence comes from Medicago ruthenica, assembly GCA_018208015.1. Lineage (NCBI taxonomy): Eukaryota > Viridiplantae > Streptophyta > Magnoliopsida > Fabales > Fabaceae > Medicago > Medicago ruthenica. Next base: position 43,015,395 of record CM031376.1, on the reverse strand, counting down.
TGTAGATGGCGTCCTAGTGGACGAACCCTAATTTTGTTTGTTGTAATTTTAACTTCCTTGACTATTTTTAAATTCATTACTCTGCTTGAATTTGTGTTCGTGATGTATCATCTCCGCTTTTAAGCTTTTTATTTTCCTGCAAATTTAAGCATTTCGGAAGGTCTCTCCTGGGTGGTGATTCCATTTGTTTCGTAACGGCGTCGACCGTTGTATGCGTGTTTCTTTTAGCGCTTGATGCTATAGGGTTCCTTTATAAGGTTTCCCGACGATCTTGTTTTGTGCTCGCGACGTCTTAGAGCCCTCTTTGGGGTTAAGGAATTTTGGCGGCGATCTTATTTTCGTCTCGCGACGTCTTAGAGCCCTGTATTTTAGGGTTAAGGAATTTGGCGGCAATCTTATTTTCGTCTCGCGACGTCTTAGAGCCCTGTATTTTAGGGTTAAGGAATTTGGCGGCGATCTTATTTTCGTCTCGCGACGTCTTAGAGCCCTCTTTGGGGTTAAGGAATTAGGCGGCGATCTCTTTTAAAGCTCACGACGTCTTAGAGCCCTGTCTTTTTGGGTTAAGGAATTAGGTGGCAATTTCTTTTTAAGCTCACGACGTCTTAGAGCCCTGTATTTTAGGGTTAAGGAATTAGGTGGCAATTTCTCTTTTTTTTAAGCTCACGACGTCTTAGAGCCCTGTATTTTAGGGTTAAGGAATTAGGTGGCTCTTTCTTTGTGGTTAACGTATCATACGGCGAGCTCATTTGAGATTTGGCAATGGCGATCTGCTAAATGCAATGAGAGTAAGATAAACAAGCAATATATACATAACATCAATAATAAACCGGGGCCTCGTTAAAAACCCCCATTACTGCGGGGGGAAAAGAGTGCCCCTTACTGTCTTACTACTTAACTGTACAAAAAGCAAATTTATAAGATAAAAAACGGTAGGAACTAAAATGGCTTTGTCTTCCCTCTAGCTTGCCCTTGAGTTGTCATGGCGAGTTCCTTCCTGCACTGTGCTCAACTTTTTCATCATACTGCGGTTAGCTGGTTCTGCCTGTAACATCAACCCCTTCTTGATTTCATCGGATTCTACTTCTTCCTTCCTGGTCATGAGGATTGGATTGGCCGGCTTTGGGCGAAGCGTCAGGAAAAGAGTACTCGTTTCCTCAACCTTCCTGGCCTCTCCGTGTTCTGCATCTTCTTCCTCAGCATTGGCTCTCGAATTGACTGGCTTCAAGTGGGGTACAAAGAAGGGAGTACTTTCTTCCTCGACCCTCTCGATCTCCTCGGGCTCCGTATCTTCTTCTTCAACATTAGTACTTGAATTGGCTGACTTCAACTGGAGTATCAATTTGACTGGCTTCAAGTGGGGTACCAAGAAGGGAGTACTTTCTTCCTCGACCCTCTCGATCTGCTGGACATGAATCTCCTCTTCTAGGCTGGAGACAATGAGGTTCACTCGGTGCGCTTTTAGGTTACTGCTTCCTTTCTTCTCCTTCTGAATCTTCAAGCTGTTGTGGTAACACTCTCGGGCTGCTCGCTGGTCTGCTCTAATGGTACCAACCCGCCCATCATCCAGCGGGTATTTCATGACAAGGAATTTGGTGGAAAGGTAGGCGTCGAGGGCGTTAAAGGCTGGGCGGCCTACGATGACATTGTAGGTGTAACGACCCTATTTTCGTATGTTATATTTTTATATATTTTATTTTATGGATTTGCATTTAAAAATAGTTTCGCGTAATCTAGAAATAATTATTTGGCGCGAGGATAAGTTCGTAATCGAGTTTTTAAGGTTTTGGGCCTAGGAAGATGAATAGTATTGGGCTTTTGAGTTTATGAGTAGTAATGATCAAGTGGATGAGATTTAGTGAGCTTGGATTGGAAATAGAAGGCTAGGATTGGTCCTTGAGAGTTAGTAAGGAATGGATGGCCATGATTGCTTTGCTTGAGTTATAAGATTATCACAAAGACTTTGAATATCACTATTCATTTTCTTTGTGAAAAAGCTTGGGAAGTGAAAGTGAAGGAGAAGAGCAAGAGAAACCTAGGGCAAGAGGAAGCTTGAGTTTTGTTAGAGAATCATCATTTCAAGGTAAGAGAGTTAGTATTACTTGTTCACAAGTGATTAAGAGAAGGGGAGAATGTCTATTTCTCCATCCCAAACTTCTCCTTCACTTTGTCTAGGTTTTAATAGAAAGTTTTTATGGTTTAAAGATGTTAAATGATCATGTTATGCTTGCTTGATGCTAAGTGATGTTACTAGTATGTTTAGTTGAAGTTTTGTGAGTGTTATGGTGTTTTGAATGCAAAGGAAAAGTTATGGAAAGTTAGTGTTTTAAACCCTAATTTCTTTGCTAGATATAATCCTTGCTTGTGATTGTTTTTAAATGATGTTTTATGATGGAAAGTCATTTTTAACATGTTCTGGAAGTTGGGTAACCTTGAATGGGCTAAAATGGTGGAAAAATCACATTTTTACATGATTTTGTACTGATATGGTCGCTGTAGCGACGGACCGTCGCTTGTAGCGACCAGGCAGGATAATTCCCTGCCTATCCGCGCTTGTAGCGACCACACTGGCGCTTGTAGCGACCAGGGGCGCTTGTAGCGACCAAGGGCTCGCTTGTAGCGACCAGCCCTGTACAGCCCAACTTCGTTGAGTTGTTCTGGAGGTCCTGGTACGCGCGGGGGTGACTTTTTGCTACTGCATTCTCATAATATATTTTGGAAACCTTGCCCACCATTTTAACTTATTCTTAATGCTTCCTAAAGAGTAATTGTTCAAGTAAAGTTTGAGATTGTTGAACATGGTTGAGTATATACATGTTGTAGCTTATGATTTGGCCATGAGAGCCTAGTAGTTGTGTTTGTTGTTGTTGATGTTATGATGAATATCAGAGTGCTGATAATTTAGTGGTTATTTTTGTTGTTGTTGTTGTGATAATTATCAGAGTGCTGATAATTGGTTGTGTTAGTAAGTATCATATATTTGCTAAGTGAATCATCATGCATTTCATGATTGTATGATATCAAGAGTGCTTGGTATATGAAATCCAAGAGTGCTTGGTTATCAAGAGTGCTTGATAAGGATATAAGTTTATCCAAAATGATTTGGTACCACATGCATTAGAGAATGCATTTTGAGGCATGCATCCTTTGTGACATTATGTGTGCATAATGGTTGTTAAGTGATAATTGTTATTGATGAGTTTTGTGTTTCGTCAACTATGTGTTGTGTTTTTGGTTATGTATAATTATGTGTTTTTATACATGTTTATTGGTTGTGATACTAACACTCTCTGTTATGTGTTATCTGCTGGATCTTTGGGGATCCAGATTATCAGGTTGACGAGGCTATCGTCGAGGAGTAGTTTTTGCTGTTTAGAAGCTGCGTAGTGGTGAGGGCATAGCTTAGCTATCCTTACATTTTTGGTACTAGGTGTTGTATCCTAGTTAGAGTCTAGGGCTCTGATAGTTGTAACACTACTTTGGGTATCTGAACGTGTATGTATAATTTGGCAATGGTCTCTGTTGTAGATTTGCCCCTTTTGAAATTCTTGTGTATATATTTTTGTATATTATATGCATGCTTAGTTATAAGCTGTTTGTTATTTTTCCGCTGCTGAATGTGAATCAAATATATTTTGATCTGTTGATGTTTTATGAAAATGCGTTTTCATTATGTTGTAACTTCCTATGTCCTTAACGTTTTGTTTTTATTAAAGTTAATAATCGGCGGTTAAGGGTTAGGGTGTTACAATAGGTGGTATCAGAGCAGGTCGATCCATTGGATCAATTAAGTTTAGTATACCCTTTGTGTAGCATGTGTTTCCTTAAACACTGTGTTCTCACTTGTGTTATGTGATGGTTGGTAGTGTGTAGATATGACGCAACGAGCACTTGCGGATGCGATGGAGCGGATGGCGGATGCCATGGCTCAGGAGGCTGCTAGTAGGACCGCGGATAGAGCCGCACAACAAGCTAGAGGAGGAGGGGAAGATGAGCTGAGGCTCGAGAGGTTTATGAACAACAAACCGCCTATCTTCAAGGGAGGATACGATCCAGATGGAGCTCAGACTTGGTTGGAAGGAATTGAGAGAATTTTCGGGGCTATGCGTTGTCTGGATGCGCATAAGGTATTGCTAGGAGCGTATGTTCTCCATGATGAGGCCGATCATTGGTGGGGAAATGCTAGTCAGAGGTTGGGAGCTGGTGGAGCTTTAGTTACTTGGGCTCGTTTCCGGAGAGAGTTTTTAACCAAGTATTTTCCGGCAGACGAGAGGAACCGTAAGGTGATTGAGTTCATGGAGCTCAAGCAGGGGAATTTATCTGTTTCTGAATATGCGGCCAAGTTTGAAGATTTGTGTCGTTTTGCTCCTCATTACAACACGATGGAAGCTGAGGAAGACAAGTGCGTAAAGTTTGAAAATGGGCTGAGGCCAGACATCAAGCAGTTGATTGGGTTTAGTGAGATCAGGAATTTTCCGATGTTGGTGAATAAGAGCCGAATATGTGATAAGGACAGTAAAGCTAAGGCTAATTACTACAAAGCCGCGAATGAGAAGAGGGGAAAGGACATGGCTAGAGGTAAACCGTATGGCAGAGGTGGGAAGAAACCAGATGAAGGTGGGAGTAGTGGTGACAAGTTTGGAGGTAATAGGAATTGCTTTAAGTGTGGACAACCGGGACATCGTTTTTTTGAGTGCCCGAAGAATGATGGAAAATGTTTCAAGTGTGGTGATCCTAACCACAAAGCTGATCAGTGCAAGAAGGGTAAGAAGGGTATTGTGTGCTTCAACTGCAAAGAAGCGGGTCATAAGAGCAACGTGTGTAAGAAGCCTAGAGCGGCTGGAGGAAAAGTGTTTGCTTTAGATGGTGGTGATGCGAAGGCGGACAACTTGATCAGAGGTACATGCTTTATCAATAATACTCCTTTGTCTGCTATTATTGATACGGGTGCTACCCATTCGTTTATTTCTATGGATTGCGTTAAGAGGTTGGGTCTTAGAGTAGAAAATATGATGGGACGCATGGTTATAGAAACGCCTGCAAGTGATTCGGTATCGACTACTCTAGTTTGTGTTGACTGTCCAGTCACTATGTATGGTCGACACTTTGGTATGGACTTAGTTTGCATTCCGTTGAGCGGAATAGACGTTATCTTTGGTATGAACTGGTTAGAATTTAATCGGGTTCATATCAACTGTGGTAAGAAGACGGTTATGTTTCCAAGACTGGAGCCAGAGTTGTGTTCGAAGCTCATGTGTTGTCGAGAAGTGGTAAGATCAGTGAAGGCTCAAGAGGACGTGTTTGCTATGTTTGCTTCGTTGAGAGTGGAAGAGAAGATGGAGGTTGATGCGTTGCCGGTGGTGCGTGATTTTACAGATGTTTTTCCTGATGACATTTTGGATTTACCACCCGAGAGAGAGGTTGAATTCGCAATTGACATAGTACCTGGCACTAGTCCGATATCAATGGCGCCGTATCGTATGTCAGCTGCTGAGCTAGAAAAGTTGAAGGAACAATTGGAAGAATTGTTAGAGAAAAAGTTTGTAAGACCGAGTGTATCGCCGTGGGGTGCGCCGGTTCTGTTGGTAAAGAAGAAAGATGGTATTATGCGTTTGTGCATCGACTATCGTCAGTTGAATAAAGCAACTATCAAGAACAAGTATCCACTTCCGAGGATAGATGATTTGATGGATCAGTTAGTGGGAGCCTGTGTGTTCAGCAAGATTGATTTGAGATCGGGATATCACCAGATAAGAGTTAAGGCGGAGGATATACCGAAGACTGCTTTCAGGACAAGGTATGGTCACTACGAGTACGCTGTTATGCCTTTTGGAGTTACTAATGCACCTGGAGTGTTTATGGAATATATGAATCGTATATTTCATTCCTTTTTGGATCGATTTGTGGTGGTCTTCATAGACGATATTTTGGTGTACTCGAAGACGGAAGTGGAACATGCCGAGCATTTGAGGATTGTGTTGGAGGTGTTGCGCGAGAAGAAGCTTTATGCAAAATTTTCTAAGTGTGAATTTTGGTTGCATAAAGTTAGCTTTTTGGGTCACGTCATTTCAAGTGGTGGTATAGCAGTGGATCCTGCTAAGGTAGAAGCCGTGCAAGATTGGGGAACGCCGGAGTCTGTTACTGAGATCCGAAGTTTTCTTGGTTTGGCCGGTTACTATCGGAGGTTCATCGAAGGATTTTCAAAGTTGGCGTTGCCGTTGACACAGTTGACTAGGAAGGGTCAAGCTTTCATTTGGGATGACAAGTGTGAGCAGAGTTTCCAAGAGCTGAAGAGGAGGTTGACATCTGCACCTGTGCTAATTCTGCCAAATCTGAAGGAACCGTTCGTGGTTTATTGTGATGCGTCGAAGATGGGTCTAGGTGGTGTGTTGATGCAGAGGGGACAAGTCGTTGCTTATGCATCAAGACAGCTGAAGATTCATGAGAGGAACTATCCTACGCATGATTTGGAGCTAGCTGCTGTTGTGTTTGTTCTCAAGATTTGGAGGCATTACTTGTATGGGTCAAGGTTCGAGGTTTTCAGCGATCACAAGAGTCTGAAATACTTGTTTGATCAGAAGGAGCTTAATATGAGGCAAAGAAGATGGTTAGAGTTTCTTAAGGATTATGATTTTGAGTTGAGTTATCACCCGGGTAAGGCTAATGTGGTAGCCGATGCGTTGAGTAGAAAGTCTTTGCATATGTCGTCTCTGATGGCGAAGGAACTGAGATTGATTGAAGAGTTTAGAGACCTCAGTTTGGTTTGTGAAAGGACAACCAGAAGCGTGAAGCTAGGGATGTTGAGGTTGACAAATGATTTTCTTGTAGAGGTTGTGGAAAAGCAAAAGTCTGATGTGAAATTGACGAAGCTTAAGACGCTCATCGAGCAAGGGAAAAAGGTAAACGTGGAGATCGATGAGAAAGGCGTGATGAGGTTTCAGGGAAGGTTATGTGTACCTGATGTGCCTGAGTTGAAGCGGATGATCTTGGAGGAAGGTCACAGAAGCAACTTAAGTATTCATCCTGGTGTTAATAAGATGTATCAAGATCTGAGGAAAATGTTTTGGTGGCAAGGGATGAAGAAAGAGATCGCCGAGTTTGTTTGCGCGTGTTTGACTTGTCAGAAGTCCAAGGTGGAGCATCGGAAGCCGTCGGGGCTATTGCAACCTATGTTTATTCCAGAGTGGAAATGGGATAGTATTGCGATGGATTTTGTAAGCGGTTTGCCGAAGACGTCGAAAGGTAACAATATGATTTGGGTAGTTGTCGACAGGTTAACAAAGTCTGCTCATTTCATAGCTATCAAGACCGGTATGCTAGTACCGAAGTTGGCTGAGATTTATGTTGAGCAAATTGTGAGATTGCATGGAATTCCGTCGAGTATCGTATCAGATCGAGATCCCCGTTTTACTTCAAGGTTTTGGGAGAGTTTGCAAGAGGCGTTGGGAACTAAATTGCGGATGAGTTCTGCTTATCACCCGCAGACGGATGGTCAGTCGGAGAGGACGATTCAATCATTGGAGGATTTATTGAGATCGTGCATTTTGGAACAAGGAGTGAGTTGGGAAGCTTGCTTACCATTGATTGAGTTTACGTATAACAACAGTTTTCATTCGAGCATTGGTATGGCACCTTTTGAAGCGTTGTATGGGAGAAGATGTAGAACACCTTTGTGTTGGTTTGAATCGGGAGAAAGTGTGGTGCTTGGACTTGAGATTGTGCAACAAACGACCGAGAAGATCAAGATGATCCAAGAAAAGATGAGAGCGTCGCAGAGTCGTCAGAAAAGCTATGCCGACAAGAGAAGAAAGGATATAGAATTTCAAGAAGGAGATCATGTGTTTCTAAGAGTTACATCGACTACGGGTATTGGACGGGCTTTGAAATCGAAGAAGTTAGCATCGAGGTTCATTGGTCCGTATCAGATTTTGAAGAGGATTGGGAAGGTGGCGTATAGGATTGCGTTACCGCCGTCGTTGTCAAATCTACATGACGTTTTTCACGTGTCTCAATTAAGGAAATACGTATCGGATCCGTCACATGTGATTGAGTCGGACGAGATACAAGTGAGAGAGAATTTAACGGTTGCAACGGTACCCTTAAGGATTGAAGGACAAGAGATGAAGAGGCTCAGGAACAAAGAGATTTCATCGGTGAAAGTCGTTTGGGGAGGCCCAGCCGGTGAATATGCGACGTGGGAGCTCGAGAGCAAGATGCGGGACTCCTATCCAGAGTTGTTTTCAGGTATTTTCGAGGGCGAAAATTCTTTTTAGGGGGGTAGAGTTGTAACGACCCTATTTTCGTATGTTATATTTTTATATATTTTATTTTATGGATTTGCATTTAAAAATAGTTTCGCGTAATCTAGAAATAATTATTTGGCGCGAGGATAAGTTCGTAATCGAGTTTTTAAGGTTTTGGGCCTAGGAAGATGAATAGTATTGGGCTTTTGAGTTTATGAGTAGTAATGATCAAGTGGATGAGATTTAGTGAGCTTGGATTGGAAATAGAAGGCTAGGATTGGTCCTTGAGAGTTAGTAAGGAATGGATGGCCATGATTGCTTTGCTTGAGTTATAAGATTATCACAAAGACTTTGAATATCACTATTCATTTTCTTTGTGAAAAAGCTTGGGAAGTGAAAGTGAAGGAGAAGAGCAAGAGAAACCTAGGGCAAGAGGAAGCTTGAGTTTTGTTAGAGAATCATCATTTCAAGGTAAGAGAGTTAGTATTACTTGTTCACAAGTGATTAAGAGAAGGGGAGAATGTCTATTTCTCCATCCCAAACTTCTCCTTCACTTTGTCTAGGTTTTAATAGAAAGTTTTTATGGTTTAAAGATGTTAAATGATCATGTTATGCTTGCTTGATGCTAAGTGATGTTACTAGTATGTTTAGTTGAAGTTTTGTGAGTGTTATGGTGTTTTGAATGCAAAGGAAAAGTTATGGAAAGTTAGTGTTTTAAACCCTAATTTCTTTGCTAGATATAATCCTTGCTTGTGATTGTTTTAAATGATGTTTTATGATGGAAAGTCATTTTTAACATGTTCTGGAAGTTGGGTAACCTTGAATGGGCTAAAATGGTGGAAAAATCACATTTTTACATGATTTTGTACTGATATGGTCGCTGTAGCGACGGACCGTCGCTTGTAGCGACCAGGCAGGATAATTCCCTGCCTATCCGCGCTTGTAGCGACCACACTGGCGCTTGTAGCGACCAGGGGCGCTTGTAGCGACCAAGGGCTCGCTTGTAGCGACCAGCCCTGTACAGCCCAACTTCGTTGAGTTGTTCTGGAGGTCCTGGTACGCGCGGGGGTGACTTTTTGCTACTGCATTCTCATAATATATTTTGGAAACCTTGCCCACCATTTTAACTTATTCTTAATGCTTCCTAAAGAGTAATTGTTCAAGTAAAGTTTGAGATTGTTGAACATGGTTGAGTATATACATGTTGTAGCTTATGATTTGGCCATGAGAGCCTAGTAGTTGTGTTTGTTGTTGTTGATGTTATGATGAATATCAGAGTGCTGATAATTTAGTGGTTATTTTTGTTGTTGTTGTTGTGATAATTATCAGAGTGCTGATAATTGGTTGTGTTAGTAAGTATCATATATTTGCTAAGTGAATCATCATGCATTTCATGATTGTATGATATCAAGAGTGCTTGGTATATGAAATCCAAGAGTGCTTGGTTATCAAGAGTGCTTGATAAGGATATAAGTTTATCCAAAATGATTTGGTACCACATGCATTAGAGAATGCATTTTGAGGCATGCATCCTTTGTGACATTATGTGTGCATAATGGTTGTTAAGTGATAATTGTTATTGATGAGTTTTGTGTTTCGTCAACTATGTGTTGTGTTTTTGGTTATGTATAATTATGTGTTATTTATACATGTTTATTGGTTGTGATACTAACACTCTCTGTTATGTGTTATCTGCTGGATCTTTGGGGATCCAGATTATCAGGTTGACGAGGCTATCGTCGAGGAGTAGTTTTTGCTGTTTAGAAGCTGCGTAGTGGTGAGGGCATAGCTTAGCTATCCTTACATTTTTGGTACTAGGTGTTGTATCCTAGTTAGAGTCTAGGGCTCTGATAGTTGTAACACTACTTTGGGTATCTGAACGTGTATGTATAATTTGGCAATGGTCTCTGTTGTAGATTTGCCCCTTTTGAAATTCTTGTGTATATATTTTTGTATATTATATGCATGCTTAGTTATAAGCTGTTTGTTATTTTTCCGCTGCTGAATGTGAATCAAATATATTTTGATCTGTTGATGTTTTATGAAAATGCGTTTTCATTATGTTGTAACTTCCTATGTCCTTAACGTTTTGTTTTTATTAAAGTTAATAATCGGCGGTTAAGGGTTAGGGTGTTACAGTAGGAACAGGGCGAGTTGACTACCAAGTATCTAATCCTGATGGTCTTAGCATTATCACCTGTGCCGAATGTTGTTTTCAGCGTGACGTATCCCCGGACGTGCACCTGTTCCCCTGTAAAGCCGGCCAGTATCCCTTTAAAAGGCTGCAACTGCTCCTCGTCTAGACCCATCTTCTCAAACGCGGAATAATAGACGATGTCCGCAGAACTGCCGGGATCAATCAATACCCTCTTGACATCCCAGTTGAAGATTTGGACGGTGATGACCATGGGATCGTCATCGTGGGGAATTACCCCCCCACGGTCTTCACTTGAGAAAGTGATATCCACCTGGCGTTCTGGTCCCTTTCTGGTGTGGTCATCAAGCAACATTATTTGTCTGACATACTTCTTCCGGGAGGTGCTGGACTCCCCGCCTCCTGCAAAACCGCCAGATATGGTGTTCAAGGTGTGGCGCTCTCCTTCTTTCGCCACATCTTTTTCTCTCTGGGGGTCTTCGGGGGGACGCCTGTCTTCTCCTCTACCTTCCTTCACATATCCCCTCAATCTGCCATTCTGAATCAGCTTCTCTATTTCCCTTTTCAGATGTATACAGTCGTCTGTAGTGTGTCCCTTGATGCGGTGATATTTGCACCAGGCATCCTTATCGTTCCCCATGATTGGTCCTCTCGGCGGCTGAGGCTCAGGGATGATTCTGGAATGGCAAACCTCTCTCCAGATTTGTTCACGGCGGGTGTTGAGGGCCGTGAAGGATTCTGGGGGGGGTGCGCGCCTATCCTGACCCTGGCGTTTGTATGGCGCTCGGTCTCTGCTACAGGATGGGTAATAAGTGCGTCGATGATCATATCCGTAGGGAGCACGCTCCCTGGAATCTCTTGCCTTCTTCTCGGCGTTGCTTTCTTCCCCCTTTATATAACACTCTGCTCTAGACATGATTTCTTCCATGGAGTCTGCTGGTTTTTGTGCCAACGACTCGTTGAACTGGCCAGCGCGGAGACCGTTCTGGAAGGCTCCCACAAACAACTCTTGGTTAGGGTTAATGACCTTGATGGTGGCGTCATTGTAGCGCGCGAGATATTCGCGGAGAGTCTCGTTGGGTCCCTGACGGACGTTGAAAAGGCTGGTAGACGAGACTTTGCGGTGGCGGCTAGCTGAGAACTGGTGCGTTAACTTGCGCGTCATATCCTGGTAGCTGACGACGGAAAATCGAGGCAGGTTCATATACCACCTCAGGGCGGCGTCTTTAAGGGTCCCTGCTAACAACTTGCACTTGAGAGAATCGGCAGCACTGATGACGGCCATTTGAGTGTTGAAGGCGGTCACATGCTCCACTGGGTCGCTTTTTCCATCGAAGGAGGAAAGAGATGGTGGCTTGAAATTCTCTGGCACTGGCGCGTTCCAAACTTCGGCGGAAAGTGGCTGAGGATCGGGGTCGGCCGATTCATCTTGCTGAGACCCATTTCCTTCGGTGTGTTGCTGCTGTTGGATGGTTTCCATGGTTGCTTGCAAGGCTTCGTTGTGGTCGCGAAGCTGCTGGATCTGTTGTTGTAGAGCCTCTAAGGCCGCTGGGTCTGCCATCGCGCCGGCGACGACGGTAGTTTGAGTTTGTATGTTGAGTTCATGACCGGTGGCCAGAGATTCGCACCCTAAACCTCGAATCCCAGGTTTAGATCAGGGTTTTCCAAACAGATGTGGGTCAGTCGCTTGATGGAGTTAGGGGTAGGTCTAGGGCTGAATCACGGCGGATTCGAAGGCTTTCAGGTTGCTTCTGGGAAATACGGTGGATACACGGCGCTCTGATGACTTTCAGGGGCCGTGGATCGATCGTTTTTCCTTGGAGACGGTGGCTAGGTCAGTTTTACCGTAGCCCCACGGTGGGCGCCAACTGTACTGGCAGTGAGTACAATACTTCTAGAAACTAGGGTTTCTGTGCTATGTTTAGGTCATGCCTCGGGAATGATCCCAAGGTTACTATTTGTAGCCTTTCTTGGGCCTACCCGGTCATGGTTTTGGGCCTAAATCGTAAAAGGGCCAAAACCATGACTTGGGCGCCCTCGCAAGCTGCTGAGGGCGCCCCCAAAGGGCTATTTGTGATTGTCAAGTGGGCCCACTTCCCTCTTGGAGGACGTCCAGCCTTATTCCAAGGTTTCACACCCTTGGCTTTGGGGTCTCAAGTCCTAGATAGTGAGATCTACGGTCCACACATGTATTCAGAAGCAAGTGGCGACTCCGCTGGGGACATTTCCTCACTAGCAAGTCAAGCCTATCCTAGTTAGCTCTTAGGCTAAGTGTTTTTTGTTTTTGCTTGCATATTTTTGTTTTAATGTCTTTATCTTCTTTTCTTCTCTTGCCTCTATATTTATATGCTTCATTATGCTTTATGTTCATATTGATATGTCAACTGTGGATTGTCACATGAGTGAAGCTCTATACCCGAGCTTTGAGAAAAAATTAAGATAAGATGGTGGTTGTGTAGTGTTGGCCTTCCTGACGTATGTCTTGTAGGGATGACGTGAAAACCCCGCTGTCATACCCCAATTTTTGACCTAAAATATTCTTTTTTACTCGTCTTTTTGGTTCAGAATTTTTCGTCGTTTCAGACGAAATTTCGGCAGAGAGGTATTTTAAAATACCTCGTTTAGGGTTCCGAAGGCGACCTTTTTTTCAGTTTTATTATTATTTTATTTTACTTTAGTTTTTTTATCTTTTTTCTTTTTTAATTATTTAATTTTCGGATTTTTTCTATTTTTATTTTATTTTTCATTTATTCTATTTTGTTTTTATTTTTATTCTTAATGGTTATTTTTTTGGTCTTTATTGCTAATCAAATCTATCCAAAGTCCAAAGTTAGAAGTCAAAGTCAAATATTTGGTTTAATGTCTCCTTATTGTCAAAAGTCCACCCCAATGTGTATATAAAGGCACACGCCCCAACAACCAAGGGGAGAGGAAAAACTCATCAGTCCACAAGCCACAATTATTTCCAAACCAAAATTAATCACAACCCAGCAACTCGAAACCACAAAAACCATATCTCAAAACCAAAATCAATCATCATCCATAATCAAAACCACAAACTCGGCCACCTCCACCACCACCACAATCAATCCGAACCTCCTCCCTAACCACCTACAAACCACTAACACCAATCTGAACCACCACATACCACAACCACATAAAGCCACACACACGGCCAAACCCACAGCCAAACAACCACTACGCAAAATCGCACCGCCTCTTTACAACCCTTCCCCTGCTACTGCACCCCTCTTTTCCTTTTCTTTTATTTTTATTTGTTTATTTTATTTCTTTTTCTTGCATTTTCTTTTTATTTATTGCATTTCTCATCCTTTATTTATTCCTCATGCATTTCATCTTATTGATTTTTTATCTTTTGCATTTTCTTCATTTTTTTACTTTATTTTATTTTCTTAATTTCGTAGTTTTTCTCTAGGGTAATCATCATGCATTTTTTCCCCATTATTCATTTTAATGCTCCATAATTCAGCATACCATGCATTTTTTTTTATTTACTCTTATGTGACATATTTATTTATTGTTTTGCATTTCATACATTTTTATTCCTTTATCTTTAGCATAACCATTTTAGTGCATCTGCAAATTTTCTTTTTATTTATTATTTTGTCTTTATTTTTATTTTTATTAGAATGTATTTAGGAACAATGTAAATATAAACGAGAATATGCACTAACACCCACACGTCTCCCCCAGGAAGTGTTTGCTCCCCACCAGTTGTTGCATACATCGGGCGTTACCCCGTCAATGTTTTGGATATGTCCCCAATGGCATCATCCCCAATGAAGGTTGCTGAGTGTTTGTACTGCGTCGTCGGTCCACTTTCCATCTTACCTGTCCAGTCTTGTCTCATCAAGTCCATCAGTTATACTATCCCACAAGTCAATCCTCCATACAGTCATACAAGTCGTATTGTCTTACATACATTCATGCATATACACATTCATGCATACACAACATACAGACAACATCATCCAGTACATGGTTGCATTAACCACCCTGAGTCTTGCTCTTCATATCAATCAATCATGAACAATTTGTAACTCTTTTTCCCCAAGTGTCATCCCCAGTGCGTCTGGTCCAAGGATGTCACCCTCCTTTCGCCAAGTGACAGTTCTTTAATGAACAGCTTGTGCATACCTTTTACCATCTTATCGTCAGTGGCAAGTTCAGCTACATCCCGAGCAGCTGACATTTATCTTTTTATCCTGTCGTCAGTGGCAAGTTCGGCTACATCCCAAGCAGCTGACATTTATCTTATCGTCAGTGGCAAGTTCGGCTACATCCCGAGCAGCTGACATTTACCTTTTTATCCTGTCGTCAGTGGCAAGTTCGGCTACATCCCGAGCAGCTGACATTTATCTTTTTATCCTGTCGTCAGTGGCAAGTTCAGCTACATCCCGAGCAGCTGACATTTATCTTTTTATCCTGTCGTCAAGGGCAAGTTCGGCTACATTCCGAGCAACTGACATTTACCTTTTTATCCTGTCGTCAGTGGCAAGTTCGGCTACATCCCGAGCAGCTGACATTTATCTTTTTATCCTGTCGTCAGTGGCAAGTTCAGCTACATCCCGAGCAGCTGACATTTATCTTTTTATCCTGTCGTCAAGGGCAAGTTCGGCTACATTCCGAGCAGCTGACATTTACCTTTTTATCCTGTCGTCAGTGGCAAGTTCGGCTACATCCCGAGCAGCTGACATTTATCTTTATCTTGTCGTCAGTGGCAAGTTTGGCTACATCCCGAGCAGCTGACATTTATCTTTTATCATGTCGTCAGTGGCTAGTTCGGCGACATCCCGAGCAGCTGACATTTATCTTTTATCATGTCGTCAGTGGCAAGTTCGGCAACATCCCGAACAGCTGACATTTATCTTTTATCATGTCGTCAGTGGCAAGTTCGGCAACATCCCGAACAGCTGACATTTACATTTTACCTTCTTTAAGCTACCCCCACAATGGTAGTAGGTAAAATATTTTGTCTGCCTTTTTTAAGCTATCCGCACACCGATAGTAGGCAAGGTCTTCCCTTTTTATATTACCTTTTTTAAGCTATCAATACACGATAGTAGGTAATACATGTCATCTGTCTTCTTTAAGCTATCATCTTTATTGATAGTAGACAGTGTCTCCTTCTTTTACCTTTTTTAAGCTATCATTTACACGATAGTAGGTAACATCGGTCTTTGTCTTTGTTAGGCTATCGTTCTGAATTAGTGCGATAGTAGACAACTCCTTCCCCAGTGAAATCATGTTATTCCTGTTGTACCCTAATTTTGCCCTAAGCCTTTTCAAAACAATTTTCAAAAATCAAAAAAAAAAGAAAAAAGTCAAAGTCAACAAAAAGTCAACAAAAAGTCACTATTTTCAAAAATGGGGACTTCGCAGAGCAAAGTCACCTTCGCTCTGCGAAGTCTGCGAATTTTTTGCAGATTTTTTAATCTCTATGATTTATTTCATTTTTGTAATTATTATTATTACATATCATTTTTATTATTGTTTTTATCATCATTCATGGCCAATTAAGCTCAGCAAAGCCAGAATTGAAGCACTTGCCATTAAAGCCAAGGAAAGAAGCTTTTTCTTGCAACCTAACATGTGCCAAGCAAGTTGGCTTGCCCTTGGGCAGCTCTTGTCCCTCCCAAGTGACCTGCTACTGACCCTAAGGTTGCCAGCCACCAGCTTGTGGACTTTCCTCCTGCTTTCTCCCCCAAAACCAGTCAAACCCAGCAGGTTTTCACTTGCCAAAAGCCATGAGTGCTGCCCTGTTTTTCAGCAGCTTTTCTTTCTCCTCACACCATCCCATATGTTGCCTTTTGTTTCCCCCAACCTCTGCACATCACAGTGCACGTTTTAATTGCTTAACCCTCAAGATTGCAAGGACCAATCCCAAGGGACAGCCAATTGCAAACCAGCCCTGTTTCATCATCATTTCTATCCAAAATCCATTGAATTAGTGGTTGGATTTGGCTAAGTCTTGACCATTGCAGCAAGGCAAGGTCACCTCTTCACTTTTGTTAAATGCAAAGTGATTTAGCCTGATCCTAGCCCATAAATCAGCTGGATTTTGGGGATTTCTAATGATGAAATTTGATTTGGTTTTGGCCTATAAATAGGAAGCAATGCATAACCATTTCACACACATTAACCCAAACTTACACTCACTCAAACAACCAGAGAATAACCAGCATTTGAACATTTGAAACAGCACAAACACTAGCAAAAAACCAGTTCAATCACAAAGCATTACACAAGGTCATTGCTTTTGTTCAACAACATTCAAACCTTGCAAGCCTCCAACCATTCAAGTTCATTTCATTGCAGCAGGAGCTTTGCTAGGATCTCTGTAAGTGTTCTAAGTCCTTACCTTTCATTTATAATCGTGCTTGCATCTTAATTTTGTTCAAAACCTTTTGGTTCTAAAAAACCCCTTTTGAATTTCAAAAGAAATCCCAAGGTTTGCAAAACATTTAAACTGGTTTGTCCAGCTCTTTTCATTGCCAAAACCCAAAGCTTTTCACTCCCCTAAAGGTTCTGAATTTGTTCAAAAGTTGTTTCTGAACTACAGTTCAGAAACAGCTTCTGAACTCAAAATTTCGCATTGTTCGCACTGCGAAGCCATGGTCGCAGTGCGACCATGACAGAACTCAAAATCTGAGTTTAGGCTCCCAAACAGCCAATTTTTGAGGTTCTAGACCAAGAACTCAGAATCTAAGAGGATTGAAATTCATTTTATCCAAACCTTATCAAGGATTTTGCATAAAATTGAAGGATTCACAAGTTCGAGCAACACTTTTTTGGATAACTTGTAAAGCAAGTTACGCTCACAAACTTTCAAAACAGCTTGAGCAAATAAGCTATGTTCATCATTTTCAAACCAAACTTGAACAAAAGCCTTGTTCATAATTTTCAAATCAAACGTGAACTTAAGCCGAACTTGTTTCGCTTTTCAAAACCGTTTTCAAAATTGAGCCAAACTTATGTGTTTTTTCACAAGTTTGTTAAAACCTTTTCATTTTGGTTTCCAAACCAAGTGTTTTGATAAACTTTGGGATTTCTAAAGAATTCAACCAAAAAACTTGAATGAAAAAGGGATGGTTTGACGTATGTCTCTCCATTGCCCCGATTGAACGAATGCGTGACGTATGTCTCGTCGTTCGGACAATCGTCATTCCATTGTTTCAACGCATCCGACCATACCAAACCAATTCTTGGCCCTTTGTGGTCAATTCAAACCTTTTCGACTCGTTTGAGTCACTTCGGTCAATGTTCGACTCCTTCGAGTCCATTGTACCCGTTCTTGATCCCGTTGGATCAATCGAACTCTTTTTCGACTCGTTTGAGTCACTCCGGTCAATGATCGACTCGATTGAGTCCATTACACCCCTTTTGGTCCCATAGCGACCAATTCGAACCCTTTTACCCAACGAACATGTTTTATCTATTCTAAGCGCGATTTCTAAACAAACGCTTAAGCCTCCCATGCGCGAGCATACAAGCTATACGCTTAAGTCTCCCATACGCGAGCATACAAGCTACGTTTAATCGCAAGAATACGGTCAAAACATCGTTCATTAAAAATAACCAACATATGTACGTTTTTCTACCAAAGAACTACGTACGCTTTGAATTCTCCGACTACCGGGAGATACGTAGGAGCAAGATCGCCATCTTGTCAAGCACAATAATAAAAAACAAACCTTTTTCCCTTTTCATCATATTTTCTTTTCCCCCTTTTACATAGACAAGCATGCACGCAAAACATTTAAAACATTTTAAGCTTTAGCTAAATAGGAGGTTCCCGTTGAGTACAACGGACGTGAGGGGTGCTAATACCTTCCCCTTGCGTAATCGACTCCCGAACCCGACAATGGTTGCGATGACCAGTCCTTTTCCTCATCGTCAAGGGTTTTATTATCGTTTCCCTTCAAATAAAAAAACTTAAGGGTTTATCAACGTTCCCTTTAAACAAAAACTTTGGTGGCGACTTCACAAAGCCTTCCGAGCGTTCGTACACGTCTCGGAGGATTGCGCGTTTTTAATGAGAGCGCACAGCTGGCGACTTCACTGGGGACCCTTTTCCCACTAGCGAGTCAAGCCTATCCTATTTAGCTTTTAAGCTAAATGTTTTTTATGTTTGTTGCGTACATGCTTTTATTCCTTTTGTTTATGTCATTCTCTTGCTTTATGTTTATAACTGCTTTATATTGCTTTATATTCATATCATATATATCAAATGCGGGGATGTTACTTGAGCGATGTTACTCCACATTGTTCGGGTTAATGCCGGACGTGTGAGGCTATCTACCCGAGCTTGAGAAAAAATTAAGTTAGGAAGGGGTTGTGAGCGGAAGCCCGCGTCGACGTATGTCCGTGAGGTAGGATGCCAAACCCCGCCTAGATGAGATCTTCACTTGGAAGGTATTGAAGTCTTGCGAAGTTCGCAAACGACGACCTTAATTCCATGTGGGATCAATGACTCTAGGGACCTTTTTTAGAAAATCTCATCTCTAGAGCCTACACGTGAGGATGGGGGGAAGTTTCGAACCTTCATATACCGTACCTATGCATACCATACATTTGCATTCATAAAAATGATTTTTGCATATGCATTTTCAAAAAAAAGAAGGGGCATATTTTTTTCACCTACATCGCATACATACATTAGCATCATGCATGACATGCATACATTTGTCTTCGAGTCCAAAGCTCATTTCCCTTCTTATCATGAGGATTTCTTACAATCCGAATTGAGTCATCAGTGTTCGCATTTTGTTCGCAACACTACGTGTCAACCCTTCAAGGAAAGTGGCTCGTCGTCCCAAAACAACCTACACATATAACACTAGGCCCCCCGGTTGTGCATGGGGCATGCCATTCGGCTTTGGTGAGGAATTCATCCATATTCCCACTACTCATCAAAAGATTCCGGTACCTCAACCCGAGGTTACCTTCCCCCAGGCTACTGCGGCCTTTTCCCCAATTAACAAAGCCCAATCATCATTGGCACTCCCCCACATTTCCAATCAAACAAAGCCCAATTCTCATTGGCACCCACATGTACTTAGTACAAAAGTTATATTATACAGTTTGTGTTTTTAATATGTTTATTCGATGAACCATTTAGAACTAGCCAAAATGTTAGGAATCCTCAAAGTCATTATACATATGCAGGAGACCGGCATTTTTTGTTTAACTCGATTTTGTTATGTTAAATCTGAACGTTGTTTTAGATTGTATGAAAGCATTGATAGGATCAAGGCATTTTTTTTTGAATATGAGTAAAAACACTTGACCACAAATAGCCCACCCTGTGAGCAGTGAGTATTTGTTAGCCCCTTTGAGCCTAATGAATCAGAGTCATTAACTATGAACTGCCAACTTTCATAAGCTCAATTGCTTAACGAAATTGCCGGAGTTTGTAAAAAAAAAATTTCAGTTCATAGTTAAATCATCATTAAATTCTAATAGTTTTTCTTTCATTTTTGAACCCTTAACCATCACGATTATTGTCCCTTGCCAAAAGAAAAAAAGGAACATTCAATTAGGGTATCACCTTTGATTAAGTTGAAAAAAGGAAGTTGTGAAAGTCAAGAAATAGTGAATTTTGTATTTGATCTTGACAACCAAGGAAAAGAAAAAAGAAAGAAGAAAAAGAAAGAAAAACAAATCAAGAAATCTCAAAGAGAAGAAAAAAAATCAATAAATCAAAAAAAGGGTTGTCAAGATCAAAGACAAATATTTGTAAATCACCAAGAGTCGTGTTTGAATAAGAGGGAAGTGAGTAAATAGAAAGAATGTTCCTCTTTGCTTGGCCTTTTGAATTCAATTTCCCCACATATGACATTTCTTTTGTACCCAAGCCAAATTACAACCCTCAAAAGACCTTGTGATCAATGCTTTTGTGCTTTTAGAAACGATGCTTAGATGGACACATAACTTGATCGGAATGTTAGCAAACTTGCCGGATGAGTGTTCAATACCCCCGCAATTAATATTCAATTTGTTCATCTATTTAACAAAAAGTGTGTTAGGTTGGTTCATTTGATAAACATATTTTTAACTTGAGCTGTATGATATAAATTTTGTGTTTCGTATTGTTCAAATTTTTGGGGCAATCATTGATTAATGGGAACATCAAAATTACCAATCACAAAAAGCCCGACCTCGCTCGGCATCCAATCACCCAAAGCCCGACCTCGCTCGGCAACCAACCAACAAAAGCCCAATAATCATTGGCAACCAAAAGTCCAATAATCATTGGCAAACCAAAGCCCAATAATCATTGGCAAACCAAAGCCCAATAATCATTGGCAACCAAAAGTCCAATAATCATTGGCAAACCAAAGCCCAATAATCATTGGCAAACCAAAGCCCAATAATCATTGGCAACCAAAAGTCCAATAATCATTAGCAAACAAAAGCCCAATAATCATTGGCAAACCCAAAGTCCAATAATCATTGGCAAACCAAAGCCCAATATTCATTGGCAAAACCAAAGCCCAATATCCATTGGTATTTCCCCAGTGGAATCTCACCCAAAGCCCAATCATCATTGGCATCCACAAACACATATCCCCAGTAAAAGCCCAACCATGCTTGGCATCTACTCACATCCAAATACAATTCCATCCAAAGCCCGACCTTGCTCGGCATCCAATCCCCAGCGTCCACCATGACGTCTGCATATCATAATACATGCATCATATCAAACTCATTCATACATGCATATCCAAATCATTCATATTCATGCATCTCATATTCATGTCATGCATTCTCAACTAGGATTCTCCAGTGAGTATCACATATTCACCAACATCCATCAATCATCTCTAGTGTTCCCCAGTGAACCCATTCCAGAGCTTTCCCGGTAAGTTCTTCTAGAATAACCCCAGCGGTTTTCTTCCCAATTTATCACATCCCCAAGTGACCTGCTCACGGCATTAGGATGCCCCAGCTGAGTTTTCCCAAACAAAATTCAGATTGAGTCTACCTCATATCATACCATATTGCATAACATATTGCATAAAACAACATGAAGCATGTCATGCATCATACAATCATGTTTCCCTTTTCAACAATCTAAGTACTAGCCATGCCTAGAGACGATTACACTATCCCCACAGCGGTATGACCTATTTCCCCAGTTAAGTCTAAGCACCTATTCAGGCGACGACTTTGTCAGATCCAATCACCTGATTAGGTGACGATCATGTCAGATTGAAATCACCTGTTAGGTGACAATCTTTTTACCTTGCGAGCGTTCATACACGTCTCGGAGATTAAGGCCACCTGTTTAGGTGACGATTGTGCGCACCTCGTTTTTTTCCTGAGAAAAAAGACGCGCAAATCCTCCGAGGTCGTTCGTAAACGCTCGGAGGGCCTTTGTGAAGCCGCCACCAAAGTTTTTGTGTAAAGGGAACGTTGATAAACCCTTAAGTTTTTTTTGTTTAAAGGGAAACGATAATAAAACCCTTTGACGATGAGGAAAGGATGGTCATCGCAACCATTGTCGGGTTCGGGAGTCGATTACGCAAGGGGAAGGTATTAGCACCCCTCACGTCCGTTGTACTCAACGGGAACCTTCTATTTGGCTAAAGCTCGAATTGTTTTTAAATGTTTTGCGTGCATGCTTATCCATGTCAAAAGAAAAATATACTAAAAAAAGGGGGAAAAGAGATAAAAAACAAACGAAAGGAAAGAAAAAAAAAGTATTTTATTATTGCGCTTGACAAGATGTCGATCTTGCTCCTACGTATCTCCCGGTAGTCGAAGAATTCAAAGCGTACGTAGTTCTTTGGTAGAAAAAACGTACATGTGTTGGTTAATTTTAAATGGACGATGGTTTAACCAAATTCTTGCGATTAAAACGTAGCTTGTATGCTCGCGCTTGGGAGACTTATTAAGCGTTTGTTCACGAATCGCACTAGAATTGTTAAAAGGTACGTCTGTTAGGGTAAAAGGG
Organism: Medicago ruthenica; assembly: GCA_018208015.1. Classification (NCBI taxonomy): domain Eukaryota; kingdom Viridiplantae; phylum Streptophyta; class Magnoliopsida; order Fabales; family Fabaceae; genus Medicago; species Medicago ruthenica. Next base: position 42,993,020 of record CM031376.1, on the reverse strand, counting down.
TTCGAATTGGTCGCTATGGGACCAAGAGAGGTGCAATGGACTCATACAAGTCAATCATTGACCGAGTGGACTCTAACGAGTCGGGCGATTGTTCGATTGATCCACTGAGATCAAGAACGGGTACAATGGACTCGGACGAGTCGAACATTGACCGAGTGACTCAAACGAGTCGAGGGATCGAATCTAATGGCCACGGGGGGCCAAAAGGTTCGGATTGACCACAAGGGGCCAAGGTTTGGTTTGGTTATGGTTGTACATATTGAAAATGGAATGACGATTGTCCGAACGACGAGACATACGTCACGCATTCGTACAATCAGGGCGATGGAGAGACATACGTCACACCATCCCTTTTTCATTCAAGTTTTTGGGTAGAATTCTTTTAGAAATCCCAAGGTATGTCAAAACATTTGGTTTGAAAACCCAAAATGGGAAGATTTAGCAACTTTGCTAGAAAACGCACAAGTTCGGCTCATTTTGCGAAAAGCGAACGTATTTGGCGTATGTTCATGTTTGAGTTTTTGAACATCATGAACAATATTTATTGTTCAAGTTTTGATTGGAATGATGAACATAGCTGATTTGTTCATGTTGTTTTGAAAGTTTGAGAACATAACTTGTTTTGCAAGTTATCCACAAAATGTCGTACGAACTTGGGAATTTGTCAAGATTGAGCAAAATCCTTGTTATGGTTTGAAAAACATGGGTTTAAAAACTCTTAGGTTCTGAGCTCCTGGGCTAGAACCTCAAAAAATGGTCATTTGGACACCAAAACTCAGATTCTGAGTTCTGTCATGGTCGCTCTGCGACCATGACTTCGCAATGCGAAGTATGCGAATTTTTGAGTTCAGAAGCTGTTTCTGAACTTTTGTTCAGAAACAACTTCTGAACACACTCAGGACCTTTTAGGTGAGTGAAAAGCTTTGAGTTTTTGGGATGAAAAAGGCTGGACAAACCAGTTTTGGTGTTTTGTGTAACGACCCTATTTTCGTATATTATATTTTTATATATTTTATTTTATTGTTTGGCTTTTAAAATTATTTTCTCGTAATCGATAAATAATTATTTAGCGCGAGCGTAAGTTCGTAATCGAGTTTTTAAGGTTTTGAGCGAATTGGGCCAAGAAGATGAATAGTAATGGGCTTGGTCATGAATAAGTGGTAATGATCAAGTGGATGAGATTTAGTGAGCTTGGATTGGATTGGATGGCTAGGATTGATCATGAGAGAGTTAGTAAGAATGGATGGCCATGATTTAATTGGATTGGGTTATAAAGATAACCACAAAGACTTTGTGAACCACTATTCACTATCTTTTGAGAAGCAGAAACGTGAAAGAGAAGGGAGAGAAAGCTAGGGCACGAGAAAGAGAAGGAGAAAGGCGAAAGAGAAGGAGAAAGGAGAAGGAGAAAAGCTGGCGAAAGCTAGGACAAGAGCTCACGAGAGAGAGAGCAAGAGAGAAAGCTTGGAACCTTCGTGGATTCATCGATTGCTAGGTAAGAGAGGTAGTATTACTTATTCACAAGTGATAGAGAAGGGGAGAATGTCTATTTCTCCATCCCAAACTTCCTTTCACTTTGTCTAGGTTTTGATAGAAGTTGTTAATGATTATATTATGTTCATTTGATGCTTAGTGATGTTGATGGTATGTTTAATTGAAGTTATATGATGGTTATCTATGTTTGGGTATTTCGAAAATGATGTTGTTGTTCTAGAAAAGCTTGAGTAAAACCCTAACAATGGTGGTTTTTGTTAAGGTCATTATGTTGTGTGAGTATGAGTTATATAATGTTTGAAATGGCTGTTAAGAACTAATAGAGTGTGTCTAAGGTTTTGAAAGTGGATTTGGACGTAGTAATATTAAAGGTGTGAGGAGTGATGAATATGTTGAAATGGATAAGTTATTGAAGTGTGTGGGTGTTCCTTTGAAACCCTTATGTGTTTGGGATTGTGGTGTGATTGCTTGGTTTATTTGAGATTGGTGAACATGGTTGAGTATATACATGTGGTGTCGTATGATCTTATCAGAGAGCTGATAATTAAGTGTTTGTGTTTGTTGTTGTTGTGATAATTATCAGAGAGCTGATAATTAATGATGTTGTTGATGATGTTGTGAGTTTTGGTTTAATATGGTGTTGTTGATGATGTTGTGAGTTTTGGTTTAGTATGATGTTGTTGATGATGTTGTGAGTTTGATTTAGTAGATGAAATGATGAAATCCAATTATTATTGGTCATATGCACGACCGAGGTGCAGTCGATGAAAGAATGAAATCCATGAGAGCGTGGTTATCAAGAGAGTTTGATAAGGATATAAGTTTATCCGAATGAAATCCATGAGAGCGTGGTTATCAAGAGAGTTTGATAAGGATATAAGTTTATCCGAATGAAATCCATGAGAGCGTGGTTATCAAGAGAGTTTGATAAGGATATAAGTTTATCCGAATGAAATCCACGAGAGTGTGGTTATCAAGAGAGTTTGATAAGGATATAAGTTTATCCGAAATGATTTGGTACCACATGCATTAGAGAATGTATTTTGAGGCATGCATCCTTTGTGACATTATGTGTGCATAATGGTTGTTAAGTGATAATTGTTATTGATGAGTATCGTGTGTGGTTGATGAGTATCGTGTGTGGCTGATGAGTATCGTGTGTGGTTGATGAGTATCGTGTGTGGTTGATGAGTATCGTGTGTGGTTGATGAGTATCGTGTGTGGCTGATGAGTATCGTGTGTGGTTGATGAGTATCGTGTGTGGTTGACGAGTTTCGTGTGTGGTTGATGAATTTTGTGTTTTGTTGATTATGTGTTGTGTTTTAGTTATGTATAATAATGCTATGAGTATCGTGTGTGGTTGATGAGTATCGTGTGTGGCTGATGAGTATCGTGTGTGGTTGATGAGTATCGTGTGTGGTTGATGAGTATCGTGTGTGGTTGACGAGTTTCGTGTGTGGTTGATGAATTTTGTGTTTTGTTGATTATGTGTTGTGTTTTAGTTATGTATAATAATGCGTTACTTATACATGTTTATTGGTTGTGATACTAACACTCTCTGTTTTGTGTTATGTGCTGGATCTTTGGGGATCCAGATTTTCAGGAAGACGAGCCTATCGTCGAGGTGTAGCTTTTGCTGTTTAGAAGCTTACGTAGTGGTGAGGGCATAGCTTAGCTATCCTTACTTTTTGGTACTAGGTGTTGTATCCTAGTTAGAGTTTAGGGCTCTGATAGTTGTAACACCACTTTGGGTATCTGAACGTGTATGTATAACCTTGGTAATGACTTCTGTTGTAGATGTGGATGTTAGTTTTCTAATGCCGTTGGTTTGATGTCAAAACGATTTATATAACTTGAGTTATGGTTGAATTTCTGCTGTATGTCGCAGTGAATTTTTATGAGTTTTCTGCATAACTTTTCCGTATTTGAAACGAAAACTGGTACTGATCGGTACAGATTTGGTCTTGGGTGTAAACATGAAAGTTTTAGATGATTTTGTTAGCTTTCCAGTGGCTTTGGTTTGACGTGAAAATGACTTTTAGTTTTTGAGTTATGATGAAAATACTCAGAGGAGGTTTTAGTGAATTTGTGCTGTGACAGCATTTTCAGATTTACGTTTTTACGTCTTTTTCACTCTTCTTTGTTTTAGATTGGCCTTTGGTATGAACATGTGGAATGTTGTATTGTGTTTTGAAAACGGAAATAAAATGATGCAATCGATATTTGTGAATATTGATATAGAAGGGGTATGAGCTGTTTGATATAGTAGGGGTATGAGCTGTTTGATATAGAAGGGGTATGAGCTGTTTGATATAGTAGGGGTATGAGCTGTTTGATATAGAAGGGGTATGAGCATAGAAGGGGTATCCTGTATAGAAGGGGTATCGTCTCTGTTTTCTGTTTGTTATTGTTTTGTTATTTTTTTTCCGCTGCTGAATTTGGGAATCAAATATGTTTTGATCTGTTGATGTTTTTGAAAATGCGTTTTCATTATGTTGTAACTTCCTATGTCCTTAACGTTTTGTTTTATTAAAGTTAATAATCGGCGGTTAAGGGTTAGGGTGTTATAATAGGTGGTATCAGAGCAGGTCGATCCATTGGATCAATTAGGTGTAGATTACCCTTTGTGTAACATGTGTTAGGAAGACACTGTTATACTGTTTTGAGGAAACGAAGTGTATCCTCACTCGTGGAACGTGGTGTTGGTTCAGGTTATGACGCAACGAGCATTTGCCGATGCGATGGAATTGATGGCGAATGCCATGGTTCAGAAGGCTGTGAGTAGGACGGCTGATAGAGCAGCACAGGAAGCTAAGACTAACTACTACAAGGCTGTGAATGAGAAGAGGAGGAGAGCCTTCGGAAGAGGAAAGCCTTATGATAATCGGGGAAAGAAGCCGGATGGAGGTGGAAGCAGTGGTGGTAAAACTGGAGGTGGTAAGAATTGTTTTAAGTGTGGACAGCTGGGACATCGTTTCTATGAGTGCCCGGAGAATGAAGAAGGATGTTTTAAATGTGGGGATCCTGGCCACATGGCTGATCAATGCAAGAAAGGTCTAGTTTGCTTCAACTGCAAAGAAGCGGGTCACAAGAGCAATGTGTGCAAGAAGCCAAGAGCGACTGGGGGAAAAGTGTTCGCTGTGGAATGGATTTAGTTTGCATTCCGTTGGGCGGAATAGACGTTATCTTTGGTATGAACTGGTTAGGATTTAATCGTGTTCATATCAACTGTGGTAAGAGGACGGTTATGTTTCCAAGACCGGAGTAAGAGTTGTGTTCGAAGCTCATGTGTTGTCGAGAAGTGGTAAGATCAGTGAAGGCTCAAGAGGACGTGTTTGCTATGTTTGCTTCGTTGAGAGTGGAAGAGAAGAATGAGATTGATGCGTTGCCGGTGGTGCGTGATTTCACAGATGTTTTTCCAGATGACATTTTGGATTTACCACCCGAGAGAGAGGTTGAATTCTTAATTGACGTAGTACTTGGTACTAGTCCAATTTCGATGGCGCCGTATCGTATGTCAGCTGCAGAGCTTGAAAAGTTGAAAGAACAATTAGAAGAACTGTTAGAGAAGAGGTTTGTAAGACCGAGCGTATCGCCGTGGGGTGCGCATGTTCTGTTGGAAGAGAAGAAAGATGGTAGTATGCGTTTGTGCATCGACTTTCGTCAGTTGAATAAAGCAACTATCAAGAATAAGTATCCACTTCCGAGGATAGATGATTTGATGGATCAGTTAGTGGGAGCCTATGTGTTCAGCAAGATTGAATTGAGATCGGGATATCACCAGATAAGAGTTAAGGCGGAGGATATACCGAAGACTGCTTTCAGAACAAGGTATGGTCACTACGAGTACGCTGTTATGCCTTTTGGAGTTACTAATGCACCTGGAGTGTTTATGGAATATATGAATCGTATATTTCATTCCTTTTTGGATCGATTCGTGGTGGTCTTCATAGACGATATTTTGGTATACTCGAAGACGGAAGAGGAACATGCCGAGCATTTGAGGATTGTGTTGGAGGTGTTGCGCGAGAAGAAGCTTTATGCAAAATTTTCTAAGTGTGAATTTTGGTTGCATGAAGTTAGCTTTTTGGGTCACGTCATTTCAAGTGGTGGTATAGCAGTGGATCCTGCTAAGGTAGAGGCCGTGCAAGATTGGGGAACGCCGGAGTCTGTTAATGAGATTGATTGAAGAGTTTAGAGACCTCAGTTTGGTTTGTGAACGAACGTCTTTTAGTGTGAAGCTAGGAATGTTGAGGTTGACGAATGATTTTCTTGAAGAGGTTGTGGAAAAGCAAAAGTCTGATGTGAGATTGATGAAGCTTAAGACGCTCATCGAGCAAGGGAAAAAGGTAAACGTTGAGATCGATGAGAAAGGCGTGATGAGATGTCAAGGGAGGTTATGTGTACCAGATGTGCCAGAATTGAAGAGGATGATCTTGGAGGAAGGTCACAGAAGCAACTTAAGTATTCATCCTGGTGTTACTAAGATGTATCAAGATCTGAGGAAAATGTTTTGGTGGCAAGGGATGAAGAAAGAGATCGTCGAGTTTGTTTTCGCGTGTTTGACTTGTCAGAAGTCCAAGGTGGAGCATCAGAAGCCGTCGGGGCTATTGCAACCTATGCTTATTCCAGAATGGAAATGGGATAGTATAGCATTGCGATGGATTTTGTAAGCGGTTTGCCGAAGACGTCGAAGGGTAACAATATGATTTGGGTAGTTGTCGACAGGTTAACAAAGTCTGCTCATTTCATAGCTATCAAGACCGGTATGCTAGTACCGAAGTTGGCTGAGATTTATGTCGAGCAAATCGTGAGATTGCATGGAATTCCGTCGAGTATCGTATCAGATCGAGATCCCCGTTTTACTTCAAGGTTTTGGGAAAGTTTGCAAGAGGCGTTGGGGACTAAGTTGAAGATGAGTTCTGCTTATCACCCGCAGACGGATGGTCAATCGGAGAGGACGATTCAATCATTGGAGGATTTGTTAAGATCATGTATTTTGGAACAAGAAGTGAGTTGGGAAGCTTGCTTACCGTTGATTGAGTTTACGTATAGCAACAGTTTTCATTCGAGCATTGGTATGGCACCTTTTGAAGCGTTGTATGGGAGAAGATGTAGAACACCTTTGTGTTGGTTTGAATCGAGAGCAAGATGCGGGACTCCTATCCAGAGTTGTTTTCGGGTATTTTCGAGGGCGAAAATTCTTTTTAGGGGGGTAGAGTTGTAACGACCCTATTTTCGTATATTATATTTTTATATATTTTATTTTATTGTTTGGCTTTTAAAATTATTTTCTCGTAATCGATAAATAATTATTTAGCGCGAGCGTAAGTTCGTAATCGAGTTTTTAAGGTTTTGAGCGAATTGGGCCAAGAAGATGAATAGTAATGGGCTTGGTCATGAATAAGTGGTAATGATCAAGTGGATGAGATTTAGTGAGCTTGGATTGGATTGGATGGCTAGGATTGATCATGAGAGAGTTAGTAAGAATGGATGGCCATGATTTAATTGGATTGGGTTATAAAGATAACCACAAAGACTTTGTGAACCACTATTCACTATCTTTTGAGAAGCAGAAACGTGAAAGAGAAGGGAGAGAAAGCTAGGGCACGAGAAAGAGAAGGAGAAAGGCGAAAGAGAAGGAGAAAGGAGAAGGAGAAAAGCTGGCGAAAGCTAGGACAAGAGCTCACGAGAGAGAGAGCAAGAGAGAAAGCTTGGAACCTTCGTGGATTCATCGATTGCTAGGTAAGAGAGGTAGTATTACTTATTCACAAGTGATAGAGAAGGGGAGAATGTCTATTTCTCCATCCCAAACTTCCTTTCACTTTGTCTAGGTTTTGATAGAAGTTGTTAATGATTATATTATGTTCATTTGATGCTTAGTGATGTTGATGGTATGTTTAATTGAAGTTATATGATGGTTATCTATGTTTGGGTATTTCGAAAATGATGTTGTTGTTCTAGAAAAGCTTGAGTAAAACCCTAACAATGGTGGTTTTTGTTAAGGTCATTATGTTGTGTGAGTATGAGTTATATAATGTTTGAAATGGCTGTTAAGAACTAATAAAGTGTGTCTAAGGTTTTGAAAGTGGATTTGGACGTAGTAATATTAAAGGTGTGAGGAGTGATGAATATGTTGAAATGGATAAGTTATTGAAGTGTGTGGGTGTTCCTTTGAAACCCTTATGTGTTTGGGATTGTGGTGTGATTGCTTGGTTTATTTGAGATTGGTGAACATGGTTGAGTATATACATGTGGTGTCGTATGATCTTATCAGAGAGCTGATAATTAAGTGTTTGTGTTTGTTGTTGTTGTGATAATTATCAGAGAGCTGATAATTAATGATGTTGTTGATGATGTTGTGAGTTTTGGTTTAATATGGTGTTGTTGATGATGTTGTGAGTTTTGGTTTAGTATGATGTTGTTGATGATGTTGTGAGTTTGATTTAGTAGATGAAATGATGAAATCCAATTATTATTGGTCATATGCACGACCGAGGTGCAGTCGATGAAAGAATGAAATCCATGAGAGCGTGGTTATCAAGAGAGTTTGATAAGGATATAAGTTTATCCGAATGAAATCCATGAGAGCGTGGTTATCAAGAGAGTTTGATAAGGATATAAGTTTATCCGAATGAAATCCATGAGAGCGTGGTTATCAAGAGAGTTTGATAAGGATATAAGTTTATCCGAATGAAATCCACGAGAGTGTGGTTATCAAGAGAGTTTGATAAGGATATAAGTTTATCCGAAATGATTTGGTACCACATGCATTAGAGAATGTATTTTGAGGCATGCATCCTTTGTGACATTATGTGTGCATAATGGTTGTTAAGTGATAATTGTTATTGATGAGTATCGTGTGTGGTTGATGAGTATCGTGTGTGGCTGATGAGTATCGTGTGTGGTTGATGAGTATCGTGTGTGGTTGATGAGTATCGTGTGTGGTTGATGAGTATCGTGTGTGGCTGATGAGTATCGTGTGTGGTTGATGAGTATCGTGTGTGGTTGATGAGTATCGTGTGTGGTTGACGAGTTTCGTGTGTGGTTGATGAATTTTGTGTTTTGTTGATTATGTGTTGTGTTTTAGTTATGTATAATAATGCTATGAGTATCGTGTGTGGTTGATGAGTATCGTGTGTGGTTGATGAGTATCGTGTGTGGTTGATGAGTATCGTGTGTGGTTGACGAGTTTCGTGTGTGGTTGATGAATTTTGTGTTTTGTTGATTATGTGTTGTGTTTTAGTTATGTATAATAATGCGTTACTTATACATGTTTATTGGTTGTGATACTAACACTCTCTGTTTTGTGTTATGTGCTGGATCTTTGGGGATCCAGATTTTCAGGAAGACGAGCCTATCGTCGAGGTGTAGCTTTTGCTGTTTAGAAGCTTACGTAGTGGTGAGGGCATAGCTTAGCTATCCTTACTTTTTGGTACTAGGTGTTGTATCCTAGTTAGAGTTTAGGGCTCTGATAGTTGTAACACCACTTTGGGTATCTGAACGTGTATGTATAACCTTGGTAATGACTTCTGTTGTAGATGTGGATGTTAGTTTTCTAATGCCGTTGGTTTGATGTCAAAACGATTTATATAACTTGAGTTATGGTTGAATTTCTGCTGTATGTCGCAGTGAATTTTTATGAGTTTTCTGCATAACTTTTCCGTATTTGAAACGAAAACTGGTACTGATCGGTACAGATTTGGTCTTGGGTGTAAACATGAAAGTTTTAGATGATTTTGTTAGCTTTCCAGTGGCTTTGGTTTGACGTGAAAATGACTTTTAGTTTTTGAGTTATGATGAAAATACTCAGAGGAGGTTTTAGTGAATTTGTGCTGTGACAGCATTTTCAGATTTACGTTTTTACGTCTTTTTCACTCTTCTTTGTTTTAGATTGGCCTTTGGTATGAACATGTGGAATGTTGTATTGTGTTTTGAAAACGGAAATAAAATGATGCAATCGATATTTGTGAATATTGATATAGAAGGGGTATGAGCTGTTTGATATAGTAGGGGTATGAGCTGTTTGATATAGAAGGGGTATGAGCTGTTTGATATAGTAGGGGTATGAGCTGTTTGATATAGAAGGGGTATGAGCATAGAAGGGGTATCCTGTATAGAAGGGGTATCGTCTCTGTTTTCTGTTTGTTATTGTTTTGTTATTTTTTTTCCGCTGCTGAATTTGGGAATCAAATATGTTTTGATCTGTTGATGTTTTTGAAAATGCGTTTTCATTATGTTGTAACTTCCTATGTCCTTAACGTTTTGTTTTATTAAAGTTAATAATCGGCGGTTAAGGGTTAGGGTGTTACATTTTGAAAACCTTGGGATTTCTTTGAAATTCAAAAGGGGGTTTTTTAGAACCAAAAGGTTTTGAACCAAAATTGCTATGCAAACACAAATGAAAATGCAATACAAAGGCTTAGAAACTTACAGAACTCCTTAGCAAAGCTCCAGCTGCAATGGATTTGAATTGATTGAAGATTCTTGCAAGGTTTTTGATATTGGTGATGAACTTTGAGCTTTGTAAAGCTTTGTGTTTGATTGGTTTTTTCTCTGGTTGTTTGGCTAAAATGAGTAGTGTTTCTTTGCTCTCTTAATGCTCTATTTTCTGCTCTATCTTATGCTATGCAATGCTGCATTTTCCTTTGCCTTGGGTCTCTATTTATAGGCCAAAATGCAATCTCAAGTAATGATGAAAAAATCCTAGAACCTAGCTGATTTGTGTGCTAAACTCAGGCTATTTGGCTTTGCGTTTAATGCTAATGGATAGAGGCAACTCTGCCTTGTGCCAAGGGTTAAGTCTTTGACTGATTTCAGCCACAAAATCAACTAATTCTAGAAGGTAATGATGAGAAACATGGCTGAATTGCAAATGGCCAAGCTTGGGGATCAATCCTTGCAATCCCAATGGTTGATCAATAAAAACGTGCACTGTAATGTGCAGAGATTGAGGGATGAAAAAGGCTATCTATGGCTGGTGTGAGGGGTGAAAAGCTGCTGCAAAAACAGGGTAGGCACTCATGGCTTTTCAAGTGAGAAAATCCAGCTAGTTTGACTGGTTTTGGGGGAGCAAGCAGGAGGAAAGTCATCAAGCAGGTGGCTGGCAACCTTGGGGTGGTTAACAGGTCACATGGGAGGGACAAGAGCTGCCCAAGGGCAAGCCCACTTGCTTGTCACATGCTAGGTTGGAAGAAAAAGCTTCCAACCTTGGCATTAATGGCAAGTCCTTCAATTCTGGTTTTACTTGGCCCAAATAGCCATGAATGCTGATTAAAATAAATATGGAAATGATATGCAACAAAAACTGGAATTAAATCAAAAACATCAAAAATCTGCAGAAAAATCGCAGACTTCGCAGTGCGAAGTGAGCTTCGCAGTGCGAAGTCAGCATTTTTGAAATGTTGACTTTTCTGTTGACTTTTGTTGACTTTGACTTTTTTCTCCCTCTTTGATTTTTTTGTTTTAAAATGCTTAGGACAAAATTAGGGTACTACAGCTGCCCCTACTTAATTGTGTCTTCGCATAGAGTGCGTGAGTGCCGAGGGCATCTCATGAACTCTTTGCGAAGATCAATTAAGTAAAAAGAAGGACCCGAATTTTGTCCTTCGCGGAATGCAAATGCAATGGTTTGAAAAGGTTGATCGTATCCAGTCGCTAACACTAGAGGTAGATCCACTGGGGGATGATCTTATCTAGGCACTTTCACTAGAGGTCGATACCTAAGCTAGGTAATCTTATTCAGCCGCTTTCACTGAAGGTCGATTCTTAACGAGCTGTGATCTTATTCAGCCGCTAACACTGAAGGTCGATACACTGGGGGAGGTGATCTTATCTAGGCACTTTCGCTAGAGGTCGATACCTAAGCTAGGTAATCTTATTCAGCCGCTTTCACTGAAGGTCGATTCCTAACGAGCTGTGATCTTATTTGTAACGACCCTATTTTCGTATGTTATATTTTTATATATTTTATTTTATGGATTTGCATTTAAAAATATTTTCTCGTAATCGATAAATAATTATTTAGCGCGAGCGTAAGTTCGTAATCGAGATTTTAAGGTTTTGGGCGAAATTGGGCCAAGAAGATGAATAGTATTGGGCTTTTGAGTTTATGAGTAGTAATGATCAAGTGGATGAGATTTAGTGAGCTTGGATTGGATTGAAGGGCTAGGATTGGTCCTTGAGAGTTAGTAAGATTGGATGGCCATGATTAATTGGATTGGGTTATAAAGATAACCACAAAGACTTTGTGAACCACTATTCACTATCTTTTGGAAAACAGAAACGTGAAGGAGAAGGGAGAAGAGCAAGAGAAAGAAAACGTGAGAAGCTAGGGCACGAGAAAGAGAAGAGTGAAAGCTTGGAACCTTCGTGGATTCATCGATTGCTAGGTAAGAGAGTTAGTATTCGTAATCGGGAGTGACTCGAGAAGGGGAGATTGTCGATATCTCCGTACCCAAACTTCTCCTCTCACTTTCTTTTGGTTTTTGTGAAACTTTTCTTAAACAAAGCTTGAGTTTGATGATTGTAGTATGTTTCTAGTATGACTTTGTGGATTGAAATTGTGTTTTCATGTATGTTTGAATTCTTGGAAAGTTTTTATGATTAAAGTTGTTAATGATTATGTTATGCTTATTTGATGCTAAGTGATGTTGATAGTATGTTTTATTGAAGTTATATGATGATTATTTATGTTGGGTATTCGAAAAATGTTGTTGTTGTTCAAGAACAGCTTGTGTGAAACCCTAACAATGGTGGTTTTTGTTAAGGTCATTATGTTGTGTGAGTATGAGTTATATAATGCTTAGAATGGCTGTTAGGAATTAATAGAGGGTGTCTAAGGTTTTGAAAGTGGATTTGGACTTAGTAATATTAAAGACTAAGGTGTGGGTATTGATGAATATGTTTGAATGGATAAGTTATCAAAGTGTGTGGGTTTTCCTTTGAAACCCTTATGTGTTTGAGATTTTGGTGTGATTGCTTGGTTTTATTGAGATTGTTGAACATGGTTGAGTATATACATGTTGTGTCTTATGATCTGGCCATGAGAGCCTAGTGTTCGTGTTTGATGATGTTGTTGATGATGTTGTGAGTTTGGTTTAGTATGATGTTGTTGATGATGTTGTGAGTTTGGTTTAGTATGATGTTGTTGATGATGTTGTGAACCATGTTCGATGAAAGAATGAAATCCATGAGAGCGTGGTTACCAAGAAGAGTTTGGTAAGGATATAAGTTTATCCGAATGAAATCCATGAGAGCGTGGTTACCAAGAAGAGTTTGGTAAGGATATAAGTTTATCCGAATGAAATCCATGAGAGCGTGGTTACCAAGTAGAGTTTGGTAAGGATATAAGTTTATCCGAATGAAATCCATGAGAGCGTGGTTACCAAGAAGAGTTTGGTAAGGATATAAGTTTATCCGAATGAAATCCATGAGAGCGTGGTTACCAAGAAGAGTTTGGTAAGGATATAAGTTTATCCGAATGAAATCCATGAGAGCGTGGTTACCAAGAAGAGTTTGGTAAGGATATAAGTTTATCCGAATGAAATCCATGAGAGCGTGGTTACCAAGTAGAGTTTGGTAAGGATATAAGTTTATCCGAATGAAATCCATGAGAGCGTGGTTACCAAGAAGAGTTTGGTAAGGATATAAGTTTATCCGAATGAAATCCATGAGAGCGTGGTTACCAAGAAGAGTTGGTAAGGATATAAGTTTATCCGAATGAAATCCATGAGAGCGTGGTTACCAAGAAGAGTTTGGTAAGGATATAAGTTTATCCGAATGAAATCCATGAGAGCGTGGTTACCAAGAAGAGTTTGGTAAGGATATAAGTTTATCCGAATGAAATCCATGAGAGCGTGGTTACCAAGAAGAGTTTGGTAAGGATATAAGTTTATCCGAATGAAATCCATGAGAGCGTGGTTACCAAGAAGAGTTTGGTAAGGATATAAGTTTATCCGAATGAAATCCATGAGAGCGTGGTTACCAAGAAGAGTTTGGTAAGGATATAAGTTTATCCGAATGAAATCCATGAGAGCGTGGTTACCAAGAAGAGTTTGGTAAGGATATAAGTTTATCCGAATGAAATCCATGAGAGCGTGGTTACCAAGAAGAGTTTGGTAAGGATATAAGTTTATCCGAATGAAATCCATGGGAGCGTGGTTACCAAGAAGAGTTTGGTAAGGATATAAGTTTATCCGAATGAAATCCATGGGAGCGTGGTTATCAAGGAGAGCTTGATAAGGATATAAGTTTATCCGAATGAAATCCAAAGTGATAATGGTGATTGATGAGTTTTGTGACGTTATGTGTGCATAATGGTTGTTGAGTGATAATTGTTATCGATGAGTTTTGTGCTTGAAGAATTATGTGTGCATGGTAATTGATGATTGATAATTTCCATCTGTTTGACTTAATTGCTTAAAGTGTTGATATGTTTTGAGTACTTGTGATTAATGAATAAATGTTTGACGATAATTGATGATGCATGTGCGTGAGTTAGAATATGCATGATGGGTAAAGTGTAGGTACCCTACTTAGTATTGTGCTGTTTATATTGTGTTGATTATGTTTTACTAACACTCTCTGTTTTGTGTTATGTGCTGGATCTTTGGGGATCCAGATTTTCAGGTAGACGAGCATATCGTCGAGGATTAGCTGTTGTTGTTTAGAACTTGCGTAGTGGTGAGGGCATAGCTTAGCTATCCTTACTTTTTGTACTAGGTGTTGTATCCTAGTTAGAGTTTAGGGCTCTGATAGTTGTAACACCACTTTGGGTATCGGAACGTGTATGTATAAATTTGGCAATGGCCTCTGTTGTAGATTTGGATGTTAATTTTTCTAATGCTGATGGTCTGATTTTCTGCACAACTTTCTGCATAATTTTCTGCATGACTTTTCCGTATTTGAAACGAAAACTGGTACCGATCAGTACAGAATTGGCCTTGGGTGTAAACATGAAAGTTTTAGATAATTTTGTTAGCTTTCCAGTGGCTTTGGTTTGACGTGAAAATGATTTTTAGTTTTTGAGTTATGATGAAAATACTCAGAGGAGGTCTTAGTGAAATTGTGCTGTGACAGCATTTTCTGTTTCATGTTTTGGTGTCTTTTTCGCACGTCTCTGTTTTAAATTGGTCTTTGATATAAACATGTGAAATGTTGTAATGTGTTTTGAAAACGAAAGAAAATGATGCAAATCGATTTTGTGAACATTGAGCTAGAAGGGGTATGAGCTGTTTGAGCTAGAAGGGGTATGAGCTGTTTGAGCATAGAAGGGGTATCCTGTTAGAAGGGGTATCGTCTCTGTTTTTCTGTTTGTTTTTCTTTTTCCGCTGCTGTTTATGAATCAAATATATTTTGATCTGTTGATGTTTATGAAAATGCGTTTTCATTATGTTGTAACTTCCTATGTCCTTAACGTTTTGTTTTATTAAAGTTAATAATCGGCGGTTAAGGGTTAGGGTGTTACAATAGTTGGTATCAGAGCAGGTCGATCCATTGGATCAATTAGGTGTAGATTACCCTTTGTATAACATGTGTTAGGAAAACACTGTTTATACTGTTTTGAGGAAACGAAGTGTGTCCTCACTCGTGGAGCGTGGTGTTGGTTCAGTTTATGACGCAACGAGCATTTGCCGATGCGATGGAATTGATGGCGAATGCCATGGTTCAGAAGGCTGTGAGCAGGACGGCTGATAGAGCAGCACAGGAAGCCAAGACTAACTACTACAAGGCTGTGAATGAGAAGAGGAGGAGAGCCTTCGGAAGAGGAAAGCCTTATGATAACAGGGGAAAGAAGCCGGATGAAGGTGGAAGCAGTGGTGGTAAAACTGGAGGTGGTAAGAATTGTTTTAAGTGTGGACAGCTGGGACATCGTTTCTATGAGTGCCCGGAGAATGAAGAAGGATGTTTTAAGTGTGGTGATCCTGGCCACAAGGCTGATCAATGCAAGAAGGGTATTGTGTGCTTCAACTGCAAAGAAGCGGGTCATAAGAGCAATGTGTGTAAGAAGCCTAGAGCGGCTAGGGGAAAAGTGTTCGCTTTGGATGGTGGTGATGCAGAGGCGGACAACTTGATCAGAGGTACATGCTTTATCAATAATACTCCTTGGTCTGCTATTATTGATACGGGTGCTACCCATTCGTTTATTTCTGAGGATTGTGTTAAGAGGTTGGGTCTAAGAGTAGAAATATGATGGGACGCATGGTTATAGAAACGCCTGCGAGTGGTTCGGTATCGACTACTCTAGTCTGGGTTGACTGTTCAGTCACTATGTATGGTCGACACTTTGGAATGGATTTAGTCTGCATTTCGTTGAGCGGAATAGACGTTGTCTTTGGTATGAACTGGTTAGAATTTAATCGTGTTCATATCAACTGTGGTAAGAGGACGGTTATGTTTCCAAGACCGGAGCCAGAGTTGCGTTCGAAGCTTATGTGTTGTCGAGAAGTGGTAAGATCAGTGAAGGCTTAAGAGGACGTGTTTGCTATGTTTGCTTCGTTGAGAGCGGAAGTGAAGAATGAGATTGATGCGTTGCCAGTGGTGCGTGATTTTACAGATGTTTTTCCAGATGACATTTTGGATTTACCACCCGAGAGAGAGGTTGAATTCGCCATTGACGTAGTACCTGGTACTAGTCCAATTTTGATGGTGCCGTATCGTATGTCAGCTGCAGAGCTTGAAAAGTTGAAAGGACAATTGGAAGGATTGTTAGAGAAAAAGTTTGTAAGACCGAGTGTATCGCCGTGGGGTGCGCCGGTTCTGTTGGTAAAGAAGAAAGATGGTAGTAGGCGTCTGTGCATTGACTATAGTCAGTTGGATAAAGCAACTATCAAGAACAAGTATCCACTTCCGAGGATAGATGATTTGATGGATCAGTTAGTGGGAGCCTGTGTGTTCAGCAAGATTGATTTGAGATCGGAATATCACCATATAAGAGTTAAGGCGGAGGATATACCGAAGACTGCTTTCAGGACAAGGTATGGTCACTACGAGTACGCTGTTATGCCTTTTGGAGTTACTAATGCACCTGGAGTGTTTATGGAATATATGAATCGTATATTTCATTCCTTTTTGGATCGATTCGTGGTGGTCTTCATAGACGATATTTTGGTATACTCGAAGACGGAAGAGGAACATGCCGAGCATTTGAGGATTGTGTTGGAGGCACTACTTGTATGGGTCAAGGTTCGAGGTTTTCAGCGATCACAAGAGTCTGAAATACTTGTTTGATCAGAGGAGCTCAATATGAGGCAAAGAAGATGGTTAGAGTTTCTTAAGGATTATGTTTTCGAGTTAAGTTATCACCCGGCTAAGGCTAATGTGGTAGCCGATGCGTTGAGTAGGAAGTCTCTGCATATGTCGTCTCTGATGGCGAAGGAAATAAGATTGATTGAAGAGTTTAGAGACCTCAGTTTGGTTTGTGAACGGACGTCTTATAGTGTGAAGCTAGGAATGTTGAGGTTGACGAATGATTTTCTTGAAGAGGTTGTGGAAAAGCAAAAGTCTGATGTGAGATTGATGAAGCTTAAGACGCTCATCGAGCAAGGGAAAAAGGTAAACGTTGAGATCGATGAGAAAGGCGTGATGAGATGTCAAGGGAGGTTATGTGTACCAGATGTGCCAGAATTGAAGAGGATGATCTTGGAGGAAGGTCACAGAAGCAACTTAAGTATTCATCCTGGTGTTACTAAGATGTATCAAGATCTGAGGAAAATGTTTTGGTGGCAAGGGATGAAGAAAGAGATCGTCGAGTTTGTTTTCGCGTGTTTGACTTGTCAGAAGTCCAAGGTGGAGCATCAGAAGCCGTCGGGGCTATTGCAACCTATGCTTATTCCAGAATGGAAATGGGATAGTATAGTATTGCGATGGATTTTGTAAGCGGTTTGCCGAAGACGTCGAAGGGTAACAATATGATTTGGGTAGTTGTCGACAGGTTAACAAAGTCTGCTCATTTCATAGCTATCAAGACCGGTATGCTAGTACCGAAGTTGGCTGAGATTTATGTCGAGCAAATCGTGAGATTGCATGGTATTCCGTCGAGTATCGTATCAGATCGAGATCCCCGTTTTACTTCAAGGTTTTGGAAGAGTTTGCAAGAGGCGTTGGGGACTAAGTTGCGGATGAGTTCTGCTTATCACCCGCAGACGGATGGTCAGTCGGAGAGGACGATTCAATCATTGGAGGATTTATTAAGATCGTGCATTTTGGAACAAGGAGTGAGTTGGGAAGCTTGCTTACCGTTGATTGAGTTTTCGTATAACAACAGTTTTCATTCGAGCATTAGTATGGCACCTTTTGAAGCGTTGTATGGGAGAAGATGTAGAACACCTTTGTGTTGGTTTGAATCGAGAGCAAGATGCGGGACTCCTATCCAGAGTTGTTTTCGGGTATTTTCGAGGGCGAAAATTCTTTTTAGGGGGGTAGAGTTGTAACGACCCGATTTTCGTATGTTATATTTTTATATATTTTATTTTATGGATTTGCATTTAAAAATATTTTCTCGTAATCGATAAATAATTATTTAGCGCGAGCGTAAGTTCGTAATCGAGATTTTAAGGTTTTGGGCGAAATTGGGCCAAGAAGATGAATAGTATTGGGCTTTTGAGTTTATGAGTAGTAATGATCAAGTGGATGAGATTTAGTGAGCTTGGATTGGATTGAAGGGCTAGGATTGGTCCTTGAGAGTTAGTAAAGATTGGATGGCCATGATTAATTGGATTGGGTTATAAAGATAACCACAAAGACTTTGTGAACCACTATTCACTATCTTTTGGAAAACAGAAAACGTGAAGGAGAAGGGAGAAGAGCAAGAGAAAGAAAACGTGAGAAGCTAGGGCACGAGAAAGAGAAGAGTGAAAGCTTGGAACCTTCGTGGATTCATCGATTGCTAGGTAAGAGAGTTAGTATTCGTAATCGGGAGTGACTCGAGAAGGGGAGATTGTCGATATCTCCGTACCCAAACTTCTCCTCTCACTTTCTTTTGGTTTTTGTGAAACTTTTCTTAAACAAAGCTTGAGTTTGATGATTGTAGTATGTTTCTAGTATGACTTTGTGGATTGAAATTGTGTTTTCATGTATGTTTGAATTCTTGGAAAGTTTTTATGATTAAAGTTGTTAATGATTATGTTATGCTTATTTGATGCTAAGTGATGTTGATAGTATGTTTTATTGAAGTTATATGATGATTATTTATGTTGGGTATTCGAAAAATGTTGTTGTTGTTCAAGAACAGCTTGTGTGAAACCCTAACAATGGTGGTTTTTGTTAAGGTCATTATGTTGTGTGAGTATGAGTTATATAATGCTTAGAATGGCTATTAGGAATTAATAGAGGGTGTCTAAGGTTTTGAAAGTGGATTTGGACTTAGTAATATTAAAGACTAAGGTGTGGGTATTGATGAATATGTTTGAATGGATAAGTTATCAAAGTGTGTGGGTTTTCCTTTGAAACCCTTATGTGTTTGAGATTTTGGTGTGATTGCTTGGTTTTATTGAGATTGTTGAACATGGTTGAGTATATACATGTTGTGTCTTATGATCTGGCCATGAGAGCCTAGTGTTCGTGTTTGATGATGTTGTTGATGATGTTGTGAGTTTGGTTTAGTATGATGTTGTTGATGATGTTGTGAGTTTGGTTTAGTATGATGTTGTTGATGATGTTGTGAGTTTGGTTTAGTATGATGTTGTTGATGATGTTGTGAACCATGTTCGATGAAAGAATGAAATCCATGAGAGCGTGGTTACCAAGAAGAGTTTGGTAAGGATATAAGTTTATCCGAATGAAATCCATGAGAGCGTGGTTACCAAGAAGAGTTAGGTAAGGATATAAGTTTATCCGAATGAAATCCATGAGAGCGTGGTTACCAAGTAGAGTTTGGTAAGGATATAAGTTTATCCGAATGAAATCCATGAGAGCGTGGTTACCAAGTAGAGTTTGGTAAGGATATAAGTTTATCCGAATGAAATCCATGAGAGCGTGGTTACCAAGAAGAGTTTGGTAAGGATATAAGTTTATCCGAATGAAATCCATGAGAGCGTGGTTACCAAGAAGAGTTTGGTAAGGATATAAGTTTATCCGAATGAAATCCATGAGAGCGTGGTTACCAAGTAGAGTTTGGTAAGGATATAAGTTTATCCGAATGAAATCCATGAGAGCGTGGTTACCAAGAAGAGTTTGGTAAGGATATAAGTTTATCCGAATGAAATCCATGAGAGCGTGGTTACCAAGAAGAGTTTGGTAAGGATATAAGTTTATCCGAATGAAATCCATGAGAGCGTGGTTACCAAGAAGAGTTTGGTAAGGATATAAGTTTATCCGAATGAAATCCATGAGAGCGTGGTTACCAAGAAGAGTTTGGTAAGGATATAAGTTTATCCGAATGAAATCCATGAGAGCGTGGTTACCAAGAAGAGTTTGGTAAGGATATAAGTTTATCCGAATGAAATCCATGAGAGCGTGGTTACCAAGAAGAGTTTGGTAAGGATATAAGTTTATCCGAATGAAATCCATGAGAGCGTGGTTACCAAGAAGAGTTTGGTAAGGATATAAGTTTATCCGAATGAAATCCATGAGAGCGTGGTTACCAAGAAGAGTTTGGTAAGGATATAAGTTTATCCGAATGAAATCCATGAGAGCGTGGTTACCAAGAAGAGTTTGGTAAGGATATAAGTTTATCCGAATGAAATCCATGGGAGCGTGGTTACCAAGAAGAGTTTGGTAAGGATATAAGTTTATCCGAATGAAATCCATGGGAGCGTGGTTATCAAGGAGAGCTTGATAAGGATATAAGTTTATCCGAATGAAATCCAAAGTGATAATGGTGATTGATGAGTTTTGTGACGTTATGTGTGCATAATGGTTGTTGAGTGATAATTGTTATCGATGAGTTTTGTGCTTGAAGAATTATGTGTGCATGGTAATTGATGATTGATAATTTCCATCTGTTTGACTTAATTGCTTAAAGTGTTGATATGTTTTGAGTACTTGTGATTAATGAATAAATGTTTGACGATAATTGATGATGCATGTGCGTGAGTTAGAATATGCATGATGGGTAAAGTGTAGGTACCCTACTTAGTATTGTGCTGTTTATATTGTGTTGATTATGTTTTACTAACACTCTCTGTTTTGTGTTATGTGCTGGATCTTTGGGGATCCAGATTTTCAGGTAGACGAGCATATCGTCGAGGATTAGCTGTTGTTGTTTAGAACTTGCGTAGTGGTGAGGGCATAGCTTAGCTATCCTTACTTTTTGTACTAGGTGTTGTATCCTAGTTAGAGTTTAGGGCTCTGATAGTTGTAACACCACTTTGGGTATCGGAACGTGTATGTATAAATTTGGCAATGGCCTCTGTTGTAGATTTGGATGTTAATTTTTCTAATGCTGATGGTCTGATTTTCTGCACAACTTTCTGCATAATTTTCGGCATGACTTTTCCGTATTTGAAACGAAAACTGGTACCGATCAGTACAGAATTGGCCTTGGGTGTAAACATGAAAGTTTTAGATAATTTTGTTAGCTTTCCAGTGGCTTTGGTTTGACGTGAAAATGATTTTTAGTTTTTGAGTTATGATGAAAATACTCAGAGGAGGTCTTAGTGAAATTGTGCTGTGACAGCATTTTCTGTTTCATGTTTTGGTGTCTTTTTCGCACGTCTCTGTTTTAAATTGGTCTTTGATATAAACATGTGAAATGTTGTAATGTGTTTTGAAAACGAAAGAAAATGATGCAAATCGATTTTGTGAACATTGAGCTAGAAGGGGTATGAGCTGTTTGAGCTAGAAGGGGTATGAGCTGTTTGAGCATAGAAGGGGTATCCTGTTAGAAGGGGTATCGTCTCTGTTTTTCTGTTTGTTTTTCTTTTTCCGCTGCTGTTTATGAATCAAATATATTTTGATCTGTTGATGTTTATGAAAATGCGTTTTCATTATGTTGTAACTTCCTATGTCCTTAACGTTTTGTTTTATTAAAGTTAATAATCGGCGGTTAAGGGTTAGGGTGTTACATTATTCAGCCGCTAACACTGAAGGTCGATACACTGGGGGAGGTGATCTTATCTAGGCACTTTCACTAGAGGTCGATACCTAAGCTAGGTAATCTTATTCAGCCACTTTCACTGAAGGTCGATTCCTAACGAGCTGTGGTCTTATTCAGCCGCTAACACTGAAGGTCGATACACTGGGGGAGGTGATCTTATCTAGGCACTTTCACTAGAGGTCGATACCTAAGCTAGGTAATCTTATTCAGCCGCTTTCACTGAAGGTCGATTCCTAACGAGCTGTGATCTTATTCAGCCGCTAACACTGAAGGTCGATACACTGGGGGATGTGATCTTATCTAGGCACTTTCACTAGAGGTCGATACCTAAGCTAGGTAATCTTATTCAGCCACTTTCACTGAAGGTCGATTCCTAACGAGCTGTGGTCTTATTCAGCCGCTAACACTGAAGGTCGATACACTGGGGGAGGTGATCTTATCTAGGCACTTTCACTAGAGGTCGATACCTAAGCTAGGTAATCTTATTCAGCCGCTTTCACTGAAGGTCGATTCCTAACGAGCTGTGATCTTATTCAGCCGCTAACACTGAAGGTCGATACACTAGGGGAGGTGATCTTATCTAGGAACTTTCACTAGAGATCGATACCTAAGCTAGGTAATCTTATTCAGCCGCTTTCACTGAAGGTCGATTCCTAACGAGCTGTGATCTTATTCAGCCGCTAACACTGAAGGTCGATACACTGGGGGAGGTGATCTTATCTAGGCACTTTCACTAGAGGTCGATACCTAAGCTAGGTAATCTTATTCAGCCACTTTCACTGAAGGTCGATTCCTAACGAGCTGTGGTCTTACCCTAAATAGGTGCCCCTGGTTGAACCGGAAAACATGATTGTATGATGCATGCTATGTAGTATGATATGCAGTGATATGCAATGCAATATGATATGAGATGGACTCAAACAAAGATTCCTTCTGAGGAATTGGGGATAGTTGGTGAAGGAGGTTCACTGGGGAACGCTTACTCAACTGTTGATGGATGTTGGTGAATATGTGATATTCACTGGAGAATCCTTGTTGAGGATGCATGACATGATTTATGAAATGCAGGTGTATGAATGATTTGTATATGCATGCATGAATGAAATTGACATGATGCATGAATTATGCTATGCATGATATGAGGGATGCTGGTTGGGTGCCGAGCAAAGTCGGTCTTGGTTGTGGTTGTGCCAATGACGATTGGATTCTTTGTTTGTTTGTTTTGTTGTTGTTTTTTTTTTTTGGTTGGTTTGGAAGGACAGGGTCCTTTGCCTACATACCCGAATGGGATCAAAACCGGTGTAGTTCGGGCTTGTCCTGGGGATTTGTGTGGGTTTGCCAATAATGATTGGACCTTTTGTTTGGGGTTGAGACTCCCTGGGGGATGTCAATAAGGTTTGGCTCATGGGGATATAAGGATCATTTTGGAAGCATGATCGATATCCAGCCTTGTTTGGTGTTTGGATGTTTAGGGTGCTTACTGGGGAATTTGTCCCTCTTACCCCTTGGGGCTTTTGCGCTCCGCGTGCCGTGAGTTACGCACTTGCCTTTGCTGAAGAGCATAAGTCCTTTGGTCCAATATTTGGTGGGAATTACCGCAATTCCTTCGAAATTTACACAAATTCAAATAAAACAACGTTTGTTTGCTTTTTTTTCTTTTCTTGGAAGAAATTTCTTTTGTTGATTTCCCATGTTTTAATGCATTTTCATCATGAATAAAACAAAATTTTATGCGCTACTGAGAACATAAAATAACAAAAGGAAATTTATTCAATGCAGATTTGACTTCTTAAATGGGTAAAAAAAATACACAAAGTGAGAAGTGAGATAGAGAAAAACAAAAAAAAAGCAAAAAGAAAATTGTTGGTTTTGGCACAACACATGCTATTTCCTTATGACTTCGAGATTTTTGTTTTTTTGGAAGATGATGACGAGACCGATTCTTCTCCTCTTGAATCTTGTCCGGAGCTTGAATGCTGCAGTCATTGCCTTTCTTCTTTTGTTAACCCCTAACTTTTGCCTGGACCGCTCTTTCGAGTTTTCAATCCACCGGGGTATATTTCCTTTTTTAATGTCCTTAATTTTTGCCTAGACCGCCTTTTCAGGTTTTCGATCTAGCAGGACGCTCTCTATTGCCTAAACCGACCTTTCAGGTTTTCGATTTAGCGAGCTTCTTTTTTTTCTTTTTTTTTTCTGTTCTTAGGCATAATACCTCTTTACTGCATCGGAGTTTATTGAGAGTGGGAACTCTTCTCCGTCCATAGTGGTGATGATCAGGGCTCCGCCTGAGAAAGCTTTCTTTACCACGTACGGCCCATCATAGCTGGGAGTCCACTTCCCTCGGGGATCTTTGTGGATAGGTAATATCTTCTTGAGCACTAGGTCTGCTTCTTTGAATTCTCGAGGACGGACCTTCTTGTCGAATGCTCTCTTGAGTCTCCTTTGATAGAGTTGTCCGTGACATATTGCCGTCAGACGCTTTTCTTCTATGAGATTCAGTTGGTCGAATCTTGTTTGGACCCATTCAGCTTCCTCTAGCTTGGTTTCCATCAAGACCCTTAACGAAGGAATTTCCACCTCTACGGGAAGCACAGCTTCCATACCGTATACTAAGGAGAAAGGGGTTGCCCCAGTTGAAGTGCGAATGGCTGTTCTGTAGCCATGTTGCGCAAAGGGAAGCATCTCATGCCAATCCTTATATGTTGTTACCATCTTTTGGATGATCTTCTTTATGTTCTTATTGGCTGCTTCTACCGCACCATTCATCTTTGGTCGGTAAGGGGAGGAATTATGGTGTTCAATCTTGAAATCTTTGCACAACTCCTTCATTGTCTTGTTGTTCAGGTTTGCCCCATTATCGGTGATGATTTTGTGGGGAGTGCCGTAACGGCAAATGATTTCCTTCTTGATGAATCGGGCTACCACTTGTTTAGTTACGTTTGCATACGAAGCTGCTTCTACCCATTTGGTGAAGTAGTCGATGGCAACGAGGATGAAGCGATGTCCATTTGACGCTTTGGGCTCGATCATTCCAATCATGTCTATGCCCCACATAGAGAATGGCCAAGGTGAAGTCATGACGTTCAGTGTAGTTGGTGGCACATGCATCTTGTCGGCGTAAATCTGGCACTTGTGACAAGTCTTGGCGTATTGGAAACAATCAGCTTCCATGGTTAACCAATAATAGCCCGCCCTTAAGATTTTCTTTGCCATTGCATGCCCATTGGCATGGGTTCCAAAAGATCCCTCGTGGATTTCTTTGATGAGCATGTCCGCTTCATGTTTATCCACACATCTGAGCAAGACCATGTCATAGTTTCTTTTGTAGAGGGTATTTCCACTGAGGAAGAACTGGGATGCCAATCTTCTGCGGGTTCTCTTGTCGGTGTGTGAGACATTTTCTGGATACTCTTGCTCCTCAAGGTATCGCTTGATGTCGTAGTACCAAGGCTTGCTGTCGAGTCCTTCTTCGACTGCTGCACATACAACTGGTTTGTCTCTACGATCCATCTTTATGATTGGCGCTTCATTGTGGAAATTTACTTGGTACATTGATGATAATGTAGCCAAAGCATCCGCCACCTGGTTTTCTTCTCGAGGTATGTGATGGAAGTTGATTTCATCAAAATGCTCAATCAACTCTACAACCCGGGCTCGGTAGGGAATTAAATTGGGATGTTTTGTCTCCCATTCTCATTTGACTTGATAGATGACTAAGGCTGAGTCACCGTATACTTCAAGGTTTTTGATCCTTAGATCAATTGCTGCTTCGAGGCCTAGGATGCATGCTTCATATTCTGCCATGTTGTTGGTGCAGTCAAAGCATAACCTTGCTGTGAATGGTTGATATCCATTTCTTGGGGAGATTAAAACTGCTCCGATCCCGTGCCCCATGGCATTTGAGGCGCCGTCGAAAGCGAGCTTCCATCGAGCTCTTGGTTCTGGCCCTTCATCATCGCTTGTGACCCTTTCGTCATTCAAAGCTACGACATCTTCGTCCGGGAAGTCGAATTGTATGGGCTGATAATCCTCCAATGGTTGGTGAGCAAGGTGCTCGGATAAAACACTCCCTTTGATGGCTTTTTGAGCAACATATTGGATGTCGTACTCAGACAGTAGCATTTGCCAACGGGCTATCTTCCCTGTGAGGGCAGGCTTTTCGAAGATGTACTTGATGGGATCCATCTTTGATATCAACCAAGTTGTATGGGTCAACATGTATTGCCTTAGGCGTCGAGTAGCCCATGCTAAAGCGCAGCAAGTCTTTTCAAGTGAAGTATACCTTGTTTCACAGTCGGTAAACTTCTTGCTTAGGTAGTAGATTGCGTGCTCTTTTCTTCCCGTTTCATCATGTTGTCCTAACACACAACCCATTGATCCTTCAAGTACGGTTAGGTATAAGATGAGGGGTTTACCCGGAACCGGAGGTACTAAAATTGGTGGTTCTTGCAGGTATTGGTTGATCTTGTCAAACGCCTCTTGGCAATCCTCATTCCAATGAACGGCTTGGTTTTTCCTTAGCAGCTTGAAGATTGGTTCGCAGGTAGCTGTCATGTGTGAGATGAACCTAGCGATGTAGTTCAATCTTCCTAAGAAACCTCGGACTTCTTTCTCGGTATTTGGCGCTGGCATTTCTTGGATGGCCTTTACCTTATCGGGATCCACTTCGATACCTCTTTGGCTGACGATGAAGCCCAATAACTTCCCGGATCTAACGCCAAATGTGCACTTGTTAGCAGCTTGAATTTTCTTAGGCGTTCGAAAAGCTTTTGTAGATGGACTAGATGATCCTCCTCCGTTTGGGATTTGGCAATCATATCGTCGATATAGACCTCAATTTCCTTATGGATCATGTCATGGAAAAGAGTCACCATTGCTCTTTGGTATGTTGCCCCGGCATTTGTTAATCCGAAAGGCATTACCTTATAGCAGAAAGTCCCCCATGGGGTGATGAATGTAGTTTTCTCCATGTCCTCTGGAGCCATCTTGATTTGGTTATATCCCGAGAAGCCATCCATAAAGGAAAAGACTGAGAATTGGGCTGTGTTGTCCACCAATATGTCGATGTGTGGTAGCGGGAAATCATCCTTTGGGCTTGCTCTATTCAAGTCCCGATAATCCACACACATTCTCACCTTGCCATCCTTCTTCGGAACTGGCACAATGTTGGCAACCCATGTTGGATACTTGGTTACGGCTAAGAAACCGGCATCAAATTGCTTTTTGACCTCTTCTCTGATCTTGAGAGCCATATCGGGTCGAGTTCTTCTCAATTTCTGCTTCACTGGCGGGCATTCCAGCTTGAGTGGTAGCTTGTGTACAACTATGCTAGGGTCTAAACCTGGCATATCTTGGTACGACCAAGCGAATACGTCCACGTACTCTTGCAGCACCTTAATCAACTTTCCTTTCACATCCTCGTGCAGGGAGGCTCCTATCTTGACCTCTTTCTTATCCTCTTCGGTCCCCAAGTTGACCTTTTCAACTGATTCTTGGTGAGGTTGTATTACCCTATCCCCTTGATTTGCAAGTCTAGACAATTCTTCAGGCGGTTCATAATCGTCCTCTTCATCATCTTCCGTTTGATTAATCGGGAAATCGAAATCATAAGGGTTTAAGGCAGTGTTGTTTTTGGAGGGTGGATTTGTAGATCTGCATGAGTATGATTTTTTTTTAGGCTTTTTGTAGAAAAAATTTTTTTAAAACAAATGCAAAAAGAAAAAAGACTCAAATGAACATAAAAGAGTGATTTTATTCATGATTGTAAATAACTTTTAAAACATGGGGGCCCCACACGACTAATCATTTGCCTTGGGCAGAGCTAAATGATTTTTTTTTTAAAGTAAAAAACAAACAAACATGGTTTATTACTTGATCCTGGTAACGATCTCGGGAATTGCGATAGCCCTCCAATTGTTCAAAGCTTCATCCGAAGCGCAACGGTACACCAAATCAGGCACGTCTTCATCTACGTCTTCAAGTAGAGCCACTTGCTCTTCATTTATAAACCCCGCACTGATGAATGTTTCCGAAATGGGGAGGATCCCTTGCTTTGGAGGCTTTGAGAAAGTTTCGGCTGATGGATGATACCCCAACCCGAAGCGATTCTTCTTCTCCGGTATGTCCACTAACTTGCCCCATCCGGTAGGTCGGCTTTCTTCTAGGGCCTCTCTTATTGCCCTCCATGATGACATGGCTGTCCTAGCCTCTTTCTTGGGCTTTGAGCTCAAAGTCACGACATTTGCCACTTCCAAAGACTGGAATGGAACATCCACAGCTTCTTCGTCCGTTTCTATATAACGGAATGATGAGAGATGGCTTACCATCATGTCCTCTTGCCCGGAAACTACAATCATTTGGTTATCAATGATGAACTTAAGTTTCTGGTGCAGAGTAGAGGTAATGGCTCCGGCCGCATGGATCCATGGTCGTCCGAGAAGACAACTGTATGTTGGATTAATATCCATGACTTGGAAGGTTATGGTGAAAACCTTAGGCCCGATTTGGACTGGTGATAACACGTAAAATACACTGTCTAAGTAACTTAATTTTTTATTTATTTTAGGGTCATTTGTTGTGTTTTGCATGATATCTGCTGGTATTTTGATGTGTTTCAGGAACCTAAGGTGTGGAAAGCAAAAATAAAGAAAAACTGTGAAAAAGGAAAAAAGACTCAAAAAGTCAACAAGCCAAATGGAAAGTCAACACATTTAGTCAGGATGAAGAATTCCTCTCCACTTTCAGAACAAGTTACATCCACTTCCTCCATGTTCTCCACCTCTTGGGACACTATCAGAAGCACTACTTGATAAAGTTTTGCCTATAAATAGCCTTTCAAGAATCAGTTTTGAGGAGTCAATTTGTAAAACCTTTAGCTACGGTAGTTTTATTAATAGTTCTGCAAAATATTTTGAATTCAGTATAATTCGATTTTCAATTTTCACAATTCCTTTTCACTCCAATTTAGTTTTTTTTTATTAATAGTCGTTAGAACCTTTATATTTGTTGTGCTGCAATTCCAAACCGTGAGTGCATATTATTCTTGCGTGGGTATTTAGTTTAAATTCCATTGATAAGAATTTATTGAGGCGATACATGTAGTTGTTGCCGTTTTCTTTCTCTGTTGCCGTGATTAACAAAGGCTGCACCAATTCAATTCCAATTTATTTCCTTGTTGCTACGCTGCTGTTTCACTTTAATCCGTATTGCTATTGCCTTTCATATTGTTGCCGTGCACTTATTCCCTTAATTGAAAGTATCCATCAATTAACAGGTTTGTTTCTCTTACTCCTCTTTAATATGAATTCATCAAAAATAGGTTTAGAATATTATTTTATCATGTATGAGTAGATTTTTATAGAGTCCGGAATTACGATGAACGTCGTACCAATGATATTCTGTTAAGTTGTATGATTAGAAATTGTAACAGGAATTATTTTTAAGTCTGAAAATTCTGATTTTTTTAACGTCAAATATTTACAGTGAAAGCTGAAATAACGCGATACCGGTTTCATATCGAAAGAGTGAAACATGTATCTGACCGTAGAATTTTCAGGAATTAACTTTAAAATTCAGCGAAAGCGTTTTTTATAATTAATTTAGAAATTACAAATTTCCAAAAAAAGATTTTAAAATTGTAACTGTGCATGCGAAAGCTGGCAGTTATAAGCTTAAAATCTGGTAACGGGCGTGCGAAAGCCGGCGGTACCTTTAAATTTGCTTTCTACTAAAAATAACTTTTCAAGCAAAAACTGATTATTTTTCAAACAGAGTTTTTGAAGTTGTAAGGCGTACGCGCGAAAGCGGTCGAATAGATTACAAAGTCAAAACTCGGTGTCGTGCACGCGAAAGCTGGCGGCCCCTTTAATTTAATCCTTTTTACGCGCGAAAATATTTTCCTGTTATAATAAGGAAATACAACTTAACAAGTATTCACGGTCGACGCGAATTATATTCCGGTCTCTCATTAAAAGTAATTAAAAACAAGTTATTTTCCCAATTTTGCAACCAAACTAATTAGCATCGCCTTAGATAAACAACGTGACAATAGATAACGGTACTTGACATTGGTCTCTGTGGGATTCGACATCTTTTATACTAAAACCGATATTTCCGTGCACTTGCGGACTTATCAACTGGTAAGTCGATCTCCCCTATGACGGCTCTTCTTGACCCATCGAAAGCTTTTACAACCAAGGCGCTGGGCTTCATTACTGTCCCTTCACATGATAGCTTGAGGAGGGTAGTCTTGGGCATGACATTCAATGATGACCCCGTGTCCACCAGCACTCTTGAGAGGATGTGGTCCATGCATTTCACGGAGATATGTAAGGCGCGGTTATGAATGTGCCCCTCGTCGGGTAGCTCATCGCCATTGAAACCCAAGTACCTACTTGAGGTAATATTTCCGACTATCCCGTCGAATTGGTCCACAGGAATGTCCTTGGTGACATGTGCCTCACTGAGGATCCGCAGCAGTGCTTCTCGGTGTGCTTCCGAGCTTAGTAGTAAGGATAGCATGGAGATCTTGGAGGGAGTTTGACCTAGCTGGTCAATGATTCTATACTCGGTCTTTTGGATTATCCTTAGGAACTCTTCGGCCTCTTTTTGCGGGATTGTCTTTTGAGAAGGCCCCGCTTGGTTCTCTTCTTCCTCCACGCTCTTTTCTTTGAGCGGCTCCTTTGGTAGTACGACTGGCGTCTTCCCGAGTTCTTTCGGAGCGAAGACTCTACCACTTCTGGTTATTCCTCCAACACCGGTAATGTTAGTGATGCTGGGCTCAATCTTGGCTAGTGGTTTTCCTTCCACATAGGCCACAGGTTGGTAATTCCATGGTACCCTCTTCGTGCTTTCAAAAGAGAAGGGTGCGGGTACGTGGAATGTTATGGGTTGTATTGGCATTGGTACCTCTCTCCTTTGGTATGAGATTTCGAGAGGTTTTGGGTCGTTAGACTCTAAGGTAGCAACTTCCGTGCCATCCTTTATATAACCAATTTGGATCCAACCTTGGTCCATTAGCTCTTGAAGACAGCTCTTCAACTTTTCGCACTCGTTCGGGTTGACTTTGCAGGATTCACAGTTGGCATGCATTTCCTCGAACAAACCAAAGCCGGTTAAACGCTCCCTTATGGTTGACAGGGGGGTCTTAACATTGGCTACCCTTTTGACTGGACCAAAGTCCTCTTGTTCCTCCACCGCATTTACAGAGGGACCCGCATGCCCTGGCAAT
The DNA here is from genome assembly GCA_018208015.1 of Medicago ruthenica. Lineage (NCBI taxonomy): Eukaryota > Viridiplantae > Streptophyta > Magnoliopsida > Fabales > Fabaceae > Medicago > Medicago ruthenica. Next base: position 42,962,259 of record CM031376.1, on the reverse strand, counting down.
GGGTTATTCTTTACATTGGGGTTTTCCTCTTTGAAGGATAACAGCTTCTTGTCAATAAGGTCTTGTACCTTGTGTTTGAAAACTCTACAGTTCTCGACATTGTGCCCCACGGTTCCTGCGTGGTAGTCACATTTGGCATTCGCGTCGTACCAATGTGGGTATGGTGGCGACATTGGTGGTAGTAGTCTTGTCTCGACCATACCCTTTTGGATTAGGTATGGCAAGATTTGACCATAAGGCATAGGTACAGGATCAAACTGCCTATTATAATAACTGTTCCTCGAGCCCGCTTGATTCCTTGATGGGTATCCGCCTTGTTGTTGTTGCTGTTGATTTTGAGGCAACACTACCGGTTGTCGAGGTGGATTTGCGGGAATCACTTGAGGTGAGTAACGCCCTTGAGCCGTTGCTGCTGCCACATAAGGATAGTGGTAGTGAGGCATTTGATTTGGTGGTGGGCAAGATGGTCCCACTAGAACGGCATTTGTCTCCCCCTCTTTCTTTTTGTGAAAGTTGCTGGGGGGTCTTCTAGCTCCACTTTGAGCTTCTGGAGGGCCTTGGATCTTCCCCCTCTTTACTCCGTCTTCTATTCTTTCACCGACCATGACTAGATCGGAGAAGCCGGCAGACGTGCTTCCAATCATCTTGTCGTAATATGGGCCTTGAAGTGTGCCCATAAAGGTGTTGGAGCCATGTCCAAATTATATTTGTATTGCTTTAGGAAGGCATCGGCTAGATCCTTCCAAGTTTGGACATGGGTACGCTCGAGCTGCATGTACCAATCCAAGGACGCTCCGCTTAAACTATCTTGAAACACATGCACCATGAGTTTCTCGTTCATTGCGTAGGCTGCCATCTTCCTACAGAACATCCGTAGATGGTTCCGAGGGCATTGAATTCCTTTGTACTTCTCGAAGTCTGGTGCTTTGAACTTCGGAGGGATTACCACGTCGGGCACTAGGCACATGTCCAAGGCGTTGTGGGCACCGTATGAACTGAATCCTTCGACAGCTTTCAACCTTTCTTCCAAAACTCGATACATTTGGGTGGCATCATTGTCTTGGTGGGTGGTGTCGGGAGCAGATTGTCTTGGTGGATTATTTTCCACATCATGGGAAATCATCTCATGCTGAGTAGTGGAAGTTCCTTGAGGACGACGCTCTTCATTCCTTACAGGGATTGTGAGCGGTGGTGGAGGTGGTCCTTGGCCCTCATTTTCGAATGGTGGGGTATAATTCAGAGGTAAACCATAAGGAGGCCATTGCACATTGGCCGCATCCGTTGTTGGGCGAGGGTTACTTTCTCGTGCCGATAGAGCTTGCATTAACTCTAGCATCTGATCCATCTTCCCCTTCATTCCATCAACCTCTTCTCTCAAAGCCGCTTGAGTTTGTTCCAAATTGTCCATGATCCTTTGTTTGTTAGCTCGTGTTCCGTACGAGTGTTGAAGATCGGGTTCTTGGACCGAGGGCTTTCGGGGTTTTCGGGCTATGATTGCTTTGAACTGTTTTTAGGGAAATGAATGAGTTTTTTTTTTTGAAAAATGCATGAAGATGCATGTGGATGTATGTATGAGTATGCAAAATATGCGTTTTTTTTTTGCTTTATGGAGTTTAAAGGTGCACAATTAATATTAGCAAATTCGAAATATTAAAGACCGGGAAATTGATTATGCTTCAAAATATATTTGATTAAATAACATTTGTTTACAAAGTGTAACTAATGCTATTACAAATCAAATAGCCGCTCGCTTCTCGGCTTTGCTCATCTCCTCCCTATAGAAATCTATGGTGTCCTTGCAGAACTTCATAAACTTCTGGATCTCCATAGGGATGACAAAGTAGGGCATGACCATCTCGGCCTCCGCTAGCCTCTTTGGAAGTTGGGTGATTACCAAGTTCGAGAATGCAACCAATTTAGTGAAATCCTCACTTAATCGGGTGGCGTCTTGCCATACACACTCAATCACTTCCTTGCGCTGGTCTAGCTTGACTCTTGCACTTCTAATTTCGTCATGTAGTTGCGCAATGTGGTCCCCGTGAGCTCTTGCAATCTTGTCGAAGTACTCTTCGAATTTCTTGATGTCTTCTTCGAGACGATTGCACTTTAGCCTCCCTTGATGAGAAAGGCTCTCATGTCTTTGCCGTTGGACGCGTTCGGCTTGAAGCTGCTCTTTGTAGTCTTTAACTACTTCTTGGAGCTGTTGATTTTTCTCTTGAAATTTCAACCTCCATTTCCGTTGAGCTTCGATGGCTAGTTCGCCAAACTTCTTGAGCTCTTGGTTGGAATGTAAGATTCTTTCCAACTCTTCGTCCTTGGCCACAAGGTTGGCATCCGCACTAACCAAGCCGCCTCCTATCCAATCTCTCTTCCCTTCGGAGATTCTTAGCCGTTTTTGGCACACTAGGAGAGAGTTTGTTACTTCATCACGATCTCTCTTCGTCCTAGTAATTTCTCCTAAAGCTTGGAGGTGCTTCAATTCTAAGTCTCCGTTTTTGTTTTGGAGTTCTTGAATTTTAGCTTTGAGTTCCTCCATTTCTTTGTTGGGAATGGTTGCAATAGGTTTAGGTGTAGGAGATTTTGGAGGGTTTGTGACCACGAAGGGTAGCTTGATTGCTTTGACCCTCTCCTTCACCCATTGAGTATAAAGGGGTTTGGCGACACAGTTTCTCTTGCCGACCCTTCCCTTGCGCACTTGGCTCCATGCTCCCCGGATTCTCTCTAGCAATGCCGGGTCTTGATCGCCTTCCCTTAAGTAGAAAGCTTCCAACAAAAGGTCATTAGGTTTATCCTCCATTGAAAAACCTAGTTGTCGGAGAGAGAGGACCGGATTGTAATTAATACATCCCTTAGTACCAATGAGGGGTACGTTAGGGAAGTCCCCGCAACTGAGGATAATTTCCGGGTCCTCTAAGTTTGGTGAAAACCAATGGATGTCCTTCTCGGCGAGGGTTGTCATCCGTTGCGACCATTTGAGCTTGGCCCGGTTTTCCACAAAGTCTCGGTTTCTTGGCATGTGGGACATCATCCAAATTTGCACTACGGGAGTGCAACAAGTAATTTTGCGTCCCCTTGCTTGTTCATGCCTAGAGTAGAGGGTATGATAAAAATCCGCCAAGATTGTGGGAACCGGATTTTTAGTCATAAATACCTCTAAAGCCGGAAAGTCTACGAAATCATCCATGTTGGGGAATAAAACAATTCCGTAGACTAAGAGGGCCAAGATGGCGTTGAATGCCCTTCCCTCTTTGTTGGCTAACATTTCCCGAGCTTTGGCTTCCAAAAACTTTCTTGAAAATCCCTTAAGGTTCCCTCTAACTTCCAAGTTAGATGCCACTTCTTGGGTGTCGAGGTATAAGGATTCGGCGATGGCTTCAAATGTGGGATCCTTTCCCGGACCGAGATAAAGTTCATGACCCTTCATGCTACAACCCAAAATCTTCTCAAACTCTTCCAAAGTTGGCGCTAGTTGGAAGTCTTGAAATGTGAAGCACCGTAGAGGTGGGTCGAAGAATTGCGCCAAAGTGGTTAAGGCCGTTGAATCTATTCTCACGGGTAGGAGATCAAGGATTAGCCCATAGCTTGCCTCGAAAATGTTCTTGTTGACCGAAGAGAGCCTCTTGCTTAGAGCTAGTAAACTTTCCACCCTAGGAGCTTTAATTTTGAAGGCGAGCGTATTTTTGTTCCCGGAATCCATATTTCTTTTTGCTAATATTTGTTTGTTCTTTTTAAACTCCTATAAAGCAAAATGATGCGAAAATTACTTTCATGAATGCAAATGATATGCAAGGGTATGGTTTATGAAGGTTCGGAATTTCCCCCCATCCTCACATGTAGGCTCTAAATGGTGAATCTCCTAAGAAGAGGTCCTTAGAGTCATAGACCTCACATGGAATTAGGGTTGTCTATGGACATACGTCGACATGACTTCAATTAATTCCACGTGAAAATCTCATCTAAGCGGGGTTGGGCATCCTACCTCACGGACATACGTCAACGCGGGCTTCCGCACACAACCTCCTTCTAACTTAGTTTTTTCTCAAGCTCGGGTAGAGAGCCTCACACGTCCGGCATTAACCCGAACAATGTGGAGTAACATCACTCAAGTAACCCCCGCATTTGATATATATATGATATGAATATAAAGCAAAATAAAGCAAATATAAACATAAAGCATAAATATGACATGTATGAATAAAATAATAAGCATGGCACGCAAAGAAAATAAAAACAATTGGCTTAAAAGCCAAATAGGTTAGGCTTGACTCGCTAGTGGGAAAAGGATCCCCTGTGAAGTCGCCAGCTGTGCGCACCTCGTTTTTTTCCTGAGAAAAAAGACGCGCAAATCCTCCGAGGTCGTTCGTAAACGCTCGGAGGGCCTTTGTGAAGCCGCCACCAAAGTTTTTGTGTAAAGGGAACGTTGATAAACCCTTAAGTTTTTTTTTGTTTAAAGGGAAACGATAATAAAACCCTTTGACGATGAGGAAAGGATGGTCATCGCAACCATTGTCGGGTTCGGGAGTCGATTACGCAAGGGGAAGGTATTAGCACCCCTCACGTCCGTTGTACTCAACGGAACCTTCTATTTGGCTAAAGCTCGAATTGTTTTTAAATGTTTTGCGTGCATGCTTATCCATGTCAAAAGAAAAATATACTAAAAAAAGGGGGAAAAGAGATAAAAAACAAACGAAAGGAAAGAAAAAAAAAGTTTTTTATTATTGCGCTTGACAAGATGTCGATCTTGCTCCTACGTATCTCCCGGTAGTCGGAGAATTCAAAGCGTACGTAGTTCTTTGGTAGAAAAAACGTACATGTGTTGGTTAATTTTAAATGGATGATGTTTTAACCAAATTCTTGCGATTAAAACGTAGCTTGTATGCTCGCGCTTGGGAGACTTATTAAGCGTTTGTTCACGAATCGCACTAGAATTGTTAAAAGGTACGTCCGTTAGGGTAAAAGGGTTCGAATTGGTCGCTATGGGACCAAGAGAGGTGCAATGGACTCATACAAGTCAATCATTGACCGAGTGGACTCTAACGAGTCGGGCGATTGTTCGATTGATCCACTGAGATCAAGAACGGGTACAATGGACTCGGACGAGTCGAACATTGACCGAGTGACTCAAACGAGTCGAGGGATCGAATCTAATGGCCACGGGGGGGCCAAAAGGTTCGGATTGACCACAAGGGGCCAAGGTTTGGTTTGGTTATGGTTGTACATATTGAAAATGGAATGACGATTGTCCGAACGACGAGACATACGTCACGCATTCGTACAATCGGGGCGATGGAGAGACATACGTCACACCATCCCTTTTTCATTCAAGTTTTTGGGTAGAATTCTTTTAGAAATCCCAAGGTATGTCAAAACATTTGGTTTGAAAACCCAAAATGGGAAGATTTAGCAACTTTGCTAGAAAACGCACAAGTTCGGCTCATTTTGCGAAAAGCGAACGTATTTGGCGTATGTTCATGTTTGAGTTTTTGAACATCATGAACAATATTTATTGTTCAAGTTTTGATTGGAATGATGAACATAGCTGATTTGTTCATGTTGTTTTGAAAGTTTGAGAACATAACTTGTTTTGCAAGTTATCCACAAAATGTCGTACGAACTTGGGAATTTGTCAAGATTGAGCAAAATCCTTGTTATGGTTTGAAAAACATGGGTTTAAAAACTCTTAGGTTCTGAGCTCCTGGGCTAGAACCTCAAAAAATGGTCATTTGGACACCAAAACTCAGATTCTGAGTTCTGTCATGGTCGCTCTGCGACCATGACTTCGCACTGCGAAGCATGCGAATTTTTGAGTTCAGAAGCTGTTTCTGAACTTTTGTTCAGAAACAACTTCTGAACACACTCAGGACCTTTTAGGTGAGTGAAAAGCTTTGAGTTTTTGGGATGAAAAAGGCTGGACAAACCAGTTTTGGTGTTTTGAAAACCTTGGGATTTCTTTGAAATTCAAAAGGGGGTTTTTTAGAACCAAAAGGTTTTGAACCAAAATTGCTATGCAAACACAAATGAAAATGCAATACAAAGGCTTAGAAACTTACAGAACTCCTTAGCAAAGCTCCAGCTGCAATGGATTTGAATTGATTGAAGATTCTTGCAAGGTTTTTGATATTGGTGATGAACTTTGAGCTTTGTAAAGCTTTGTGTTTGATTGGTTTTTTCTCTGGTTGTTTGGCTGAAATGAGTAGTGTTTCTTTGCTCTCTTAATGCTCTATTTTCTGCTCTATCTTATGCTATGCAATGCTGCATTTTCCTTTGCCTTGGGTCTCTATTTATAGGCCAAAATGCAATCTCAAGTAATGATGAAAAAATCCTAGAACCTAGCTGATTTGTGTGCTAAACTCAGGCTATTTGGCTTTGCATTTAATGCTAATGGATAGAGGCAACTCTGCCTTGTGCCAAGGGTTAAGTCTTTGACTGATTTCAGCCACAAAATCAACTAATTCTAGAAGGTAATGATGAGAAACATGGCTGAATTGCAAATGGCCAAGCTTGGGGATCAATCCTTGCAATCCCAATGGTTGATCAATAAAAACGTGCACTGTAATGTGCAGAGATTGAGGGATGAAAAAGGCTATCTATGGCTGGTGTGAGGGGTGAAAAGCTGCTGCAAAAACAGGGTAGGCACTCATGGCTTTTCAAGTGAGAAAATCCAGCTAGTTTGACTGGTTTTGGGGGAGCAAGCAGGAGGAAAGTCATCAAGCAGGTGGCTTGCAACCTTGGGGTGGTTAACAGGTCACATGGGAGGGACAAGAGCTGCCCAAGGGCAAGCCCACTTGCTTGTCACATGCTAGGTTGGAAGAAAAAGCTTCCAACCTTGGCATTAATGGCAAGTCCTTCAATTCTGGTTTTACTTGGCCCAAATAGCCATGAATGCTGATTAAAATAAATATGGAAATGATATGCAACAAAAACTGGAATTAAATCAAAAACATCAAAAATCTGCAGAAAAATCGCAGACTTCGCAGTGCGAAGTGAGCTTCGCAGTGCGAAGTCAGCATTTTTGAAATGTTGACTTTTCTGTTGACTTTTGTTGACTTTGACTTTTTTCTCCCTCTTTGATATTTTGATTTTTTTGTTTTAAAATGCTTAGGACAAAATTAGGGTACTACAACGATCCTTTATCTTTCCAGATTAAGGACACCTGTTTAGGCGACGATCCTTTATCTCGGAGATTAAGGCCACCTGTTTAGGTGACGATCCTTTTTCTTTCCAGATTAAGGCCACCTGTTTAGGTGACGATCCTTTATCTTTGTCAGATTAAGGCCACCTGATTAGGTGACGATCCTTTATCTTTCCAGATCAAGGCCACCTGTTTAGGTGACGATCCTTTATCTTTCCAGATTAAGGCCACCTGTTTAGGTGACAATCCTTTATCTTTCCAGATTAAGGCCACCTGTTTAGGTGACGATCCTTTATCCTTGCAGATTAAGGCCACCTATTTAGGTGACGATCCTTTATCTTTCCAGATTAAGGCCACCTGTTTAGGTGACGATCCTTTATCTTTCCAGATTAAGGCCACCTGTTTAGGTGACGATCCTTTATCTCGGAGATTAAGGCCACCTGTTTAGGTGACGATCTTTTATCTTTCCAGATTAAGGCCACCTGTTTAGGTGACGATCCTTTATCTTTCCAGGTTAAGGCCACCTGTTTAGGTGACGATCCTTAATCTTTCCAGATTAAGGCCACCTGTTTAGGTGACGATCCTTTATCCTTGCAGATTAAGGCCACCTGTTTAGGTGACGATCCTTTATCTTGCAGATTAAGGACACCTGTTTAGGTGACGATCCTTTATCTTTGCAGATTAAGGCCACCTGTTTAGGTGACGATCCTTTATCATGTCAGATCAGATCACCTGATTAGGTGGCGATCATTTTACCTTCCAGATCCGATCACCTGATTAGGTGACAATCTTTTACCTTGCATTTACTTATTTTACTATTTACTACAATCTTTTCGTACCGTGAAGGACAAAATTCGGGTCCTTCTTTTACTTAATTGATCTTCGCAAAGAGTTCATGAGATGCCCTTAGCACTCACACACTCTATGCAAAGACACAATTAAGTAGGGGCAGCTGTTGTACCCTAATTTTGTCCTAAGCCTTTTCAAAACAATTTTCAAAAATAAAAAAAAAAAGAAAAAAGTCAAAGTCAACAAAAAGTCAACAAAAAGTCAACATTTTCAGAAATGGGGACTTCGCAGAGCAAAGTCACCTTCGCTCTGCGAAGTCTGCGAATTTTTTGCATATTTTTTAATCTCTTTGATTTATTTCATTTTTGTAATTATTATTATTACATATCATTTGTATTATTGTTTTTATCATCATTCATGGCCAATTAAGCTCAGCAAAGCCAGAATTGAAGCACTTGCCATTAAAGCCAAGGAAAGAAGCTTTTTCTTCCAACCTAGCATGTGCCAAGCAAGTTGGCTTGCCCTTGGGCAGCTCTTGTCCCTCCCAAGTGACCGGCTACTGACCCTAAGGTTGCCAGCCACCGGCTTGTGGACTTTCCTCCTGCTTTCTCCCCCAAAACCAGTCAAACCCAGCTGGTTTTCACTTGCCAAAAGCCATGAGTGCTGCCCTGTGTTTCAGCAGCTTTTCTTTCTCCTCACACCAGCCCACATGTTGCCTTTTGTTTCCCCCAACCTCTGCACATCACAGTGCACGTTTTTATTGCTTAACCCTCAAGATTGCAAGGACCAATCCCAAGGGACAACCAATTGCAAACCAGCCCTGTTTCATCATCATTTCTATCCAAAATCCATTGAATTAGTGGCTGGATTTGGCTAAGTCTTGACCATTGCAGCAAGGCAAGGTCACCTCTTCACTTTTGCATTAAATGCAAAGTGATTTAGCCTGATCCTAGCCCATAAATCTGCTGGATTTTGGGGATTTCTAATGATGAAATTTGATTTGGTTTTGGCCTATAAATAGGAATCAATGCATAACCATTTCACACACATTAACCCAAACTTACACTCACTTAAACAACCAGAGAAAAACCAGCATTTGAACATTTGAAACAGCACAAACACTAGCAAAAAACCAGTTCAATCACAAAGCATTACACAAGGTCATTGCTTTTGTTCAACAACATTCAAACCTTGCAAGCCTCCAACCATTCAAGTTCATTTCATTGCAGCAGGAGCTTTGCTAGGATCTCTGTAAGTGTTCTAAGTCCTTACCTTTCATTTATAATTGTGCTTGCATCTTAATTTTGTTCAAAACCTTTTGGTTCTAAAAAACCCCTTTTGAATTTCAAAAGAAATCCCAAGGTTTGCAAAACATTTAAACTGGTTTGTCCAACTCTTTTCATTGCCAAAACCCAAAGCTTTTCACTCCCCTAAAGGTTCTGAATTTGTTCAAAAGTTGTTTCTGAACTCAAAATTTCGCATTGTTCGCAGTGCGAAGCCATGGTCGCAGTGCGACCATGACAGAACTCAAAATCTGAGTTTAGGCTCCCAAACAGCCAATTTTTGAGGTTCTAGCCCAAGAACTCAGAATCTAAGAGGATTGAAATTCATTTTATCCAAACCTTATCAAGGATTTTGCATAAAATTGAAGGATTCACAAGTTCGAGCAACACTTTTTTGGATAACTTGTAAAGCAAGTTACGCTCACAAACTTTCAAAACAGCTTGAGCAAATAAGCTATGTTCATCATTTTCAAACCAAACTTGAACAAAAGCCTTGTTCATAATTTTCAAATCAAACGTGAACTTAAGCCGAACTTGTTTCGCTTTTCAAAACCGTTTTCAAAATTGAGCCGAACTTATGTGTTTTTTCACAAGTTTGTTAAAACCTTTTCATTTTGGTTTCCAAACCAAGTGTTTTGATAAACTTTGGGATTTCTAAAGAATTCAACCAAAAAATTTGAATGAAAAAGGGATGGTTTGACGTATGTCTCTCCATTGCCCCGATTGAACGAATGCGTGACGTATGTCTCGTCGTTCGGACAATCGTCATTCCATTGTTTCAACGCATCCGACCATACCAAACCAATTCTTGGCCCTTTGTGGTCAATTCAAACCTTTTCGACTCGTTTGAGTCACTTCGGTCAATGTTCGACTCGTTCGAGTCCATTGTACCCGTTCTTGATCCCGTTGGATCAATCGAACTCTTTTTCGACTCGTTTGAGTGACTCCGGTCAATGATCGACTCGATTGAGTCCATTGCACCCCTTTTGGTCCCATAGCGACCAATTCGAACCCTTTTACCCAACAAACATGTTTTATCTATTCTAAGCGCGATTTCTAAACAAACGCTTAAGCCTCCCATGCGCGAGCATACAAGCTATACGCTTAAGTCTCCCATACGCGAGCATACAAGCTACGTTTAATCGCAAGAATACGGTCAAAACATCGTTCATTAAAAATAACCAACATATGTACGTTTTTCTACCAAAGAACTACGTACGCTTTGAATTCTCCGACTACCGGGAGATACGTAGGAGCAAGATCGCCATCTTGTCAAGCACAATAATAAAAAACAAACCTTTTTCCCTTTTCATCATATTTTCTTTTCCCCCTTTTACATAGACAAGCATGCACGCAAAACATTTAAAACATTTTAAGCTTTAGCTAAATAGGAGGTTCCCGTTGAGTACAACGGACGTGAGGGGTGCTAATACCTTCCCCTTGCGTAATCGACTCCCGAACCCGACAATGGTTGCGATGACCAGTCCTTTTCCTCATCGTCAAGGGTTTTATTATCGTTTCCCTTCAAATAAAAAAGCTTAAGGGTTTATCAACGTTCCCTTTAAACAAAAACTTTGGTGGCGACTTCACAAAGCCTTCCGAGCGTTCGTACACGTCTCGGATGATTGCGCGTTTTTAACGAGAGCGCACAATTCCCCAGTAGAGTCGGATCCCTTTCTTTAACGAATTCAGGTATCCTTTCGTTTTGTTTATCCCCAGTCGGGTTGTCCTCGCCGTCTTGCATTCACATTTGCATCACGAGCATTTCACATTTTTTTAGGTCCAAAATTGGCGTACTCTGTATTTAAGTCCCTTCGACCCGTCGAATCCAAGATTTTATCTTCAAATCTCCGGACGAAGAGACTTAAATAGGGGCATCTGTCATACCCCAATTTTTGACCTAAAATATTCTTTTTTACTCGTCTTTTTGGTTCGGAATTTTTCGTCGTTTCAGACGAAATTTCGGCAGAGAGGTATTTTAAAATACCTTGTTTAGGGTTCCGAAGGCGACCTTTTTTTTCAGTTTTATTATTATTTTATTTTACTTTAGTTTTTTTTATCTTTTTTCTTTTTTAATTATTTAATTTTCAGATTTTTTCTATTTTTATTTTATTTTTCATTTATTCTATTTTGTTTTTATTTTTATTCTTAATGGTTATTTTTTTGGTCTTTATTGCTAATCAAATCTATCCAAAGTCCAATGTTAGAAGTCAAAGTCAAATATTTGGTTTAATGGCTTTGACATATGTGATTTAATGGCTTTAATCTCATTTGATGGGGATTTAATCCTTGTCTCCTTATTGTCAAAAGTCCACCCCAATGTGTATATAAAGGCACACGCCCCAACAACCAAGGGGAGAGGAAAAACTCATCAGTACACAAGCCACAATTATTTCCAAACCAAAATTAATCACAACCCAGCAAATCGAAACCACAAAAACCATATCTCAAAACCAAAATCAATCATCATCCATAATCAAAACCACAAACTCGGCCACCTCCACCACCACCACAATCAATCCGAACCTCCTCCCTAACCACCTACAAACCACTAACACCAATCTGAACCACCACATACCACAACCACATAAAGCCACACACACGGCCAAACCCACAACCAAACAACCACTACGCAAAATCGCACCGCCTCTTTACAACCCTTCCCCTGCTACTGCACCCCTCTTTTCCTTTTCTTTTATTTTTATTTGTTTATTTTCTTTCTTTTTCTTACATTTTCTTTTTATTTATTGCATTTCTCATCCTTTATTTATTCCTCATGCATTTCATCTTATTGATTTTTTATCTTTTGCATTTTCTTCATTTTTTTACTTTATTTTATTTTCTTAATTTCGTAGTTTTTCTCTAGGGTAATCATCATGCATTTTTTCCCCATTATTCATTTTAATGCTCCATAATTCAGCATACCATGCATTTTTTTTATTTACTCTTATGTGACATATTTATTTATTGTTTTGCATTTCATGCATTTTTATTCCTTTATCTTTAGCATAATCATTTTAGTGCATCTGCAAATTTTCTTTTTATTTATTATTTTGTCTTTATTTTTATTTTTATTAGAATGTATTTAGGAACAATGTAAATATAAACGAGAATATGCACTAACACCCACACTAAATTATCTAGAATATTTAGCATGCGTATTAATCTGATATCGGATACATTAAAATTTACAATAATTAATATATACAAACCACTGAATGAGTACAATTTGCTCGTTTACATAAAAATCCAAATATCACAAAATACACTTTCATATACATATATAAAATCTGTCAACCTCCTGAGCTTGCCATGACGAGCCTCTGCACTCCATCTAGCGTCTTCCTGAAGATCTTCATGAACATCTCTTGCTAACCTATGAACCTGCACCAGAAGGATTGGGGTGAGACATAATGTCTCAGTGAGCTCCAGCCCAAGCTACTGTTGGCAACCACGGGGGAAACCTAGGGTCGCCGTGCCTACTCTTGGCAATCTTGGGAATACCTACGATCGCCGTCATTCTCTACTTATTTCGCGATCAAGGGGGAAACCTAGGATCGCTACATGTCTTAATCTTATGCTTAATCGTATGCTTAGTGATCGTGGGGATATCCTATGATCACCTTCTGTTGTCTGAAGACTACTTGGTCTTAACTCTTAGTACATAGTACATATACATAATCATATTCATATTCATATTCATATTCATCTTTTCATAACATAAAGTTAGAAGTTAGCGTTGAACAAACAATCATTATCTTGGTTCATTTTACGGAGTGCATCCGGGTGGAGTAACCCCGAAGTACATCTCCCTTCTTACCGGTGAAAATTCCTATCATATCAGGCTAACACCGGACTCCTCTTATCTTTGTGTGGCTGCTCTCGCGAGCGGTAACTTCACCGTCCCAGCTGCCATTTAAGGCGGTAACTTCACGGGGACCCCCTGTATACTAACTGACGAGCAGACAGGAGACACATTAACTTTATAGACTTGGATGTGTAGCTGCCCTCACGAGTGGTAACTTCACCGTTCCGGCTGCCATTAAAGGCGGTAACTTCACAGGAACCCCTCGTATACTAACTAGCGAGCATACGAGAGACACATCAAGCCATCTTAATAATTTGTTCTTATTCTTTAAACATATATATACATATAATGTATAACTTAACTTATGCATATCTGATGCATCTTTGAATATTCATTCTTAAAGCTTAACCTATAAATAGGCTCTTAACTTTGATCATTGGATCATTCTTATTCTCATTGATTCTTAACCTTCGTACTTGAGAGTACGTCTAATACTTGCTATAGGCTTTTGCATACTTAATGCGTTTCTTAAGGGAACTAATCTCCCCATGCATAACCTATGAGAGGTTCTTAACTTAGAATATGGAATCATTCTCATAATTTCTTAACTTATGTACTTGAAAGTACGTCTAGTAATTTGCTATGAGCTTATGCATATTTAATGCATTTCTTGCATCTCTAATGCTTTGCCAATTCCTTACTCTTCCATTCCTTAAATGTTTAAACAACCTTCCGGATATGTCAAGAATGGTGTTTATCTTAGAATTTAAAGTTTTCATTGAAAACGGTTATTAAAAGCCTCGCCGAACGCGTTTACAGCACTCAGAACGAACCAGAACAGACTTGAGCTGTCTGCCTGATTTTGCTGAGCCACAGGTTGGCGAAATGGCTGATTTCGCCGAGCGAAAGCTTGGCGAAAGGTTGGCGAGACAGGGCAGGGAAAAATGCTGAAAATCGTCGTAACCTCGCCACGAGTTCGCCGAGCGAAAATGTCAGTTCAGGACTGGTTCAAAACATGATTTTCCACCATTTTTGACATATCTAAACATACTCAGGCATCACAACAATATAAGGAATGAATTTCTAATACAAATTGATAGTTTAAAACATGATTAATCAAGGAATTTAGCAAGCATAAGAGATTAGGGTAAAATTTCTATACTAGCTCAACTCGTAAAATTACTCTTAAACTTACTCATAGTGGGTTCTAAAACCCTAGGGAGCTCACCTTGATTGCTAGCTTCCTTGCCAAGCTTCTAATCACCAACCCAAACTTGAAAACACCTCATCTCTTGATTCTTCTTATTTCCTTCTCTTGCTCTAACTTTCCACACAAGCTTGCTAGCATGCTCTTTCTCACATGAATTGGAATGAAGTTTGATGGGTTGATGGAGAGGGAGAGGAGACGTGAGAGTAGAGAGAAAGAGGGAGAGAAAGAGGGCTGATTTGGGATAATGGAAAGAATGGGGAAGATAGCAAGATAAATATCTTGCTTCCATTCTAATAATCTTCCTTTTTCAAAATATTTACATAATTGCCATTCCTCTTAATTACAGATTCGCCATGCTTGCTTCACAAGTTTCTAGCACTAATAACTGATACTTATAAGCGGGATATTACACTTGCCATATAAATAAACCCATTAACTGACAATTTACCAAATTGTCCTTTGCTTAAAAACATTTCTGATACATCGTCTCAATATTAATAAACATTCGAGTCTTAGGCGGGATATTACAATCTACCCCCCTTAAAGAAATTTCGTCCTCGAAATTTAGAATTCCCTTGAAATCACTTTTGAAATGATCCTTAATACTTCTTTCCCTACTAGACAATTCTTTATTCAACCTGCTTATCAGAAACCCATGGTTTTCCAACTCCGTAAATCGAAAATACCCGACATTCTTTTCTTTAACCGATAGGCTTGGTTTGCATTACATAATCCTTACGTAGTGGGATGAGGTTATCCGAACCGTCGCATCCAACTTGCTGACTATAATCCTTGTTCATACACTTCTTGCAAACCCAAACTAGAGTTATCCAATCCTAACACTTGTACGGAATCTTATAAATCTCATTATAGTCCGCGTAATCTTACTTTGACGACATTGGGTCGTCAAACGATTCCATTGAATTCTTATATTCGATCCTTGCCTTATACAACGGCATCCTACATAAATGGTTTTTACCATAATAATACCATTCTTTAATGAGAGTAAAACTACCGCACTACCTCCATTATAAAAATACAAGGAGGAGGCATCCTGGTGTATTACTTTCCATAATCTTAATCATTGTTTCCACTACGGAATTCCTCAAGGGCTCGCGAAAACTTACTGATTACCCGCATTCTGCTTCGGTTGATCTATGACGTTACCTATCTTAATAACTTAGAAATCATTCTTCATACTAGGAGTTTGCCAATCTTCCATCGTTCTTGTCACCACTTATTCTCGTTTTCTTGTCGTAGCATAAATGTTTTCTATACTAATAAATCCATAACTCATAGGGATTCAGTCCAAGTGGTGAGTGGTGTACATTATCCCACATATCATCACATGGTACATTTCGTAGCATATAATTACATACATAACCGAGCACATGTACAATACTAATGGGTACACTGCACGTCGTATCATCTTTGTCCGACTAATGGGACATCATTCTTGATCGTAATATACTTGAGGTACTTCCTCATCAATTGGGATTCTTTTCTTACTCTTAACTCTTTTCGTAACATCCGGGATTTGCGTTTCAACTGGCTTGCCAGGTTTGCCCCGCCAATGTTACTCATGTTTATTCTTAAGTATACAACAACCTATAATGTAAATTTATGGTTACAATTCACCGGTATCACAAACTTATTTCTCGTTCTGGACGTTGAATTCAAGATCCTTATATTCAACAGAAAACTCTACTTGATTGCTACCCAAATAGCACGCTCAGTCTTTAATCCTTTAATCATAACCTGACATTACGTAGCCCTTTACTGGTGAACGTTAAGTTCGAGACTTCCCGAACTCTTCGGTTAATATAGGTTAACATGACATGGGTACAACATGGAATTAAACTCACTCGCCACTGCATTGTCGTATTTGGTCAAGGCCTCTATTCAAATATTTCATTCCTCATGGATTTCGAGGTTTAAAGCATCTATCAAATTAACTTCCATAACTTTCCATTAGAACTCATGATATGTTCAAGTCGCTTATACTTACTATTATCCCGTATAAAAATAAGCACTTAACATCTTCCCATACTCTAAGCCTCAGCTTAGCGTTGTTCATTATATCATTCTTGGATTACCACTCCGCTGCGCCACTCTGATTTTTAACACTCGAGTTAGCATCGAAGGAAGACTTCACTATTGTCACATAAAATTCCATCGATCATTCCTTTTACTCTATCACTTTGTAATCACCGTAACAAATTTGTCTGACGTTATCATTTCTCTTGTAGGTTAAACCATCTTAACTTACGGATTGGTCAACTCCTAACTTTACCTTTCCTTTCGTACAAGGGCCATATACTTACTTTCATGAAATTATGCCAGAGCCTGTAAACGGTCTTTAGCAACTATTTCGAGCCTAATAATGCTCCGGTCAAACGGCTTACACTCTGTTTCCAACTTTACTTTCCATATCCTGAATTCGGTAACGATCTCTTGGTTAGCTCTTCATGTGTAATCATTAAACATTGCAGTAACCCGACTGGAAGTATATCTGAGGCAGCTTAAATTCATGTACATTCATTCGTGGCAACTTCTAAAACCCACTTACGGCTTCTGAAGGTTCATATCTTTATCGTAGTGATTTCATACCCATAATCTTCCCGGGACAACTTTGGTCTCCTTAGCTCTATCATGTCCCTTAAGTTACCCTTGAGTTTCTACGGAACAATCCGTCCTGAAAAGTTCCAAATTCTTACCGGTTCTCTAGAACGCCCAACATAGGTTGCGTTTCTTCGAGTGCCCGATTAATCGATCTTAAACTTTTGCACATTATCACGATCTTTTGGATTCCCCCAGTAACTCGTTATTGTATTCACAATTCAAATTTATGCCTTATTACCGCCCTCGGAAACTTATCAACACGAGGTGATCTCTTTCTATTCTATAATATTTGTGGAAGGAACCTCTTCGATGGGGAGCTATAACTCCTTAGCATTAACCTCAATCCTAAACTTTCATGTTCAAGACGATCCTTCGTATATTAAAATCTCAACATAATTTCTCGGCTGAAATCCCGATCATTCTTCAACACTAGTCTACTATAACCTTGTGTTATCTTGAACTTGCCTTCTTTAACCAATCAAGGAAATTCAATACTATTCATCTAATCAAGAGTGTTCAACTTAATTCGTCCATCAGTATACTAAATTCCAGCAACTTATTATTTATTATCCAACCTTCATTAAGTAAAATTCCAGTCTAGCTTATCTTACTTCTAATCTTCTTACCATTAGGATACATCCAAAAATTTGATTCACGCTTTGACATGCAACGAGTCTTATTGTTACCACTTGTGCATCCATCTTAATTCGTAGGCTGCATGTCATCTCCTCTTCTTATTTCACAAATCTGATTCTGGAGACGTGGCTGATCTGATGGGGTCAAACTTACTTGTGACTCATACTCAATAACCACACTTCACTTTAAATTCTCAAACTTCGGTTCCCGTCAAGGTTCTATGTCATTTCCTAGAGCATTCCATGATTCCTTAATCCTTATGTCTTCCGCAAACGAGGCATCGTCCAACGATGCGCCCAACTGGGTTGAGGCGCTTCACCTCAATGTTAAACATCCTTTATGTCTCTAAGACCTTGCCACTATCAGGCTTCGTCACTTTACAGTTTGAAGGCCACCATTGACATGAATACTTCTTCGCCATTCACACACTTCATTCCTCCTTGGTCACATTCAGCTCTCAGACATTTATCCTAACTGTCATATACTAGATTGAGTTGATCAGGCTCAACTAGATGTGACCATTAGAACAATATCCGGAACCCAATGGTCCCACTACTTTTATTGAAACTTTAATGACCCAAGGCACGGTCTGAATCGACCTGCTCTGATACCAATTGTAACACCCATACTAAATTATCTAGAATATTTAGCATGCGTATTAATCTGATATCGGATACATTAAAATTTACAATAATTAATAGATACAAACCACTGAATGAGTACAATTTGCTCGTTTACATAAAAATCCAAATATCACAAAATACACTTTCATATACATATATAAAATCTGTCAACCTCCTGAGCTTGCCATGACGAGCCTCTGCACTCCATCCAGCGTCTTCCTGAAGATCTTCATTAACATCTCTTGCTAACCTATGAACCTGCACCAGAAGGATTGGGGTGAGACATAATGTCTCAGTGAGCTCCAGCCCAACCTACTGCTGGCAACCACGGGGGAAACCTAGGGTCGCCGTGCCTACTCTTGGCAATCTTGGGAATACCTACGATCGCCGTCATTCTCTACTTATTTCGCGATCAAGGGGGAAACCTAGGATCGCTACATGTCTTAATCTTATGCTTAATCTTATGCTTAGTGATCGTGGGGATATCCTATGATCACCTTCTGTTGTCTGAAGACTACTTGGTCTTAACTCTTAGTACATAGTACATATACATAATCATATTCATATTCATCTTTTCATAACATAAAGTTAGAAGTTAGCGTTGAACAAACAATCATTATCTTGGTTCATTTTACGGAGTGCATCCGGGTGGAGTAACCCCGAAGTACATCTCCCTTCTTACCGATGAAAATTCCTATCATATCAGGCTAACACCGGACTCCTCTTATCTTTGTGTGGCTGCTCTCGCGAGCGGTAACTTCACCGTCCCAGCTGCCATTTAAGGCGGTAACTTCACGGGGACCCCCTGTATACTAACTGACGAGCAGACAGGAGACACATTAACTTTATAGACTTGGATGTGTAGCTGCCCTCACGAGCGGTAACTTCACCGTTCCGGCTGCCATTAAAGGCGGTAACTTCACAGGAACCCCTCGTATACTAACTAGCGAGCATACGAGAGACACATCAAGCCATCTTAATAATTTGTTCTTATTCTTTAAACATATATATACATATAATGTATAACTTAACTTATGCATATCTGATGCATCTTTGAATATTCATTCTTAAAGCTTAACCTATAAATAGGCTCTTAACTTTGATCATTGGATCATTCTTATTCTCATTGATTCTTAACCTTCGTACTTGAGAGTACGTCTAATACTTGCTATAGGCTTTTGCATACTTAATGCGTTTCTTAAGGGAACTAATCTCCCCATGCATAACCTATGAGAGGTTCTTAACTTAGAATATGGAATCATTCTCATAATTTCTTAACTTATGTACTTGAAAGTACGTCTAGTAATTTGCTATGAGCTTATGCATATTTAATGCATTTCTTGCATCTCTAATGCTTTGCCAATTCCTTACTCTTCCATTCCTTAAATGTTTAAACAACCTTCCGGATATGTCAAGAATGGTGTTTATCTTAGAATTTAAAGTTTTCTTTGAAAACGGTTATTAAAAGCCTCGCCGAACGCGTTTACAGCACTCAGAACGAACCAGAACAGACTTGAGCTGTCTGCCTGATTTCGCTGAGCCACAGGTTGGCGAAATGGCTGATTTCGCCGAGCGAAAGCTTGACGAAAGGTTGGCGAGACAGGGCAGGGAAAAATGCTGAAAATCGCCGTAACCTCGCCACGAGTTCGCCGAGCGAAAATGTCAGTTCAGGACTGGTTCAAAACATGATTTTCCACCATTTTTGACATATCTAAACATACTCAGGCATCACAACAATATAAGGAATGAATTTCTAATACAAATTGATAGTTTAAAACATGATTAATCAATGAATTTAGCAAGCATAAGATATTAGGGTAAAATTTCTATACTAGCTCAAATCGTAAAATTACTCTTAAACTTACTCATAGTGGGTTCTAAAACCCTAGGGAGCTCACCTTGATTGCTAGCTTCCTTGCCAAGCTTCTAATCACCAACCCAAACTTGAAAACACCTCATCTCTTGATTCTTCTTATTTCCTTCTCTTGCTCTAACTTTCCACACAAGCTTGCTAGCATGCTCTTTCTCACATGAATTGGAATGAAGTTTGATGGGTTGATGGAGAGGGAGAGGAGGCGTGAGAGTAGAGAGAAAGAGGGAGAGAAAGAGAGCTGATTTGGGATAATGGAAAGAATGGGGAAGATAGCAAGATAAATATCTTGCTTCCATTCTAATAATCTTCCTTTTTCAAAATATTTACATAATTGCCATTCCTCTTAATTACAGATTCGCCATGCTTGCTTCACAAGTTTCTAGCACTAATAACTGATACTTATAAGCGGGATATTACACTTGCCATATAAATAAACCCATTAACTGACAATTTACCAAATTGTCCTTTGTTTAAAAACATTTCTGATACATCGTCTCAATATTAATAAACATTCGAGTCTTAGGCGGGATATTACAGTGTCCAAGAGATAGCACCACACTTGGAAACCAGAGGAAACACTAAGGGATTCACAAGAAGGGTTTTGGAGGCCAAGGCTCGAGTTTTGTTGGCCAACAAAGATGGGAAGGCGTTCAATGCAATCCTAGCTCTTTTGGTATATGGGATAGTTTTGTTCCCTAATATGGAGGACTTCATAGATCTTCCGGCTATAGGGGTATTCATGACTAAAAATCCGGTTCCCACACTTTTAGCTGATTTCTATCACTCCCTCTATGCTAGGCATGAAAAAGGGAGAGGAGGCACGATTTCCTGCTGTACTCCTTTTGTGCAAATATGGTTAATGTCCGACATACCAAGAAATCGGGATTTTAGGGAAAACCGAGCTAAGCTCAAGGTCACAAAGGATGACGGCTCTCACCGAGAGGGATATCCATTGGCATTCTCGAGATTTAGAGGATCTAGAAGTTATTCTTAGCTGCGGTGAATTCCCCAATGTGCCCCTCATAGGTACTAGGGGATGCATCAACTATAACCCAGCCCTCTCTCTCCGCCAATTAGGTTATCCAATGGAAGATAAACCCGATGACCTCTTGTTGGAAGCTTTCTTTCTAAGGGAAGGAGATAAAGATTCAGCACTGCTAGGAAAGATCCAAAGAGATTGGAGTCAAATACACAAGGAAAAGGTTGGTAAAAAGAATTGTGTAGCCAAAGCTCCCTACACTCGATGGGTGAAGGAAAGGGTCAAAGTAATCAAGCTACCCTTTGCGGTTGTATGCCCTCCTAAACCTCCCTCACCTAAGCCAATTATAACCATTCCCATTGAAGAAGCGGAAGAGCTGAAAGCCAAGATTCGAGAACTCCAAAGCAAAAATGAGGAGTTAGAATCAAAGCACCATCAAGCTTTGGGAGAGATCGCTAGAGCGAAGAGAGATCAAGAGGAAACTACAAAATCTCTCCAAGGGTGCAAAAAAAGGTTGAGAGTCTCCGAGGGGAAAAGAGAATGGATCGGGGGTGGTTTGGTCAGTGCCGACGCTAATCTCGTAGCCAAGGATGGGGAGTTGGAGAAAATCTTGCATTCCAAACAAGAATTGAAAAAGTTCGGGGAGTTAGCCATTGATGCTCAAAGAAAATGGAGGTTGAAATACCAAGAGAAAAACGAAGAACTCCGGGAGGTCGTCAAGGAGTACAAAGAGCGGCTACAAACCGAGCGCATCCAAAGGCAAGAATATGAGAACCTTTCTCATCAAGGGAAGTTAAAATGCAATCATCTCGAAGCCAATATCAGGAAATATGAAGAATATTTCGACCAGATTGCAAGAGAGCATGGGGACCATATTGCACAACTACATGATGAGATTAGAAGTGCGAACACTAAGCTAGCTCAACGCAAGGAGGTGATTGAATTTGTGTGGCAAGACGCCGTCTGATTAAGTGAAGACTTCACAAAATTGGTCTTGTTCTCAAATATGGTAATTGCCCAACTTCCGAAGAAGCTAGCAAAAGCTGAAATGGTCATGCCTTACTACGTCATCCATAAGAAGATCCAGAAATTCATGAAGTTCTGCAAAGACACAGTGGACTTCTATAGGGAAGAAATAGACAAAGCTGAAAAGAGAGCGGCTGTTTGATTTGTATTAGCATTAATTACGCCTTGTAATCAAAATGTTATTCAATCAAATAATAATTTTTCAAGCAATGTTAATTTCCCGGCCTTTAATATTTCTAATTGCTTATATTAAATGCGCGCCTTTAATTTCCTCGCAAAGCAAAATGAAAAAAAAAAACGCATGTTTTTTCATACACATCGCATACATGCATTTTCATACAATTTAAAAGAAAAACACTCATATCATATCCCCCAAAACTCCAGGAGCGAAATCAATCATAGCCAGAAAGCCTAAGAAGCCATCGGCCCAAGAGCCTGTTCTCCGACACTCACACGGGACGCGTGCTAACCATCAGAGGATCATGGATAGCTTGGAACAAAATCAGACTGCTTTGAGAGGAGAGGTTGATGCGATGAAAGAGAAAATGGATCAACTGTTAGAATTAATGCAAGTTCTGTCCAACCGGGAAAACAACCTTCGCCCAACCGTGGATACGGCCAATGTATCATGGCCCCCGTACGGTCTGCCTCAAGGTTACACCCCACCTGAAAGTGATAGCCTTGTGCCACCTCCTCAACCACATATTACCATCCCCATTAGGAACGAAGAGCATCGTCCCCCAGGGAATTCCACCACTCAACATGAGAATGTTTCTCATACTATGGAAGACACCCAGCTTAGGCGTTCTGCTCCCAGCAATACCCACCAAGACAGCGATTCCACTCAAATGTATCATGTTTTGCTGATGGCTGTCGAAGGATTCGGCTCATATGGGTACAATGCCTTAGACATGTGTTTGGTACCTGATGTGGTTATCCCTCCGAAATTCAAGGTACCAGACTTTGAGAGGTACAAAGGTATTCAATGCCCTAGAAACCATTTGCGGATGTTTTGTAGGAAGATGGCGGCCTACGCTACAAACGAGAAACTCATGATCCATGTGTTCCAAGACAGTTTAAGCGGAGCATCGTTGGATTGGTATATGCAATTGGAGCGCACCCATGTCCAAACTTGGAAAGACTTGGCCGATGCTTTTTTGAAGCAATACAAGTATAATTTGGATATGGCTCCCAATAGGATGCAGTTACAAAACCTTGTTCAAAGGAGTAACGAATCCTTCAAAGAGTACGCTCAAAGATGGAGGGAATTGGCATCTCGTGTGCAGCCACCGTTGTTGGAAAGAGAGCTGGTTGACACCTTCATGGGCACACTACAAGGCCCATATTATGATAAAATGATTGGAAGCACATCATCAGGCTTCTCTGATCTAGTCATAATCGGTGAGCGAATAGAAGATGGAGTGAAGAGGGGAAAGATTCAAGGCCCTCCTGATACTCAAAGTGGAGCCAAAAAATCCCCCAGTAACTTTCATAAGAATAAAGAAGGGGAGACAAACGCTGTTTTGGTAGGATCGTCTCGGGCACCCTCAACGCAAATGCCTGACTACCATTATCCTTATGTGGCAGCGGCAGCTCAGGGGCAGTACCCATATCAAGTAAGCCCCACGACTCTACCTCAACAACCAGCAGCAATGCCTCAGCAAAATCAGCAGCAGCAACGAAGCGGGTACCCACCAAGGAATCAAACGGGCCCGATGAATAACTATAAAAACGTGCAGTTTGATCCAGTGCCCATGCCCTACGGTCAAATCTTGCCATACTTGATCCAGAAGGGGATGGTCGAGCCACGACCGCTACAACCTATGTTGCCACCATATCCACCTACGTATGATGCAAATGCTAGGTGTGAATACCATGCGGGATCCCCGGGGCACAACATCGAAGGCTGTAAAGCTTTCAAGTACAAGGTCCAGGAACTCATTAACCGGAAGTTGTTGTCCTTCAAGGAGGAAAACCCAAACGTGAAGAATAATCCATTGCCAGGACATGTGGGTCCATCTGTGAACGTAGTTGAAGAGCTTGAAAACATTGGCGCGATCAAAGAGGTGATCAATGTAAAGACCCCCATGACGGTCCCGAGAAAGGTTAATCGGCTATGGTTTGTTTGAAGAAATGCATGCCAATTGCGAGGCCTGCATAATTAATCCGGTCAAGTGTGAAGAATTGAAGAGTTGTCTTCAAACTATGATGGACCAAGGTTGGGTCCAGATTGGCTATACAAAAGATAGCGCGGACGTTGCTACTTTGGAGTCTCAAGACCTAAAACTTCTCGAGATCCCATACCAAAGGAAAGAGGTACAAATATCGGTAATGCCCATAATATTCCATGTGCCGGCACCTTTTTCCTTTGAGAGTACAAAGAAGGTACCTTGGAATTACCAGCCTGTTGCTTATATGGAAGGCAACCCATTGGCAAAAATAGAATCCAATGTCACTAACATTACCGGCGTTGGCGGTATGACCAGGAGCGGTAGAGTTTTCGCTCCGGAGAAGCTCGGGAAGACTATTGCAGAACTACCAAGAGAACCGCTCAAGGAAAAGAATGTGGAAGAGATGGAGAACGAAGCAGGACCCTCCAAGAAAACAGCCCCACAAAAGGAGGCCGATGAGTTCCTAAGGATTATCCAAAAGAGCGAGTACAAAATAATCGACCAGTTGGGTCAAACTCCCTCTAAAATCTCCATCTTATCATTATTGCTAAGCTCGGAGGCCCATCGAGAAGGATTATTGCGGATCCTTAGTGAGGCACACGTTACTAAGGATATCCCTGTGGACCAATTTGATGGGATAGTGGCAAACATTACCACAAGTAGGTATTTGGGTTTCAATGATGATGAGCTACCCGATGAAGGACATATTCACAACCGGGCTTTGCACATCTCTGTAAAGTGCTTGGACCACATCCTGTCCCGATTGTTGGTGGACACGGGATCATCCTTGAATGTAATGCCTAAGACCACCCTTTTGAAGCTATCATGTGAAGGGACAGTGATGAAGCCAAGCGCTTTAGTGGTGAAAGCCTTCGACGGGTCAAGAAGGGCCGTCATAGGAGAAATTGACCTACCGGTTCTAATCGGGCCTCAGGTTTTCACCATCACCTTCCAGGTCATGGACATCAATCCGACCTACAGTTGTCTTCTAGGACGACCCTGGATCCACACCGCCGGAGCCATCACCTCCACTCTACACCAGAAAATCAAGTTCATTGTCGATGACAAAATGATCGTAGTTTCCGGCCAAGAAGATATGATGGTAAGCCATTTTTCGTCCTTCCGTTACATAGAGACGGATGAAGAAGCTATGGATATTCCCTTTCAATATTTGGAAGTGGCAAATGTCGTGACCATGAGCTCAAAGCATAAGAAGAAGGCAAGGACAGCCATGTCCTCATGGAGGGCCGTGAGAGAAGCTCTAGAAGAGAGTAACCTTACAGGATGGGGCAAGCTGGTAGACATACCAGAAAAGAAGAACCGTTTCGGGCTAGGGTATCAGCCATCGGCGGAAGCCTCATCAAAGCCTCGTCTGCAAGGGATCCCTCCCATTCTAGAGACATTTTACAGCGCTGGTTTTAGCTACGAAGACCAAGTGGCTCTACTAGAAGACACGGATGAAGAAGTACCCGACCTGGTGTACCGCTGTGTTTCGGATGAGATCTTGAACAACTGGAAGGCCATCGAAATTCCAGAAATTATTTCCATGTTCAAGTAATTTATCATGTTTGTTTTTGTTTTTTGAAAAAAATCATTTTGCTCTGCCCAAGGCAAATGATTAGTTGTGTGGGGCCCCCATGTTTTTCAAGTTATTTCTATCATCAATAAAATTGCATTTTGTTCAATTGAGTTCATTTCTTTCTTTTTGTTCTTTATTAGCAATTTTTTTAAAAACAAAAGTTTTTGCAAATCTAAAATAAAATTATGCTCATGCAGATCCACAAATCCACCCACTGAAAATAACACTGCTATAATCCCTTACGACTTCGATTTCCCGATTAACCAAACGGAAGACGATGAGGAGGATGATATGAACTTCCTGAAGAATTGTCCAAGCTTGGGGATCAAGAGGATAGGGTAATACAACCTCACCAGGAGCCAGTTGAAATGATCAACTTAGGGACTGAAGAGGACAAGAAAGAGGTCAAAGTGGGAGCCTCCCTGCAAGAAGACGTGAAGGAAAAGCTGATTAAATTACTACGAGAGTATGTAGATGTGTTTGCTTGGTCGTATCAGGATATGCCAAGATTAGACCCCAACATAGTCGTTCATAGATTACCACTCAAGCCAGAATGCCCATCAATAAAGCAAAAGTTGAGAAGAACCAGACCCGACATGGCTCTCAAGATTTGAGAGGAGGTCAAAAAGCAGTTCGATGCCGGCTTCTTAGCAGTGACCAAGTATCCACAATGGGTTGCCAACATTGTGCCAGTCCCAAAGAAGGATGGCAAAGTCAGAATGTGTGTGGACTACCGGGACTTGAATAGAGCAAGCCCAAAGGATGCTTTCCCACTACCTCATATTGATATATTGGTAGACAACACCGCCCAGTTTTCAGTCTTCTCTTTCATGGAAGGTTTCTCGAGATACAACCAAATTAAAATGGCTCCAGAGGACATGGAGAAAACCATATTCATCACCCCATGGGGAACTTTCTGCTACAAGGTAATGCCTTTCGGATTAACAAATGCTGGGGCAACATATCAAAGAGCAATGGTGACTCTTTTCCATGACATGATTCATAAGGAAATAGAGGTCTATGTCGACGATATGCTTGCCAAATCCCAGACGGAGGAGGATCATCTATCCCATTTGCAAAAGCTATTCGAACACCTGAGAAAGTTCAAGCTACGCCTAAATCCTAACAAGTGCACATTTGGTGTTAGGTCCGGTAAGTGATTGGGTTTCATAGTCAGCCAAAAGGGAATTGAAGTGGATCCTTGAAATTCTGGCCAGGCAATAAGAGACTAACAGGTTCTGAACAAGTCTAAGCACAGTATAAAAGCAAATAAGCAGCAGAAAATAAATATGCAGGAAAGCTAAAGAGGCACAAGGTTTGTTAACCCAGTTCGGAGTAAACACCTCCTACTCTGGGGGATACCAATCCAGGAAGGAATTCCACTATAGGAATTAATCCTTATGACTCAAGACACTGCCTCCCAGTTCCCAGCCTAAGCAATTAACTTCCTCCTAGTCTTGAATTCTACCCAACACGTTGAGTATTAGAAACCACTAACTTCCTATTCAAGTAACAAACCTGTTACTGAAACCCCTTAACAAAAACACCCTGTTTTGAAGAAACATTTCAATAACAAAACTTCATTCGTACCTAAAGGCTTAGAATGAATTACAACTCAATAAAACTCCTAAACCAACTCAAACAATGAGTGGCGCATAAATAAAACTCTAAGTTTAAAACAAAGACTCTATTCTCTGAATAATACTCTGTTCTTCGTATCTCTTGAATGCAGCAGCACTCCTCCTTTTATAACCTTCAGCAAGCAGCATAAAACCCAATCCAATCTTCCAAATTGATTTGTTTCTGAATTATGATTGGTCCAATAAGGAAACAAATAAACCAGGAAACAATCTTAATAAGATTGTAACAGAAAAATACGAAGTTCATGAAACTGAACCAAATCTTCAATAAGATCTTCTCCAAAACAAACAGCATTCTAGAAGCAATATACGAGGATAATTCCTGTTTAAATCTTGCCAAGATTCGCGCAGAAATAACTTGAAAAAGATCAGCTTCTGATGAAGTCAACCAAAGTCAACGCTGGCATCAGACTCTGAATTCAGCTTCTGAAGTGCTACAGTGCTTCTGAAGCAACTTTCAGCTTCTGATGGTGATTTTAGCTTCTGAACAGCTTCAAATGACAAAACTTGCAACTGAAGAATTGTTCTAAACATGGAGATGCTACTATTCAACACATTGGATTTGCCAAAACATGCAGCCAACACCAAAATACTCAACAATCTCCCCCTTTGGTAAATTTTTGGCTAAAACCAATGTTCACACACTCAAGCTCTTCAATCTCCCATAAGACTATCTCAGCAATGAAGAACTCCACAAAGATATAACATAGCAACATAGATTATTACAGACCAGCAGCGGATTTAAGCTATGTTTATAATGAAATTTCTGGCTGGACAATGATTAAGAGTTAACTGGTTCTGATTAAACTGGTTCTGAACCAACAGGTTCTGAACAAATACTTAGCACAATTAAAAACAGTTATGCAGCAGAAATTAAAAGTGTAGAAATAAACAGAACACACAGGTTTGTTAACCCAGTTCGGAGTAAACACCTCCTACTCTGGGGGATACCAATCCAGGAAGGAAATCCACTATTGGAATTAATCCTTAAGACTCAGACACTGACCCCCCAGTTCCTATCATAAGCAATCAACTTCCACCTAGTCAGACTTCTACCCACGCATGAGTATTAGAGTCCACTAACTTCCTATTCAAGTAACAGCCCAGTTACTTGAACAACCCTTGAACTAAACCCAGTTCTAAAAACAAAACTACCCAGTTTTTGAAGAACACACTTCAAAACAAAAACTTCATTCTTGCTTAAAAGCTTTGAATGAATTACAACTCAATTAAACCTAAACCAACTCAAAACATATGAGTGGTGCACAAAACAAAGCTTAAAAAGCTTACACACACTAAGACTCTATTTCTGAATTTTCTCTCTAATTTCTCGTCTCTTGAATAGCAGCAAAGCACTCCTTATATAGCCTTCAGCAAATAATATTAATCTGAATTAAATCTTCTAAAACAGATATGTTTCTGAATTATGCAAGGCTTGAAAAGGAAACATATAAATCTTCAATGTATCTTTGAAAGATACCATCAGGAAAATACGTGTTTTCATAAAAACAAACCAAATCTTCAGGAAGTCTCTTAATTATGCTCCAAATCTTCTGAATTAGATTTGTTTCTGAATTATGAGTAATCCAAAAAGGAAACAAATAAACCAGGAAAATATCTTCATAAGATTGCAACAGAAAAATACGAACTTCATAAAACTGAACCAAATCTTCATAAAATCTTCACCAAATCAACCAGCAATCTAGAAGCAATATGCGAAGATAAATCCTTGAAAAATCTTGCCAAGATTCGCGCCAAAATAACTTGTAAAAATGCAGCTTCTGAAGAAGTCAACAAAAGTCAACGCGGACATCAGACTCACATTTCAGCTTCTGAACAGCTTCAAATCAAGTTTCTTGCAACTGAAGACTTGTTCTAAATAAGGAGATGCATCTATTCAACACATTGGATTTGCCAAAACATGCAGCCAACTACAAAATACTCAACAATCTCCCCCTTTGGCAAATTTTTGGCTAAAACCAATGTTCACACACCCAAGTTCTTCAATCTCCCATAAGACTATCTCAGCAATGAAGAACTCCACAAAAAAATAACATAGCAAACAGATTAGCAAAGATTAGCAGCGGACAAAACACTCTCTGAGCTATGTTAAACAGCAGCTTCAGCTTCTGAACACTGAAACACACATAACACAATTACTGATCAACTTCTGATCATCACAAACACTCCTGAAGCTTCACAACACTCCCCCTGCAACTCAGCATTCAACATTACTCCATAAAAACTCCCCCTTAATTCTGAACTGCAGTAACTTATGAAACAAGTAACTTTTGAAACACTTCAGGAATACACTAACACTCAGGAATATAATAACCTTGTACTCCCCCTGAGACAGACACTCCCCCTCAGTATCACCAACACATCTCATGTTGCATTGGTTATGAATTTTGAACAAAACAGACAGCTTCTGAAACAACTGAGTTCTGAACAAACATGTCTGAATACACTCTGAACACCAACACAGGTTTTTCTCCCCCTTTTTAGCCACAAAATTATGACAAATCTCAGACTTCAAATAGGGATTAGACACACACTTAGCATTAGCAAATCTGGCAGGTACTCTATCTTCCTCACATCCAGTTTGCAGTAATTGTTATAAATCCTTATGCTGACTAACATTTGAAGAACCACAACCAAAACCATTCCTCCCAGCAATTTGTTTCTCAAAATCAGCCACTCTTTTCTGATCACAAGTCCTAGCAACTTCAGACTTACAAGAAAATAGTACCTTCTGAGCAGGAACATGAACTTTGCTCCAGACTTTGGATGGTCCAGCACCAGAATTCTTCTGTGCTATAGGAATTGGCTTGCTGTCATCAGCAACAGCCTTTCCCTTTCCTTTGTTCAGATTCTGAGCAATACCTTCACTCTTAGGTCTCCAAACTTTCTTGATTTTGCTCTTGTTCACAGCTGGTTCAACTTTTCTGTGTTGCAAATGTTTGGGATAACCATGCAATTTGTAACAAAAAGGTTTAATGTGACCCTTTTTACCACAATGATGACAGACCCAAGGTTGATTCCTTCTTTTGTTTCTATTAAACTTCTGGGAATGCATCTGAGCATGCTTCTGAGGCAGCATCTGAACTTGCTTATGAGATATCATTTGAGCTGGCTTCTGACCTTGCATCTGTGCTTGTTTCTGAGGTCTCCTCTTTGGTGTTCCAACCATAGAATCATGAGTTTGAGTAGCAGGAACAAACTGACTAACATGATTTTTCTCCTTGAGCTTCAGACTCTGATCAACATAACCTAACCCAGTTTTTCCTTGCTTCTGGACATCTAGAATCTCCTCCAACTTATCAGTAGCAGAGTTCATCATCCTAACTTGCTTTTTCATCTGATCAAGTTGGGAATTCAAAAGTGTTACTTCTTCATTAAGATCAGCAATCTGTCCTATATGAGCACATCTTTCAGACTGCAGCTGGCACACAGTTTCCTTCTCAGTCTCTAATAACTTGATCAAATCTTGATTTCTGAGATACAATTCTTCATAAAAAATAGTTGGTTCCTCAAAAATCAATTCTTCATCACAGGCTTTAGATTCTGATGAAGTTTCAATTTCTGATGAAGTTTCAGACTCTAAATAGGCCACAGATTTTGAACAAGCTTCTGAAACTGTAAGAGCAGCAACATGTTTAGCTGACTTACTTTCAATCTCTCCTTCTGAGTTATCCTCATCAGACCAAGATACAGCAAGGCTTTTCTTCTGCTTCTTGAGAAAATTAGGACATTCAGCCTTGATATGTCCAAAGCCTTCACACTCAAGGCACTGCACAGCCTTTGATTGTTTGCTATTTTCTTCAGATTGTTGCTTGTTATTGTTGAGTCTGAGATTCTGACCTTTGGTTCTGGACTTTCTGTCAATATTCTTCAGAATCTTATTGAACTGTTTCCCCATTAACACTACACCTTCTGATAACTCATCTTCATCTTCATCAAGCTCTTGTTGATCATGAGCTTCAGACTTATCAGCAAAAGCTATTCCTTTCCCTTTCTTCTCAGGCTGTTTGCCGAAAGCAGTCTCAAAATTGAGCAAGGACCCAATCAGCTCCTCAACCTTCATGGTGGTGATGTCGTGAGCTTCTTCTATGGCTGTAACCTTCATATCAAATCTTCTGGGCAGGGACCTGAGGATTTTTCTTACTATCTTTTCATCAGACATCTTTTCCCCAAGTGAATCAAAGGAATTGGCCATGTCCAGCACATTCATGTAGAAATCCTGAATAGATTCATCTTCCATCATCTTCATGTTCTCAAACTTTGTTGTGAGAAGTTGAAGTCTGGATAGCTTAACCTTAGGGGTTCCTTCATGAGTGGTTTTCCGAATTTCCCAAGCATCTTTTGCCACAGTACACTGCTTGACGAGTCTGAACATGTTCTGATCCACACCATTGAAAATTGCATTCAGGGCCTTTGAGTTCCCATGAGACAGGTCATCCTCAGCTTTGGTCCATTCTTCTTCAGGTTTCAAAACTGCAGTTTTATTTCCATCTTTGTCTATAACCACAGGATGATCCCAGCCTTTGATCACAGCCTTCCAAGTTCTGCTGTCAATGGATTTTAGGAATGCACACATCCTTGATTTCCAGTACTCATAATTGGTGCCATCAAGTAGGGGTGGTTTGTTGACAGGGCCTCCTTCTCTCTCCATAAAGCCAGACATAAATACCTCTGGATCTCACCCAAATTACAGGCAAGGTGCCTGCTCTGATACCAATTGAAATTTCTGGCTGGACAATGATTAAGAGTTAACTGGTTCTGATTAAACTGGTTCTGAACCAACAGGTTCTGAACAAATACTTAGCACAATTAAAAACAGTTATGCAGCAGAAATTAAAAGTGTAGAAATAAACAGAACACACATGTTTGTTAACCCAGTTCGGAGTAAACACCTCCTACTCTGGGGGATACCAATCCAGGAAGGAAATCCACTATTGGAATTAATCCTTAAGACTCAGACACTGACCCCCCAGTTCCTATCATAAGCAATCAACTTCCACCTAGTCAGACTTCTACCCACGCATGAGTATTAGAGTCCACTAACTTCCTATTCAAGTAACAGCCCAGTTACTTGAACAACCCTTGAACTAAACCCAGTTCTAAAAACAAAACTACCCAGTTTTTGAAGAACACACTTCAAAACAAAAACTTCATTCTTGCTTAAAAGCTTTGAATGAATTACAACTCAATTAAACCTAAACCAACTCAAAACATATGAGTGGTGCACAAAACAAAGCTTAAAAAGCTTACACACACTAAGACTCTATTTCTGAATTTTCTCTCTAATTTCTCGTCTCTTGAATAGCAGCAAAGCACTCCTTATATAGCCTTCAGCAAATAATATTAATCTGAATTAAATCTTCTAAAACAGATATGTTTCTGAATTATACAAGGCTTGAAAAGGAAACATATAAATCTTCAATGTATGTTTGAAAGATACCATCAGGAAAATACGTGTTTTCATAAAAACAAACCAAATCTTCAGGAAGTCTCTTAATTATGCTCCAAATCTTCAGAATTAGATTTGTTTCTGAATTATGAGTAATCCAAAAAGGAAACAAATAAACCAGGAAAATATCTTCATAAGATTGCAACAGAAAAATACGAACTTCATAAAACTGAACCAAATCTTCATAAAATCTTCACCAAATCAACCAGCAATCTAGAAGCAATATGCGAAGATAAATCCTTGAAAAATCTTGCCAAGATTCGCGCCAAAATAACTTGTAAAAATGCAGCTTCTGAAGAAGTCAACAAAAGTCAACGCGGACATCAGACTCACATTTCAGCTTCTGAACAGCTTCAAATCAAGTTTCTTGCAACTGAAGACTTGTTCTAAATAAGGAGATGCATCTATTCAACACATTGGATTTGCCAAAACATGCAGCCAACTACAAAATACTCAACATATAATAAAAACCAAACAGTATCAGTATCAGACCACTGAAACACACATTGCAGCTTCTGAACAAGCTCAGCACCACTTCAGGATCACTAAAACCACATAAAACACTCCCCCTGAAGCTTCACAAATAAATAAACACATGTACAACCACTCCAGCATCTGAACTCTTCCCCCTGCAACTCATAAAACTCCCCCTTACTTCTGAATTGCAGTGAAAAATGGTATCAGAGCACAATTGTTCTTTAGGACCACACTTCAGGACCAAGGACAGCTCTTCACTCATGAATTTAATGACCTTGTACTCCCCCTGAGACACCAAGATTAAATCTGAACTCTGAGCACATTCTGAATAGGCACACAAGTTTTTCTCCCCCTTTTTAGCCACAAAATTCTGACAAACCTCAAACTCCAAATAGGGAGTAAAACTAAAACAAGTAACACAGATCCTGGAAAAATTATCAGACTCAGATGCAGGATCACACTTAGCATAAGCACAACTGGCAGGTACTCTATCTTCCTCACATCCAGTTTGCATTAATTGCTATAAGTCTTCATGTAAACACACACCTAACTTGCTTCTCAGATTCCCAAACTGTTTAGCATCTAAGGCCTTTGTGAAAATGTCAGCAATTTGATTCTCAGTGTCCACATGTTCCAGCTGAATAATCTTGTCCTCCAGAAGGTTTCTGATAAAATGGTGTCTGATATCAATGTGTTTAGTTCTGCTGTGCTGTATTGGGTTCTTAGAGATGTTAATAACACTCAAATTGACACAAAACAATGTCATAACACCTTGTTGAATATTATATTCTTCAAGCATCTGCTTCATCCAAACCAGTTGTGAACAACTACTCCCAGCAGCAATGTATTCAACCTCAGCAGTTGATAATGAAACACAGTTTTGTTTCTTGCTGAACCAAGAAATTAGATTATTTCCCAAAAAGAAACAACCTCCTGAGGTGCTCTTCTTGTCATCAGCACTTCCAGCCCAGTCAGCATCACAAAATCCCATTAAATCAGAACTTGAACTGTGAGAATACATGATCCCATAATCACTTGTGCTGTTCACATACTTCAGGATCCTTTTAACTTGTGTCAGATGACTCATCTTAGGATCAGCTTGATATCTTGCACAAACTCCAACAGCAAATGTGATATCAGGTCTGCTTGCAGTTAAGTACAATAGGCTCCCAATCATGCTTCTGTATTGGCTTTGATCAACTGATATTCCATGTTCATCTTTGGTAAACTTCAGATGAGTAGCAGCTAGTGTCCTCTTATGAGCAGCAGATTCCATACCAAATTTCTTCACAATGTTTTTAGCATATTTACTCTGAGAAATAAAGATGGTGTTTTCCATTTGCTTGACTTGCAATCCAAGAAAGTATGTCAGCTCACCAACATAACTCATTTCAAATTCAGATTGCATTTGCTGGACAAATAACTTAACCATTTTGTCAGACATTCCACCAAACACTATGTCATCAACATAGATCTGAGCAATCATCAGACTTCCATGTTCATTCTTCACAAATAATGTCTTATCAGAACCTCCTTTTCTGTATCCTTGAGCCACAAGAAACTGAGTCAATCTTTCATACCATGCTCTTGGTGCTTGCTTGAGTCCATATAAGGCTTTCTTCAGTTTGTAAACATGATCTGGAAATTGATGATCCACAAAACTCTTAGGTTGTTCTACATAAACTTCTTCTTGCAGATATCCATTCAGAAATGCACTCTTCACATCCATCTGGAATAGTTTGAACTTGAGAATACAAGAAACACCCAACAGTAATCTTATGGACTCTAGTCTGGCCACATGTGCAAATGTTTCATCAAAATCCAATCCCTCTACTTGAGTATAACCCTGAGCAACCAACCTTGCCTTGTTTCTGACTACAGTACCATTTTCATCTGTTTTATTCTTGTATATCCATTTAGTGCCAATCACATTCAGCCCTTCAGGTCTTGGAACTAGATCCCACACTTCACTCCTTTTGAATTGGTTGAACTCATCTTGCATTGCTTCAATCCAAAATTCATCAGTTAGGGCTTCTTTTACATTTTTGGGTTCAAACTTAGACACAAAACAAGAATCAGTAGCAGCTGAGTCTGATCTCCTGGTTCTGACACCTTGATCCAAACTCCCAATGATAAGCTCTTTAGGATGATCCTTCTGAACTCTAATTGATGGCCCTTTATTGGTAGGATCATGATCTGGATGCACTTCTGCTTCTTCAGACTCTGGATGCTTTTCTGATTATGAAGTTTGTTCTTCTGAGGCTTCAGACTCTGGAATAACTTCAGACCCATTCCTTTCATTCTCAGCAGACAAATCATCAATTACAACATTTATGGACTCCATCACAACTTTGGTTCTTGAATTAAACACCATATAAGCTCTGATGTTTACTGAATAACCCAAAAATATATCTTCATCAGACTTAGGATCCAGTTTCTCTGTCAGCCAAAATGTAACATCTGCTCCCAAACACATGAAAGTATTTCACAGTTGGCTTTCTCCCTTTCCATAATTCATATAAGGTACAAGCTGTCCCCTTCTTCAAAGTAACTCTGTTATGGATATAGCAGGCAGTATTCATGGCTTCAGCCCAAAACATATAAGGCAGCTTCTTTGCATGTAGCATAACCCTTGCACATTCTGCTAATGTCTTATTCTTCCACTCAACTACACCATTTTGCTGAGGTGTGATAGGTGCAGAAAACTCATGTTTTATGCCTTCAGAAGCACAGAATTCTGAGAAACTCTTGTTTTCAAATTCTTTGCCATGATCACTTCTGATTCTGACAAAACTGAAATTTTGGCCAGGCAATGAACAGAAACTAACAGAGTAATCAGGTTCTGAACCTAACAGGTTCTGAACAACACGCAGGGCACAATAGTTTGCAAAACTGAGCACAAACACAAACACACACAGGCAGCAAATTAAAGTGCAGGAAAGTAAAAAGGCACAGAAGTTTGTTAACCCAGTTCGGAGTAAACACCTCCTACTCTGGGGGATACCAATCCAGGAAGGAAATCCACTATTGGATTTAATCCTTAAGACTCAGACACTGACTCCCAGTTCTTATCCCAAGCAATTAACCTCCACCTAGTAAGACTTCTACCCAACTCTGAGTAATAGAATCCACTATCTTCCTATTCAAGTAACTAAACCCAGTTACCAAAACCCTTAATCAAAAACACTCTGTTTTGAAAAACACTTCAAAAACACAAAGACTTCATTCGTACCTAAAGGCTTAGAATGAATTACAACTCTATAAAACTCTAAACCAACTCAAAACAGATGAGTGGTGCACAAAACAAAGCTAACAAGCTTAAAACTAACACAGACTCTTTTTCTGAATTAAAACTCTCTAAAATCGTAAGTCTTCAATAGCAAAGCTCCTCCTTTTATAATCTTCAGCAAGTCTCTTAATTATGCTCCAAATCTTCTGAATTGATTTGTTACTGGAATAAGATTGTTCCAATAAAGTAACAAATAAAACTGCATTCAATCTTTGAAAGATTTAAAACAGAAAATACGAATTTTCATAATTTTGAACCAAATCTTCAAAGATATCTTCTCCAATTAACCCAGCATTCTAGAAGCAATTATCCAAAC
Source organism: Medicago ruthenica (assembly GCA_018208015.1). Lineage (NCBI taxonomy): Eukaryota > Viridiplantae > Streptophyta > Magnoliopsida > Fabales > Fabaceae > Medicago > Medicago ruthenica. The sequence goes on along the minus strand of CM031376.1, from coordinate 42,925,336 downwards.
ATAATTCCTTGCTATATCTCCCAAGATACGTGCAAAAACAATCCAGCAAACCCAGCTTCTGATGAGGTCAACAGAAGTCAACGCTAGCTTCAGAACCTGAAACTGCTTCTGAAGTGCTACAGTGCTTTTGATGAGCATTTCAGCTTCTGATGTAGATTTCAGCTTCTGAATGGCTTCAAATGAGAAAACTTGTAACTGAAGAATTGTTCATCATAAGGAAATGCTTCTATTCCATACTTCGGTTTGCCAAACAATGCAGCCAACACCAACAGACTCAACAATCTCCCCCTTTGGCAAATTTTTGGCTAAAACCATCCAAGTCCTTCAATCTTCATTATAATCAGCTCAGCAATGAAGAACTCCACAACAACATATCATAGCATAAACATAAGCAGCGGACACAGCTATGAATAACCCACACCAGCTTCAGTTCTACAAATCATAACAGCTACTGAAGCACACATCAACCAAGTACTGATCAACTTCTGATCACAACCATGGTATCTGAGCTACTGATCAACTCTTGATCATCACAAACTCTCCCCCTTACTTCTGAATCTCCACAACACTCCCCCTGCAACTCAGCTTCTCACACAAACTCCCCCTCACTACTGAACTACAGAGAAACAGGGTATCAGAGCATATCAGAAGCACACTTCAGGATCACAAAAACACTCAGGATCAAAACAACCTTATACTCCCCCTGAGACACATCTTCCCCTTCAATCATATCTGGACATATCTTGTTGCTGGTATCAGAGCAAAACTAGTCATCTTCTGAATAACACTGAACGCTGAACATCTGAAATTTGAACTAATTCTGAGCAGCAACACATTGCTTAAGATGTTTGGTAACTGAGCCAACACAATACTTAAGATTTTCTCCCCCTTTTTAGCCACAAAATTCTGACAAATCTCAGACTTCAAATAGGGAATAAAATCAAAACATGTAACACAGATCCTGGAAGACATATTAGACTCAAACTTAAGTTCAGGATCATATTTAGCACAGGCACAACTGGCAGGTACTCTATCTTCCTCACATCCAGTTTGCAGTAATTGCTATAAGTCTTCATGTAAGCACACTCCTAACTTGCTTCTCAGATTCTCAAACTGTTTAGCATCCAAGGCCTTTGTGAATATGTCAGCAACTTGTTCTTCAGTAGCTACATGCTCCAGCTGAATGACTTTATCCTCCACAAGGTTTCTGATAAAATGATGTCTGATGTCTATGTGTTTGGTTCTGCTGTGCTGAATTGGATTCTTAGAGATGTTGATGGCACTCAAATTGTCACAAAACAATGTCATAGTTCCTTGTTCAATGTTGTACTCCTCCAGCATTTGTTTCATCCACACCAGTTGTGAGCAACTACTCCCAGCAGCAATGTACTCAGCTTCAGCAGTTGACAATGAAACACAGTTTTGTTTCTTGCTGAACCATGAAATCAAGTTATTTCCCAAGAAGAAACAACCTCCTGAAGTGCTCTTTCTGTCATCAGCACTTCCAGCCCAGTCAGCATCACAAAATCCCATCAATTCAGAACTTGAACTATGAGAATACATGATTCCATAGTCACTTGTGCTATTCACATACTTCAAGATCCTTTTAACTTGTGTCAGATGACTCATCTTAGGATCAGCTTGGTATCTTGCACATACTCCAACAGCATAAGTGATATCAGGTCTGCTTGCAGTTAAATACAATATGCTCCCTATCATGCTTCTGTACTGACTCTGATCAACTGATACTCCTTGTTGATCTTTGGTTAGCTTCAGATGAGTAGCAGCTGGTGTCTTTTTATGAGCAGCAGATTCCATACCAAACTTCTTCACTATGTTCTTGGCATATTTACTCTGAGAGATAAAGATTGTATCTTCCATTTGCTTGACTTGCAATCCAAGAAAATATGTCAGCTCACCAACCAAACTCATTTCAAATTCTGATTGCATTTGCTGAACAAACAGTTTGACCATCTTCTGAAACATCCCTCCAAACACTATGTCATCCACATAAATCTGAGCTATCATCAGACTCCCATTTTCATCTTTCACAAACAAAGTCTTATCAGAACCTCCTTTTCTGTAACCTTGAGCCACAAGAAACTGAGTCAGCCTGTCATACCATGCTCTTGGTGCTTGTTTCAATCCATACAAAGCTTTCTTCAACTTGAACACATGATCAGGAAACTTAGGATCCACAAAACCCTTAGGCTGTTCAACATATACCTCTTCTTGCAAATATCCATTCAGAAATGCACTCTTCACATCCATCTGGAATAGTTTGAACTTGAGAATACAGGATACACCCAACAGTAGTCTTATGGACTCTAGTCTGGCCACATGTGCAAAGGTCTCATCAAAATCAAGTCCCTCAACTTGAGTATAACCCTGAGCAACTAACCTTGCCTTGTTTCTGACTACAGTACCATTTTCATCTGTTTTATTCTTGAATATCCACTTAGTCCCAATCACATTCAAACCTTCAGGTCTTGGAACCAGATCCCACACTTCACTCCTCTTGAATTGATTCAACTCATCTTGCATTGCTTCAATCCAAAATTCATCAGTTAGGGCTTCTTTCACATTTTTAGGCTCAACCTTTGACACAAAACATGAATCAGTAGCAGCAGCATCTGATCTCCTGGTTCTGACACCTTGATCTAAGCTTCCAATGATTAAGTCTTTAGGATGATCCTTCTGAACTCTAATTGATGGCCCTTTACCATTTGGAACTTGTTCTGGTTGATCTTTTGCTTCTTCAGACTCTGAATGCTTTTCTGCTTCTGAAGTTTGTTCTTCTGAGGCTTCAGACTCTGGAACAGCTTCAGGCTCATTCTTTTCATTCTCAGCAGACAAATCATCAATAACCACATTTATGGACTCCATCACAACCTTGGTTCTGGAATTAAACACCCTGTAAGCTCTGCTGTTCACTGAATAACCCAGGAATATGCCCTCATCAGACTTAGGATCCAGTTTTCTTCTTTTTTCTCTATCAGCCAAAATACAGCATCTGCTCCCAAAAACATGGAAGTATTTGACTGTAGGCTTCCTTCCTTTCCATAGTTCATATAAGGTACAAGTTGTTCCCTTCTTCAGAGTGACTCTATTATGGATATAACATGCAGTGTTCATGGCTTCAGCCCAAAACATATATGGCAACTTCTTAGCATGCAGCATAACTCTTGCACATTCTACTAATGTCCTATTCTTCCTCTCCACTACACCATTTTGCTGAGGTGTGATAGGTGCAGAGAATTCATGTTTTATTCCTTCAGAAGCACAGAATTCTGAAAAACTCTTGTTTTCAAATTCCTTGCCATGATCATTTCTGATTCTGACAATACCACAGTCCTTCTCTCTTTGTAATTGAGTACATAAGTCTTTAAACACTTCAAAAGTATCAGACTTCTCTCTAACAAACTTGATCCATGTGTATCTTGAGTAGTCATCTACCATTACAAAAGCATTCCTTTTGCCTCCAATACTCTCTACTTGCATAGGCCCCATCAAATCCATATGAACAAGTTCTAGTACTTTAGTAGTTACCTGGTGAACTAATCTGGGATGAGACTTTCTTGTTTGTTTTCCAATTTGACAATCACCACAAACATTGTCCTCATTGATCTTCAGATTAGGTACACCTCTGATAGCTTCGGTACTTAGGATTTTTTTCATGCCTTTCAGATGCAGATGTCCCAGCTTCTGGTGCCAGAGTTTGACTTCCTCTTCTGAGCTCATAAGACAAGAAGTCAGACTTCTTTCTTCTTCAGAAACCCACAAATAACAATTGTCTTTGCATCTGCAGCCCCTCATCTGAGTTTTTCCATCCTGATCAGTAACAATACACTCCTGCTTGTTGAAATTAACTTTCAAATCCTGATCACACAGCTGGCTAATACTGATTAGATTAGAGGTTAATCCTTCCACCAGTAGCACATCATTAAGTCTGGGCAAACCTTCTCTGATCAAATCACCAATACCCAGAATCTGACCTTTTACACCATCTACAAATGTCACATAACTTCTGGAGTATGATCTGATATTGCTCAGCAGCTTCTTCACACCAGTCATGTGCCTTGAACATCCGCTATCAAAGTACCAGTCTTCTTTTGAGGTGGCTCTCAATGATGTATGAGCAATCAGGCCAACATTCTGAACTTTGGGCTTCCACACCTTCTGAACACTATGTCTGGGGGCAGCTGGTTGCACTCTTCTATACTGAAAATGTTCAGGATAGCCATAAAGTTTAAAGCAAAATGGTTTGATATGCCCTTTCTTTCCACAATGATGACAGATCCATGGATGATTTCTCCTCCTTCTGTTTCTGAAAAATTTCTGGGGTTGCTTCTGAGGTAGCATCTGAACATGCTTCTGACCTTGCATCTGAACATACTTCTGACCTTGCATCTGAGGTCTCTTCTGAGCTTGCTTCTGAGCTGGCATCTGGGCTTGTTTCTGAGGTCTCCTCTTTGATGTTCCAACCATAGAATCATGAGTTTGAGTAGCAGGAACAAAACTCATCTGTTTAGGAATCTGAGTCTGATCAACAAAACCTAACCCAGTTTTTCCTTGTTGCTGATTCCCCAAAATATCCTCCAACTTATCAGTAGCAGAGTTCAACATCTTCACTTGCTTCTTCATTTGATCAAGTTGGGAGTTCAGTTGATTCACTTCTTCTTTTAAATCTGAATTCTGAACTAACAGTTCACCTTTTTCAGCCTCCAGTTGAAGAATAGTCTCCTTCTGATCCAAAACTTGTTTGCAAACCTCAGCACTTCTGGTATACAGCTTCTTGTAGTTATCGGCTAGTTCATCATATGAGGTTTTAGCAGCTTCAGACACATATGAGGCTTCAGACTCTGAGTCAGATTCTGAACAGGTCTCAGACTCTAAAACAGCTTCCTTCTTCAAGATAGCTCCTGACCTCACAACTAGACCAGTATCACACATATCAGATTCACTAACATCATCATCTTCAGAACCATCATCAGACCATGCAACAGCTAGGCTCTTCTTCTGCTTCTTAAGAAAAGTAGGACATTCAGATTTGATATGCCCATAGCCCTCACACTCATAGCACTGCACACCTTTGGCTTGGTTGCTTTTCTCCTCAGACTTGGTCTTCTTCTCATCAGTTTGTTGCTTCTTGTTATTGAATCTGAAGTTCTGACCTTTGGATTTGGCTTTTCTGTTAACATTCTTCAGAATCTTGTTGAATTGTTTTCCCAGCAACACAAGAGCTTCTGATAAGTCATCCTCTTCAGACTCTTGTTGATCATCAGCTTCAGAATTTACACTAAAAGCTATACCTTTCCCTTTCTTATCAGGCTGTTTGCAGAATGCAGTCTCAAAATTTAACAAAGAACCAATGAGCTCTTCAACCTTCATAGCAGAAATATCATGAGCCTCCTCAATAGCAGTCACCTTCATATCAAACCTTCTGGGCAGGGACCTGAGGATTTTTCTCACTAGCTTCTCATCAGACATCTTCTCCCCAAGAGAATCAAAGGAATTGGCCATGTCCAGCACATTCATGTAAAAATCCTGAATGGATTCATCTTCCTTCATCTTCAGGTTCTCAAATTTGGTGGTCAGCAGCTGCAATCTGGACATCTTCACCTTAGAAGTTCCTCCATGAATTGTCTTTAAGATTTCCCAGGCCTCCTTTGCAACAGTGCATTGTTTGATAAGTCTGAACATGTTCTGATCAACACCATTAAAGATAGCATTCAAAGCTTTTGAATTTCCCAGTGACAGATCATCTTCAGCTTTGGTCCATTCCTCCTCAGGCTTCAGAACCTCAGTCTTGTTACCATCTTTGTCTGTATACACAGGATGATCCCAGCCTTTAATCACAGCTTTCCAAGTCCTGCTGTCAATAGATTTTAAGAAGGCACACATATTAGACTTCCAATACTCATAGTTTGTGCCATCCAATGGGGGTGGTCTATTGACATAGCCTCCTTCTCTATCCATGCTTGCCAGATATTAAGTCCTCTGGATCTCACCCAAAATACAGGCAGGGTGCCTGCTCTGATGCCAATTGAAATTTTGGCCAGGCAATGAACAGAAACTAACAGAGTAATCAGGTTCTGAACCTAACAGGTTCTGAACAACACGCAGGGCACAATAGTTTGCAAAACTGAGCACAAACACAAACACACACAGGCAGCAAATTAAAGTGCAGGAAAGTAAAAAGGCACAGAAGTTTATTAACCCAGTTCGGAGTAAACACCTCCTACTCTGGGGGATACCAATCCAGGAAGGAAATCCACTATTGGATTTAATCCTTAAGACTCAGACACTGACTCCCATTTCTTATCCCAAGCAATTAACCTCCACCTAGTAAGACTTCTACCCAACTCTGAGTAATAGAATCCACTATCTTCCTATTCAAGTAACTAAACCCAGTTACCAAAACCCTTAATCAAAAACACTCTGTTTTGAACAACACTTCAAAAACACAAATACTTCATTCGTACCTAAAGGCTTAGAATGAATTACAACTCTATAAAACTCTAAACCAACTCAAAACATATGAGTGGTGCACAAAACAAAACTACCAAGCTTAAAACTAACACAGACTCTTTTTCTGAATTAAAACTCTCTAAAATCGTAAGTCTTCAATAGCAAAGCTCCTCCTTTTATAATCTTCAGCAAGTCTCTTAATTATGCTCCAAATCTTCTGAATTGATTTGTTACTGGAATAAGATTGTTCCAATAAAGTAACAAATAAAACTGCATTCAATCTTTGAAATATTTAAAACAGAAAATACGAATTTTCATAATTTTGAACCAAATCTTCAAAGATATCTTCTCTAATTAACCCAGCATTCTAGAAGCAATTATCCAAACATAATTCCTTGCTAAATCTCCCAAGATACGTGCAAAAACAATCCAGCAAACCCAGCTTCTGATGAGGTCAACAGAAGTCAACGCTAGCTTCATAACCTGAAACTGCTTCTGAAGTGCTACAGTGCTTCTGATGAGCATTTCAGCTTCTGATGTAGATTTCTGCTTCTGAATGGCTTCAAATGAGAAAACTTGTAACTGAAGAATTGTTCATCATAAGGAAATGCTTCTATTCCATACTTCGTTTTTGCCAAACAATGCAGCCAACACCATCAGACTCAATAAAAACCACAATCCTTCTCTCTTTGTAATTGAATGCATAAGTCTTTAAATACTTCAAAAGTATCAGACTTTTCTTTAACAAAACTGACCCATGTGAATCTTGAGTAGTCATCAACCATAACAAATGCATACCTTTTACCTCCAATACTTTCTACTTGCATAGGACCCATTAAATCCATATGAACAAGTTCCAGTACTTTAGTAGTTACCTGGTGAACTAATTTGGGATGAGACTTTCTTGTTTGTTTCCAAATTTGACAATCACCACAAACATTGTCCTCATTGATCTTCAGATTAGGTACACCTCTGATAGCTTCAGTACTTAGGATTTTCTTCATGCCTTTCAGATGCAGATGTCCCAGTTTTTGGTGCCAGAGCTTGACTTCCTCTTCTGAGCTCATGAGACAAGAAGTCAGGCTTCTTTCTTCTTCAGACACCCATAAATAACAGTTATCTTTGGATCTGCAGCCCCTCATCTGAACCTTACCTTCTTGATCAGTCACAAAGCACTCTTGCTTATTGAAATTAACCTTCAAGTCTTGATCACAAAATTGGCTAATACTGATCAGATTAGAAGTTAATCCTTCCACCAATAGCACATCATTAAGTTTGGGCAAACCTTCACTGATCAAATCACCAATACCCAGAATCTGACCTTTTACTCCATCTCCAAATGTCACATAGCTTCTGGAATAAGGTCTTATATTACTCAGCAGCTTCTGAACACCAGTCATGTGTCTTGAACACCCACTATCAAAATACCAGTCTTCTTTTGAGGTGGCTCTCAATGAAGTATGAGCTATAAGGCCTACATTCTGAACTTTGGGCTTCCACACCTTCTGAACATTGTTTATGGTTGCAGCTGGTTGCACTCTTCTATATTGAAAACGTTCAGGATAGCCATATAACTTAAAGCAAAAAGGTTTAATATGTCCCTTCTTACCACAATGATGACATATCCAGGTATGGTTTCTCCTTCTTCTGTTGAACTTCTGGGGTTGCATCTGAACATGCTTCTGAGGTTGCATCTGAGTATGCTTCTGAGGTCTCATCTGAGTATGCTTCTGACCATGCATTTGGGCTTGTTTTTGAGGTCTCATCTTAGATGTTCCAATTTTAACATTTTGAGTAGAAGGAACAAACTGTGTCACTGGACTTTTCTGCTTGAGATTCAGATTCTCATTCACAAATCCTAAACCAGTTTTTCCTTGTTTCTGAGCATCCAAAATTTCATCCAACACATTATTAGCAGTATTCATCATTCTAACCTGCTTTTTCATATGCTCAAGTTGGGAATTTAGCTGGTTCACTTCTTCTTTTAATTCTGAGTTCTGCACAAGAAGTTCTCCTTTTTCAGCCTCCAGTTGAAAAATAGTCTCCTTCTGATCCAGAACTTGTTTGCAAACCTCAGCACTTCTGGTATATAGCTTCCTATAGTTGTCAGCCAGTCATCATATGAGGTTTTAGCAACATCAGACACAAATGAAGCTTCAGACTCTGAGTCAGACTCTGAAAATGTTTCAGACTCTAAAGCTGCTTCAGTCTTTGAATTAGCTCCTGACCTTACCACCAGACCAGTATCACACATACCAGATTCACTTACAGCATCTTCTTCAGAATCATCATCAAACCATGCAACAGCTAGGCTCTTCTTCTGCTTCTTGAGAAAATTAGGACATTCAGACTTGATATGTCCATAGCCCTCACACTCATAGCACTGCACACCTTTAGCTTGATTACTTTTCTCCTCAGACTTGGTCTTTTTCACATCAGTTTGTTGCTTCTTGTTGTTGAATCTGAAGTTCTGACCTTTGGCTTTGGCTTTTCTGTCAACATTCTTCAAAATCTTGTTGAATTGTTTTCCCAGCAACACTAGAGCTTCTGATAAGTCATCCTCATCAGACTCTTGTTGATCATCTGCTTCAGAATTCATAGCAAAAGCTACACCTTTTCCTTTCTTCTCAGGCTGTTTACAAAAAGCAATCTCAAAGTTCAACAAAGAACCAATGAGCTCTTCAACCTTCATAGCAGAAATATCATGAGCCTCCTCAATTGCTGTGACCTTCATATCAAACCTTCTGGGCAGGGACCTGAGGATTTTTCTTACTAACTTCTCATCAGACATCTTTTCACCAAGAGAATCAAAAGAATTTGCCATGTCCAGCACATTCATGTAGAAATCTTGTATGCAATCATCCTCCTTCATCTTCAGGTTCTCAAACTTGGTGGTCAGCAACTGCAATCTGGACATCTTCACCTTAGAAGTTCCTTCATGAGTTGTTTTCAAAATTTCCCAGGCCTCCTTTGCAACTGTACATTGCTTGATGAGTCTGAACATATTTTGATCCACACCATTAAAAATTGCATTCAAAGCTTTTGAATTTCCCAGTGACAGATCATCTTCAGCTTTGGTCCATTCCTCTTCAGGCTTCAAAACCTCAGTCTTATTACCATCTTTGTCTGTAAACACATGATGATCCCAGCCTTTAATCACAGCTTTCCAAGTCCTGCTGTCAATAGACTTCAGGAATGCACACATCCTGGATTTCCAGTACTCATAATTTGTGCCATCAAGTAGGGGTGGTCTGTTGACATAGCCTCCTTCTCTATCCATGCTTGCCAGAAATTAATACCCCTGGAACACACCCAAAACACAGGCAGGGTGCCTGCTCTGATGCCAATTGAAATTCTGGCCAGGCAATAAGAGACTAACAGGTTCTGAACCAACAGGTTCTGAACAAGTCTAAGCACAGTATAAAAGCAAATAAGCAGCAGAAAATAAATATGCAGGAAAGCTAAAGAGGCACAAGGTTTGTTAACCCAGTTCGGAGTAAACACCTCCTACTCTGGGGGATACCAATCCAGGAAGGAATTCCACTATAGGAATTAATCCTTATGACTCAAGACACTGACTCCCAGTTCCCAGCCTAAGCAATTAACTTCCTCCTAGTCTTTAATTCTACCCAACACGTTGAGTATTAGAAACCACTAACTTCCTATTCAAGTAACAAACCTGTTACTGAAACCCCTTAACAAAAACACCCTGTTTTGAAGAAACATTTCAATAACAAAACTTCATTCGTACCTAAAGGCTTAGAATGAATTACAACTCAATAAAACTCCTAAACCAACTCAAACAATGAGTGGCGCACAAATAAAACTCTAAGTTTAAAACAAAGACTCTATTCTCTGAATAATACTCTGTTCTTCGTATCTCTTGAATGCAGCAGCACTCCTCCTTTTATAACCTTCAGCAAGCAGCATAAAACCCAATCCAATCTTCCAAATTGATTTGTTTCTGAATTATGATTGGTCCAATAAGGAAACAAATAAACCAGGAAAGAATCTTAATAAGATTGTAACAGAAAAATACGAAGTTCATGAAACTAAACCAAATCTTCAATAAGATCTTCTCCAAAACAAACAGCATTCTAGAAGCAATATACGAGGATAATTCCTGTTTAAATCTTGCCAAGATTCGCGCAGAAATAACTTGAAAAAGATCAGCTTCTGATGAAGTCAACCAAAGTCAACGCTGGCATCAGACTCTGAATTCAGCTTCTGAAGTGCTACAGTGCTTCTGAAGCAACTTTCAGCTTCTGATGGTGATTTCAGCTTCTGAACAGCTTCAAATGACAAAACTTGCAACTGAAGAATTGTTCTAAACATGGAGATGCTACTATTCAACACATTGGATTTGCCAAAACATGCAGCCAACACCAAAATACTCAACAATCCTGACAAGGTAAAAGCCATACAAGATATGCCAGCGCCAAATACCGAGAGAGAGGTTCGTGGATTCTTAGGAAGATTGAACTACATTGCTAGATTCATCTCACATATGACGGCCACTTGCAAACCAATTTTCAAATTTCTAAGAAAAAATCAAACTGTTTGGTGGAATGAAGACTGCCAAGAGGCGTTTGACAAGATCAAACAATACCTGCAAGAACCACCGATTTTGATACCTCCAGTTCCTGGTAGCCCCTCATCTTATACTTAACTGTGCTTGATGTATCAATGGGTTGTGTGCTAGGACAATAGGATGAAACTTGAAGGAAAGAGCACACCATCTACTATCTAAGCAGGAAGTTCACCGATTGCGAATCAAGGTATACCTCGCTTGAAAAGACTTGTTGCGCCTTAGCATGGGCTGCTCGACGCTTAAGACAATACATGTTGACTCACACCACTTGATTGATATCAAAGATGGATCCCATCAAATACATCTTCGAAAAGCCCGCCCTCACAGGAAAGATAGCCCGTTGGCAAATGCTGCTATCCGAGTATGACATCCAATATGTTGCTCAAAAGGCTATAAAAGGGAGTGTTTTATCCGAGCACCTTCCTCACCAACCATTGAAGGATTATCAACCCATACAATTTGAGTTCCCTGATAAGGACGTTGTAGCCTTGAATGACGAAAAGATCATAAGTGATGATAAAGGGCCTGAACCAAGAGCTCGATGGAAGCTCGCTTTCGATGGTGCCTCAAATGCCATGGGGCACGGGATCGGGGCAGTCCTAATATCACCAAGAAATGGGTATCAACCCTTCACAGCAAGGTTATGCTTTGACTGCACCAATAACATGGCAGAGTATGAAGCGTGCATCTTGGGCCTCGAAGCGACAATTGACCTAAAGATCAAAATCCTTGAAGTATACGGGGACTCAGCACTAGTCATCTATCAAGTAAAAGGAGAATGGGAAACAAAACACCCCAATTTGATCCCCTACCGTGCCAGTGTTGTAGAATTGATGAAGCATTTTAATGAAATCACCTTTCATCATATACCTCGAGAAGAGAATCAGGTAGCGGATGCTTTGGCTACATTATCATCAATGTACCAAGTAAATTTCCACAACGAGGCGCCAATCATAAAGATGGATCGTAGGGATAAACCAGTTGTGTGTGCGGTAGTCGAAGAAGGACTTGACAACAAACCCTGGTTTTACGACATCAAACGATACCTCAAAGAGCAAAAGTATCCAGAGAATGTCTCACAAACAGACAAGAGAACCCTTAGGAGATTGGAATCGCAGTTCTTCCTCAGCGGTAACACACTCTACAAAAGAAATTATGACATGGTCTTACTCAGGTGTGTGGATAAACATGAAGCAGACATGCTCATCAAAGAAATCCATGAGGGGTCCTTTGGAACCCATGCCAATGGGCATGCAATGGCAAAGAAGATTCTAAGGGCGGGCTATTACTGGCTAACTATGGAGGCTGACTGTTTCCGCTACGCCAAGACATGTCACAAGTGTCAAATTTACGCCGACAAGGTGCATGTGCCACCAACTCCTCTGAACGTCATGACGGCACCCTGGCCATTTTCTATGTGGGGCATAGACATGATTGGAATGATTGAGCCAAAGGCTTCAAATGGACACTGGTTCATCCTGGTTGCCATTGACTATTTCACCAAGTGGGTTGAAGCGGCTTCTTATGCAAACGTAACAAAACAAGTGGTAGCCCGATTCATCAAGAAGGAAATCATTTGCCGTTACGACACTCCTCACAAAATTATCACGGATAATGGGGCAAATCTAAACAACAACACAATGAAGGAGTTGTGCAAAGACTTCAAGATTGAGCACCATAATTCCTCACCATATCGGCCAAAGATGAACGGTGCGGTAGAAGCGGCCAACAAGAACATCAAGAAAATCATCGAGAAGATGGTAAAAACCTACAAGGATTGGCATGAGATGCTTCCCTTTGCACTACATGGCTACAGAACAGCCGTGCACACTTCCACTGGGGCAACCCCTTTTTCCTTAGTATACGGTACGGAGGTCGTGCTTCCCATTGAAGTTGAAAATCCCTCATTAAGGGTCTTGATGGAAACTAAGTTAGAAGAAGCCGAATGGGTCCAAACAAGATTCGACCAATTGAACCTCATAGAAGAGAAGCGTCTAACAGCATTGTGTCATGGACAGTTGTACCAGAAGAGGCTCAAGAGGGCATTCGACAAAAAAGTTCGTCCTCGAGAATTCAGAGAAGGAGACTTAGTGCTAAAAAAAGATATTACCCATCCACAAGGATCCCCGCGGGAAATGGACTCCAAGCTATGAAGGACCATACGTGGTAAAGAAAGCTTTCTCTGGTGGAGCCTTAATCATCACCACTATGGATGGAGAGGAGTTTCCACTCTCAATAAACTCCGACGCAGTCAAGAAGTACTATGCCTAAAAGAAAAAAAGAGCTCGCTAAATAGAAAACCCGAAAGGGCGGTTTAGGCAATAGAGAGCGTCCTGGTAGATCGAAAACCTGAAAAGGCGGTCTAGGCAAAAATTAAGGACATTAAAAAAGGAAATACACCCCAGTGGACTGAAAACTCGAAAGAGCGGTCCAGGTGTCGCGGTGATTTTCGGATATCAAGCTATTAATTAGCGTTGACTCGCAATTTTAAGCTCACCACCGATCTTTTATTTTTCCGAGGAAAAGGGAGAAAGTTCGAAAAACCCTATTTTTTAAGAGATCAAAGGTCCGGGGGTTGGTTACGCAAAGGGAAGGTGTTAGCACCCTAAACGTCTATAGTACTCTATAGGAACCTCTTGCTTATTTTTATCTTTATGCTAAATTGATTATTTGTTTGTAAATAAATGCTTAAGTGTGAAAAAATTAAAGTGATGAAAAAGAAGAAAGGAAAATGTTTTTGTTATTTTGATGATTTGGAAAGACAAAGTCTTTTGCCTACATACCCGAATGGGATCAAAATCATGTAGTTCGGGGTAAAAAGCCGAGTGATTTGTTTTGATTGATTTTAAAGTTTGAGAAAAATGTTTTGAAAAAGATAAGAGGCCGTAAAGGCATAGAAGAATAAAAAAGGAAGTGAGTTTGATTGATTTTAAATTGAAGAAAAAGTTTTGATTGATTAAAGATTGATTGAAATTTGATTAAGAACGAAATGACAAAGATTGATTTTTTTTTGAAATTTTGATTATAAAATGTTTTTTTGGATTTTGACTATTTTGACTTTTTTTTTGAAAATTTTGATTAAGTCCTAAGGTCCAGAGACTAAGTTATGCTGAGATAGTCCAAACGCACCGGATCCCTCAAAATGACGTTGGATCAAGTTAGGGTCCTTTTCCTCGGATACGGTCATTATTACATTATCGTCCTCGACATAAAGCATAATAAAATAAATGTGGTGTCGGTGCATATTCTCATTTATATTTTTTACATTGGACCTAGATACATTCTAATGGCAATAAGATAAATGACAAAATAATAAAATAAAATTGCAAAGACATTAAAGTAAATATAATAAAAAGAAATAAAAATGCATGAAATGCAAAACAATAAATAAATATGGTGCATAAAATAAAGAAAATAAAAATGCAAGACATAAAATAAATATGATGCTGAAAATAAAATAAAGAAAATAAAAATGCAAGACATAAAATAAATATGATGTTAAAAAATAAAAAAAATAAAATAAAAATGCAAGACAAAAAATAAATATGGTGCTGGAAATTAAAATGCAAGGCATAAAATAAATATGGTGCTGGAAAATAAATAAAGAAAATAAAAAAAATGCAAGGCATAAAATTAAATATGATGCATAAAAGAAAATAAAAATGCAAGACAATAAATAAATATGATGCATAAAAATGAAAAAAATAAAAAAATGCATGATGGGCTGAAAATTAAAAGGCAGTAAAATAAAATGCATGAGAAATAAACAAACAAGAGAAATAAAAAGAAATGTAAAAATAAAAGAAAGAAATAAAATAAAAGAATAGAAATAGAGAAGAAAGGGGGGGTGCTGAATTAAAAGAGATATACTCAAACAGTAAAGCAGTAAATGAAGAAGTTGGGCTTAAAAAAGAAATGTGGGCTTAACAGATCAAATCTGGATCGTCAGATTGAACGAGGCGTCCAGATTTGATCATGGGGAGACAGAGTCTCAGCCACTAGATTTAAATCCAAAGGTCATAGAGAGAGCAGAATACGGTAAAACCAAGAGGTGAAGGCATCTGATACAAACAGGGGATAACAGTGGCCGTTAGATCTTGGATCCAACGGTCCCTCCCTGATGGTCCATAGGAACACAAGAGATGCGCGCACACCATAAGCTTGGTAAAAGCATTAGTATAAATTGTAAAATAAACATCAAAAAAACACAAATCCAACTTCTTTCTCTCTCTAACATTTCAGAAAAAATAAAGGCTCCCCCTTCTCTCTAGATACACGGCCGGAGGCATCTCCCCGGCGCGGTGGCTGGCCGGCCATGGGTGGCGCCGCCGCCACGCCGGAATCTAAATCTCCCCCTTTTTTTAAAAACTTAACAGATTTAGGTATCCTTTTTCCCTTAGATTCTAAAAATCAAACTGAAATCTTCAACAGAGCTCTACACGATTCTAGATCTAGAAAAGAAAAGTCACCTCGTTTTGGTTTTGAAAACGGTTTAGATTCGGTTTGGCTTCGTGTTTTCTTTACTTGGATACGGTTCACTGTTCGCGGTTGGTGTGAGAGTGTTTTGAGCCGTTTGGGTTCAGTTCAGCTTTGTTCTGGCTTTGGATTTGTGACTTCTGGTTGATTCTGGATGGTTTGTGGTTATTCTGAGTTTGGTTTTGATTATGGTTATGAGCGATTTGATTTTTTTTTAGTTTTTTTTTATTTATGTGGTGGCCGGACCTAGACTGTTGGTGGTTCACGGTGGTTGGACTGGTTCTGACTGTACTATTCTGACTCGGGTACTGTGTGTACTGACACAGTGCAGTAAATGCACTATTTAAAGGATAATGACTGGTGTTGAGCAATGACAAAAATACCCCTTTTGGGGCTGGACAGAAAAACTGAAGAATAATAAAATAAAAAAAGTAAAATAAAAATAGAAAAATAATAATAACAAAAAACGAGAATAATAAAAAAAACTCTTAATAAAAGAATTTTAAAAAAAGAAATAAAGTAAATAATAAATAACAATAATAATAAAAAGATAAAATAAAAAACGGTTGCCTTCGGAACAAAATATGAGGTATTTTAAAATACCTCCCTGCCGAAATTTCGTCTGAAACGACGAAAATTTCCGGCTTAAAAGACGAGAGAAACGAAATGAACACGGGTCAAAAATGGGGTATGACAGATGCCCCTATTTAAGTTTCTTCGTTACGGAGATTTAAAAGTGAAATTTTTGAATCGACGGGTCGAAGAGACTTAAATACAGAGTACACCATTTTTGACCGAATTCAACTGCAAAATGCTATGAATGCAATGTTGTGCATGTGATGCTATGCATGTAATGTTGTGAATGCTCGCGATGCAAGTATGAATGCAAGACCGCGAAGATGACTCGACTGGGGATAACAAAACAAAAGGATACTCGAGTCTGTGAAAAGAAACGGGGTCCGACTCCACTGGGGATAACATGGTTTCACTGGGAATAAATGTCAGCTGTTCGGGTTGTTGCCAAACTTGCCACTGACGACAGGAAACAAAAAGGTAAATGCCAGCTGCTCGGGTTGTTGCCGAACTGCCACTGACGACAAAAGATAAAGGTAAATACTGGATGAAAGGTAAAAGCTGGATGAAAAGTAAAGTTGGATGAAATATAAAGCTGGTTGAAGAATAAAAGCTGGGTGAAATATAAAAGCAGGATGAAATATAAAAGCTGGATGAAATATAAAAGCTGGATGAAAGATAAATGCTGGATGAAATATAAAAGCTGGATGAAATATAAATGCTGGATGAAATATAAAAGCAGGATGAAATGTAAATGTTGGATGAAATATAAAAGCAGGATGAAATGTAAATGCTGGATGAAATATAAAAGCAGGATGAAATATAAAAGCAGGATGAAATATAAATGCTGGATGAAATATAAATGCTGGATGAAATATAAATGCTGGATGAAAGATAAATGCTGGATGAAAGATAAGTGCTGGATGAAATATAAAAGCCGGATGAAATATAAATGCTGGATGAAATATCAAAAACTGGATGAAATATAAAAGCTGGATGAAATATAAATGCTGGATGAAATATAAAAGCAAGATGAAATGTAAATGCTGGATGAAATATAAAAGCAGGATGAAATATAAAAGCAGGATGAAATATAAATGCTGGATGAAATATAAAAGCAGGATGAAATGTAAATGCTGGATGAAATATAAATGTTGGATGAAAGATAAATGTTGGATGAAAGATAAATGCTGGATGAAAGATAAATGTTGGATGAAATATAAAAGCTGGATGAAAGATAAATGCTGGATGAAAGATAAATGCTTGTTAACGAATTGCCACTTGGCATAAAGAAGGTGACATTTCTGGACTAGACACACTGGGGACGACACTTGGGGGGAAAAGAGTGTTACAAATTATTCATGATTGATTGGCATGGAAAGGTATTCAAAACAAGACTCAGAGTGGTTAATGCAACCATGTATGAATGATATTGTCTTTGTTGTTTATGCATGAATGGGTATATGCATGAATGTATGAATACATGAATGATAGTATGACTTGCATGACTTGCGTGACTGATTAACTTGTGTGACTGCATGAAGGATTGACTTGCATGATTTCCTGAGGACATATATGATTGTATGACATGCTGACTTGTATGATTGTATGACTAATAAACTTGATGAGACCGGATTGGACAGGTGAGAGGGAGAGTGACCCGACGTCGCATCGCAAACACTCGGCAATCTTCGATGGGGATGATGCCACTGGGGACATATCAAAACATTGACGGGGTAAAGCCCAACATATGCAATAACTGATAAGGAGTAAACACTTCCTGGGGAGAGCGTGCTAATCCAAAGACTTGGTAGAAGAATTGGTGCTTCTTTGGTCATGCTTATTTTGTTTTTTTGTTTTTCTTCCCTTTTTGAGTGCCTAATTTTTGCCTGGACCGCCTTTTCAGGTTTTCAGCCCACCGGGAATATATTCTTTTGCGTGCCCCTAATTTTTGCCTGGACCGCCCTTTCGGGTTTTCGATCCACCGAGACGCTCATTTTTGCCTAAGCCGCCCTTTCGGGTTTTCGACTTACCGAGCTGTTTTTTCTCTTTCTCTTTTTTCTCTTTTTCATATATTTCTTTTTGTATTCTTTTTTTTTAAGCAATTGACCACGTTCAGCCTGTAAAGTTCATCCGTTCTCAGGATAGCTGTTGACGCACCCTTCACTTATTCATGAGTTCAGAAAAAATGTCTTTGTTGTTTGTGCTTTTCAAAAAGATATGAAAACTATTTATGATTTTGAAAAATATTTTGTTTCGCATACTACCGTTAAAAATAGAAAAGGTTTTATAAACTGAATAAATGAGAATTCCAAATGAAAGGCCACATGCTCAAATTTATTTAAAAGAGTGGTGGCCCGCCAATGGCATGGCCCCACGGATCTTACAAAGTTTGGAAAATGGTAAATATAAATTGAAGGTACATTGAACACAATAGCCGATGTTCCCCCTGACAACTTTGAATTCCACTGTTTGGATGCTTCAGATTCAGAGTCTCTTTGACATTCAATTTTGCCCCAGTTGAGTGAAGGCCAGCTCAATGCAGTTACTTTGCCTTTTGATCCTTAACTTTTGCATAGGTCGCCCTTTCAGGTTTTCGACCTATCAGGATGATTATTTTTCTATTTTATGTCTCTAATTTTTGTCTGGACCGCCCTTTCGGGTTTTCCATCCACCGAGACGCTCATTTTTGCCTAAGCCGCCCTTTCGGGTTTTCGACTTACCGAGCTGTTCTTTTATTTTTTAAACAAAGTATTTCTTGACTGCATCCGCATTCACAGGACGGGGAAGCTCGTCACCATCCATAGTCGTAAGAGTTAATGCGCCAGCGGAGAAAGCTCTCTTGACTGCATCCGCATTCACAGGACGACATATGGACCTTCATAGTTAGGCGTCCACTTGCCCCTGGAATCTGGTTGGAAAGATAAAACCTTCTTGAGCACAAGATCTCCTTCTTGAAACACACGGGGACGAACATTCTTGTCAAAAGCTTGGTTCATCCTCTTTTGATATAACTGCTCATGGCACAAGGTCTTCATGCGTTTCTTTTCAATCAAGTTTGAACTGATCATATTTGTTTTGACATCATTCAGCCTCTGAAAATTTGGCTTCCATTAGAACTCTCAAACCGTATACCAAAGATAAAAGGGGTTGCCTCTGTTGAGGTACGCACTGAAGTACGATATCCGTGTAAAAGCATTCAATAACATCTCATGCACGTCCTTGTAGGTGGTTACCATCTTCTGCACCATCTTTTTGATGTGTTTTTTCTTTGTTTTTTTTTCTTTTTTGGTTTTTTTTTTTTTGCTTTTGTTGTTTTTTTTTGCTTTTGATTTTTTGTTTTATTTTTGCTTTTTTTTTTTTTGTTTTTTTTTGTAGCTTCAATGGCACCATTCATCTGGGATTTGATCAGGAATACTGTAGTGTCCAAGTTAATCACTTTCAGTGCTTCTTCATGAGGCTGAATGATGTTCTTTTTCATATTTTAGTAGCAGGGAGATCTTTTCGAGAATCCCTTCATCCTCCTCCTCTTCAGCTTCGTAAACAGGGAACTCAAAGTCGGGAGAGAGCATAGGGTTACAGTGTTCAACGGGTTTATTGGTGTTTAAGCTTTTTATATGATTGATGATTGATTGATTTGAGAAAATGAGTTGATGCATACATTTGGAAATGATTAAAAAGAAAACAAATAAAAGAAAAATAATTAACTTTTTTGGTTTTTTGTGTTACCATTTTCCAGAAAAAAAACAAAATATAAAAAGACAAAGTCGAGGACAATACGACTTTTTATTTAATGATGGGAATGCATGAAACAAAAAACCCTAAAGTTCACTTTCGTCTCGGGCGGAACGAAAGGAATTTTTGAAAAAGACAAGACAACAAAACACATTACTTGGACCTATGAGTAACTCGAGGGAATGTCAACAGCGACCTAATTGCGGTAAACTCTGTCATGTGTCACAAAATTAACTGCCACCTTCTTCAACAGGGTGAGCTTCTGAACAATCTTGCACCAAATTAACAGATGAGGTCCCATGATCCGGTGGTGGATTAGCTTGCACATTGGAGCTTGACTCTTTGAAGGATAAGATGTTAGCCTGTATCAACTTCTGGACTTCAGCTTTCAAGGCGTAACAGCGCTCAATGTCATGACCGGGTGCCCCTTGATGGAAAGCACAAGAGAGATCAGGTCTATACCCACGTGGCAACTTTTCAGGTACCCGAGGGGGTGCCTTAGTTTGAACAAGGTTTTTATCAAGCAAAGCGGGGAGCAACTCTACATATGCCATGAGGATTGGATCAAAATGGGATATCCACTGAAACTGATTCTGTTGTCGAGGCTGTTGTTGATAATGTTGCTGAGGCTGCATATGGGCCACCATACTTACCTCTTGCTCCTCTTTTCCTAAAAAGCCATTCCCAAACTCCTCTGTACTGTTGGCAGCAAAATCACTTTCCATAACCAAACGTCCCTCTCGGACTCCTTCCACCAGACGCACTCCCATATTAACCATCTCTGTAAAATCCGTCGGCGCACTGGTGTACGCACTCGTTAAAAACGCGCAATCTTCCGAGAACGTTCGCGAACGCTCGGAACGCCTTGTGAAGTCGCCACCAAAGTTTTTGTGTAAAGGGAACGTTGATAAACCCTTAAGTTTTTTGTTTGAAAGGGAAACGATAATAAAACCCTTGACGATGAGGAAAAGGACTGGTCATCGCAACCATTGTCGGGTTCGGGAGTCGATTACGCAAGGGGAAGGTATTAGCACCCCTCACGTCCATTGTACTCAACGGGAACCTTCTATTTGGCTAAAGCTTAAAATGTTTTTAAATTTTTTGCGCGCATGCTTATCTATGTCAAAAGAAAATATGATAAAGGGGGAAAAAAGAGATAAAAACAAAAACGAAAGGGAAAAAGAAAGTTTTTTATTATTGCGCTTGACAAGATGTCGATCTTGCTCCTACGTATCTCGCGGTAGTCGGAGAATTCAAAGCGTACGTAGTTCTTTGGTAGAAAAACGTACATATGTTGGTTAATTTTAAATGAACGATGTTTTAGCTGTATTCTTGCGATTAAACGTAGCTTGTATGCTCGCGTATGGGAGGCTTAAGTGTATAGCTTGTATGCTCGCGCATGGGAGGCTTAAGCGTTTGTTTACGAATCGCGCTTAGAATTGGTAAAACATGTCCGTTGGGGTAAAGGTTCGATTGACCATGAGAGGCCAAGAAATGATTCATTTGGTCACGGCGGACCCAGAAAAGATTGTCACCTAATCGGGTGATTTCGATCTCCGAGACGTGTATGAACGCTCGAAAGGTAAAAAGCTTACGAGACGTGTATGAACGCTCGAAAGGTGAAAAAAACTTGCGAGACGTGTATGAACGCTCGAAAGGGTAAAAAGCTTATGAGACGTGTATGAACGCTCGAAAGGTAAAAAGCTTACGAGACGTGTATGAACGCTCGAAAGGTAAAAAGACTACGAAACGTGTATGAACGCTCGAAAGGGTAAAAAAACTTGCGAGACGTGTATGAACGCTCGAAAGGGTAAAAAGCTTACGAGACATGTATGAACGCTCGAAAGGTAAAAAAAACTTGCGAGACGTGTATGAACGCTCGAAAGAGTAAAAAGCTTATGTGACGTGTATGAACGCTCGAAAGGTGAAAAAAACTTGCGAGACGTGTATGAACGCTCGAAAGGTGTAAAAAAACTTACGAGACGTGTATGAACGCTCGAAAGGTAAAAGATCTCCGAGACGTGTATGAACGCTCGAAAGGAAAAAGACCGCCGAGACGTGTATGAACGCTCGAAAGGTAAAAGATTGTCGAGACGTGTATGAACACTCGAAAGGAAAAGACCGCCGAGACGTGTATGAACGCTCGAAAGGTAAAAGATTGTCGAGACGTGAATGAACGCTCGAAAGGAAAAGACCGCCGAGACGTGTATGAACGCTCGAAAGGTAAAAGATTGTCGAGACGTGTATGAACACTCGAAAGGTAAAGATTGTCAATGGACTCAACGGAGTCGAGCATTGATTTGAAATGGTCACGGGGGACCGAAAAGGGTTTCGATTGACTCAACCGAGTCAAGAAGGAGTTCAAAGAGGATCCAACCGGATCTAGCATTGACTCAAAGGTTCGATTGACTCGACCGAGTCAAGAAAGAGTTCAAAGAGGATCCAACCGGATCTAGCATTGACTCGAATTGACTCAACGGAGTCAAGAAAGGGTTCATTGATCCAACGGGATCAAGAAAGGTTTGGATTGACCACGGGGGCCAAAATTGGAGTGTTGGATTTGTTTTATGTTTTGAAAATAGAATGACGATTGCCCGAACAACGAGACATACGTCAAGCATTCGTACAACCGGGGAAATGGAGAGCCATACGTCAAACCACCCCTTTTTCATTCAAGTTTATTGATGAAACTTAAGAAATCCCAAAGTTATCAAAACACTTGGTTTAAAGTTTTATGAAATGAACAAGTTTTGCACAAATTTGGAAAAGCGCACAAGTTCGGCTCAATTTAAGCTTGATTTTGAAAAGTGAACAAGTTCGGCTTAAGTTTACGTTTGGTTTGAAAATCATGAACAAGGTTTTTGTTCAAGTTTAGCTTGAAAATGATGAACTTAGCTTATTGCTCAAGTTTGATTTTGAAAAGTTTATGAACGTAACTTGTTTCGCAAGTTATTAAAAAAAGTGTTGCTCAAACTTGTGAATTTTCCAATATAATGCAAAATCCTTGGCATGGTTTGCATAAAATGAGTTTCAATCCTCTTAGGTTCTGAATTCTTAAGCTAGAACCCCAAAAATTGGCTTTTTGAAGCCTGAACTCAGATTCTGAGTTCTGTCATGGTCGCACTGCGACCAGAGCTTCGCACTGCGAAGTCTGCGAAATTTTGAGTTCAGAAGCTGCTTCTGAACTGCTGTTCAGAAACAACTTCTGAACAATCTCAGAACCTTTTGGAGGGGTGAAAAGCTTTTGGAATTAGCAATAAAAGGAGTGCAACAACTTGGTTTAAATGTTTTGCAAACCTTGGGATTTCTTTTGAGTTTCAAAAAGGTTTTAAATCAAAAATGAGTTTAAAACTTATTGAAGATGCAAAACTGAAATTGAATCAACTTAAATGCAAAAAACAAATGCAAACAGTATGCAAATGGAATGTAAATAAGTTAGAGTGACTTACCAGCTCCTAGCCCAAGGCCCTTGTTGCAAGGAAATGGAAGAGGTTTTGGATGTTTATGATTTTTGCAAAGCTGGACAAGTTTGATGAACAGCACTTAACCAATGACAATTTGCCTTTGTTTCTCACTCCTTGTGTGAGGTTTAGAGGCTGTTTTGCTGGCTTGGTTGCTTTGTATTGGTTTGAGATGATTTATGCAAGAAAGGATTGGAACTTTGCTCTCATCTTGCTCAAAAATAACTTTGTTTTTGTGTGTTTCAACTCACCTAATTCTCACTCTCTTTGATCTGGTTTTTTTCTCTAAAACCTCTGTGTTTTAAACCTCTAAAAACTCTCCTCAAATCCCTCTTAACTCTCCTCAAAATCCTGCAGCAATGCCTTGCTTTTATAGGCCAAAATGAGATCAAATGTCATGATGAAAAAATCTGCAGCAGGGCTGATTTTGTGCTATAATCATGACTGATTTGCTTTTGCATTTAATGCTAAGGATAAGAGGTGACCTTGCCTTGCTGCAAGGGTCAAGACCTTGGCCAATTTCAGCTCCCAAAGCAGCTGAAATCTGACAGAAAACTGCTGGAAATGATGAAAGCAAAGCTGCTTGCAAAACAGGGGCAGCATCTTTGCCTCAAACCTTGAATGGTTTTGGTAAAGCCTATGGCAAGGTGGTTGCTGGCATATAGCAGGGCTAGTTGCAGGTCAAGTGGGAGGGGAAATGACTGCCCAAAGTCAGCAAGTGGCTGGGTTACTTGATCAATTTTGCTTCATCTTCCTTTCTCTTTTTGCTTTTCAATTGTCACATGTTTTCTCTGATTTCTTGGTCAAATCCAGCATTAATCATACTAATAATAGATGATAATAATAATAGATAATGACTGGAATAGCAATAAAAGAAAAGGAAAACAGAAAAATCAAAAATCTGAAAATCTGAAAAAAAATTCGCAGACTTCGCTCTGCGAAGTAGACTTTGCTCTGCGAAGTCCTCATTTCTCAAAGACTTCGCTCTGCGAAGGGGACTTTGCTCTGCGAAGTCCTCATTTCAGCAATGTTGACTTTTTGTTGACTTTTGACTTTTCTCTTTTTTTTTGATTTTTTTTGAAATTTGTTTTGAAAAGGCTTAGGACAAAATTAGGGTACTACAGCTGCCCCTACTTAATTGTATCTTTGCATAGAGTGTGTGAGTGCCAAGGGCATCTCATAAACTCTTTGCGAAGAGCAATTAAGTAAAAGAAGGACCCGAATTTTGTCCTTCGCGGTACGAAAAGAGTAAAATATGCAATGCATAAAAGTAAATGCAGGGTCACCTGGTTTGGCTAATGATGCATAAACTAAGGTAAAAGATCGTCACCTAATCCGGTGATTGGATCTGACAAGATAAAGGATCGTCACTTAAACAGGTGGCCTCAATCTGGAAAGATAAAGGATCGTCACCTAATCAGGTGGCCAATATCTGACAAAGATAAAGGATCGTCACCTAAACAGGTGGCCAATATCTGACAAAGATAAAGGATCGTCACCTAAACAGGTGGCCAATATCTGACAAAGTCGTCGCCTCGGTGGGTGCTTAGACTTCTCTGGGGATAAAGGTGATCTGTAACACCCACACTAAATTATCTAGAATATTTAGCATGCGTATTAATCTGATACCGGATACATTAAAATTTACAATAATTAATATATACAAACCACTGAATGAGTACAATTTGCTCGTTTACATAAATATCCAAATATCACAAAATACATGTTCATATACATATATAAAATCTGTCAACCTCCTGGGCTTGCCTTGACGAGCATCTGCACTCCATCCAACGTCTTCCTGAAGATCTTCATGAACATCTCTTGCTAACCTATGAACCTGCACCAGAAGGATTGGGGTGAGACATAACGTCTCAGTGAGCTCCAACCCAACCTACTGTTGGCAACCACGGGGGAAACCTAGGGTCGCCGTGCCTACTCTTAGCGATCTTGGGGATACCTACGATCGCTGTCATTCCTTACATTTATCGCGATCAAGGGGAAAACCTAGGATCGCTTCATTGTCTTATCTCATGCATTTCATGCTCTATTCTTATCTTAGTCTTATACGTAGTGATCTTGGGGACATCCTATGATCACATCTTGTTCACTAGGAACTAATCATCATGTCTCGTATTACATATAAAATATACATATTCATTTCATATTCGTATTCATCTTTTCATATCATAAAGTTAGAAGTTAGCGTTGAACAAATAATACATTATCTTGGTTCGTTTTACGGAGTGCATCCGGGTGGAGTAACCCCGAAGTACATCTCCCATCATACCGGTGAAATTCCTATCATATCAGGCTAACACCGGACTCCTCTTATCTTTGTGTAGGCAACCCTCTCGGTGAAGCCCCATCCGGCATAATCCGGAGCCTGCTGGACACAACTTGCATGTAGACAACCCTCTCGGAGAAGTCCCATCCGGCGTAACCCGGAGCCTGCTGGACATGCTTAATCTTTTAACATACGTGTGGACAATCCTCTCGGAAGAGTCCCATCCGGCGAATCCCGGAGTCTGATGAACACGTTTAACATAGTCTTATAACTTACGTGTGGATAGCCCTTTCGGAGAAATCCCATCCGGCATAATCCGGAGTCTGATGAACACGTATAATCTTTATCATTTAATTCTTAACTTTCGTTCATAAGCATATCTATTACGTTTCATATTTCTTGTGCATATCTAATGCATTCTGTAAAGCTTAACCTATTAGAGGTTCTTAACTATAAGCATATATCATTCTTGTGCTTAGTACATGATAAGTACCATCTTAATTCTCTCTAACCTATATTAGGTTTCAAAACTTGAATACCATATCTTTCTTGGCTTGCTCGCACTTAATTGAGTATTTGAGAAATGCCTAATAAAGGACAAGCTCGATACTAGCTCTTATTCTTCTCTATAATGTCTTGTGGATTAAGGCATCCATCCTCTCAACCTTGTGCTCTATAATAATGATCTAAACATTCTCAAGGAAAGGTCTTTAGATGCTTAATAGCAATGCTTAACCATTACATGTTGTTCCTTGAGCCCGAAGCAGTATTGGATAGCCGAAACGGTGCAACTAAAGTTGAAAAACAACATAATCCTGTTCCCTTCAAAATCGTGACACGATTTTGGAATCGTGTCACGATTCCATGCCCAGAATTCGTGTTGGTTTCTGCCTGTAAAATCGTGACACGCTGGTAAAATCGTGACACGATTTTACCTGCAGTTGGACAGCATAGGGCTAGTTCAAAACATGTTTTCCACCATTTTTGGTCTATCCAATCATGCCCAAGCATCATACAACTTTAAAGGATCATTTCTAATGCATATTAACAGATCACAACATGTAATGATCAAGGGTTACTCATAACATATAATTAGGGTACTAAAATTGTAAACTTTGCTCAAGTGCTAAATACTCATGAATATTCATCAAAGTGGGTTCTATAACCCCTAGGGAGCTCACCTCAAACATTGCTTGCTTCCTTGCCAAGCTTTCCCCTTCCAATCATAGCTTGATTCCTTCCCTTGCTTCCTTCTCCAACCTTAGCTTTGGTCTTCTTTTCCTTCCTTGATTCATTTCCCTTTTCTTGCTTCAATCTCCCAAATTGGTGCTTGCTTGGTTTGTCCAAAGATTAATTGTTGAGAGATGAAGTTTGATGATGACTAGGGGAGAAGATGGAGAGATGGCGTGAGAGAAGAAGAAGAATGGATGAAAACATGAATGGAAAATATCTTGTTCCATTCTTAAACAATCTCCTCTTTTCAAATATTTACTAAAATGCCGTTCCACTTATTTACTAACTTGCCATGCTTGATTCATAAGTTTCTAACGCCAATATCTGATACTTTCAAGCGGAATATTACACTTACCATATAAATAAGCCCTTAACTGACAATTTACCAAATTGTCCTTTGCTCAAAACATCTTTGATACATCGTCTCACTATTAATAAATATTCGAGTCTTAGGCGGGATATTACAATCTACCCCCCTTAAAGAAATTTCGTCCTCGAAATTTAGAATCCACTATCATATAAGAATTAATCTCTCCTAATACTTCTTTCATTAGCCAAAACTCCAGTTCGTCTTACTTATCGGAATCCTCAGATGTCAACTCTATAAGTCGAATGTATTCGACAATCTTCCCGTTATCTGAAGCGCTTGATGAGCATTACTCTTTCCTTGCGTAGTAGAATATGAGGTTATCCGAACCATCGTGTCCAACTTGATGACTATATCCTTGTTCATACACTTCTTACAAACCCAAACTAGAGTTATCCAATCCTGACACTTGTGCTGAACCTTATAATCTCGTCATAGTCCACGTAATATTTCTTAGACGACATTGGACTTTCTTATTATCTTCGACGATTCCATTGAATTCTTATATTCGACCTTTGCCTTATGCAACGACATCCTCCATTTATGGTTTTACCATAAATATACCATCCTTTAATGAGGATAAAACTACCGCACTACCTCCATTATACAAATACAAGGAGGAGGCATCCTGGTGTGTTACTTTCCATAATCTTCATCATTACTTCCACTACGGAATTCCTCAAGGGCTCGTAAAAACTTACTGATTACCCGCGTTCTGCTTTGATTGATCTATGACGTTACTTATCTTAATAACTTAGGAATCATTCTTCATACTAGGAGTTTGCCAATCTCCCATCGTTCTTGTCCCAACTTATTCTCGTTTTCTTGTCGTAGCATAAATGTTTTCTACACCGATAATCCCAAACTTATAGAGATTTAGTCCAAGTGATGAGTGGCTTAAGTCGTCTCACATGTCTTTATATAATATATTTCATAGCATATAACTTACATACATAAGCGAGCACGTGTACACTTTACATTACCTCATCTTTGTCCGACTAACGGGACATCGTTCTTAATCTTAACATATTTGAGACACTACCACATCAATTGAGAATCTTTCCTTACGCTTAACTCATTTCGTAACATCCGGGATTTGCCTTTCAACTGGCTTGCCAGGTTTGCCCCGCCAATGTTACTCATGTTTATTCTTAAGTATACAACAACCTATAATGTAAATTTATGGTTACAATTCACCGGTTTCACAAACTTATTTCTCGTCCTGGACGTCGAATTCAAGATTCTTATTTTCAATGGAAAACTCTACTCGATTGCTGCCCAAAAAGCACACTCAGTCTTTAATCCTTTAATCATCACCTGAATTTACGCAGCCCTTTACCGTGGACTACGAATAACTTTTAATCTTCGTAAAAGTTCTCCTTCCTTTACTGGTGAACATTAAGTTCAAAACTTCCGAAATCTTCGGCTAATATAGGTTAACATGACATGGTTACAACATGGAATTAAACTCACTCGCCACTGCATTGTCGTATGATCAAGGCCTCTAATCAAATATTTCATTCCTCATGGATTTCGAGGTTTAAGGTATTCATCAACTTAACTTCCATAACTTTCCAGTAGAACTCATGATATATCCAAATCGCTTATACTTACTACTATCCCGTATAATAGGAATTAAGCACTTAACATCTTCTCATACTCTAAGCCTCAGCTTAGCATTGATCATTATATCATTCTTGGATTACCACTCCGCTGCGCCACTCTGATTTTTAACAGTCGAGTTAGCATCGGAGGAAGACTTCACTATCGTCATATAAAATTCCATTGATCAATCATTTTACTCTATCACTTTGTAATCACTGTAACAAATTTGTCTGACGTTACCATTTCTCTTGGTCAGCTCTTCATGTAAAATCATTAAACATTGCAGAAACCCGACTGTAAATATATCTGAGGCAGCTTAAATTCATGTACAGCCATTTGTGGCAACTTCTAAAAACACTTATAGCTTCGGACGGTTCATCCCTTTCATTTGAGTCTTGTTACTATTCGCTCTTTCTTTATCCGTAATAATTGCATATCCATAATCTTTCCGGGACAACTTTGGTCTCCTTAGTTCTATCATGTCCCTTAAGTTACCCTTGAGTTTCTACAGAACAATCCGTCCTGAAAAGTTCCGAATTCTTACCGGTTCTCTAGAACGCCCAACATAGGTTGCGTTTCTTCGAGTGCCCGATTAATCGATCTTAAACTTTTGCACATTATCATGATCTATTGGATTCCTCCAGTAACTCGTTATTGTATTCACAATTCAAGTCTATGCCTTATTACCGCCCTCGGAAACTTATCAACACGAGGTGATCTCTTTCTGTTCTATAATTTGTGGAAGGAACCTCTTCAATGGGGAGCATACAACTCCTTAGCATTAACCTCAATCCTAAACTTTCATGTTCAAGACGATCCGCCGTATATTAAAATCTCAACATAATTTCTCGGCTGAAATCCCGATCATCCTTCTACACTGGTCTACTATAACCTTGTGTTATCTTGAACTTGCCTTCTTTAACCAATCAAGGAAATTCAATACTGTTCATCTAATTAAGAGTGTTCAACTTAATTCGTCCATCAACATAATAAATTCCAGCAACTTATTATTTATCATCCAACCTTCATTAAGTAAAATTCCAGTCTAGCTTCTCTTACTTCTAATCTTCTTACTATTAGGATACATCCAAAAATTTGATTCCCGCTTTGACATGAAACAAGTCTTATTGTTATTACTTATTCATCCATCTTAGTTCTTAGGCTGCATATCATCTCCTCTTCTTATTTCACAAATCTGATTCAGTAGACGTGGCTGATCTGATGGGGTCAAACTTACTTGTGATTCATACTCAATAACCACACTTGAGTGGTTAGTTTCATCTATCCAAATAACTCACTTAGTCCATAATTAATTCTCTTAACTGTCCGGACATTAAAATCTCATCCGATTTAAGTTCGATTCTTCAACTCTGTACTCAGAATTGTTACTTAGTCCACACTTCACTTTAAATTCTCAAACTGCGGTTCCCGTCAAAGTTCTACGTCATTTCCTAGAGCATTCCATGATTCCTTAATCCTTATGTCTTCCGCAGACGAGGCATCGTCCAACGATGCGTCCAACTGGGTTGAGGCGCTTCACCTCACTGTTAAATATCCCTTATGTCTCTAAGACCTTGCCACAATCAGGCTTCGTCACTTTACAGTTTGATGGCCACCATTAGCAGGATTACTTCTTCGCCAATTCCGTCTTAAAATTCTGTCACCTTAATCTTCGCCCTTCATACACTTCTTTCCTCCTTGGTCACATTCAGCTCTCGGACATTTATCCTAACTGTCATATACTAGACTGAGTTGATCAGGCTCAACTAGATGTGACGTTTAGAACAATATCCGGAACCCAATGGTCCCACTAATTTTATTGAAACTTTAATGACCCAAGGCACGGTCTGAATCGACCTGCTCTGATACCAATTGTAACACCCACACTAAATTATCTAGAATATTTAGCATGCGTATTAATCTGATACCGGATACATTAAAATTTACAATAATTAATATATACAAACCACTGAATGAGTACAATTTGCTCGTTTACATAAATATCCAAATATCACAAAATACATGTTCATATACATATATAAAATCTGTCAACCTCCTGGGCTTGCCTTGACGAGCATCTGCACTCCATCCAGCGTCTTCCAGAAGATCTTCATGAACATCTCTTGCTAACCTATGAACCTGCACCAGAAGGATTGGGGTGAGACATAACGTCTCAGTGAGCTCCAACCCAACCTACTGTTGGCAACCACGGGGGAAACCTAGGGTCGCCGTGCCTACTCTTAGCGATCTTGGGGATACCTACGATCGCTGTCATTCCTTACATTTATCGCGATCAAGGGGAAAACCTAGGATCGCTTCATTGTCTTATCTCATGCATTTCATGCTCTATTCTTATCTTAGTCTTATACGTAGTGATCTTGGGGACATCCTATGATCACATCTTGTTCACTAGGAACTAATCATCATGTCTCGTATTACATATAAAATATACATATTCATTTCATATTCGTATTCATCTTTTCATATCATAAAGTTAGAAGTTAGCGTTGAACAAACAATACATTATCTTGGTTCGTTTTACGGAGTGCATCCGGGTGGAGTAACCCCGAAGTACATCTCCCATCATACCAGTGAAATTCCTATCATATCAGGCTAACACCGGACTCCTCTTCTCTTTGTGTAGGCAACCCTCTCGGTGAAGCCCCATCCGGCATAATCCGGAGCCTGCTGGACACAACTTGCATGTAGACAACCCTCTCGGAGAAGTCCCATCCGGCGTAACCCGGAGCCTGCTGGACATGCTTAATCTTTTAACATACGTGTGGACAATCCTCTCGGAAGAGTCCCATCCGGCGAATCCCGGAGTCTGATGAACACGTTTAACATAGTCTTATAACTTACGTGTGGATAGCCCTTTCGGAGAAATCCCATCCGGCATAATTCGGAGTCTGATGAACACGTATAATCTTTATCATTTAATTCTTAACTTTCGTTCATAAGCATATCTATTACGTTTCATATTTCTTGTGCATATCTAATGCATTCTGTAAAGCTTAACCTATTAGAGGTTCTTAACTATAAGCATATATCATTCTTGTGCTTAGTACACGATAAGTACCATCTTAATTCTCTCTAACCTATATTAGGTTTCAAAACTTGAATACCATATCTTTCTTGGCTTGCTCGCACTTAATTGAGTATTTGAGAAATGCCTAATAAAGGACAAGCTCAATACTAGCTCTTATTCTTCTCTATAATGTCTTGTGGATTAAGGCATCCATCCTCTCAACCTTGTGCTCTATAGTAATGATCTAAACATTCTCAAGGAAAGGTCTTTAGATGCTTAATAGCAATGCTTAACCATTACATGTTGTTCCTTGAGCCCGAAGCAGTATTGGATAGCCGAAACGGTGCAAGTAAAGTTGAAAAACAACATAATCCTGTCCCCTTCAAAATCGTGACACGATTTTGGAATCGTGTCACGATTCAATGCCCAGAATTCGTGTTGGTTTCTGCCTGTAAAATCGTGACACGCTGGTAAAATCGTGACACGATTTTACCTGCAGTTGGACAGCATAGGGCTAGTTCAAAACATGTTTTCCACCATTTTTGGTCTATCCAATCATGCCCAAGCATCATACAACTTTAAAGGATCATTTCTAATGCATATTAACAGATCACAACATGTAATGATCAAGGGTTACTCATAACATATAATTAGGGTACTAAAATTGTAAACTTTGCTCAAGTGCTAAATACTCATGAATATTCATCAAAGTGGGTTCTATAACCCCTAGGGAGCTCACCTCAAACATTGCTTGCTTCCTTGCCAAGCTTTCCCCTTCCAATCATAGCTTGATTCCTTCCCTTGCTTCCTTCTCCAACCTTAGCTTTGGTCTTCTTTTCCTTCCTTGATTCATTTCCCTTTTCTTGCTTCAATCTCCCAAATTGGTGCTTGCTTGGTTTGTCCAAAGATTAATAGTTGAGAGATGAAGTTTGATGATGATTAGGGGAGAAGATGGAGAGATGGCGTGAGAGAAGAAGAAGAATGGATGAAAACATGAATGGAAAATATCTTGTTCCATTCTTAAACAATCTCCTCTTTTCAAATATTTACTAAAATGCCATTCCACTTATTTACTAACTTGCCATGCTTGATTCATAAGTTTCTAACGCCAATATCTGATACTTTCAAGCGGAATATTACACTTACCATATAAATAAGCCCTTAACTGACAATTTACCAAATTGTCCTTTGCTCAAAACATCTCTGATACCGTCTCACTATTAATAAATATTCGAGTCTTAGGCGGGATATTACATGATCTTATCTAGCCGCTAACACTAGAGGTGGATACCTGGTGATTTTTCTCTAGAAGAACTTACTGGGGAAGTTATTGAATGAGGTTCACTAGGGAACACTAGAGATGATTGATGGATGTTGGTGAATATGTGATACTCACTGGGGAATCCTGGTTGTGGATGCATGACATGAATATGAGATGCATGTATATGAATGATTTGGTAATGCATGAATGAATTTGATATGATGCATGATATGAATATAAGATGCATGATATATGAATGAATTGGATAATGCATGCATGAATGAGTTTGATATGATGCATGAATGAGTTTGACATGATGCATGTATTATGATTTGGTAAAATGCATGTATGAATGCTTTGGTAAAATGCATGTATAAATGCTTTGGTAAAATGCATGTATGAATGCTGCGGATTATGATTGGATGCAAAGCAAAGTCGGGCTTTGGTTGGAAATTTTGTGAACAGGTGCCAAGCATGGTTGGGCTTTTGGGTTGTGACTCTACTGGGGAATGCCAATGAAAATTGGGCTTTGGTTTGCCAATGAATATTGGGCTTTTGGTTTGCCAATGAATATTGGGCTTTTGGTTTGCCAATGAATATTGGGCTTTTGGTTTGCCAATGAATATTGGGCTTTATGGTTTGCCAATGGAAATTGGGCTTTGAGGTTGGGTGCCAATGAAAATTGGGCTTTGTGGTTGGATGCCGAGCGAGGTCGAGCTTTTTGTGATTGGATGCCGAGCAAGGTCGGGCTTTTTGATTTTGGTGGCCGAGCAAGGTCGGGCTTTTTGTGATTGGATGTCGAGCGAGGTCGGGCTTTTTGTGATTGGATGCCGAGCGAGGTCGGGCTTTTTGATTTTGGTGGCCGAGCAAGGTCGGGCTTTTTGATTTTGGATGCCGAGCGAGGTCGGGCTTTTTGTTTTTGGTGGCCGAGCGAGGTCGGGCTTTCTATGATTGGTTGCCGAGCGAGGTCGGGCTTTTATTGATTTGGGGAATTGTCTTTCCGACACCCGGGATCTTTTCGTTTCACGTATCGTGAGTTACGCACTTGTTTCTGCTGAAAAGCAGGATCTTGAAGTGCCCGATGAAGTGTTTCAGGCTTTGAGTCCTTTGATGCAATACCGGGGATCAAAGAAATTCTTTCGACATTTAACGTCCAAGTAAAAAACACATTTTTTTGTTTTTTGTTTTTATGTTATTCCCATATTTCAATGCATTATTTATCATGAATAAAAACACATTTTATGAACAAGTAAGGACGCATAACAATAAAAGGCTTAAAGATGTTTTTTTTTTTTATGAAAACTTAGTCCCTTGTATGGGTAACTAAACATGAAAATGTAATCCCTATAAGAGGAGATTACAGAGATAGAGAAAAAGGAAGAAACAAAAAGGCAAATGGAAATTTGCTTGGGTTTCACGTGCTACTTACCCTATGACTTTGAAATTCTTTGCTTTGAAAGATGATAACGAGGCTGATTCTTTCCCTCTCGAATTCTGTCCGGACCTCATGTGCCGCAGTCTTTTGCCCTTTTCTTTTTTATTTTGAAACCCCTAACTTTTGCCTGGACCGCTCTTTCGAGTTTTCAGTCCACCGGGGTGTATTTCCTTTTTTGATGTCCTTAATTTTTGCCTAGACCGCCTTTTCAGGTTTTCGATCTACCAGGACGCTCTCTGTTGCCTAAACCGCCCTTTTCGGGTTTTCGATTTAGCGAGCTCTTTTTTTTTGGGCATAATAAATTTTTTTTTTTTACTGCGTTGGAGTCTATTGATAGGGGGAATTCCTCTCCACCCATAGTAATGATGATTAAGGCTTCGCCAGAGAAGGTCCTTTTTACTATGTATGGTTCTTTGTAGTTAGGAGTTCATTTCCCGTGGGGATCCTTGTGGATATGTAATATCTTTTTGAGCACTAGGTCTCCTTTTTTGAATTCTTGAGGACGGACCTTTTTGTTGAATGCCCTCTTGAGCCTCTTTTGGTACAGCTGTCCATGACACAATGCTGTGAGGCGCTTCTCCTCTATGAGGTTCAGTTGGTCAAATCGTGTTTGGACCCACTTGGCTTCCTCTAATCTTGTTTCCATCAAGACCCTTAACAGGGGAGTTTCAACTTTGATGGGAAGCATGGCCTCCATGCCGTATATCAGGGAAAAAGGGGTTGCCCCGGTTGAAGTGCGAATGGCTGCTTTGTAGCCATGTAGTGCAAATGGAAGCATCTCATGCTAAGCCTTGTATGTTTTTTACCATCCTTTGGATGATTTTCTTTGATTTTTTTTTTTTTGGCCGCTTCTTCCACACCGTTTATCTTTGGCCGGTATGGGGAGGGTGGTGGCATCCGATTTCGAAATCTTTGCACAACTTCTTTTTTGTGTTGTTGTTAGATTTGCCCCAATATTTGTGATGATTTTTGTAGGGAGTGTCGTAACGGCAAATGATTTCTTTTTTGATGAATCGGGCCACCACTTGCTTGGTCATGTTTGCATACGAAGCTGCTTCGACCCACTTGGTGAAATAGTCGATGGCGACTAGTATGAACTGGTGTCCATTTGAAGCCTTGGGCTCGATCATTTCAATCATGTCTATGCCCCACATAGAGAAAGGCCAGGGTGCTGACATGACGTTTAGTGGAATTGGGTGGCACGTGCCCCTTGTCGGCTTAAATTTACCCCTTGTGACATGCTTTGACGTAGTGAAAGCAGTCGGCTTCTATAGTTAGCCAATAATAACCCGCCCTTAGGATATATATTTGTATGTCCGTTGGCATGGGTTTGGAAGGACTCCTCATGGATTTCTTTGATGAGCATGACTTCTTCATGTTTATCCATACATCTGAGTGAGACCATTCATAATTTTCTCTTGTAGAGGGTATTCCCGCTGAGGAAAAACTGTAGTGCCAACCTTTTGAGGGTTCTCTTGACGAGGTTGTATTACCCTATCCACTTGATCCTTAGGCCTGGACAATCCTTCAGGAGGTTCATAATCATCCTCATTATCGCCTTCCGTTTGGTTAATCAAAGTCGCAAGGGATCGTAGCAGTGTTATTTTTGGTGGGTAGATTTGTGGATTTTCATGAGTATGATTTTTTTTGATTTTATGTAGGGTTGCCAAAATTTATTGCTAATTAAGAACGAAAGAAAAACGAACTCTATTGAACATAAATTGCAATTTCATAAATGATGGAAATGATTTGAAATATGGGGGTCCCATAAAGTTAATCATTTGCCTTGGGAAGCAAAGTGATTTTTTTTTTTTAAAAAAACATGTTAAATTACTTGGACAAAGAAACATTTTCTGGAATTTTGATGGCCTTCCGGTTGCTCGGATCTCTTCAGAAACGCCACGGTACACCGGGTCGGGTACTTTTTTTTTTTTGGTTTTTTTTTTGGGAGTGATGTGGGTGTTTTTTTTGAGATGCATGAAAATGCATGAAAATGTATGAATGCAATGCTTATGCAAAAACATGTCCCTTTTTGTTTGTATGCAAAAACTTTTTCATGAATGCAAATGGATGCAAAGGTATGGTTTATGAAGGTTCGGAACTTCCCTCCATCCTCACGTGTAGGCTCTAAAGATGAGATTTCCTAAAAAGGTCCCTAGAGTCATAGATCTCACATGAAATTTAGGTCGTCGATCGCGACACGCGTGACTTCAATTCATTCCATGTGAAAATCTCCTCTAAGCGGGGCTGGGCATCCTACCTCACGGACATACGTCGACGCGGGCTTCCGCTCACAACCACCATTCTAACTTAGTTTTCTCTCGAGCTCGGGTGGAGAGCCTCACACGTCCGGCATTAACCCGAACAATGTGGAGTAATATCGCTCAAGTAACATCCCCGCATTTGATATATATAATATGAATATAAGGCAATATAAAGCATTTATAACATAAAGCAAGAGAATGATATATATAATGAAATAAAAGCATGCACGCAAAGAATATAAAAAGAATTTTAGCTTAAAAGCCAAATAGGATAGGCTTGACTCGCTAGTGAGGAGACACATTTCCCCAGTGAAGTCGCCAGCTGTGAAAATCTTCCGAGGACGTTCGCGAACGCTCGGAAGGCCTACGTATCTCCCGGTAGTCGGAGAATTCAAAGCGTACGTAGTTCTTTGGTAGAAAAACGTACATATGTTGGTTAATTTTAAATGAACGATGTTTTAGCCGTATTCTTGCGATTAAACGTAGCTTGTATGCTCGCGTATGGGAGGCTTAAGCGTATAGCTTGTATGCTTGCGCATGGGAGGCTTAAGCGTTTGTTTACGAATCGCGCTTAGAATTGGTAAAACAAGTCCGTTGGGGTAAAGGTTCGATTGACCATGAGAGGCCAAGAAATGATTCATTTGGTCACGGCGGACCCAGAAAAGATTGTCACCTAATCGGGTGATTTCGATCTCCGAGACGTGTATGAACGCTCGAAAGGTAAAAAGACTACGAGACGTGTATGAACGCTCGAAAGGTAAAAAGCTTACGACACGTGTATGAACGCTCGAAAGGTAAAAAGCTTACGAGACGTGTATGAACGCTCGAAAGGTGAAAAAAACTTGCGAGACGTGTATGAACACTCGAAAGGGTAAAAAGCTTATGAGACGTGTATGAACGCTCGAAAGGTAAAAAGCTTATGAGACGTGTATGAACGCTCGAAAGGTAAAAAGACTACGAGACGTGTATGAACGCTCGAAAGGGTAAAAAAACTTGCGAGACGTGTATGAACGCTCGAAAGGGTAAAAAGCTTACGATACGTGTATGAACGCTCGAAAGGTAAAAAAAACTTGCGAGACGTGTATGAATGCTCGAAAGGGTAAAAAGCTTATGAGACGTGTATGAACGCTCGAAAGGTGAAAAAAACTTGCGAGACGTGTATGAACGCTCGAAAGGTGTAAAAAAACTTACGAGACGTGTATGAACGCTCGAAAGGTAAAAGATCTCCGAGACATGTATGAACCCTCGAAAGGAAAAAGACCGCCGAGACGTGTATGAACGCTCGAAAGGTAAAAGATTGTCGAGACGTGTATGAACACTCGAAAGGAAAAGACCGCCGAGACGTGTATGAACGCTCGAAAGGTAAAAGATTGTCGAGACGTGTATGAACACTCGAAAGGTAAAGATTGTCAATGGACTCAACGGAGTCGAGCATTGATTTGAAATGGTCACGGGGGACCGAAAAGGGTTTCGATTGACTCAACCGAGTCAAGAAGGAGTTCAAAGAGGATCCAACCGGATCTAGCATTGACTCAAAGGTTCGATTGACTCGACCGAGTCAAGAAAGAGTTCATAGAGGATCCAACCGGATCTAGCATTGACTCGAATTGACTCAACGGAGTCAAGAAAGGGTTCATTGATCCAACGGGATCAAGAAAGGTTTGGATTGACCACGGGGGCCAAAATTGGAGTGTTGGATTTGTTTTATGTTTTGAAAATAGAATGACGATTGCCCGAACAACGAGACATACGTCAAGCATTCGTACAACCGGGGAAATGGAGAGCCATACGTCAAACCACCCCTTTTTCATTCAAGTTTATTGATGAAACTTAAGAAATCCCAAAGTTATCAAAACACTTGGTTTAAAGTTTTATGAAATGAACAAGTTTTGCACAAATTTGGAAAAGCGCACAAGTTCGGCTCAATTTAAGCTTGATTTTGAAAAGTGAACAAGTTCGGCTTAAGTTCACGTTTGGTTTGAAAATCATGAACAAGGTTTTTGTTCAAGTTTAGTTTGAAAATGATGAACTTAGCTTATTGCTCAAGTTTGATTTTGAAAAGTTTATGAACGTAACTTGTTTCGCAAGTTATTAAAAAAAGTGTTGTTCAAACTTGTGAATTTTCCAATATCATGCAAAATCCTTATCATGGTTTGCATAAAATGAGTTTCAATCCTCTTAGGTTCTGAATTCTTAAGCTAGAACCCCAAAAATTGGCTTTTTGAAGCCTGAACTCAGATTCTGAGTTCTGTCATGGTCGCACTGCGACCAGAGCTTCGCACTGCGAAGTCTGCGAAATTTTGAGTTCAGAAGCTGCTTCTGAACTGCTGTTCAGAAGCAACTTCTGAACAATCTCAGAACCTTTTGGAGGGGTGAAAAGCTTTTGGAATTAGCAATAAAAGGAGTGCAACAACTTGGTTTAAATGTTTTGCAAACCTTGGGATTTCTTTTGAGTTTCAAAAAGGTTTTAAATCAAAAATGAGTTTAAAACTTATTGAAGATGCAAAACTGAAATTGAATCAACTTAAGTGCAAAAAACAAATGCAAACAGTATGCAAATGGAATGTAAATAAGTTAGAGTGACTTACCTGCTCCTAGCCCAAGGCCCTTGTTGCAAGGAAATGGAAGAGGTTTTGGATGTTTATGATTTTTGCAAAGCTGGACAAGTTTGATGAACAGCACTTAACCAATGACAATTTGCCTTTGTTTCTCACTCCTTGTGTGAGGTTTAGAGGCTGTTTTGCTGGCTTGGTTGCTGTAACATCCCGCCTAAGACTCGAATATTTATTAATATTTGGACGATGTATCAGATATGTTTTAAGCAAGGGCAATTTGGTAAATTGTCAGTTAATGGGTTAATTTATATGGTAAATGTGATATCCCGCTTATAAGTGTCAGTTATCAGTATTAGGGGTAATTAAGAATCATGGCAATCTTGTAATTATGGGCAATGGCATTTTGGTGATTATTTTGAAAAGGAGGATTATAAGAAAAAGAAAAGGGGAGATATTTTCCATTATTCATTCCCCTTCCATCCTTCCTCTTCTCTCACGCCACCCTCCCTTCCTCCTCCTCCCAATCTTCACATAATCATCCTTTAACATGGCCAATTCATGTGAGAAAGAGCTAGTAAGTTTGTGTGGAAAGCAAGAACAAGAGAAGAAACAAAGAGAATTGAAGAAGTATCAAGAGAAGAGCTAGAGCTTTGGTTTTCAAGTTTGAGTTTAGTGATTAGAAGCTTGGCAAGGAGTAAAGCTAGCATCAAGGTGAGTTCCTAGGGGTTTAGAATCCCCTTTGTAAGTTTTGAAGAGTTTTGTTTATTTTGAGCTAAGACTAGAAATTTACCCTAATCTCCTATGTATGCCAATTCCTTGATTATTTATGTTTTAAACTATCAATTTGTGTTGGAAATTCATTCCTTATAATGTTGGAATGCCTGGGTAACCTTAAATGTGTCAAAATGGTGGAAAATCACACTTTTAACATGTTTTTGAACTGGTATTTTCGCCGGGCGAGCTCGGGGCGAATGTGAAGTTACTGTTTGGCAGGTGCTCACTGCCTATTTTCGCCCCCACCTCGCCTCCACATCGCCTAGCGATTTTGGACAGACAGCATTTGTCTGTTCTGCTTCGTTCTGGGTGCTGTGTACGTGTTCGGCGAGGCTTTTTAATAACTGTTTTCAAGTAAACACTATTTTCCAAGATAAACACCATTCTTGACATGTTCAATGGATTACACAACATTTAAGGAATGAATGATTGGACAAGGAATTTGGTAAAGCATTAGGAATTGCAATAGTAAAGTTATTTAAGTTATGGAATGTTCCCAATAACCAAGCAACGGCTTATGTGAACGATGAGCCTAGACTGCAAGTTTCTAAGTTAAGTATTTGGAGGTTATCCTCCTTAAGAATGCATTAATAGGCCAAGGCTAGAGAAAGTATTAGAAGTACTTACAAGTACTTAATATGAGAAATAATGTTTAAGATAAGGACCTATTTATAGGTTAGGCAATTAAGAATGAATACTTAAGAGTGCATTAGATATGCACAAGATTATGAACGTATAAGATATGTATATGAATTTAAGAATCTATGAAAAAGAATATGATAACGTGTTCATCAGACTCCGGGATACTGCCGGATGGGATTTCTCCGAAAGGGCTATCCACACGTAAGTTATAAGACGATGTTAAACGTGTTCATCAGACTCCGGGATTCGCCGGATGGGACTCTTCCGAGAGGATTGTCCACACGTATGTTAAAAGACTTAAGCATGTCCAGCAGGCTCCGGGATTCGCCGGATGGGACTTCTCCGAGAGGGTTGTCTACATGCAAGATGTGTCCAGCAGGCTCCGGATTATGCCGGATGGGGCTTCACCGAGAGGGTTGCCTACACAAAGATAAGAGGAGTCCGGTGTTAGCCTGATATGATAGGAATTTTCACCGGTATTATGGGAGATGTACTTCGGGGTTACTCCACCCGGATGCACTCCGTAAAACGAACCAAGATAATGATTGTTTGTTCAACCCTAACTTCTAACTTAACGTGATATGAAAAGATGATACGAACATGAAATGAATACGTATATTTTTATATGTAATACGAGACATGATGATTAGTTCCTAGTGAACGCGATGTGATCATAGGATGTCCCCAAGATCACTACGTATAAGACTAAGATAAGCATAGAGCATGAAATGCATAAGATCATGTATATGACAAGTATAAGAAAGATAAAGTCATGACGCGATCCTAGGTTTCCCCTTGATCGCGAAATAAGTAAAGATAAGACTTGGCGATCGTAGGTATCCCCAAGATTGCCGAGGTAGGCACGGCGACCCTAGGTTCCCTGTGGTTGCCAACAGTAGGTAGGGTAGGAGCTCACTGAGACATTATGTCTCATCCCTATCCTTCTGGTGCAGGTTTTCAGGTTGGCAAGTGGTTTTCAGATGCAGATCTTCAGGAAGACGCTGGATGAAGTGCAGATGCTCGTCAAGGCAAGCTCAGGAGGTTGACGGATTTTATATATGTATATGAACGTGTAATATATATTGTATTTGGATATTTATGTAAACGAGCAAAATGTACTCATTCAGTGATTTGTATATATATTATTGTAAATTTTAATGTATCCGATATCAGATTAACACACATGCTAATATACTAGTTAAAGTTAGTATGGGTGTTACAATTGGTATCAGAGCAGGTCGATTCAGACCGTGCCTTGGGTCATTAAAGTCAATAAAAGTAGTGGGACCATTGGGTTCCGGATGTTGTTCTAAAGGTCACATCTAGTTGAGCCTGATCAACTCAGTCTAGTATATGACAGTTAGGATAAATGTCCGAGAGCTGAATGTGACCAAGGAGGAATGAAGTGTATGAAGGGCGAAGATTATGGTGACAGAATTTTAAGACGGAATTGGCGAAGAAGTATTCGTGCCAAATGGTGGCCATCAAACTGTAAAGTGACGAAGCCTGATAGTGGCAAGGTCTTAGAGACGTAAGGGATATTTAACAGAGAGGTGAAGCGTCTTAACCCAGTTGGACGCATCGTTGGACGATGCCTCGTCTGCGGAAGACATAAGGAATCATGGAATGCTCTAAGGAATGACGTGGGCCTTGAAGGAAACCGTAGTTTGAGAAGTTAAAGTGAAGTGTGGACTAAGCAACAATTCTGAGTACAGAGTTGAAGAATCGAACTTGGAGCGGATGAGATTTTAATGTCCGGACAGTTAAGAGAATTAATTATGGACTAAGTGAGTTATTTGGATAGATGAGACTAACCACTCAAGTGTGGTTATTGAGTATGAATCACAAGAAGGTTTGACCCCATCAGATTAGCCACGTCTACTGAATCAGATTTGTGAAATAATAGAGAGGAGATGTTATGCAGCCTAAGAACTAAGATGGATGAATAAGTAGTAACAATAAGACTTGTTGCACTTCAAAGTGTGAATCAAATTTTTGGATGTATCCTAATGGTAAGAAGATTAGAAGTAAGATAAGCTAGATTGGAATTTAGTATACTTATGGACGAATTAAGTTGAACACTCTTGATTAGACGAACAATATTGGATTTCTCGGATTGGTTAAAGAAGGTAAGTTCGAGATAACACAAGGTTATAGTAGACCAGTGTTGAAGGATGATCGGGAATTCAGCCGAGAAACTATATTGAGATTTTAATATACGAAGGATCGTCTTGAATATGAAAAGTTAAGTTTAAGGTTAAGGTGAAGGCGTTATATGTTTTCAACTGAAGAGTTTTCTTCCGCGAATATGCTAGAAGTGTAAAGAGGTCGCCCCGTGTGGTTAAGTTCCGAGGGCGATAATAAAGTATAGAATTCGGGTGGTTCAACTATATGCGGAATTACTCAGATGTTAAGAATCGAGATTTGTATTGTGAAAGCAATAATGAGTTACTGGAGGAACCCAATAGATCATGATAAGTGCAAAAGTTTAAGATCGATTAAATTGGGCACTCGAAGAAACGCAACCGATGTTGGGCGTTCTAGAGAACCGGTAAGAGTTTGGAACTTTCAGGACGGATTGTTCTGTAGGAACTTAAGGGTAACTTAAGGAACATGATAGTACTAAGGAGACCAAAGTTGTTCTGGGAAGAATATAGATATGAAATCATTACAGATAAAGAAAGAGAGAATAGTAACAAGACTCAAATGAAAGGTATGAACCTTCAGAAGCTTATAAGTGTTTTTAGAAGTTGCCACAAAGGGATGTACA
The DNA here is from genome assembly GCA_018208015.1 of Medicago ruthenica. Classification (NCBI taxonomy): domain Eukaryota; kingdom Viridiplantae; phylum Streptophyta; class Magnoliopsida; order Fabales; family Fabaceae; genus Medicago; species Medicago ruthenica. The sequence goes on along the minus strand of CM031376.1, from coordinate 42,881,808 downwards.
TGAATTTAAGCTGCCTCAGACATACTTCCAGTTGGGTTTCTGCAATGTTTAATGATTATACGTGAAGATGCTGACCAAGAGAAAAGGTAACGTCAGACAAATTTGTTACAGTGATTACAAAGTGATAGAGTAAAAAGAATTGATTGATGAAATTTTATATGACAATGGTGAAGTTTTCCTACGATGCTAACTCGAGTGTTAAAAAAAAATCAGAGTGGCGCAGCGGAGTGGTAATCTAAGAATGATATAATGATCAGTGCTAAGCTGAAGCTTAGAGTATGAGAAGATGTTAAGTGCTTAATTCCTATTATACGGGATAGTAGTAAGTATAAGCGATTTGAATATATCATGAGTTCTAATGGAAAGTTATGGAAGTTAAGTTGATGAATACTTTAGACCTCGAAATCCATGAGGAATGAAATATTTGAATTAAGGCTTTGATCATAAACGACAATACAGTGGTGAATGAGTTTAATTCCATGTTGCAACCATGTCATGTTAATCTATATTAGCCGAAGATTTCGGAAGTCTTGAACTTAATGTTCACCAGTAAAGGAAGGAGAAATTTTACGCAGATTAAAAGTTATTCGCGGTGCATGGTAAAGGGCTACGTAATTTCAGGTTATGACTAAAGGATTAAAGACTAATTGTGCTATTTTTGGCAGCAACCAAGTAGAACCTTGGACTTGATGTTCAGAAATGAGAAAGGAGTTCACTATATTGATAAGTGTAAACATGATCTATTCTATGTAATAAAGTATGTCCAGAAATTCATGCGAGTAACATTGGCGGGGCAAACCTGGCAAGCCAGTTGAAAGGCAAATCCCGGATGTTACGAAATGAGTTCAGAGTAAGAAAAGATTTCCAATTGATGTGGTAGTGTCTCAAACATGTTAAGATTAAGAATGATGTCCCGTTAGTCGGACAAAGATGAAGTAATGTAAGTGTATACGTGTTCGCTTATGTATGTAAGATATATGCTATGGAATATATTGTATAATGATATGTGAGACGACTTAAGCCATTCATCACTTGAACTAAATTCCTATAAGTTTGGGATTATCGGTGTAGAAAACATTTATGCTACAACGAGAAAATGAGAATAATTGTGACAAGAACGATGGGAGATTGACAAACTCCTAGTATAAATAATGATTTCTAAGTTATTGAGATAAGTAACGACATAGATCCATCGAAGCAGGACGCGGGTAATCAGTAAGATTTCGTGAGTCCTTGAGGAATTCCGTGATAGAAGCAATGATTAAGATTATGGAAAGTAATACACCAAGATGCCTCCTCCTTGTACTTGTAGAATGGAGGTAGTGCGGTAGTTTTACTCTCTATGAAGAATGGTATAATTATGGTAAAACCATATATGTAGGATGCTGTTGTATAAGGCAAGGATCGAATATAAGAATTCAATGGAATCGTCGAGGATAATAAGGAAGTCCAATGTCGTTAAGGTAAGATTACGCGGACTATGACGAGATTATAAGAATTCAGCACAAGTGTTAAGATCGGATAGCGCTAGTTTGGGTTTACAAGAAGTGTATAAACAAGGGTATGATCAACAAGTTGGATGCGATGGTTTGGATAACCTCATATTCTGCTATGCAAGGATTGTGTGATGTACATCAAGTATTTCAGTTAACGAAAAGATTGTCGGATACATTCGACTTATAGAGTTGGAATCTAAGGGATTCCGATAAGTAAGAAGAACTGGAGTCTTGGATAATGAAGGAAGTTGTAATGAGATTAATTCATGTATGATAGAGGATTCTAAATTTCGAGGACGAAATTTCTTTAAGGGGGGTAGATTGTAACATCCCGCCCAAGACTCGAATAATTATTAATATTGAGACAATGTATCGGAGATGTTTTAAGCAAAGGACAATTTGGCAAATTGTCAGTTAAAGGGTTATTTATATGACAAGAGTAATATTCCGCTTAAATGTGATGGTTAACAGTGTTAGAAACTTATGAAACAAGCAAGGCGTTTTTGTAATTAAGGGGAATGGCAATTTGGTAATTATTTTGAAAAGGAGGATTATAAGAAATGGAAAGGGAAGATATTTTCCATTATTCTTTCCCCTTCCATCTTTCCTCTTCTCTCACGCCACCCTCCCTTCCTCCTCCTCCCAATCTTCACATAATCATCCATTAACATGGCCAATTCATGTGAGAAAGAGCTAGTAAGTTTGTGTGGAAAGCAAGAACAAGAGAAGAAACAAAGAGAATTGAAGAAGTATCAAGAGAAGAGCTAGAGCTTTGGCTTTCAAGTTTGAGTTTAGTGATTAGAAGCTTGGCAAGGAGTAAAGCTAGCATCAAGGTGAGTTCCTAGGGGTTTAGAATCCCCTTTGTAAGTTTTGAAAAGTTTTGTTTATTTTGAGCTAAGACTAGAAATTTACCCTAATCTCCTATGTATGCCAATTCCTTGACTATTTATGTTTTAAACTATCAATTTGTGTTGGAAATTCATTCCTTATAATGTTGGAATGCCTGGGTAACCTTAAATGTGTCAAAATGGTGGAAAATCACACTTTTAACATGTTTTTGAACTGGTATTTTCGCCGGGCGAGCTCGGGGCGAACGTGAAGTTACTGTTTGGCAGGTGCTCACTGCCTATTTTCGCCTCCACCTCGCCTCCACATCGCCTAGCGATTTTGGACAGACAGCATTTGTCTGTTCTGCTTCGTTCTGGGTGCTGTGTACGTGTCCGGCGAGGCTTTTTAATAACTGTTTTCAAGTAAACATTAGTTTTCCAAGATAAACACCATTCTTGACATGTTCAAAGGATTACACAACATTTAAGGAATGAATGATTGGACAAGGAATTTGGTAAAGCATTAGGAATTGCAAAGTAAAGTTATTTAAGTTATGGAATGTTCCCTATAACCAAGCAACGGCTTATGTGAACGATGAGCCTAGACTGCAAGTTTCTAAGTTAAGTATTTGGAGGTTATCCTCCTTAAGAATGCATTAATATGCCAAGGCTAGAGAAAGTATTAGAAGTACTTACAAGTACTTAATATGAGAAATAATGTTTAAGTTAAGGACCTATTTATAGGTTAGGCAATTAAGAATGAATACTTAAGAGTGCATTAGATATGCACAAGATTATGAACGTATAAGATATGTATATGAATTTAAGAATCTATGATAAAGAATATGATAACGTGTTCATCAGACTCCGGGATACGCCGGATGGGATTTCTCCGAAAGGGCTATCCACACGTAATTTATAAGACGATATTAAACGTGTTCATCAGACTCCGGGTTTCGCCGGATGGGACTCTTCCGAGAGGATTGTCCACACGTATGTTAAAAGACTTAAGCATGTCCAGCAGGCTCCGGGATTCGCCGGATGGGACTTCTCCGAGAGGGTTGTCTACATGCAAGATGTGTCCAGCAGGCTCCGGATTATGCCGGATGGGGCTTCACCGAGAGGGTTGCCTACACAAAGATAAGAGGAGTCCGGTGTTAGCCTGATATGATAGGAATTTCACCGGTATTATGGGAGATGTACTTCGGGGTTACTCCACCCGGATGCACTCCGTAAAATGAACCAAGATAATGATTGTTTGTTCAACGCTAACTTCTAACTTAATGATATGAAAAGATGATACGAATATGAAATGAATATGTATATTTTTATATGTAATACGAGACATGATGATTAGTTTCTAGTGAACGCGATGTGATCATAGGATGTCCCCAAGATCACTACGTATAAGACTAAGATAAGAATAGAGAATGAGATGCATAAGATCATGTATATGACAAGTAAAAGAAAGATAAAGTCATGACGCGATCCTAGGTTTCCCCTTGATCGCGAAATAAGTAAAGATAAGACTTGGCGATCGTAGGTATCCCCAAGATTGCCGAGGTAGGCACGGCGACCCTAGGTTCCCTGTGGTTGCCAACAGTAGGTAGGGTAGGAGCTCACTGAGACATTATGTCTCATCCCTATCCTTCTGGTGCAGGTTTTCAGGTTGGCAAGTGGTTTTCAGATGCAGATCTTCAGGAAGACGCTGGATGAAGTGCAGATGCTCGTCAAGGCAAGCTCAGGAGGTTGACTGATTTTATATATGTATATGAACGTGTAATATATATTGTATTTGGATATTTATGTAAACGAGCAAAATGTACTCATTCAGTGATTTGTATATATATTATTGTAAATTTTAATGTATCCGATATCAGATTAACACACATGCTAATATACTAGTTAAAGTTAGTATGGGTGTTACAGTATCATTTCTTGCCAAAAAAAAATCAAAATTTAAACAAACCCTAAAACTAAAAAATTTCTAATTTAGGAGGAAAAATGTAACATATAAACATAAAATGTCAATGATACTTCATTATGAAAACTTACTTGTTATTGGAGTGGTGTGTAATTTGAAGTTGAAGAAATTTGAGGTTGGATGATTTGGGAGAGTTTTTAGAGATTTGAGAAGTGAAATGGAGAAATGAGGTACTGTCTGGGTTATAAACGACCGCAACGTGACTTAAGTCACGCTGACATCTACCGAGCGTACCAGCGTGACTTAAGTCACGCTCTATTTGTGTCAGCAACCATAACAGGCAGAATGCACCATTTCTCCCTGTTTTCATCCATTCATTATTCCATTAAGCCTAAATTAATGGTATGCAACCTAAGAACTAAGATGGATGAATAAGTGGTAATAATAAGACCTGTTGCATATCGAAGCGTGAATCAGATATTCAGATGTGTCCTAATAGTAAGAAGATTGGAAATAAGCTAAGCTTAACTGGAATTTTACTCAATGAAAGGTGGATATTGAATAATAAGTTGTTGGAATTTAGTGAACTGATGGACGAACAAAGTCGAATTTCCTTGATTGGATGAAGAAGGCAAGTTCAAGATAATACAAGATTAAAGTAGACCAGTATTTTGAGGAATAATCGGAATTTTAGCCGAGAAGTATTTTGAGGCTTTATTATCAGAAAGATCGGCACTAGTACGCAAGTTAATGTCGTGGTTGATGTTAAGGAGTTTTATGGCTTCAATGAAGAGTTTCCTTCCACAAATATTCTAGAAGCTGAAAGAGATCACCTCGTGTCGATAAGTTTTCAAGGGCGGTAATAAGGTATAGATTTCAGATTGTTCAACTATATACAGAATTATTCAGATATTAAGATCTGGATTTGAATTGCGAAAACAGTAAAAAGTTACTGGAGGAATCCGATAGATAATAATAAGTGCTGAAGTTTAAGATCGATTAATCGGGTGCTCGAAGAGACATAACCTATTTTGGGCGTACAAGAGAGCCGGTAAGAGGTTGAATCTATTCCAAGACGGATTGTGTCCGGAGAAACTCAAGGGTAACCTAAGGGACATGATAGAGTTATGGGGACCGAAGTTGTCTCGGAAAAGAGTATAAGTATAGAATCCTACGGATAAGAATAGAAAGGGAAAGTAAACGAGACTCAAACTATGAGTGGGTTCAGTATATAAAGATGCGAATCTGGAAGGGTACTCGAGAAAATTAATTTACGAAACAAGTATATTGTTTACGTCTAAAGGAAAAACTCAGAGTCAGGAGATGACCAATCAGTAAGTTAAGCAGGCGGTTTAAGCCACATGAGAAACAACAACGTAAGATGGATCTGTTTTAGTAACTACCAAGTTATAAAGTAAAAAGATTGGTAAAAGAGATTTTATATAGCAATGATGGTGTATTACTCCAATCCTAACTTGAGTCGTTAAGAATCAGAGTTGCGCAACGGAGGAGTAATCCCAAAATGAATTAACGAACAATGCTAAGCTGAAACTTAGGGAACATGAATGCTTGTTAAGTTCTTGCCAGAAATTGCAGGGAAGGTGTTAAGTGCTTAATTCTTATAACACGAAATAGCAGTAAGTAGAGACGACTTGAACATATCACAAGTTTTAACGGAAAATTTTAGAGGTTGAGTTGAGGAATACTTCAAACCTCGAAACCCATGAGAAATGGAATATTGAAATAGTTTAAGAATATATGGTCAGAAACAAGAAGGATGTGTTTCTAGCACATTAAGCCTAAATTAATGGAAGTCACCGCTAATACGGTAATTTAGCTATTTTAGCTCAGTAACTTCAAGTGGACTTGAAGAGTAAGTTTAGTCAAAAGGATTAAGTATAAGGCAACATTAGTAAAGGTTGCACTTGCAAGATGATATTTTTTGAATTTGAAGCATTGATTAGAAACGACAATGTAGTGGCATATGAGTTTATTTCACATTATAGCCCCGTTATGAAAACATGACTCGTGCACCAGGTTATGTTCAGTACTTTGTACTTGTCAGTCAGTACTCACACTACTCAGACAGTAGAGCACCATATATTCTTCCAGTGAGGTGTCATGCATCAGTAACCGTAGTATACAGTCATCAATGTTTCAATGGGAAAATGCTAATCAGAACAGGTTTGTTGATACCGAACGCGTTTTAGTTAAGAATATTCAAGGATCTTGAACTCGACGTTCAGAAATGAGAAGTAAGTTTATAATACCGATAGAATGTAACTGTAATTTATGTTATGGGATAATGTATACTCAGGGAATAAACATGAGTTAAGAATAAGAAGAAGGACTTCAGATGATGTGGTATTGTCTCATATATATTTTGACTAAGAATGATGTCCCGTTAGTTGGACAAAGAAGATCCGACGTACCGTGTACCCGTTAGTAGTGTACACGTACTCGATCATGTATGTAAATTATATGCTATGAATTGTACCATATGATGATATGTGAGACGGCATATACCACTCATCACTTGGACTACGCTCTATAAGCTTTGGATATATCGGTATAGAAAATATTAACGCCACGATAAGGATTCAAGATAAGTAGTGACAGGAATGATAAAAGATTATCAGACTCCTGGTAATGAAGAATGACTTCTAAGTTATTAAGATAAATGACGTCAAATACTTATTGAAGCGAAGCACAAGTAATCTGTAAAGTTCCGCGAGCTTTTGAGAATTGCATAGTGGAAGTAATGGTTATATTTGTGATAAGTAGAACACCAGTTGTCCGGAAGAAAGGGGCAGGTACTAGAGGTGATGCCTCCTGCTTACATTTTGAATATTGGAGGAAGTTGGAGTAGTCCTTGCGTTCGTATGCATATGTACAACATCAGATGCCTTCCCAGTGTAGGACAATTTGTTTTACGGAATATGATATATATATATGTAAGATATTGTCACGAGACGAAAGACAAAAATAAGAACTCATTGAAATTAGTTGTAGTGCAATAGACCACTTGAAAGGTAAGAGTGTTTAAGAGAAGATAAGATCGGCTCGATGTCATCAGAAAGGATTACGCAAATGTTAAGAGAAGAACTTTTGGAGTTGAAAAAAGAAAGAGTATGTTTTGAGAAGCCGTTGTCAATAGAATTGAAGAGGTGATCAAGTAACCAAGACATCATGGATCATAATTATTTTTAAAAGGGAATTTGTAAAATTTTAATCGAAACGTAGACGGATCGTTCTTATTTTGATAAAGTGAAGCTCGAATTTCGAGGTCGAAATTCTTTTAAGGGGGTAGAGTGTAATATCCCAAATCTAATTAATACTAAGAGTAATATTAATTAGAATTAGAGATGGTTAACTGAGAACACATGGAAGAAGATAAATTAATTATTACGAATGAGGATGAAGGTTATCTTGGTCATTTTCACTACTAGTGGCATTTTAGTAAATATGTCAACACTAGAATGGATATTTAGCAAAGAATGAGGAGAGAAAATTCAGATTGTTTCCCCTCTTTCCCTCTCTCTCTCTCTCTCTCTCTCTCTCTCTCTCTCCTCTCTCTCTCTCTCCCTATCTCTCGTGTCCTTTCCTCCTCTAACCCTCTCCATCCACAAAATTCCTCCTTTGATGATTCTTGAAGCTTGCACACTCAATTTTTTCTCTCTAATTCATCACTTAAGCAAAAAGGGAGACAAAAGTATTTGTGCAAGTTTGGGTTGCTAAATTCGAGTTTGGATTGGGGCTGGAATTTGCAGAAGCTATAAGTTGTTGGTTGAGCTACAAAAGTGTGGTAAGTAAGCTGAAATTTGGGATTTGCTTGGAGCTTTGGAAGGTAACCTTAAATAAATTGTTTTAAGAGTTGAAATTTTAAGATGGTGCTGTTAATTATTGACTGGGTGTTGGGTCACGAATTTACTGAATTAAAAGAGATGAATAAGCTGTTTTGGAACCTGCGGAAGAGATTAAGTGTATAAGCTGTTTTGGCAGAATCACTGTTTGGTTCGTGGCTGTTGCTGGGTAGCTCAGAATTGGGTAATTATTGGATTTTCGGATTCTGCGTTTAATTCCCTTCGATTAGGATATAAGTTTCGCAGGATTCGGATTAGAAACGAATTCAGAAAACACTTTTGAAGTTTGGTTTTGCTGCTGAATAATTGTTACGGGTTTTGGCGTGATTTTGCGAAACAAGCTGAATTACGAGTTTAAGTGGGCGGAATGACTCCAGAACAGATTACATGTGCTCGGTAGGCTTAATGAGAGTTAAGGCGAAGCTTGGACTGGAATTGAGGTTCGCATAAGCCATAAGTTGTGAATAAGCTGATTCTGGAAAAGTGCTTATGGAGGATTGAAAATGGCAAAGGTTGTGAGCTGTTGAATGGGCTGCTTTGCAAAGTCATCAAAGGTGTTTAAGGTGAGCTCCCTAGGGTTTTAGAACCCACCATGAGTGAGTTTGAGTGTGTAATTTTATATTATGTTAAGTTAATGATTTAGTGCCCTAATCTCTAATACTTGTCAATTCATTGTTCAATTATGTTAAAACTGTTTAATTGCCAAAGAAATTCCTTTTTAACATCTTTGGGAAGCTTGGGTAAGTTGGAATGAGTTGTAATGGTGAAAAATGCAGTTTCTGAACATTTTCTGAACTGTCATGGTCGCTACAGCGACCAGTTCGTCGCTACAGCGACCAGACTTATTTTGTTACGGCAGTCCGTTGCTATAGCGACCAGCCCGTCGCTATAGCGAGCTCATCAGAAACAGCTTGGCCAGCTGAGCTGTTTCGGGTGATCCTGCGCGTGTAAGCAAGGTTTTTCGCAACCGTTTTCTTCAAAAACATTTAAGAATCAATGGAACACCATCTTAACTCATCCATAAGGCTCCCAAAGGCTAAACTCATTTAAAGAAAACAAACAGGTTTAGACAATGTGTTAGAGAAGTCGGGGAAAAAGGGTTATTTAAGTTTTGGAAGCTTTTATTCAAAGTTTAATCTTTGAGAATGGTGTATGCTAAGGTTATGATTAGAACCCCTTAAGAGTTTAATGAGAATGAGAATGTACCTAGGATAGCAAGTTTAAGATGCACTCAATTAAGTGTGCGTAATCACAAGGAATGATCCAATGTTTAA